>OX371186.1:24566022-25788974 GCA_947310635.1 Leptodirus hochenwartii | reverse complement strand
GCAGATTTTTTTCCATATGGCGTTTTTTTTTTAAAATTTATTATTCAAGGCAAAATGAGACTGCTGTATATATATTTTTTTTTCAGATTACTTTTTCACAGAAGGCGCATGATTTTGTTTCAATTAATATTTTTTGTTTTACAGCAAAATAAATACTTTACAAACAGCTGCATGTTGTAGTTGTATTGTTATTTACAAAGCGCAGGGTGTTTTAGATATCCACCCTCAATTTACGATATTAAAAAATTCTGATTATCATCACTTTCCAAAAATATCGTCGTATTAAAAAAAAAATTTTTTTAGTGTACGCTCGCTACATTGTACATCGATATCTAGCTCACCCTGTATACAGTACCGCATAATTCTGACAATGTCGTCGTCCCTTTTTAGTACGACTATTATAACTATAACGGTATTCCCGCGACGAGCAACGGCCAGTATCTGATAGCGGGCGCGTCGGGCAGCGGCGGCGGTGGCGCTGCTGGGGGCTGTAACGGTAATGGGGGCGGTGGGGGTAGTAACGGCTCTGGCAGTCCCATACCGATGCTGCAGCAGGTTGGCGGGGGCGGCAATCAATCGGGCAATAGTAACGCCAGCGGGAACAGCGCAAGGGGCGGCAGTCCGACATTGCGATCTACTCTGAATGGGAACGGTGAGTGTGCGTGCGTGCAGTGTTGTCGGATTTCATATTCATTATTCTCGCTTTAATATTCTTCTGTCATCTCAAATGAGACTACAGTTGTTTTAAGCTTAAAATATTTGTAGTGGTAAAAATCATTTCCCATTGGAAAATGTTCCATTCAATCATTTTCCGCGCACAGAATAGAAACAAAATTTCCCACTCATTACAAAAAAATGGTATCTATCGATTTATTCGTTCCCCATCAATTCCAGCATTTGACATGTTTGCTATTCTTACCATATATAGGATCTTTAGGTCCAGCGACAGCATGTTATGGTCCAGCTTTATCGTACGGCACACCTCACGCTCCCGAACATCTATACTACGGTCTACCCATCTACCCACCGACCGCCACCCTTATATCGGACGGTGCGGGCGGCTTGTACGCCACCACCGATGGGGCCGCCCTAGATCACGCCCTGACCAACGGAACTTTGGCCGAGGTAAGCGCAAACAAAACGTGCATTCATTATGTAACATCCATTGTTGTTTCAAGTAAACTTCTTTTCGTTATACTTACTCTTTACTTTTATTTGATATCCGCATATTGTCACGTCTTATTTGTCGCCCATAGAAAGAATATTTGTATATATTATACAGGGTGATTCTCAACAACTCTACTTATCTTACCCCCCTCAGCAGCAACATCAGCATCATCACCACCACAACACATTTCAACACACAAATCAGCCACTCGATAATCGCTTGTGTACCGCAACAAGTGCGCACGCGTTGGATAGCTCGAGGGGTGGTGGTGGGGATCATAACAACCCCCCGCCTCTAAATTATAATACCAACCACCTTATAACCACAGACGATCAAACAAATCAAATGCAATATCAAACTTTGCCACCGTATCACAGTTATCCATATTACACTGGTGGTGGTGGTGGAGGAGGAGCGGGGAGTTTGTATGCCGCTCCTCCACCACCTTTGATTGCCGCTCCGATGCCGCTTAGTTTGCCATATAACGTGCCTGCTAATATGCGGCATCAAGTGTCCGATGTTGATGTTGTGGAGGCTGTAAGTACGGCAGTGCCTGCGCAATCGGCAACGACGAGTGTTAATCATTCGGCTGTCAGTGTGGACGATGCTGACGTATCGCGATCGGCAACAGCTTCAATTCCAGTCGTGTCTTTGTTGAATTCGGACTTGCAAGAGAAAGATTTTAGTTCTCTGCAGAGTGGGCGCAGGAGGAAGATGACCGATGCGGCCAACTCAACAACGACAGTCGCTATTAATAATAAATCGCCATCGATTCAACCGTTATCAACAAACACGCCGATTAATAATAATAATAATAATAACGGTTACGCGCCAGCTCCACACCCGCACCATTATTTCACACCGAACGCCGTCATACCGCCCAACAATCGCCAGTATAATAATTTTTACAACAAATGGACGTCCAATTACAACAGTGGCGGTAATCAACAGCAGCAGCAGCAACAGAATTTTCGACGCAATAATCAGCAGCAATATCAACGCCATTACAATGGCTACGGATCGAACAATCAGCAGCGCTATACAAATAATGCCAGTGAATCGGCCAAAGATGCGATCGTTGAACGACACACCGCCTCCACTTCGCCTGTTTCCCAAGCAGCTTCATCAACTGTTGGCCGGAATACGTTATCGGATACAGTATCAACAGCGTACGGATCTGCAAATCAACGACCGTATTATAGTTCCTTGCAGCACAAGCGTCCATTTCGGAATCACAACACATGCAGAAATCATTCGAGATATTCGGATAATAGAGGCAGTGGTGGTGGTGGTGGTGGTGGTGGTGGTGGGATGGTGGTGGAACAACACAATCAACCACCGCTACCACCAAGAAAGGAGAGTGCCGCGCATGCGGTTAGCTCAACATCGAATAGTGATAGAGTTGCTGATGGTCAGAAAACGATTACGTTGACCACCGCGTTTGGCTCAGCATCGGCTGCGATGGAGAATGCGGTATGTAGGCAGTACCGATCCATTGCATGTTATGATATTGTCCAAATCCTCCTCCGAACGACAATCCTTTAAAAACTATTCGGCAATTGGTTATCCCGAGATCACGCTATATCCGTACAAGTCCATAAAAAAAAATCCGTTCAATTGATCCTTTAAAGTCCGAAAATGTTCCCCGTGCGTGGTATTTATGTCCGAACTCCTCGTTGATTTTTTTTCCCGCTAATTTATTCCTCACGTTTCTATTCTCTTATAATTGGTGAATTAATCTGAAGTGTGGTATGAAATATGTTAAGGGGGCGGCTGGTAAAATATTTTTGTGTGCGTATTTGAAAATATATATTGAATTTACGTATTTTACTTCATCAATTATAGATTTACCAATTCCAACGATTCGTGGTCGAGAAATATAACATTTTTATTTTCATGTTCCCAAAGAGTTTCAATGTAAGTAATAAGAATAAAAAAATTATTAGAAATACACAAACTTTCGATTTTGGAGCAAATTTAAAATGTTATATTTAATATATATAATTTTTGGCACTCCAACAAGAATTTTCATGTAGTTTGGCATCCTAAAATTCTCAAAATCAATCAACGTTGGAAAAAATGTAAAGAGCTAACCATCGAAGCTGTGAATTTTTTTTGGTGTTAGTCAATTTTTTGACAATTAAAAATGCTGCTCAATCTACATGATGGGGTCATTAAGGGTCCTAGCATGTATTTTAGATGAATTTGAAAGATATAACATACATGTTTAACATATATAAAATTAGAAATAATAAATTTTATATTATTTCTCTTTTTTCCCTTTCGTTTGTATTCTTTCGACCTTGCTCCACAAAAGTTACCACATTCCTTATACCAATACAAAACCGCCCTCTTAACTCAAACACACAAATATAAACTTACCCCTCTTCGCTTCAACACGACATCGTTCTCTACCTGTCATTTTAACACAAAGATGATGCCAATGGGCGCTCCACCCGCCACCCAACACCACGTGCAACAACTAAATGCGGCCGCCGTCGCCCACGCCCACCACATCCACCACCAACAACAAGTTCAGCAACAGCAGCAACAACAACAACACTTCGCTCCACCTACAAGACGCAGTAGCCGTCGCACTGCCGCCACAACCAGTGGCGGTGGCGGTGTGGGCAATAATGGCATGCGACGTGGCGGGGGTGGGCATCACTCCGCTTCCAGCGCCGGCAATAATGGTACGTGAAATTCTATGTGAAATAACCGAAAATTTGTTTTATAAAATAAAATAAATCAATTGCAGTGTCGCCGTCCGAAATCGGCGCGGGTGATGCCCCCTTACCCATAACCCTAACAGCAACCGGCAATACTGTACACTTAAACACAACCAACAACACACAACAGACATCACTGCCAATCGCCACAAACACTAACGCCACCACCAACAACAACTCGAACCTGGAACAACCGAGCTGCGCCGTCCCGTCGTCCATATCCGCCGCTGCGAACGCCACAGCGCATGCCCAAGCCGCTGCTGCTGCGGCGGCCGCGGACGCTTGCGCGAAGAAACTAGACACGTTGAAGCTGCAATAATTCGTTGTTGATGGCGAGAATTCAGAAACGAGTATGTAACGAGTGAGATTATTAATATTGTCGATTGTCACCGGCGCCTGTGTTGCATTTGCGCGGAAATTTGTTGAATGTGCTTACGTGACTCGTCCTGTTAATTTGGCGCAAATTTAATACAGCCGGTGATTGTTTGTTGATATATTGTCCTCCCACGATCTATCCTGCGCCTACCTAAGAATATCGTTCCTATATTTATTCTAATTGATCCGTTTTTTTTTTTTTTTGAGCGTAACTGCCAATAATATATATAAGGCGTGCCGTAATTTTTGTAATAATCAATCTTTGGCTTTTCGGAAATTAAACATATTACAAACACTGAAATTACATTATTTCAGCGCGTTTTTCTTGCAACTTTTCATTAATTTACTTAATCTCCGCGTGAATGTTGTTGTTTTTTCACATTAGTGTGGAAACAAAATCAATCATCTCTCGTTTAATAAAAATTGCAAATTTGCTGCAACGAATCATCATAATAATTTATCAAGAATCTACTTTGCATTATCTAAAGTAAAAAAAAAAAGTAATATATACATTGACAAGTAATAATATATATTATATATATATTTGAAAAAATAAAGTATATACATATATTAAAAAAAAAAGATATAGGTAGATTATACATACTAATAAATATACATATTATTATTACTACTATATATATTATATACTTAATAATAATGATAGATAGGTAGGGCATATGAAAAAAAACAAAATTTAATATTAATCTCACTCTATTTAATATAGTTTTTTTTTTCGGACAAGTAAACTGTAAATGCAGTAACAGATATAACTTTAAAATATGATTAGTAAAAGAGAATAATATAAATAAATAAAGTACACAAACAGAATAATAGCTTGCATTGTTTATTTTGCGTTTTTTTGTTTTTTTTATTTCGTCTTCTTTTTTCCAACGCTCAATTACGGATGGGAATATATTTGACTGTTTTTTTTCCAACAAACTTTTGTTTTTCTATATTTTTTTTGGAATTTCGTGTATATTTGAATTGAATTTTTGAATGTCTGTGTATATATATGTAATAGACGAAAGAATAGTCTTAGGTGTATTTAATTACGAAGAAGTCGTAAATTTATCTTCTAATTCTCTACTTTTCTCTCTCTCTCTACTTAGATGTAAAGAAGTCTGTAGGATTTAATCGTAATTACTTAGAATTTACGAAAGAAACTCATAATCACTTATATATTAGCTATTATTAATTAATATATAAGCCATTTTCGTTGTTTTGCACGATTTTTGCATAAATTTATTCAAATATCAGCAAAAGAAAAAAGAAAATCATGACAATACGTTAGAGGTTTATTAGTAATTACAAAACTTATTTATTTCGACGTACAATTAAATTTTGATTGGATTATTTTTGTTTAGTAGTGGTTTTTTTTTAATGCTATAATACGGTTTTTTGACTTTAACAACTAATTTCGTCCGATTTTTTTTTCAAGTTCATATTTGTAGTAACATTTATACTGATATCGTAAATAATTTCGTAGCCAGGATCGTAATAAGTAAATACATTGAGCCCTCGTTTAAGTATTCGCGATAAGAATTAATTATACTGTTATTTAATATTTAAGGATTTTTGAATCGAAGTCGATACTATATTTAACTTACCTCTAAATATTAGTTTGAATCCGTTTATTTAAAATTGAAATATTTCTGTTGTTTATTTCGTAAGATTAGTTAGTTTTAGTCATTTTTTTTTGTTTGTTTGATTAGAAAGTCTTGCACACAAAATATTTTGCGAAAAAAAAAACATCACGCTTTTTGAAAACATCGTTAAATTTTGAAAATGTGGTTACAATCCTATCCCCTCCGCTTCACCACCTTTGTCGTTATCTACTTTACCGGCCCAATGAAAATGCTTGCTCTAATCACGTGACTAATTATTATATACAACCAAATGTGCACGTAAACGAAAAACGGTTTATTGATGGGGGTTTTTTTTTTTCATCGACCTGAAATGAGTGATTAGAAGAAGATGATTTTTTTGGGTGGTTAGTAGTTTGTATTTATTATACAATAAAAAATTACAAAATGAATGGTCCGGACTTGACATTTTTTAGGCTGTGACAGTTTGTAACACGTCGAATGTTTACAATGTTGTTGAATTTTTTCTTACTGTGGTTTAAACGACAAAAATGGATATAAAAAAAAAAAAACGTTGTTACTACAATAAATATTAACTCCAAAATTCGGATATATGTATTTTATACAAGATGATAAACTTTTAGAAGAGCGAAACGAAAAACAATTTCGAGGATTTAAATGAATCGGAAGGTGTGGGTATCCAGGGGCGGATTGATATTGTTTGTCGAAGTCAATAATTTTTCTGTAAATCGATTAATAAAAATAAATCCGTCGCCATAATATATATTTAACGTTTAATCGATAAGAAACATTCAAAATTTGGAAGTATAATATTTAAAAAACATTCAATTTTGTGTTTCCAAAGAAGTATATAATTAATATATAGTTAGGTTACGTCGTAGAATTTAAGAAATTTTGTTGTTATTTATATATTTAATTTTTTTTTGTAAAAGAAATTGTTTTGTCGTATTTTTTTGGTTAAAAAAAAATGCAACGTTATTGGCAGGCGAAGTTTTGTATAAAAAAAAATCGAAATTTTTTATTAGAATTAATAAAATTAGTAGTTGATTTTTGCGAAATATCAGTTGCTGGTAACGTTGTGTTGTTGTTTTTTTTTTAATTCATCTTGTTATAGTTTATTTATTAACATTTAAGAAAAGTCTGGTCAAAACACTAGTGCTATATTTAATATAAAGTAATATTTAAAATGATAAAATATTTTGTAGATCTTAGATTAATTACTATATATTAGCCCATCACAAAATAAAAACATAAGTCAACCGCTAAAAACTCGAAGAAGAAAATGTTTTTTGAGAACATAGTTTTGGCTAGACTTAAAAATTAGTCTTTTTAGAAAAAATTAGGTTAGATCCGATTCTCGATTCGGGAAAATATATCTATTATAAATATATAAATATTATAAAGCAGAAATATTAATATATAGAAAGAGGAAGAGAAATGAAGCAGTCGATATTAAGAAACTCACAGAGCAATATATAAAAGAAAAAAATGGAAAAAAGAAAATCGCGTTATTTTGTCAAATACTTTTTGCTTTTGTACATATACAAAGAAATCGTTGATAAATTAAAATGCTCTAATACGGTTGTGCATATATATATATAAATATTATAAATACTATATATATTATATATATATGAAAAGATATATAAACGAAGTAGGTAGTTTACTCAATATTAGAAGTAAACATAAATTCTAGTATTTTATGATAAAAATACTTTACAAAAACAACTACAACAAAAACAAAAAATTAACACTAATACTATATTATATTAAGCAAAATATCTTTACACACATTGCAGCAATTCAAATTTTGGTGTACATTAAAAAAAAAAACATTTCTATATGTATTTTTTGACTTTAACAAAATATGGCTTCATTTATTTAGTTTCACGTCAAAAATTCACGCCCGGCATATATATAATTTTAATAAAATAAATTCCAAAAAAAAGATTATTGTAAAATGAATGTGCTCTGAAAATATTTTGAAAAATTATGTAAACCTTGAAGCAACATGAAAAACTCTTTTTGTCTGTAGTTTGTAAGTACCACAGTGAGTTAAGGTATAAAAACTATTAAAAAAAAAAAATTCTAATATTAAATAGTAATACTTAATTATTAAGGTACGGTAAGCCAAATTTTTTGTGATAGAAAGAAAGAAAGAAAAAATAATACGGCAAGAGAATTGCGTTGATTGAGGAAAAAAAAGAACATCATACGCGAAATACTTAACAAAAAAAAAATCTATTATATATATAATATATGAAAAATATATATTGTATATCGCTGATATATTGTCAAATTAACGCAGAGCTGTAATACGATATTTTATATTTGCGGTAAATTTTGGGCACGCAGTATATGAGTAAGTAACGTAAGTGGAAATGTGTGTTCATAAACATGTTACAATATAACACTGAAAACAAAACTAATTTGCAAAAAAAAAATACGTTACGTAATTGACAAACAAAATGTTGGCGCTTAATTTTTGATTAAAAAAAAAAAAACCAATACTCGAATTTTTGTATTATGTAAAAAAAGTATTTGGTATACTCGTAATATTAATATTTTTGTGCAGTTGATTTTTTTTATACATTATTAAAGATTGGCTATGATTAATGTGTTGCGACTTTTTTTTCGTTACTTCGCAAGGAAAGACTTATTTTCTATTTAACATAATCATTTAATTTCTCGGCAATAAAGTAAATACTGTTCTATTCATATCTTAATAAAAAAAAGATACACTAATAATAATAAATATGTAAAATATCACACAAAATATTGGACGACAAAAAAAAGCGGCTACAATCTTGATAAATATATTTGCGCTCGAATAGATGGCGGATTTGTTTGTTTTGAGATGCCATTTTTTATTCGGGTAGTGGAGATCATTTCAAAAGTGTAGTTTATTATAATTGTCAATAATAAATACAATTTAACGGTAAAAACGCAATATTTTAGACAGCAGTAAAAAAAAATAACGATAAAAACACTTAAGTATAAGGAAAAAAATAAGTGAGAATATTAATAATGTAAGGTAACTTGATTTTAAGATTATACATTGTACAAATTAACTCAGATAAAAATAAAATATAATTTAAAACGTTTGTATTTCATTGAATTTTACTTTTTTTTTTGGAAACATGTATACATTTTTGGGGGACGAGGAAGGAGCCTCCCCGAAGAATGTTACGCTAATGTCTCGCCGTAGCATTGGCGTAACGTTCGGGCGTCCCCCGGGCAACGTTACTTAATTACTTAATTAAGTTGCGGCGAATCCTTCCATTAACAGAGCTTCAAACAGTTTTTTTTTGAAGCTCACAAATATTTTATTGTGATTTATAAATTGTAAAGAATAGACAAATAAAAACGTTGCAAAGTATATTTTGAAAGAAATTTTTTCATACACTAAATGACACATTTCTTTAACTGTCTTTAAAAAGAAAAACGTCAAAATTAATCGTCAACCCCAATATAATATGTCAAAACAATTAATATCGAAAAATCCTTTAAAAAATGTGGGATAAATCTCTATAAACATCCGACAGATGTATACAATGGAGCCAGAGCAACCAGTTGAGGTATTTTCTGTAAAAAAAAAATCTATAAGTTGCATTTTTAATATTTCTTTTGGGGGCATTCTGTTAGGATGGCGTTGTTTATTGCAGTTTTCGAGAGATTGGAATTATTCTGCCAAATAAACGATATTATAAATGCATCAAACCTGACGTTTGCTGCGATACAGGGTGTTGCAATGAACAGAACTATAAATTCGGCACCGTCTGGCAATACTGGCAAGTGTAAATACTTATAAATTTATAATACTTATAATTATAAATCGTCAGCGATGTGACAATACCTCTTAGTTAGTTAAAGAGTCCGCAATCCTAAAGATTGGTTGGAAACAGCACGCCATGCCGATCTATCCTGAGCTAATCCCTTCATCTCCCTATAGCTATTCATCTCAACGTCTTCAACTATCTGACTCACATACTCCAATCTAGGCCTACCTACCCCTCTCTTTCCCTCCACTCTACCTTCTATGATCAATTGCATAATCCCCCCATGCCTAAGAATATGCCCTACTAATCTGTCTCTCCTACGCTGTAACACTCTCCAGATACTTCTCTTCTCCCCTACTAACTCTAGTACAGCTTCATTTGTTACTTTATCTTCCCAACCAATCCTCATCATCCTCCTATAACACCACATTTCGAATGCTTGTAATCTACGCTTCTCTTCCTTTCCTATAGTCCACGCCTCACACCCGTACAGTGCTACACTCCAAACATATACCTTCAGTAATCTTTTTCTAATACCCAAGTCAATATTTGATCTTAAAATCTGTTCCTTTTCTACGAATGCCTTCCTACCCTGTGCTATCCTACACTTTATATCTACCTTGCTTCGATTATCTTTTGTGATTCTACTGCCTAAATAACAAAAGTCTGACACTTCTTCGATTCTATTATCTCCTATTGTGATCCTCATTTTTCTACTGCATTCCTTTTTGTCACACCTCATCACTTTAGTTTTACCTATATTTATTTTCATGTTAAAATCCCTAGTCAATACTGCCTGCATACCATTCAATACCCTTTCTAAATTCTTTTCGCTTTCTTCCAATATAGCTATAACGTCGGCGAATCTCAACATATATATTTTCTCTCCCTGTACATTCACACCTACACTATACTCTTCTTTTACTTTGTTTATTGCATCTTCTATATATAGATTAAATAATAACGGTAAAAGTGTACATCCCTGCCGAACTCCCTTCCCTATTTTTGCTACCTCTTCTTCCCCCTCAATTCTAACGAAGGCAGTTTGGTGTTTATATAAATTAAAAATTATTCTCCTATCCTTATAATCTATACCCGTTTCTTTTATAATACCTCTTATCTAACAAAAATTCCAAAATGCGATCTGAAACTGATCCTTAAATTATTGCGCATGTTCAACACCCCCCCCCCCCCCACACTCGCTAAAAGCAAATAGGAGGTATTGTCACATCGCCGACGATATATTAAATAAATACTGCCAAAAAAAATCGACCGTATTGATAATAGTAATAATGCTGATTGTTCGTTTTGATATTACGAACAAATCCATTTTAGGATCTTAATGTTAATATCGGGAATTGCGATATTCGGTCTAGTGCGATACTGTTGTTGGTTATGCAAGAACAAAGACACGCCAATAAACCCGCGAAACATTCTGCGCCGATCTGTAGCCTCGCCACAAACGCCCAATGCACCGTCGAATCTAATGCACGTCGCACCGCCGCCGATTATACGCCCGGTGATCGGTGGGCGTCGTGCGCACTCGTCTAGTAACGTTCTGCACGGTGGCGCCAGTGTTTTCAGTCTGGGCGGGCCACATAACAGCAACAATTCGTTGACTAGACTGGAAACGGATCGCGATGATCGCATAACGGAAGCGTTCGTGAATCGGGAAAGGTACGGGTTGAGTAGTGTGGCGGGGATGTGTGAGCCGCTTGCCTATCAGTGGGGCGCAGCGCCTGTTACGGGTAGAAGGGGCGTGGGGGCGCGGATAGGTGGGTTAACTGAAGATGAGTAAGTAGATTTGTTAATTTAATTCGTTTGGTGGATGTGTGAATGTAGAAAAAGCGGGGGAAGTGTGCAATAAGATTGTTATATTAGGTTGGTTTTTTTTTAGACGTTTAGAATTAGGAATTCGGGCAATTGGTGGCAACACCGAACTGACTAGAGATCGCGGCGATCAAATTCCAACGAATAATACAACGGAAAATGGCGATTTGGCCTTGTTAACCCAACTAATGGCTTTAGATATTAGTACGTACTGTCCACGTAGTCTAAAATTTTTTTTACCCTTTCGAATACAACTTTTAGTCTATCATTCGGATAATAACAATAATAACCCTCCGAATGCATCGTCCGTCAATGAAAAACCGCCTGATTACGAGCAATGTCTAAATCTGTCTAGTACTGTCAAGATAGCCGACGTCTGCGATGACGTCCAACCTCCCACTTACGATGACATTTGTCACGAAGCGGAATTGCATCCAATTAGTGATTCTGTCGTATATAGTGCAGATGTGACAGGTAATGTCACGACGACTGATGTCAATGCTAACTGTCAGTTGCAAAATGGCAACATGTCGGTGTAGTGTTTTTTTTTTGGATGCTACTGATTTTTGTTTTATTTATTTGTTTTATTTGTAATAAATTTAAAATGGATTTTTTTTAAATATATAAAATGAATTCTATATTCGTATTTAGAAATGAAATAGTACCAACAATTTCTTGAAATTTGCATTTATTTTTTCGTTATTTGACAAAAAAAAAACACTATTTCCTTTATAAAATAATCATAACTTAAACAATTTGTTGCAACAACAGAAAATCGCTCTTATTTTATAATTAACTCGCGCATCCCTGGAAAACTATACTTTAATTACCCTCGACCATGTTAACAATTTCTTCATTACCGTATCCGGAAATTTGGTGCAAATTCGTTTTTTTGAAGCCCAATATAATATCGCCCTTCACCAAATGCTTATACGACGCCCGATCGGTGTTTTTCGGCAGTCCTCGTAAATAGTGCGGAACATTCGTCACTTTTAACGTAGCCAATTTATACGAAAGGCGAACGTCTCCATTTGGAGTCACCTGATTCGCTTCCAAATAATCTAAAACAAGAAATAGACTATCTAAAATTAATTTTTATATAAATTACCCTTTTCTCCAATTTCCGGAAATTCTTCCGTATTCTCCTGCGGCGCCTGCCTTATGATTCTACCCCCGCCACTATTCCCCCTCACTGGTAGCGACCTTATTCCAGCGTTGCCGTGATATATATTAATGCCATTATTTAAGGGCACAATCGGTACGGAAAGGCGCGCATGCGCGGCAGCCCTAACCTCATTCAAGTCATTTTCCACTCTGGCGCAATCGGTTGACAATTGCTGCTCCATATCCATCATGTTTTCTTCCATTGTTGCCGCTCGCTCGTCAAAAGCAGCATTGGCAAGACCTAAATAAATAATTATTTTCACACTGAAAAAACATTTTTTCTTGCAATATTATTTTTTTTACCTTCGAATTTTTGTTCCATTAATTTGTTTTCGTAATTATTTGGAATGATATATTGTTGATTTACACCGGCGAAGCGGACGCTTTTTCTTCTCTCAATTCGCGTATTTTGCGCACTAGATGGCAACCCAGCAACGTTAAGCATTAGATCGCATTGTATGACGTCAGTTGCGCAAGCGCCAATCGAATCGTTTTTAGATATATTTAGAGCCAAATTTTCAAATCCGCAATAAAGATTTTGTTGCGCAGAAATTGACAATCCTTAAAAAAAAAACAGTACACAAAATAAATGACGTAGGCAATTATTATTACATATTTATTTAATTTACAAATATATTTTTTAAAGTATTTACGCCGCCATATTTTATTAGGTACCTTCTTCATAACTCCTGTCAAACTCTCCATCTGTCAGATTTGACACATTCAAACCAGGATTGTCAAGTCCACTATTTTCTAACGTATTGTTCTTTCTAAGATCCTTATTTTTTCGTTTAACCTCAAATTCGCTGTTGGCATCAACAAAACTGTTGCCAGATTCATTTACGTCGAAATTTGGATTTTCTAATCTCATTTTTTTTCGGTTTTTCATTTTTTTCTTTGTACTATATTCGTCGAAAGTTGTTTGTTCAATCGTTTTATGTAATTTAGTTTTTTTCAGTGGAATTTCTTGTTCGTTTAATTCAGAATTGTCAGTCATTTGTTTTTCTACTAAATCTGCAGTGTTGCCAAAAGAATTTTCTTCGTTTTGAGGATTTTTTTTCGATTTCTTCTTTTTAATTACGTTTGTTTCTATAGAAACGGATATGTTTGTTTCTTCATCATTAATAGGAGATATTTTGTTGTTTTTCTTCTTTTTTATTTTGACTATCTTTTCTTCTGGTGCTATAACCGCACTAATATCGCTGTTAACGTCACATTTTTTCGACTTTTTCTTTTTTCTTAAATTTTCATCACTTTGCTCTGCTACATTCTTATTAGATACGTCTATTTTAACTTTTTTCTTTTTGTGCTTTATTTCATACGGATTTTCCACAACTGCCTGACTATCTTCCCCACAATCATTTAACGAACCGTTAAATACGGTATTTTCATAAACCTCTTCGTTAACATTTTTATTCAACTTTCGCTTTTTATTTTTCTTAGCTGATGAATTATTTTCATCGAAATTAATTTTTAAACCCTCTTCTTCAATAAATTCGCTATTTTCTTGAAAACCAAAACCAAACGAGGGCCTGTGCAAATCATATTCAAATTCGCAATCGGAATTTCGATTTTCAGCCTTCGCTTTTCTCAATACGCCATTATAACCAATTTCAAAACCACCATTATTACAAACGAATTTACGCCCTAATTTATTTTGAAAATAATCCACCATAGAACCGCCTTCCAGCGTATCTACGCCATATTTTTTCGTGTTTTTATCATCACCCTCTATGCTAATTTCATTACTCTCACTGCCATCGTCATTTTTAGGCTTTAGCGCTTTTTTGCCAAATATATTGGCCAATTGCTTTTCGGTATATTGAGATAAGTCTTTACTTCTGGTGAATTTGTGATAATGAACGCGTTTTTTGGAATTTGCTGATATTTGCTCTAAAGATTTAGGTGAAGAGTTTATGTTTTCTACGCCACTGTTTTCTGCTAAACTATTTAATAATTTGGTGAAATTTTCATCATGCTGCGTCCATTGTTCGGTTTCTTTATAGCCCATACCTAAAAATATAATAAGAATATATATAATAGCATTAAATGATTTACGGAATAACAAAGCAGCGGGGATTGATATGATACCAGCCGAATTAATAAAACACGCAGGGGAAAAAATGCAGGAGCGATTATACAGGTTAGTTTGTAAAATATATGAGAAGGGAGAAGTACCACAGGATTTTCAGCGTAGTAGAATAGTAACAATGCCGAAGAAAATAGGAGCTAATTTGTGTGAGAACTATAGGACCATTAGCCTACTATCACATGCATCGAAGATATTGCTAAAGATTATTTATAGGAGATTAGAAAATAAAGTAGAGGAAAGGCTAGGAGAAGATCAGTTTGGTTTTAGGAAAAACAGAGGGACGAGGGAGGCGATTCTAGCACTAAGAACGGTAGTAGAAAAAAGAAAAAGGGTAGGAAAGGTAACTTGCATAGCTTTTGTAGACTTAGAAAAGGCATTTGATAATGTAGATTGGGACATAATGTTTAGAATTTTAAAAGAAACTGGTATAGATTATAAGGATAGGAGAATAATTTTTAATTTATATAAACACCAAACTGCCTTAGTTAGAATTGAGGGGGAAGAAGAGGTAGCAAAAATAGGGAAGGGAGTTCGGCAGGGATGTACACTTTCACCGTTATTATTTAATCTATATATAGAAGATGCAATAAACAAAGTAAAAGAAGAGTATAGTGTAGGTGTGAATGTACAGGGAGAAAATATATATGTTGAGATTCGCCGACGATATAGCTATATTGGAAGAAAGCGAAAAGAATTTAGAAAGGGTATTGAATGGTATGCAGGCAGTATTGACTAGGGATTTTAACATGAAAATAAATATAGGTAAAACTAAAGTGATGAGGTGTGACAAAAAGGAATGCAGTAGAATAATGAGGATCACAATAGGAGATAATAGAATCGAAGAAGTGTCAGATTTTTGTTATTTAGGCAGTAGAATCACAAAAGATAATCGAAGCAAGGTAGATATAAAGTGTAGGATAGCACAGGGTAGGAAGGCATTCGTAGAAAAAGAACAGATTTTAAGATCAAATATTGACTTGGGTATTAGAAAAAGATTACTGAAGGTATATGTTTGGAGTGTAGCACTGTACGGGTGTGAGGCGTGGACTATAGGAAAGGAAGAGAAGCGTAGATTAGAAGCACTTGAAATGTGGTGTTATAGGAGGATGATGAGGATTGGTTGGGAAGATAAAGTAACAAATGAAGCTGTATTAGAGTTAGTAGGGGAGAAGAGAAGTATCTGGAGAGTGTTACAGCGTAGGAGAGACAGATTAGTAGGGCATATTCTTAGGCATGGGGGGATTATGCAATTGATCATAGAAGGTAGAGTGGAGGGAAAGAGAGGGGTAGGTAGGCCTAGATTGGAGTATGTGAGTCAGATAGTTGAAGACGTTGAGATGAATAGCTATAGGGAGATGAAGGGATTAGCTCAGGATAGATCGGCATGGCGTGCTGTTTCCAACCAATCTTTAGGATTGCGGACTCTTTAAAAAATATAATAGCACCAAATTAAAAAAAATATGTATTGAGTTTGTTACTACTCATTTTTTTCAAATCGATTTTTTTATGATATACCTTTATTGTCATGCTTGTGGGACACCTTAATATGTTCCGTCACACCATCTAGTTTAGTCCCGAGACCTTTTCCGGACTTCCACCCCATTTTTTCCAACATTTTTTGGCCGAATTTGTTGGAATCTGCAAAAAGCACATGGCGCCATATTTAACATATAACCTCAAAATCGGTATCCTCCCAAAATCCCTTTACAAGTCTTATTTCAATCATCTGTTTTTTATTAAATAACCAACTAACGTTTAATTAATTGATATAATTCGAAGTACCTTCGCTCCATTCTTTTCCCCGCGGATTTAGAGACCATTTTTGTTTTTGCTTACGTTCCGCCAACATAGCCATTTTTATGTAAGAAAAATTGTCTAATTCAACTTTATAATTAAATAGTTATTTAGGCATGGATTGGCTTTTGTTAAAATATAAATTTCTGGTAATTTTCGTAGTTTTACGAAGAATTAATGTATGTAAACATAAACAGAGGTTATGTTGGATATGCAGCAAGGGGTATCTGTCATTAAACACCTGTTTCGAATGCAAATTCAATAATTGTAATATTTGTATCAAATATTGAATGGTAGATTTTTAATCACAGGCCGATATTTTATTTTTTATATTTTTTAAATAATTACTAGGATTTATTTGTAGCTAGAGTTTATAATAGGCAACTTGTTATACGCGCCGATTATAAAAGTTGCATAGTATCAGCGGTATAGTATTCTTATTAGTTACACGACGCATATACAAAAATTGGCGCATGCTATTTGAGTAAATAAATATATCTTTTAAGATATATATAATTAATATTCGTACTTTTACCTAGTAATATTATATTTATATCCTTTTTTAGAATTATTATTTCAAGTCTGATGCTGTTTAACAAATGTATATGATCTTAACAAAATCACTAAACAATATGTGGTCTTTAAAGTAATATCTGACACGTAAGTGCAAAATTGTTCACAAATTAAGCTTTATCCCAAAAAACGAATTTATTTTTATTTTAACCATTTACAACTTATACATAATTTATTGTAGTTCTTTCACCTGATGATGGCCAAAAGCCGAAACTAGTCGAAAATTTATATAATAAAAAAACTGTAACGATTTACTCAACCTATTATATTATATTCAATCTTACAAAGATGGACTTCCACAACTTTATTATTTTTTGTATAAAATTTTAAAAAAATATCAAAAAATAATTTAATATATTGTCAATCACCCTGTATATGTATAATATTTGAATATTAGTACAGGCAGACAATACAACGTAATAAATATATATATTCAGTACCAGTGGTATAAAAAAAATACATTTAAGTAACACAAAATAATTTAAATAACAAACAAAAAATACAGTATATATTTAAAAATACCATACTAATGGTATCCTAAAGGTACTGATATAATCACTCGGTCAGTACCAAATTCTTTAGTCAGTATCTGAAAAACGGTCAAGTAAGTACCATCAAATCAACCAAAAAAATGTTTGAAATTTCTGCGGCAAAATAATAAACGTGTTTTTATTCAAAAGTAATAATTTATTGGATTAATTAGATTTAATGTTAAATATTTATTGGTAAATTTTAGAAAGAAATAGGTATAAAAAAATTGGTTTTAAAAAATTATTTATTTAAAACTCTGAAAAAAACAATCGATAAAGTAGTTTTTTTGGATTTGCTGTTTTTGTGGTTATTTGGTGGGTTGGTTTTTTTTTTTTTTTTTTTAGAAAAATTGACAGTGGTAAGATTTGAATTATTTTAAATTCCATAATTAAAAAAAAAAAATTGAATGATTAAAAAAAATAATTTAATGTTGAAATTTTGATTTTTTAGGGAAGGGGGGCAATTGAATTATTGTCTAATTTTCGCGTGGATGTTATTTTTTAATTAAATATTTAGAAATATTGCACTTTTTGATTTTAACCTTGCTCTTTTGTTATTAATAAATAAGTTTTATTAAAGAAACAATTGCTCAAAACTTGATTAAAATGGCATCACGTTCTTTTACGTGTATGATGCCTTATTAATTTGATTAATAATAATAGTTATATAAATAAATTATTTAATTAATTAATTGAAAAATTTACAATTTTTTTTTAATACAAAATTATTGAAATATTCAAAATAAATTGTGAATTTTTTTTAAAATCAAAATTTGTTGCCATATTTCCAATAAATCTTCATTTCAAAGCAATAAATCTTCATTTTGAAAGCAATTATTTCTAAATTGAAAAATGAACATATCTTGCAAATGCTAAATTCTATGTCTCAATAAAATGAAAAGTGTGCAAATCGAATCGATTGATAATTCTAAATCATTTATATCACGTACGAAACGTTGGCACGCGTTTCGATTTTTAAATTTTTAATTCAATGCTATTTTGTTCGCAATATATATTTTTAAATTTTTATGTCGCGCTCTACATTCTATTCGAACTTACGTAATTCATTGATTGGGGAATTTTATGAATTATTTTTTTATTATGTAAAAATAGCTGAAAAAAAATCGTTAAAATAAATTTCGTGAAAACTTTTTAATAGAGATATTTAGAATATGTAAATACTTCTATAAACATTTTTAATAACAGTAATTAAACGTAAATTTTTCTTATTAATTAAATTATCCCACCAAAAAAATGAATCACTAAACAATTTCCTCAAATTTCGAAGAATCAGATTAATTAATTCAAATGGAAGCAGAAACATATTCCACATATAAAATAATTACAAATCGCGTTTTATCGCAAAAAAAACAGTTCGCCTCGCACACTTCACCCGCCTCCGCTGAAACCCATCCAAAATTATTACGTTCTGCAAAAAAATATTTCAAACGCCACTTCGCTTTAAAAAAAGTGCATTTTTCATTTCAGACTTTTAATAACGAAATCTGATATTGATTAAATAAACCATGGAGATTTCACAAAATATCAACAACACGACAAAAAGTCACATGGCGGCGAACCGTGCGAATGGCGGCAAATCCGAAATTCGCGACTTTTTCAAAGAGGCGAATGTCTTTATTACCGGCGGCACTGGATTCCTGGGCAAAGTGTTGATAGAGAAGCTTCTGCGCAGCACGGATACCAACGCGATTTACGTGCTCATACGCAAAAAGCGCGGCAAAGACGTCGAGACGCGAATTGACGAACTATTAGCGGATAATGTAAGAAAATAACGATTCGAGTTGAAAATGTTCAATCCCTAAGATGCCTTAGGGTGTCCCATCAAATTATAGGCGCGAATAAATGCGAGAATTGATGGCAGAACTGTGTTTACGTTTAGATTTTCGATCGGGTAAAGTCGGAAGTGCTCAAATGCGAGCTTCGTGTGCACGCGATTCCTGGCGATTGCGCACTATCCGACCTGGGGATGAGCATCCAAGACCGAAAGTTGCTGCAAGACAATGTCCAAATTGTCTTCCACGTCGCTGCCACCATCAATTTTAACATGCGCTTAGATCTAGCGTACGATGTTAACGTAAACGGCACGAAAGCTATCGTCGAACTTTGCCGAAAGATGACAGATCTCAAGGTGCTGTCACTGTGACAGATAAACGCAACCAATTTACTATTCGACGGCATTTATTTATTATAATAATTTGCTATCGTACTTACTTTTATTGTAAAAATGCTTGATTATGTAAACAATTTCAGTCGTTCATTCACATTTCCACGGCTTATGCAAACTGCCACCGCAAACACATCGAGGAAAAGTTCTACGATTACACGCTATGCTGTGCGGATTTAGAATCGATGTTGGCTAAACTGAAACCGGCGGAAGTTGAGAAAATGACGCCGAGGTAATTAGAACAGTTGGTACGAATAGGGATTACAATTAATAGTGCATAAAAGTTGAAAAAACAGTGCATAATATATAATAGTGCGAGTTCCGCGATACAGTTGTGTTTACGAAGTTGCCTATACTCTAGAGGTAGTAAGGTTGCTAGATTTTCGTTGCATCAAGAAACTGATCTATGCATCTTACGTCATCTTTAATACCTACTATTAAGACTTTGACTCAATTTTACTTAATTTTAAATTTTAGCAGTTATATAGCTAGAATAGTTAAATCAATTGCAATTTTTTTAGGGCAACCCTAGATTTTTATCGTGTTGTTTTAGTTGCCTATATTTATTTTTCGTTTCCCCTCTGTGCGGGCTATTCTCAGCCAGAACCGTAACGAAAATTTTTAACAAAACATTTTTTTTTTTATTGCACTGTAGAATCTTGGGCGAATGGCCGAATACGTACACCTTCACCAAAGCGATGGCCGAAACGGTCGTTCGGGAACGATGCGATGGATTGCCTGTTGGCATTTTCCGGCCCGCCATTGGTACGTTCAAACAAAAAAAAAAACTGTTCAATCGACCGGCTGATTGTTTGGCAATCGTTTCAGTAACGTCCACGTATTTGGAACCGATTCCAGCGTGGATAAATAATTTGTACGGGCCTACAGGGCTTGTGGCGGCCGGTAGTACCGGTGTGTTGCGTACCGTTTTTACTGATGACAGACTGCTAGCGAATGTCGTACCGGTTGACACTTGTGTTTCCGCGGTAATTGCCAGCGCTTGGGATGTCGCCACTAGAAATATAGACCGGTATTTACCGAAACATAAAAATTGGCGCAGTCGTTGGGAGTGTTGTTTATTTTTACGTGGTATTTTTAGGATATCTTCAAATATTCCTATATATAATTACGTATCGACTGTCGAAAATCCCATCACGTGGGCCGAGCATAACCTCTTGATAGAGCTGTCAGCGGACACGTGTCCAATGTCGAAACAAATATGGAAATTGGGGGTTTATCGAACGAATAATCTGTTTAATTACAATTTGGCAAAGATTTTTTATCATTTAATTCCAGCGGCTTTTATGGACGTTGGATTTTTATTTGTCGGACAAAAACCAAGGTTAGATTTTGCTATAATCACCCTGTATATACCAAAAGATTATATTTCTCCTCGGATATTGCTTAATTTGATTTATTTCTTCAATTTTGAATATTTTTTAGAATGTTGAGTATGTACAATAAAATTCATAAGTTTATGGGCGCTGTTGCCTATTTTTCCACGTCAGAGTTTGATTTTTCAAATGAGCATGTGCAGGATTTATATGAGCGACTATCAACCAATGACAAGGCGCTGTTTCCAATGAGCATGCGCAATGTGCATTGGGTTGAGTATTATAAAAGGTATTTGCCGGGGATTCGGCAGTATTTGCTGAAAGACCCTGTGGATACCATTCCAGCCGCTTGGCAAAGACGAAACAGGTAAACATTTTAGGGCGGATTTTTTTGAAAATTAAAAAAATAAGTTTTGTTAATGATTTTTTTGATCAAGTTCTTCGAAAATTGATATTTTTTTAATCTGGTGATATTTTATATTTTTTATTTAACTTTATATATATATTTTTTTAGGTTAAATAAAATTCACAGTGTTGCCAAATATGCCCTGATAATTTTGGCGGGAAATTTAATGTGGTCGTCATTTTTTAAAATGTTCGCCTTTTTTATTTATATACGATCAGAAATTTTCCCTTTTGAAATTACAAAGTAGTTCAGATTACATTGACATCAGGTGACAGTCGACAGTTTGTTCCATTTACGTCTGTTATCAAAAATATATAAATTTCATTTCAAAATAATTGAGGGTGAGTTTTATTTTGTCAAAAAATATATATGAACTGAATTTCACCAATGTTTTAAAATAACTAAAAAAAATCAATTTATTATATTCTAATTTTTATACAAAGGTTATTATAAATTGATATTTTTATTTGTAGAAAATTGCATGATTGTTATTTATAATTTAAAAAAATATTTATTCATATTTAAATATATTTTTTAACTTCCTCTCTTCTAAAAAAAATCCGATTTTTGACAGAATCCTAAAAATACCAAACTGTCAAAGTTGATCTTCCATATATTTTTTTAATTAATTAATTAAGTATTCACCCAAAAAAATATTTGTTTGCTTATTTTGTGCAAATTTATTTATTACAATATTATTTACAAGCACGAAACAATTATATATAAAATGTAGTGGTATATACCGGATGTTCGAAAAGTAACCACCAAATTAGAAATCCATATAATTCGACAATTAATTCCCAAACATCCCTCAACTATAATAACACAATAACGTTCAACAGAATAAATTGTAAATTTAATAAATTTGAGTAAGAAGGAAAGAATGCATTAATATAAAGCTGGCCCCAAAAATACCTACTGAATTTTTAAGGATGCTTTTAATTACACGTGGTAGGTAAATATATTTATATATTTTTTTTTTCAAGAACGCTGTTTATCAAACAAAACATAAATTTTTACACGATACCTTAATTTTATTATTACCTACAATATGTACATCAAATATCGAATTATTACCAATAAATATAATTCATAATTCCCCCCCCCCCCCCCATTAAAATACTAAAAGAATTTTTGGTGAATAGATTTCATGGGATGTACTGCTACATATATAATTATGTACGGCACTGTATAATAATTCAACGTTGCCAGATTTCATATATTTATATGACAACCGCGGAATATATAAACCAAATTATCAGATGACAGATAACATATGTCACCTGACAGATGGCGTATGATGTCATTTAACATGTGACGTCCTCTGACAGATGATATAATTTGACAGATTACGCCTTCTGACACATGACAAGACGTTTTCTGTCTGATTACATACAGTTGGTGGCATATGTTATTTGACAAATGGCGTTTGGTGTCACTTGACAGATAACGTCCTGTGACAGATGACATATTATGTCTTCTAATACATGATGTATGACAGCTTCTGACATGACATATAGTTGGCACAGGACATCATCTGACAGATGACATACGATAGATGTCAAATAACGTGGCGAGCTTAAAAGCGCGAAATAATTAACGATTTTAATTTTCGTTCTCAATAAAAATTTGTTTTTGCTTGAAATATCAAAAATAAAAAATTTGTTTGTGTTTTTTAGATGCTTTTAGGTGAATTTACTTACCTAATTTGTGAAAAAATAGCTATTTTACGCTAAGAAAAATAATTTTGCATTGGCGTGTGACTTTAAAAATCTTCTCTTTGCTCTACAATGTTTTTTTACATATTTATATACATGGAGGTGATATGTTATGAATATAATTATCAAATTTATTAGTAAAATGAAGTCAAATATAGCTGCGAGATGTTTCAAATACATGAAAATTAATTATTTGACAAAAAAAAAGAAATTTTTGGCACGCCTTGTATATAGCGTTTATAATAAATACGATTGAGAATTTTGAAGCGATTTTTTTTGCGGTATATATATTTATTTGCTAAATATATCGATTAATTAGTTCTTTATGAAATTGAATTAATTTGTTTACGCACTTCTAAAAAGTGATATATATTTTTCTTTTTAATTATCATAATATGGCCGGCATTTTATTTAGATACAGTTTTTATTTTTTATAAATATATTATAGTATTAAAATAGCTAGTTAATAATTACAAAGTCCAAAAAATTTTTTTTTTGAAAAATGTAATTATTTTTATATTGAATTTAAATAATTTTTAAATACACAATTATTGAAGTATAGCTGCGATTTTTTTTCATAATTCGCAAAAATTACAATTTACAATGTTATTAATTAATTATTCGCATTTTTTGAGAGTTGCTTTACTTTTTTATTTAAACACTGCCGATTTCTTGCTTGTTAAGTTGCCTACCTACTATATATATATATATAAATCAATAGCTCATAAAATATTTACAATATTTAGTACCATACCTATTAATTAATTTATAAATAATAATAAAAACGTTATAATCAATTAACAATACGCAAAATATAACAACAAAAAATACACTATCACAAAAAATTAGTACACCAAATATTGCACAATAATAAACCTAATATACAGGCTGTAATAAAAATTTTCGACATTTTATTTTTCGCGGTGAAGATTTAATTGTTTAATTAATTCGCGACAGTCTGTATATATGTGTGACTAACTATTATCTATTATTAATTAATTAATGATTAATTAACAGTCGCCTACGAGTTGTAATAATTAATTGATTGTTTAATAATTCTTTCAATTCCCAATACAATGATTTATATAACAATAGTTCTTTTTAATAATAATTTGCAAATTTACAATAAGCACTAATTAGGGATTTATAAGTAGTTTTTTTTTTAAATAAATTAAATATACAGGGGATTAAATTAAAAACAAATAACAAATTTTATAATAATTTGTACTTTTATGGATTTAAATAACACTTCGAATTGTTACGGGGCCATTTATTATTATAATTATATGAAGATGCAAAATTCTTTTTCAATTTGCTTAAAAATTATTTAAAATTATTAATTTAAAATAATTTTTTAAAATTTGGAATTAGCTTTTGTGTCTTTATCTTAAAGGAAATATTTTCGCACTTAAAAAAATGAATATTTTTTTCAAATTATCCAAAAAATGAATTAAGTTTATATCTAAACTTTTTTTAACAAAATCTTTCATTAAAAAAAGTGTCATTTTCATCATTTCCCTTATTTATTTTGCCTACGCCAATGATGTTAATGTCAAATTTAACATCGCAATTTTCGTCGCTTATATTATTCAAGTTTTCGCCTGATGACGTGCGCTTGGGTAGGCAACAATAGCGCAGTAGCCATGTTACAATATGGCGGCCAGTTCTCCCCAGCAGGGCGGTGGTGCCCTTCAATACAGTGGCGTACAGCCACATTTGTTGCAAATGGCGACCGTGTCGCTGTTGACGTAAATAGTTAACGCTGGAAGTATTTAATACACAATTTCCCATTTTTCCCCATATAAACGCCACTCACCTATCCATTGACCGTCGCCCACCGCCCACAGTCTCACCACCCGCACCCACCCCGCCTTGCCCCTCCCATTACGCTATACTGCCGCCACTCATCGTGGCCAAGCACTTCTTGCCCCCGTTCTCGTCCCTGTCCTGGGCGGCGTGCTGCTGTTGCGTATTCTCGCTGTTACTTCTCACAGCAGCCTTCGGGGTGGCGCCCCCCGACACCCCCGGCACACTGCCATCGCCGCCACCCTCCACTGTTGAGCAGTTGTTGTTTGTGGACGCACGTCTGGTTGCCGTCACCGAAGCGGTCGCCTGACGTACGTCAAATATTGACGTTTCCGAACTCAGGTCCGTGCTCGGGTCCAGTTGCAGGACGTTCAGCTTCATTAAATTAAAAATAATATTTTTTGCAATTTTTTTCTTTGTCGGTGTATATCTGGTTGCAGTGAATGAAGCATTCGCTTAACATTTTATAAAAATTGATGTTTTTTCTGAACTTTTTTAGCTGAAATTTCATTAAAACTATTCACCTCTTATTTATTTTTTAATGGTACGTTTCTTTACGGTTTTTTAATTTAATTTTTAGTAGGCAACATATTTTACACATTTTGCGAGTATTTTAAAAATTACAAATGTCCATTTCTTATAATCTTTTTAGGCAACATAACTTGCACCATTTCATCATATTTTCTAAATAGTCTAGATCTATCTAAAAAAATATATATTTTTGTCTTTTCTTACTTGTCTGGTATTTAAATACAATTCACTTGAGTCCGACCCACAACTAGAGCTCTCGCTAATTTCTGTGGTAAACTTCCTTTGAGCCCTCGGACTAGGTGGGGGCCTTCTAGTACAAACTTGAGCCTGAATATGCTCACAGACACGTCGAAACCTTCGTATATTACCTGGCAATTCATTAAAAACATATTTACCACATATTTCATCGCAAAAAATAAGCTTTGCTTACTTTTATAAACAAAAAAATTAAATTGTCTATATATAATACACATTTGACGGTTCGCGGGCTTTGTTTATGGTAATAATTTAATTTTTGCTGTAGAATTGATTTAAAAACGACTTATTTTTACCCGATAATAATGTGAAGGTGATTGCGAATAAAAATTCTTTCGAATTTTCGCTATTCTGTTTGGTAATTGTCGAAATATCCACTTGAAATCGGACGTGTCTTTGAAACATGGCGGGCCCCGTGGAGCCCCTTTTATATTCCACTCGAAATGACATCGGGCTCGATACGGAATGACTTAATTCTGCTATCTGTCAAAAAATACATTTTCTTTTAAATTGGATGTATTAATTTATATTTTTCAAAATAACGAATGTATTTGTGGCGACTATTAAAATTAAATGAAAAAAAATTACATACCGACAAAAAAGCGTGAATTAAATCAGCCTTTACAGTGGCCAATGGTTTTCCCTTAACCAATATGGTAAAAGTTTCATCTTTTTCTGTAGTCATCAAACTGCCAAACCAAGACTTCTTCGTCAATTCCGGCGAAGATTCCGGTGTTAAATGCACCTCTTCGGAAGATGCTAAAAAAAATCAATAAATATGAAAATATATATTCAAAAACCCAACCATATTCAATGGTTATTCCTTTCCTAATTAATTACTAATATTTTTTATAATTGCAAAAAATATTCTTTACTTTGCAATTTTCTTCTGTGAAATCGTGGACTGCCCAAAAAACTATTTTTGATCGTGGTAAGTCTCGATCGCCAGTGGTGTCCCGTCGTACTAGAGTGCGGTGATCCGGGGGGCGTCATTTGCGATAAAATATTAGATCCTAAATTGTATTATAATATTAAAATAGTTTATAATTTTTTTTATATATATTTTTACCCATCATAAGTCCGTCGGCACCGCCGCCGCCGCTGCCTCTATCGTCCGGTGACGTCAGCGCGCCGAGCATACACGACCCCCCCACCCCGATACTAGTGCCGCCACTGCTATTTGCTCGATGGTGACCCGCGTGACCAACTGAAATTGATCAGCAATTTTTTTTTATTAATAGAAATAATGTTCTTCATAATTTGATTAATTTGTTGATTTATTTTTTGGCCTAAAATTTTATTAAAATATTTTAAACCTTTTTCTAACCCACATATATTTTTTAAAAATTCTAGCATTATTATTACCTATGTTGCTTTTAATTTTATATGTTTATTTCTTATTTTCTAAGACTTATACTAAGGTTTTTTTTCTTTCATTAATTTTGGTTTTCTATTTCCCATTCTCCTTCTATTAGTTGGCAACTCAATTCGCATATTTAACAATTGTTTTTTGATATTTTATTCATTTTTCAATTTATTTCTATATTTTTTTACAACAAAAATAATTTATAAAAATACGTTTTATTAAAATTAATTGTCTGCAACATTCTTTTTTATTTTCGTTAATTATTTATTTATTACTTATTTATTTCACAAAAAAATATTCAAAACACTCACCCGCCATTCCCATGGTCCCCGTGCTCCCCCTGCCGGCGCCCCCCTCTATGCCGACGGCTATACTGCCCGGACTGCCCCTGTTGCCTCCCCCACCGCCATCCAGTGTCGTGCTGGCGGTCGATCCGATATTCATTGGCGGCGCGGCCAAAATACTCGGATGCGCCGGATGACCCGAACTGCTCGTCGACGAGCCGCCACTGGCGAGGTGCGAGGAGTTCCTGTGGTGAGAGGTGGCAGCGAGCGTGGACGAGCGGGGGTGGTGCAAGCTTCCACCAACTGGGGAAGACATTCCTGAGTGAAATATAAATAAAATTGTAAAAGTTTATTATTTCAAAAATGATTTTTTTTTTAGAATATTCTTGTTTATTAATAGAATTAATAGAATTAGCAGGAGGATGAAAAATATTTTCGAAAACTACGAGGATCGAGTTTATTCTAGAGTGAATTTTTAATTGTTTTATTGTTTAATTAACTAATAATTAATTTTCGAGTAAGTTGTAGTTAAACTTGACGTACTGTGCGAATTTGTTGGGGTTGTGTTGTTAAAATGTATTGGACTTGAAGATCCCGAAGAACTTCTTGTAGGTGAATGGATGCTTAAGGTACTATGAGTACTACCCGTGGAAGGGCTCCTTCGTGTATGATGTCTCCTGAAAAAAAATTGTAAGTAAAATAAATTTTCGATTTGCACAGAAATTTTTTTTCTGTTCATCGATTTTTTTTATTCGTTTTTCAAGAATAATTTTTTACTGAAAACTTCAAAGCTATAAAAGTGTAAATGAATATATATTTTTTTTAATTTTTTTATTCTCTATACTACCTAAAATGCATTTTTATAATCTAATAAACGTTTTTTTCAGAAATAACATTTAAAGAACATTCAAAATAACATTTTGAAATTTTTTTAATGAAAATTTGAAAGTGATGGTCATGAAGGTGCCCATAGATATTAAAAAAATTATGTACACTCGAAAACGGTTCAATTCCATACTTATAGTGCGACCTCCTCGGTGTTAAAGGAGACCCTTCACTAATCTGCCCGAATTGGAGGGTATTTTGCCCATTCACTCGGCAAGAATCGATCCGTTTCCTGGGCGGATCGGACGTGATATCTGTCGTGGCTCGAATTCTCAAATTCGACGACTCTGTGTCGTCCTCGAAGGCCGGCCTTCTCCTCTTCCGGTCCAACAGTAAAAAATAAATAACCTTTTCCGTGTTGTGACTAAAAAAAAAAATAGGACCGATTAATTCAAGAATTAAAAATATCACAAAAGATAATCGAAGCAAGGTAGATATAAAGTGTAGGATAGCACAGGGTAGGAAGGCATTCGTAGAAAAAGAACAGATTTTAAGATCAAATATTGACTTGGGTATTAGAAAAAGATTACTGAAGGTATATGTTTGGAGTGTAGCACTGTACGGGTGTGAGGCGTGGACTATAGGAAAGGAAGAGAAGCGTAGATTAGAAGCACTTGAAATGTGGTGTTATAGGAGGATGATGAGGATTGGTTGGGAAGATAAAGTAACAAATGAAGCTGTACTAGAGTTAGTAGGGGAGAAGAGAAGTATTTGGAGACTGTTACAGCGTAGGAGAGACAGATTAGTAGGGCATATTCTTAGGCATGGGGGGATTATGCAATTGATCATAGAAGGTAGAGTGGAGGGAAAGAGAGGGGTAGGTAGGCCTAGATTGGAGTATGTGAGTCAGATAGTTGAAGACGTTGAGATGAATAGCTATAGGGAGATGAAGGGATTAGCTCAGGATAGATCGGCATGGCGTGCTGTTTCCAACCAATCTTTAGGATTGAGGACTCTTTAACTAATACAATTTGCGTACTTCGGGCTGAGTAAATGTTGAATTAGCTTTTCCCGCTCTTTAAAACATCCCAAACTGCAAATAGCCTGTAAAACGTCCGGATCTACTGCTTCGATGGATGGTAGAACGTGTGTTTGAACTACCTCCATCATGGGTAGTTCTAATTCTAGCTCGCCCTTGCCGCCAGCTGTCACCCATGGATGTCTGTTTATATCAGACAGCTGAAATAAAATTGTTTTAATCCATCAATAAACTTGCACCGAAGTAGTTCAAATGTAGCTATAGATGAAATTGACAGTATTTATTACCGCTAATCGTTTGTCTGGATTAACTTCGATCATTCCTCGCAGAAGGCTTTGACAGTCGGGCGGCACAAAGTGCGGAATATGAAAAACGCCTCTTTTCACCTTTTCCAGTAGCTGTCTCAGGTTGTCATCATCGAACGGCAACGCCCCCACTAATAATGCATATAAAATAACGCCACACGACCAAACATCCGCTCTTCTCCCATCATATTTCTCGCCCTGCAATATATTATGAAATTGGTTTTTTTCGGTTTTTGTGTTTTGGGGTGAATATAGACTACCCGTATGACTTCTGGGCATGCGTAGTGCGGAGATCCGCAGCTGGTTTCCAACATGGAGCCCTGGGGCTGTAAAGACGCCATTCCGAAATCGGCGATTTTTATGTTGTTTTTTTCGTCCAGCAGGAGATTTTCCGGTTTCAAGTCTCTGTGGCTGAAAATTTTGTTTTTAATATAGTTTTGACAGGGTGAAAATTATAAAAAAAAAATTGGAATCGTAAAACGAATAATTTTTTAATCGATTTTTTTTAAATATTTTACCATATTGAATGGCTATGGCAAAAATCCAGCGCTGAAATTATCTGTCTAAAAAATCGACGCGCTTCTTTGGGGGTGAGTCTCCCCTTTTTCACCAAATAATCGAATAATTCACCCCCAGACACATGTTCCAGTACCAAATACCTGTAAAATATACATCATCCTGTATATTACAAACAGCAAAAAATTATAAAACATTTTTTTTTTGGTAATTTTTCATTGACTTACAAATATTTTTTATTTTCATAGACGTCGGATAATCCGAGCACGTGGGGGTGGTCTATTAATTTCATTATTGCAATTTCTCTTTCCACCTAAAAACAGCCCCGAAAAATCAACTGCCTCTTGAAATTTTTGCCAAAAACAATGACTTACCTTCATTAATACGCTTTCGCTTAATTTTTCCCGATTTATTATTTTTATCGCAACTTTTTTACCAGTTACACATTGCACCCCCAATTTTACAAGACCTGCAAAAAAATTTAAATGTTTGTTAATTGCTTAATTTCTCATCATTTAATCAAATCACCTGTTTGCCCTTTCCCCAATGTCTTCTCCAACCGGTACGGTCCCACGTACTGGTGCACCTCCGCGGCGCCCCCCGACCCACCCCTATCACCTCCGCCACTGGTGCCATTATTGCCACCACCTCCTCCGCCCGCCATAGCGTCCTTAGGCATCACTTCGCACAAACTACTCTTCACAACTCACTATATTATTTACTCCAACTATATATATTTCTTTTAAATGCAACACTGTACGTCTGTAAAAATGACAGCAGCTATGTACCGTCGTCGCACCATGTGACAACACTGCATTCGCCCCGTATATGATCTTTTGACAACCGAATTTGGCGAAATGATTTTTAAATTTTCAATCATTTTCGTCTTTTTTTTGTAGATTTATCCTTGTAAAATGGCAACGTTGCTGGGCACGTGTTGTATATATAATTGTTGGGTATCGACAGGTGTCCGAGTTTTATCTATGTGTTGATTGGTACAATTTTTTCTTGCAAATTTGCAATATTTATTGTTTTAGTTCAAATATTTTTCAATTAAATGAATAATTTTAATTTTTTTAATAATTTCGGACGCCATTTTATCCCTCCTTACGTCATTATATCTGAAATTAAAAAAATAAACTATTTCAATTTTTTTTATCCAGTTTAAACTACGAAAGCAAGAGATTAATTAAATATTTTAAAATTTCAAAACTTATGAAAAAAATTGATGAATTTGATTTTTTTCAAGGGCTTTTATTGTGGACTTGGCATTAGAATTTCTTGGTTCTATTAAATTTGGCACGTTGCCAGTTCTAATGTGTTTTTATATATGTCAAAATGTAATAAATTGTCGTCTTTAAAGAACAAAGACGAAAATCCAATCGAAAAAACTATTATATAAAATGTAATACTTTATCAATATTCCGATGAAATATTTTAAATTTAATTATTTAAATAATGAATCTATTGGACATTGACATATTGTCCTGTCAAAATAAAAATAAATAAATTTATTGCGAAATAAAGGATTTTTATTTTTATAAAAGCCCTTGACCTAAATTCTATAAATTTCCATCGCCGAAGTATTTTAATCGTTTCGTTCAATATTTGTCTCTTTTCAAGGGTCATTTATTTCCACAATGGACCTAAATATCCACAAAATATATAAGTGAGGTTAGAAAATATTTATGTCAAACAGTTACAAATTTTTTTGCAGTTACAAATCTTACAATGAGTTATAATTTAACAAAAAATTCTTGAGCCCCTGTATATCGTTATTAATACTTGATAAAACATTTTTTTTAAATTATAGTGTCTTTAGAATAATATTTTTCATATTTCACATTGAAACATTTTTTTTTATCAATTTATTTTCAATTTATTAAAAAAATACGTTTCGAAAATTATAAAAAACATAAAAAAAAATTCTGGACTTGTAGATTGTTATTAATAATTGATAAAACATGTCAATTATTTCATTTTTAGTATAATTATATTTAATATTAAAATTTGTATTTTATAATATTTTTATCGAAGCTGAAAATTTGTTTTTCCACTTTTTAAAAAATAAATTAAAAGAAAAAGAAATATTTTTTATTATAAGAAATACTTCATGTCAATCATATTATATAATAAAATATTGAAAGGACTCTTATTTGAAAGGATAATGAAAATATCCTTGAGAAAAATATTTTGCTTAAGTCCTTAAATACAAAAGTTGTTAAAACTAGGACTTGAGCTATTTTTCTTTTTAATTTTATGCGTTTAAAAACTGTTTTAGTAAAAGAATTTTTTTTTAGAAATTTAATCAATCAATTAACGATTTTTAAAAATATATATTCAATTCCGATATACATATTTAATGTATATTTAAGAAATAAATTTGATTTTTCTAAGAAAAAAGAATTTTAGAATTCGAATTTTAACAACAAAATGAATTAATTTTATTATTAGATAAATTTATGATTAGAGTCTATAATCGATATCAACAAAAAAACCACAAATATTTTTTTCTGAATGAAATCCAAACGAGTTTCCCCCCAAAAAAATCCGTTTAAAACAAATTTAATCACCCCCCAAGTAGTTGTACTTTGCCATCAAATAAACAACGGATCAAACAACACAACTTTTACATTTCTTCGGTCACTGCAACTGTTTTCACTATCGTAGTAATCCCCACGCAGCTTTGACTCGCGAAACGACCCCTTTAAATCGCACTGGGGGTGGTTTATTCGGGCACTAGAAACGTTTCGAAAGACTTCCCCAATTTCCCGGAACGTTCCGGTTGATTTCTGCGTTCGTCCGATGGCGAAAAAGTTGTATTTATCGCACGGACCTTCGCTAAATTTAACATTTCACAGCTGCATATATAGTATTGAATATACGTTCGAATCTGAATTGATTCAGTCACTTTTACACCCCCGAGGGGTGCACAGAAATTCCCACGAAACAACGTGATGTTCGCAATACTGGAAGCGAACTAAAAACATATTTTCGTTAAACAAAAATTATTTGCGCTTGTGCGAAAAAATGTTTGGGGTGCCTTTTAAGGGTTGTAGAATTTATTAAATTAACTGTAGGATTTTTGAAATTGTTGGGGGTGACTTGGTGTGTGACTAGCACCCCTAGTAATTCTATATTGTGGTTGTACGACCATGTAAAGGCAGGGCACTGGTAATCAATATTACTAAGGGCTGCCAACGTGGTAAATAAGGGTTGATATCACCCTATGTCAGAACGTTTCATATCATACCTCATTCAGACAAGTAGGTACAAAAAAAACGGTGTAAGAAATTATTGTCAGTGTAAACAAAACCGAAATTTAACTTATATTTGTCTTTAAGGGTAGTTTTGATTTTTCTTTTAAATTTTTTTTTACGCGTTTTATTTAAAATAGGTCAGGGTAAATTTAAAAAAAGTCAAATTCTAGGGAAGATTGATTTAAATAACGATTTATCCATTGATATTTTTAAATGAAACAAAATGGTTAACATTTATAAGCTAGATGCGCATTTCGAAATCCCCTCCACGCCAAAATATGATACAAAATACAGTGGATACATTTGATACAAAAATACTATCAGGCACAATGTGTATAATATTTCAATTTTGAGAATAATTTTCTTAATTTATTTTGTTTTTAATAGTTTTTTTAAAGATTTTTAAATTGTGATTTTGGCTACAAATAGGGGTAGTCATTTAGTACATGTTCCGCGATACAGTTGAGTTTATGAAGTGGCCTACTCTCAAGGGGCATTAGGGTTGCCAGATGTTGAATGTATTGACAAATTGATATATAAATACTAGATCAGGTCTTTACAAATACCTGCTAATAAGACCTACTATATCCCATATATATTTATTTTTAATAATTAAACATTTTATCAAGTTTATAAATAAATATAGAATCCAATTTAATAATTTTAGCGCAACTTGGCAGTTTGCTTGTGCAGTTTTAGTTGCCTATATTAATTTTCCTTTTTCCAATTCAACTAGAATCGTATCATTTTCATTTTTAACAACCTTTATTTTAAGAACTTGTCAATTGAAAATTAATGAATAAATTATTAAAAATAGACCCAAATCGTAATTATTACTCTCCGTTGCGAATTATAATATTTTTAATATAGACATCTTTATTTACACGCTTGTAGTGAAGTTACATAAAAGTCAGAGGTGCGCGGGACGAACATAACCTACAAATGCCATTTAGATTTCCGGAAATTAGCGACTTCTTAAGCAAATATTAATAATTGTACTGTTTGTTTAAAAAAGTGAATTATGTGAGCCATAAAACATCACGTAATAGTCTTCAACACATTATAAGGTAATTAATTAATTAATGTATCCCAAACATAAAGAGATGTTTAATGTTGAACAACATAACAACATTTTTATGTACGATATTTTATTAAAATTCCAGTGGAAAACAACTCGAAGAAAAGTAAAAAAATGGCTTCAAAAAGCATTGTGATAATAACAAAATTCGATAATCCTTATCAATTTTGGTTTCGGCGTGTTGAAAATGAAGAAAACAGATTACTTATGGAAAAAAGCTGCTCCCAAACCATGGCTAATGCCCAATCAAATCGAAATTTCGATGGGAAAATTGGAATGGTAAAAATAATTTGAAATAATATAAATTTGTTGCACAAAAAAATGTGCACATGTCATTTACTGAGAAGGGCCTTAGACTTGATTATGTCAATTGCAAAGAAAAGAATTTAAGAAATTGTCTTAATTTGTCCGTCCTTTAAGATTATTTTTATTTTTAAGTGTGTTATTTAAATTTGACAGTGACAGATTAATTGACAGAGAATAGGGATAGTGATTTAGTGCATGTTCCGCGATACAGTTGTGTATATAAAGCTGCCTACTCTCAAAGTGTATTAAGATTGCTAGATTTCCGATGCATTAAGAAGCCTATGGATCCTAGGTCAGGTCTTTAATACCTATTATTAAGACTTATAGTTGATATGATATATGGATCTTTTTGAAAATTTACTTAATTTAATATTTATCAATTATTTGGCTAGAATATTTGAATCAATTTCAATTTTTTTAGGGCAACCCTTGATTTTTATCATAGTCTCTATTAGTTAGAATTGTACCAAATAATTTAAGTCTGTTTAATTTTTTTATGTTGCAAACAAATTATAATTCTACATTATTTGTGAACTGTAAAGAACTATTATAAAAGATACTTTTAAAAATGTTTTTAAAACTAAATTCCTTGCAGAAAGTTTTAGTTAAAAAAGAAGTTGATTTCAAGCGAGCAGTAATTCAAAATATCGTCGAAAAATATTATATCTGCTGGTTGGTAGACGAAGGAATACTTTTCACCACCGACAGAATCTATCAAATATCTTTAGATATCTCTTCAAAGCCGTGCTTTGCAATCCAAGCTGGCTTAAATAACATCGGGCCTACCGAAATGGTATTTCCTCACCAAACTAATTTTTTTTTAAACGTTCCAACAGATTTTTTTTCTTGATTTAGAAGTTTGATTTTGTGTCTTGCAAACAACGGGCGCAATTCACCGCTTATTGGACGCAGGGCAGCATTATATTGGCCCAGAATTTATTATCTGAAGCCAAAAATTTTGTTTTTATAAAAGAAACGGTTTTAAATAACGTCGAATACGGCCAATTGTTAATTAGCGACAAAAATGGCATTCCGACATCGCTTACCATGGAATTAGTGGAAAAACAATTCGCTGTTGTTGATTCTGAAAGATTCCTCAAAGGTTCAAAAATCAAAGTATTGGTTTTTTTAAAATAAAATGCACATTTGAATATTTTAGGCATTATTTCGTCGGAAATGGAATATTTCGATAATCAAACTGACGCCCTTAGCATGAAAACGAGTTTTCTTTGGAATAAGGCCCCTTTTGTACATAATCCTAACGTTACAGAAATTGGCATGGAAGCGAGTTCACTTTGGAATAAGGCCCCTTTTCTACATAAACCCAACGTTACAGAAATTGAAAATGCAAAGGTTTGGGATATAAAAGAATATTTTATTTAAAAATAATGTCTAAACTATCAATTTTAGCCATCTGGTTTAAGCGCAAGTGAAATAAACACTTGGCTGTCAAACAATGAGAGTGTCAATGTCAATACGTCAACGATAATTGACAGCGACGATTCTTCGAAGCCGTCAGTTAGCGAAAAACCTCCAAATTCGGGTGAAAAAAATTTTAAAAAAATTATTATTTCGAAATTAAAATATTTTTTATTGTTCTTTCAGCAAAGTCGCCTGAAAAATCAAAATTAAGCAATCCATTGCAGAAACTATTACAAAAAAATCAAATGTACAAATGCTCGCTCAATGTAATCGACGATTCGAATCAACAAGAAAATAAAACTGGAACAATTCGTAAGTTTTTTTTTCTTCAAATCGAATACAATTCACTACAATTTGGCAACATTGTAAAAATAATAATTATCCACCAGCTAAACGCCAACAAATTGTTATAACACACACATCGCCACAACACGAATTTGACAACACTGTCGCGACCGATCAACCGGAATGCGATTGGTCGCAATTTGACAGTTGCATCATAACGGGAAAAGGTGGTTCACCAATCAAAACTAACGTTGATTATGTCAACATTTTACCGGCGGGTTATGAGACTGGTATTAATAAAATTTCAAACAAATACCAAACAAGTAGTAAGTCTAGACATTCAGCTGATGCCTGTCGAAGTGACAAAAGTCATTTGTTGAAATCAAATACATATAACAATAGATGCAAGAGAAATGACAGCTTCAAAGTTAATCACAATAACCATTCCAGTGACAGTAGTTCAATTAACCAACCTGTCAGTAGTCAACAAAGAAAATCACTTGACAGTTATTTAAATCGCAAATGCGATGTTTCATTGAAAAGCGTAGAATCGATTGACGGTAGTTCAGTTGAGCAAACATCTGTCAATGTCAAATCTGCAATAGCACGTGCGCACGACCAACTTACATGTGAAAATGCGGCAATTAACGAACTGGGCGTAGGTAAAAATGTCCGTTGTCATATTAAAGATGAAGACTGTCAAAAGGAGATTATAAAAAGTGAATCGTCCAGTTGTAATAAATCTACCAGTCAAGATTTATTACCGTCAAATGACTCGTGCGATGAAGAACATATGAAAATCGAACGAACTGGCGAAGAAAGACAATTTTTAGAGAAGCGGTAAAAATTTTTTTGCCAAATTTAATTTGCGCGTTAATTTTTATGCAATCTTTCAGCCAATCGTCATCTACCGATTTAGAACCTCGCCCAAACCCAACAAATACCACCGCGAAGTGTCCGCCGCACGACACCCCCGCGCCTCCCACGCACACAATGAACCGTTTCACGTGTGACTGCGCGAAATGCGAGCCGTGGAACGATTGCGACGATCTGGGGCCCGAGATGGGCCTGCGATTCATCGATGATATGGTGGCGGGCGGTGCTAGTAAGGTAGCGGTGGGCTCGGGGCGGATCGATGAGGTCGTTAGGCCCGAGCAGTTGTTCGTCGATGAAGCGGGCGGGATGGATAAGAAGGTTTGTTTGTTTGTGGTGGCAGTTGATTGACAGTTGATGGGTTTTCTTTTTTGTAGGATGTTATGATTCAAACAGTTGTGTCGACTCGGGCTACCTTGCTGGTGGAGGGGAGCAGAATGAAGCGTGTCAAAGTTCCACCGGTTTTAGTTCATTGGTAAATTATTTTTGAAACAATTTTTTTGCTTTATATAAACAAAATAACTAGCAATTTAATCGTCAAAATCAACATTTTTGCTTTATAACACTGTTTATTTACAAAACCAAATTTTTATCCCCCTTGTAATTTATTTCCAACACGCCAAACATGAAATTAACATACAAAAACAAAATTACTTCATCGTTAAAATCACCATTTGCATTCATTAGGAGTAGATAAGATAAGTTTATTACTCTTTGCGTACATAATTATTTTTTCTATAATTTGCGATTCGTTGCTATTCCGCAGCAACATATTGCCCGCACCGTGCCCTACCCTGCACGCCGTCCCTGGTTTTATATCGTCCGTCGTGGATGCACTGTGGCGCCACGGGTACAAAGAATCGAAGCCGCTGCAGGTGTACGGTTGGCCCGCCGCCACTGACGGCGCACATGTACTGTTGGTGGGCGGGCCAGCCACCGGCAAGACACTGGGCCACGTGCCGGCAGTGGCGTCCGCCATATTGGACGGCGTGGTGCGCGACACTGGCAGGGAAAAGTGGGGTAGGGAGAGGGAGCCGACCGTTATAAGTGAGTTTGATTTTCAAATTCAGGAAATATGGTTTGTCGATTATGTGATGGGGATATATTATTTATGACAAGTAGATCGAATATAACGGAACTGTCAAATATGAGAGTGTGTCGAAAATAGAACAGAATTTTATTTAACAGATTATCGAATATATGATTGAAATGTCAAATTTGACAAAAATATCAAATTTGATAAATTTTGTCAAATTTTGTCAAATTTTGTCAAATTGATTTGTCAAATGATAAGCAGGGTAAGGAACTCACGGAAAATAAGGAAAAAGCTAGAAGATGGAAGGAGTATCTTGAAGATTTATATAAAGGTAGGCAGGACATGGAGGAGCTAGAAAGTGTGGAACAGATAGATGAGGATGACTTAGGTCCTAGCATACTTAGGTCAGAGTTTCATAGAGCATTAAATGATTTACGGAATAACAAAGCAGCGGGGATTGATATGATACCAGCCGAATTAATAAAACACGCAGGGGAAAAAATGCAGGAGCGATTATACAGGTTAGTTTGTAAAATATATGAGAAGGGAGAAGTACCACAGGATTTTCAGCGTAGTAGAATAGTAACAATGCCGAAGAAAATAGGAGCTAATTTGTGTGAGAACTATAGGACCATTAGCCTACTATCACATGCATCGAAGATATTGTTAAAGATTATTTATAGGAGATTAGAAAATAAAGTAGAGGAAAGGCTAGGAGAAGATCAGTTTGGTTTTAGGAAAAACAGAGGGACGAGAGAGGCGATTCTAGCACTAAGAACGGTAGTAGAAAAAAGAAAGAGGGTAGGAAAGGTAACTTGCATAGCTTTTGTAGATTTAGAAAAGGCATTTGATAATGTAGATTGGGACATAATGTTTAGAATTTTAAAAGAAACGGGTATAGATTATAAGGATAGGAGAATAATTTTTAATTTATATAAACACCAAACTGCCTTAGTTAGAATTGAGGGGGAAGAAGAGGTAGCAAAAATAGGGAAGGGAGTCCGGCAGGGATGTACACTCTCACCGTTATTATTTAATCTATATATAGAAGATGCAATAAACAAAGTAAAAGAAGAGTATAGTGTAGGTGTGAATGTACAGGGAGAGAAAATATATATGCTGAGATTCGCCGACGATATAGCTATATTGGAAGAAAGCGAAAAGAATTTAGAAAGGGTATTGAATGGTATGCAGGCAGTATTGACTAGGGATTTTAACATGAAAATAAATATAGGTAAAACTAAAGTGATGAGGTGTGACAAAAAGGAATGCAGTAGAAAAATGAGGATCACAATAGGAGATAATAGAATCGAAGAAGTGTCAGATTTTTGTTATTTAGGCAGTAGAATCACAAAAGATAATCGAAGCAAGGTACATATAAAGTGTAGGATAGCACAGGGTAGGAAGGCATTCGTAGAAAAAGAACAGATTTTAAGATCAAATATTGACTTGGGTATTAGAAAAAGATTACTGAAGGTATATGTTTGGAGTGTAGCACTGTACGGGTGTGAGGCGTGGACTATAGGAAAGGAAGAGAAGCGTAGATTAAAAGCACTTGAAATGTGGTGTTATAGGAGGATGATGAGGATTGGTTGGGAAGATAAAGTAACAAATGAAGCTGTACTAGAGTTAGTAGGGGAGAAGAGAAGTATCTGGAGAGTGTTACAGCGTAGGAGAGACAGATTAGTAGGGCATATTCTTAGGCATGGGGGGATTATGCAATTGATCATAGAAGGTAGAGTGGAGGGAAAGAGAGGGGTAGGTAGGCCTAGATTGGAGTATGTGAGTCAGATAGTTGAAGACGTTGAGATGAATAGCTATAGGGAGATGAAGGGATTAGCTCAGGATAGATCGGCATGGCGTGCTGTTTCCAACCAATCTTTAGGATTGCGGACTCTTTAACTAATCAAATTTGATAAAAGTTTCAAATATGTCAATTTTGACATAAATATTATGACATATATATTATGTAATATATGAAATGTCAATTAATACACAGCTCCCAGAGATAACAGAATTGTCAAATATGACAGAAACGTCAGAAATTACAAAAGATACGTTAAAATTGTCTCCAATTAAAAAAAAATTTATATGAAAGCCGTAAAAATATATTTATAATTTGATTTTTTTGCCAGTTTTATGTGTGGGATCAACAAAAGCAGATGAAGTTTACGATCTTTATTGCAAATTAGTAGGAAAATGTGATGATGTTAAAAGATTGCATATAGCTTTGGCAATTCCGCCACTAGATAAACAATATATGGTAAGAGTACTCAAAAAGTATCTTTTTTACTAAACAAAAAAAGTCTTGATTTTAGGATCAATTTAAAAATAAAGTCGATATTTTAATAACAACTCCAATGATCCTTTGTAAACTCATCTCAACGCTAGTTACAAATATTAAAAGTTTGAATATTTTAATACTGGAAGATTTGGACGTGATTTTGTCACGTTTCGCATTAGAAATGGCGGCTATTGAACGCCACATCACCGCCATGTTGGACAACCGAACTTTCGGAGAATCCATCCAGGTAAAATTGTATCTTTTAATAATAATAAAATGTATTAACCATTTTTTTTTGTTGCTGATAGCTTTTTATGACGTCCGAACATTGGACTGGTAATATAAATAAATTCTTGAGTCGTTTAAATGCCGCGCCATTTATTTGTATTGCCGCTCCCATGGAAACGGTTCTATATGGCAACGCCAAAGCGCAAGTGCATCTAATAGACAGCGTTGCCAAACCGTTTCATCTTAAAGGTACACAATAGAAAAAAATCAATTCCCAAATTTTTTCGTTTTATTTACTTAAAAATAAAACGGTTTCTTCGTTAAAATTTTTGTACATCTGCAAATTTATTTATTTTGTAGAATTAATTAAAGACAATTATCATTTATACAAAACGGTGATAGTTTGTACTGACCTCAATCAAATATCCGAATTAGAAGATATCTTTAGATTATATTCAATATCGTTCACAACGGCAACGGTGGAAATGGAGGGGGAAAACGTAGTCAACGTCGAAATAGAATGGGATAGTACTTTACCGGGGGATCATAAAAGTATTCCATTTCATACTACATATAAAAAACAATTTACTACAATTTTTTTTTAATTTCAGTTTTATTGTGCGACGATCATTCGTTGATGAATTATTTCTCGATTCGAAACGCCATGATTTTAGTGCATTTCTCTTTGCCGGTCGATTCTTGGAAAATGTTCACGCAGCGATTTCGATGTTTATTTGACAGTTATTCGAGTCCGTTCGTGCCAAATAATGTAATTATTGAAACAAAAATTATTTGACATAAATCGTACATTTATTATTTTTTGTTTCAGAATCAAGCTAAATGTCAAATTCATATTTATATCGACGATAAATGTGACAAGCAATTGTCTAGGCTAATTAATTGTTTCAAACAAATGGGGGCTGCCATCCCCGAAGCGTTTGTTAAAAAAGCTAAGGTATATTAAAAAAAAAATCTAAACAATTCGACGTGATTTTCTTTGTTTTTTTTTATAATTTTTTGTTTGTTTTTATAATTTTTTGTTTATTTTTTATTAATTTGTTTTATTTTCCTACATCTTTAAAACACACATTTCGTACTAATTCCCCCCCCCCCCCCACCAGCGCATGCACGAGCACTACGAGCGTTTGAAACTCCACCACCACTCTAACCCTTTATGTGCGCACGTCAAACTCACCGGACAATGTCATTTGACTACGCCCTGTCAATATCGACACATGGTCGACCATCGCGTCGACCGCAGCATACAAAAGTACGGTCATTTGCCGAAATCCGGACTTGTCCGGTTTCGCTTGCTGTCCGTTTCGGACGCAACGACATTTTATGTCCGACTGATGGGCGAGGGTGATTGGAAAAGGTGCTGCGCTCAGCACAAGGGGCGGAAAAGGGGCGATGGTGACGCGGGGGAAGTGGATAGGTTGTATGGCGAGTTGGTCGGGGAGGTGCAGAGGGCGTTGGGTGTGGAGGGGAGTCGTGTGCGAGCGAGGAAGGGCGTGAAAGTGGGCGACTTGTGAGTTGAAATGTCTTAAAAATTACAGAAAATAATGTGGCTTGATTAATATAGGTGTATTTTGGAGGATGGTGATAAATCATTGCGACGTTGTCGGGTTAGTAAAATAATCGAAATTGAACGATTGACGCAGTTGGCGTCTATAGTTGAAGCTTTTATGTTAGATGATGGCAACACTGTCCGAATTGTAACGGACAATTTGTTCGATATTCCTCGAAATATTAAAAAAATTCCGTATTTAGGTAATAACACTCTTTTTTTGTAAAAATGCATAAGATCTATTATTGAGCCTTTTTAAATTATCTATTTCAGCTGTCGAGGTCCGTTTAGCCAATATAATCCCCCCCGGCCGTGATAACGCTTTCAGTTTAAAAATACGATCTGACATTCAACATTTACTTCAAAAAGTAAGAAAAAAAAATCTAGGTAAAATATACAAAAATATATATATCGCCCTTTTTTTAGCATACATTAAATACGCCTACTGCCACAACAGCGAGGGCCCCGCACTATTACACGGGCGTTGTCCAGCTGCAGCTGGGCAACTGTCTGTGGCTGGGCGATGTGCGATTGATGCGCTATCTGCGCAAAACGGACGTGCACTTAACTAGTCTTATATTGAGGAATGAGATGTTGGGGAATTTCTGGGGGGAGTGGAGCGAAATGCCGTTAAAGCGGTGAGTGCATAGACATTTCAATACCACTTACGTCATCATGGGGACATTTACACTTAGTGAAATGTTATGCAATTGCTTACCTTAAAAAAAGAATTCTCTATTTTTATTGTATTTTCACGCGTGTTTTTCTTGCTTAGTTTAAGAGATTTGTGTTTGAAACATAAATTATCAGTTCCCGAAATTCCGGTAATTCAAAGAAAGACGTCACCTGTCGTAGAGCAAGTGACACCTCAGTGGGCTTTCTTAGAAACAGATTCTTGGAATAAAGTTAATTTTTCATCCGGCATAAAGCCCGAATGTATTTACGTTAATTTAGAAAAATTTAAAAAACAGTAAGTTCCACTTTTTAATATTTCTAGTTCTTAACTTTAATTTTTTTGATAATTTTATTTTATTGAAAATACTTTTAAAATTGTAAAATTTTAGGCTTTCCGATCTTCATTCTCAAATTTTGCACACAATTCAACGTCCTTTTTATCCCCCAGCCGGGGAGATCATCCGGGGGCGATATTATCTCGCCCCCGATACGGATCAGAAAGATACCGACATGTGCCGCGTTCTCGTTACAAATATTTATGAAGAAATGGTAAAAGAAACTGTTTTTATTCTATAAACAAAATTATTAAATATTTTATAATCATTTTTGTTGTGCAGCAAAAGTAATTGAAAAAAATAGCTAATTTGATGCATTATTTGGTGTGATAAATTGTAGGGCAAAGATGGCGTCGCAATGAAAATGGCGGAATGTTTTTTTGTCGATTACGGAAACACAGAAATTTACAAAGCGGATCGATTAATATATTTAAGAGATGATATGATTTCTCAATTACCTTTTCAGGTATTTAAAAAAAAAATGGGATTAGAAAAAATTAAAAAACCACATTTTTTTAACTGTTCTGTTAATTTTTAGGCAATCGAATGCAGTTTTTACGGTTTTAAATATCCAAACTCGAAAGATATAAACGAAACATTCCATAAATTCATCGACGAATTTATTTTAGAATGCGGAACGAATTTTTTTCGAACTTGGTACATTCGCGTTATAGAAAAACACACTGTATATAACCCGTGCACCAGTTTCAATAATAATACCAACATGGAACAGACCGCTGGTAAATTTTTCTTCGATAAATTCACATATTTTCTTCAACAAAATCATTTTTTTTACAAAAAAAACTTATTTTTTCAAACAATTTAACAAATTGTCTTGTTTACATTTAAAGACCGAAACGCTCCATCGCACTTTATCTACTCAATTCACACTTATCTAGAAGATACGAGCGAGATATTCAGTTTAAATGTTGCCTTGGACGAGTCCGTCCCTGGATTACAATGTAGCGAAGCGGACGATCTTATTACGTCGGAAGAGGTGGAGGAGGAGCTGATCGATTTCATTGTTCGCGGGAGGAGGGGTGAATTGGATGGAGAGGGGGTGGTTGAGGGGTGCAATGGGGAGGATCCAGTGGTGGATTGTCCAGAGGGTGAGTGAATGATTTCGTTGTGATGTTTTTTTTTTCAACTGTAAATGTGTTTAGTTGAGTGTATTTTTTTTAAATAATACTTTTTTTTTGTTTTTTTAGTGTCTTCTGAAGTTAATTTTGTATCAAATAAAGATAGTGACGAAACGTTTGAAAATGCGCATTTCGATTTTGATAATTTCAATTCAGACGACGATATACAAATAAGCAACAAAGACAGTTTTGTCAAACAACTAAAAGCTAACGTAAGCAAATTACTAGAATTTCACACAAAAACTAAAAAACCTATATTTTTTTTTAATATTTCAGTCTCAACCGAAAAAATATAAAAAATCTTCTTCACCTGTCATATTTCCCGCCCTACCCCCGAGCACTCCAACCGTTACCGATAAATTAGCGCCGTCTGTGAGCAATAATAATAATCAATCGCATCAACTGAACCAAAATAAAAATGAAGTTGCGACTTCTTCGCTTGGTTGCACGCCAATGTGGGCACTTCCGGCCAAAGATGGCGACGCTACTCTAACGCCGGACGTTATCTGGCATCAAATTGGCGGCCATATTGTTATTGAGGTGAAAATACCGGCTGTGGAAGAGTATAAACTCAAATTATGGCTGGGAAATAAATTGACTTTTAGGTGAGGGATTTTTAAATATATTTTTTAAATTGTTGATTGATTTGTAGAAACACCTCTTTCAAGGCTTTCAATTTGTTTTTTTGTCTTATTTGTAGAATAACTTTAGTGTGTGTTTTTTAAAAATTTTAGTACAAATACGAATGATAAAAAATATGCCGTAACTTTGCGGCTTTTTAAAAACGTTAAGTCAAAATTTCAACACAAAGCTTTAGGACTTTGTGTGCAAATAAAATTAACAAAATTAGACGAGGAAGATTGGCCGAGGCTTGTTCTTAACACAATAAAACAATCTTGTATAAAATACAACATTTCGAAGGTAAATAAATTTATTTTCATTTAAAAAAAACATTTTTTTTTGGGGGTAAATCAACTTTTAGATTGAACCGGATTATGATGAAGACGACGAAGATATTCCTCGAAAAAATCGGCGTAAGTTTTTAGATTTAGGGCCGGAATTTGCGGATATTCCGGAAACGGAGCAGTACTGGTATAACGAAGACTCTGATTACGATAATTCAGAGTCGGATTACGCTGTAAATGAATTTGCCGATTAAAAATAACCGTTTGCAGAACCGGAATTACTAATTATATTTTTATAAGGTAAAAAAAATGTTTATTCAATTCTCTCCTAATTTCTAAAAAACATATAATTTAGTCGTTTGTTAAACGTTTTTACAACTGAATATATAAATTCATAGACATTCGAAAAGATCTTCTGAAAACTGTACGCATTTTCGCGTATTTCTTAATTTTTCAATTTCTATGTTTTTATAATACATTAATATAAAATTAGAATTGGAAATTACTTTACTTTCGCGAATTTATACAGGGTGTTTTAGCGGCAAATGTAACAACAAACAAATCCCATGTTAAATTCGATTTGTTTAAAAATTGACTTCCCTATAATTTTTTTACAATAAAACAGTGAATATAAAATATTTGTAGCTTTTAAATCTGAATTGAAATATTTTCGATTCATTTTTATAGCTTTAATAGTTTTCAACATAATTTAAAAATAGTTTTATTAAAATTAAATGACAAATGACAAAAAAAAAATTGTGCCATTTTTTTATTTAGACGGCTTTTTATTTTTAATTAATATTCCTTCGATTTTTTTTTTGATTGTTTGAAAATATTAATCAACAAAGCTCGAAATATATATTTTTATTATCGCTATTTCTTATATTTTTGTTAAAAGCATGTAAAAAAAATATATATTTTTATTATTATTTTTTATTTAAATCATATATCCAAATCATCATCTGGATCTTCCTCGTCCCAATCGTCAAAATTATCCATTTGATAATGAATTGTAACTCCTTTTCTCTCTCTAAAACATTGTCCAATTATTTTTTATCTTTCCAAATTTACTTTATATTTTAACTCACCCAGGCAAATATGGTAAAATAACGTTAGCTCGGGCAAGTTTTTCATCTTCATTTAAAGCAATTTTGAACGTACTCAATGTCTCCGGTAACATTTCCGGTTTCTTTTGATCCTCGATTAAACTTAAAACATCCAATTCTTCAATAGACTCGCAGCTAAGTTCTCCTTCTTTAAATGAAAAATGCTCGACCTAAAAAATTAAAAAAAAAAAAAACCTCAAAGCCGCTCTAAAAAAACTATCATCGATTTATAAAAAAATTACTTCTTTAATTATTTTTCCGGATGGTTTCTTATAAGTGTAGGATAATCGCATTTTGTCCGAATGGAACGTAGGCTCCATTTGTATAGATAAAATTGCCAATTGATCGAAATAATTTAATATTTTGTCTAAATCTTTTACTATATCCGTATGAAGCAACATTATAATTTGTTTGATTTCTAAAACATTATTTCAAATTAAAAATTTGTAGTACGCTTCTGGTGAAATAAAAGAAAAATTATATAGGCAATTTAACATACATGAAAAACTTTAAAATTATTGTACTGGTATAAATATTCGATTTAAATAAACTAAAACTATTAATTTCTCTCATTTAGATAAATAGTAATTATCCGCGACTATCTCCACTTCTAACAACGAAAATATTTCTATCTAAAATACGCATTTAACCTTACCTGGATTTACTTTAAAATGATGCATTGTTTTATACGTTTCAATCAACCCCTTGTTAAAAATCATCGCAGCTAAATTATCTATAACCATAACACCGTTCTTAGCCGTTACATCAGCGGCTATTCTCCATATATTCTCCGGTTTCGGCCTGTCTTTGAGCCATCCCAATGTATTCGAAAAGTAATCGTGTAAAGCAACATTCGGGGGCGTAGATTCCGGTAAAATGGACCGTTTATCCTTCGAATATTGTAGTACATCCACAGGACCGTTATAGGTATTTGCAGAATTTAGTATTAAAAACGTCATAAGGTCCTTCGCTGGTAGTATAAATGTGTCTTAAAAATCGCGAGTGAATAATAATTTATTGTAACGAAAATTTTTGGTTGGCATGATTAATACCTTTAACTAAGATAACTTTCGGTGGCGGAGTATTTCTAAATATTTGATCCAACATGGTATTTTATTAATTTTGAATTTTTTAATTATTTTGTTTACGTGTTATACCCTGAGCGAACAATACATAACAACATTTCACGAACTGAACTATTACACACTTGAAGTTAGGCACACCATCAAATATAACCATAAAAATATTTATTTAGTATGTTCCTAACAAGCGATAGTTATTAATTAAATATTTTAATTTTTCCTTAAATTTAGTTGAAATCGAATATTGAAAAAATGTCGGCAAATACCACTGCATCTTCAGTCACAACAAAAGTGCAACCAACGTGCGTAATAATCCTCGGAATGGCCGGATCCGGTAAGACTTCTTTAGTAACACGTTTATCAACAAACCCGGCGAAAAAGCCCTACATAGTGAACCTAGATCCAGCCTGTGCTAACGTCCCTTACTTCTGCAACATCGACATACGAGACACCGTCAATTACAAACAAGTTATGAAGCAATATCAGTTGGGCCCGAATGGAGCCATCGTAACATCCCTTAACCTCTTCTCCACCAAATTCCCGGATGTGCTAAAGTACATCGAGGACTGCAACACAGAATTGTGCGTGTTAGATACCCCCGGACAGATCGAAGTGTTCAACTGGTCCGTTTCCGGAGCGATAATAACAGAAACGTTAGCTTCTACTGTACCTACAATTGTCCTATATGTAGTTGATACAGTGCGCAGTGTAAGCCCCGTGACTTTCATGTCGAACATGCTATACGCTTGTTCGATTTTATACAAAACTCGCCTGCCGTTTATTGTTGTTATGAATAAAATAGACGTGGTGAGTCACAAATTCGCCATAGACTGGATGAGGGACTTTGAAGTATTTCTGCAAGCTTTGGATTCGAACGATTCATTTATCGGTAATTTAACGCGCAGTATGGCATTGACGTTAGATGAGTTTTATAAGGATCTGAGGGTTTGCGGAGTGTCTGCATCAACCGGCGAGGGAATTGACGATTTGTACAGTTTAATTGGGGAAGCGGCCGCGGAATATGAAAAGTATGTTACGGTTTATCGAAAAATAATAATTTACGTTACTATTTTCCGTATGTAGGGAATATAAAGTGGAATGGCAAAGGCTTCGAACACTCGCCACGATTAAAAACGATTCAGCATCCAAATCGTCCGGTTTTATAGCTGAAGGTTTTAAAGGACGAGATTTATCTGAGATATATTTAAGACATCCTGGAAATGAGAGTAGTTCCGATTCGGAAGGGGAAGAGATTGCTGGACCGGAAGGTGATTTTAAACGTTTTCGAACGTCGATCGTAATTTAATTTTGGATATAATTTCTAGCTAATGCACAGCAGGAGGAAAATGCTTTTAGGCAAGCTGTGAGCCAACAAAAGGGATTGTTAGCGAAACGAGCGTTGGAAAGGCAAAATGAAGCATCTACGAGTAAGTCGTAGTTGATTTTTTTTTTCTATATTAACATTAAAGTTGTTAAATAATGCAAGATATACTTTTAAAAAATATTTTTATTCGTATACAGGTAAAACTTATTTAATCACCTGCATTTTCATCGTCCCTGTCTTCATAATCTTTCGTTTTAACATCTAAATCTTCGCCATATTGTAACACATTATCAATCGTAATTAAAATGTCTATAATACTCTCTTGATCCTTCAAATTCAAAGGAATAAATCGAACTAACGAATAATCTTCGATAATTTTACCAATAGCTTCCGTTAATCTACCATACTTTTCATTAAACCTTAAACAAAAAGTGCACGCTCATCCGTTTATTGGACAATTTCACGCGAATCAAACATACTTTGTATGATTATTTTCGAAATCCCCCATTAGGTAATGCGCGTCCGGTTCCAAAAATCGGTCCAACTGCTTCTTGGCCGATTTACTCAATAGATCCATTTTAGTTAACAGATTTACATGGGGCAGTTCTAAATTTACCATTACACTTAACGCGCTCATTGTACCGGATAAAAATTTAGCGCCGTCCGTCATAAATTGAACGTCGATTAAAAACACAACGCACAGGCTGAAATTCCAATTTTGCAGCATCTCTACGAGCTTTTTTACGGCCTGTAAATGCGTGTACAGTTCTATTTGACCCGGACAATCGAATAATAGGTAATCATCTTCTTGTTCGCCTGCATAAATGGTTTATAAACATTAGCTGTCAAAGTGACGTTGGCTGTCAAAGTGACAGCGGCGGCCATCATTTAACGCACATTTTATGGCGTTCTTATTGGTCGACCAATCAACATCGGCCATCATTTTTGTACTATTTCATTGCTTTGCAACGATAGTGGCATAACTCAAAAAATGCCAAATTTGCTTTTATTGAATACAACGTCTACACTGTGTTTCTATTTTTATTGTGTAAAATGGCATATTCATAATAATTATATATATAATAATTAATAAGGTCTATAATTGGTAGTTTCAAAATTGTAGAAGAGCGGCTTTTTCGAAAACCTCTACACTAAATTTTTAGTTATGTCACTATCAATGCCACGCAGCGATTTTATTCTGTCAGATTGACAGCGGCGGCCATCATTTTTGCGCTATTCTCGCCGTTCTTATTGGCCGGCCAATCAGCATCGGCTTTATCTGACAGCGACAATCATTATTACCTAACCTAGTTAACTTACCTAATCTGTCACGTAACCAATCTGAATTCTCCACCAAATATTCTATGCAAAATACGAGCCCCCCATTCGGTCCGAAGTGTAGGTCTTCATCCTCCATGGCATCGTCCACATGTATCAACTCCCTAATATCCACCACCGGTTGATAATCGAAGTATTCGGCAGCCGGATCTAGATTGATCACCTCGATGGTGCGCCGGCTATCGATACCGTGCTGTACCATTGCGCTGCAATACGTGCTCTGCGGAAATAGCGACGAATCAGTTTGTTATTTAGTTGAATAAATATTAGTCGAACCTTGCCACTACCAGCTGGTCCTACAACCAATTGGGCATATCGCATGTTTAATACTGTTTAAAACAACTATGTTTAATGTTGCTATATACATGTGAAGATAGCTTTGTGTAATCTAACCTGAAACTTGCTAGAATTTTAATGGCCGCCGCCATGTGTTTATTACATGTGATTGAGAATTGTGAAGAGTTGAATAGTATTGATATTTTCTATATTTTGCGTGTTTATTGAGTGGTAAAGCGTTAAAATGGCATTTCAAAATGCGTCGGTTATAAAGCCGTATCATTTAAACCCGGACGAAATAGTATTTTCTTTATTTACGGAAGAGGAACTTCGTAAATTGTGTTTAGTGAAAATTCGCACCCCGATAACGTTCGATGCCTTGGGATATCCGTTAGCTGAGGGCCTGTACGATAAAGCCATGGGTATATATATAATAGAACGCATAAAGTTTTTTTTTAAATTAATTTCATGGATGATTTTATTGCAGGCCCTTTAAAAAAAGACGAGAACTGTTCCACGTGCTTTTTAAACATCTACAAATGCCCCGGACATTTCGGACTTATAGAATTACCGTTACCCGTAGTCAATCCACTATTTCACAAGTTAATTGCGACAATTTTGAGGATATCTTGTTTGAAATGCTTTCGGATACAATTGCCTAGTACAATTGCCGTTTCCGTTGCTTTTTTCTAGTTTAATTTGTTATATATATTGTAGAACATATAAAACATATCATGGCGATCCAGATAAAATTATTAAATTGCGGCCTCGTGACCGATGCGATTAATGTTGGGCAAAAAATTGAGGAATTGGTTATGCAGTATGAATCGTTCGAAAATATTCCTGAAGATGCCGTTTTGCCAATACAGGAGTATGGAACAGTCGCCCAAAGAGTTTCAGGTAAATACCGAGAAAAATGCACCTAAAATTGTTGGAATTGAATGAAATTTTGTTAAATAAATAGTGATTTTTTTGATTTTTCACAATCACGATTAGTGACACAGGTATTTTATTTCGTTTTTGTCTTGTGCTACTGAAGTTGTAGGCATATCCTTCGAAATTCGCATCTAAATGCTTTGAGGTACGTTATTTGGGTGATGTTTTATACAGTGTTTTTTTTTTTGTATGTAATTAGAGGAGCTTCAAGGGAAACTAGTTACAAATAAAAACACCGAGGCTTTGCGTAATCATTTCGTCGAAAAAATTGTGAAAAACATTAAATCGGCTCGATATTGTATACACTGCAAAAGTCCTAAATCTCGAATCCAGTCGTTGAGAAACAAAATTATATTAAACGTGGTCAATAAAGGTGGCAAAGAAGAAAATAGGTACCGTTTTCTTTGCCCGAAATGTTTATTTTTCGACAAAACTGTGCCTTTTTTTTTTTTTTACAGAGGCGCAATTAAAACGTTAGATTCGAAATTTCTAACACCAACGGAATCGAGGTACAAACTTCATCCGATTTTTTTAGTGTGTATTTATTAATTTTTATTTAACGCAGAGATTATTTGCGATCAATTTGGAACGTGGAGCAGGAACTGATTCTCCAATTAGTACCCGTTTTAGCGCAAATTAAAGCGGAATATCCCGTCGACGTTTTGTATTTTGATATTATTCCCGTTACGCCAAATATCGTGCGACCGGTAAGTTTTTCTTCGTGTTTTTTTGTTTTTTTATGTTAATTGGATAATTTCAGGTATCTTTCGTTGCTGGTCGAATGACTGGCGAACACGCCTCGACCCGTTTGTATAAATTAATTGTACAAACGTGCGTTACGCTCAGAATGATCATGAGAATGGTGCAGAATGACGAAAGTGTCGACGATTTATCGTCAGACGCTAAGGTGGGATAAATCAGTTGTTTATTTGCGCTTTTGTAGATGTGAAACGATTTATTTCTTTAGGCAGTTTATAGTCTGTCCAAGGGAAATTCCCCGTTGGAAAAACTCAGTTTCGCTTGGGACGATTTACAGGCGCACGTCAACAATTTAATGGATAAAGAAGCTTCGGTTCAAGGTGGTAATGAAGAAGGACTCAAACAGGTTAGAAATTTTGTAAAATAATTATTTAAATAACTGTCAAAGTGGGCGAAAAAGTATTTTATATTAATAAAAATTTTTTTTGTTAATTTTAACAATATTTATTTAACAATAATAGTTATTTTTTTAAATAATAATCAAGTTGTGGGTGTATCAGACAATTGTAGACAAAAAGTTTCTTTTAAATTCTTGCTAACGTTTCTATATATTTCTCAATAACTTCATGAACGCTAAAGTATTTATTACATTAACATATAACAACACATGTTAACATTTAATTATTAACATACCTCAAATTCATTGATCTAAGAACATTACATAATATTCATTAAATAACCAATGGGTTTCATCAATCCTTTAATTCGCACTACATCGTCAACACACCATGCATAGTACTTACTTAATTTTAAAATTACAATCACAATCACCCAATATATAACATTTTGTAACAGATTTAATTCTTTACATAATACTTTAGTTTTTCAATCATATTATGTATTAGTTAGTTTTAACCTTTTTATTTTGGTGGTATTAAAAGTTTTTATCCCTTATAACTCGCCTTGAAATGACTCTATTATATAAATAAATGTTTTGTTCGTCGCCTTTCAGCTGATCGAAAAGAAAGACGGTATAATCCGTAAACATATGATGGGTAAACGCGTGAATTACGCGGGTAGGTCCGTAATAACGCCCGATCCGTACATAAACGTGGACGAAATCGGTGTGCCGGAAGCGTTTGCTATGCGCTTGACGTATCCGGTTCCGGTTACGTCCTGGAACGTGGAGGAACTGAGAAAAATGATTTTGAATGGACCCGGAGTTCATCCCGGGTAGGTTTATTTTTTTAAATATCTACGATCTATTGTAGATTGATATGATATGATACCAGCCGAATTAATAAAACACGCAGGGGAAAAAATGCAGGAGCGATTATACAGGTTAGTTTGTAAAATATATGAGAAGGGAGAAGTACCACAGGATTTTCAGCGTAGTAGAATAGTAACAATGCCGAAGAAAATAGGAGCTAATTTGTGTGAGAACTATAGGACCATTAGCCTACTATCACATGCATCGAAGATATTGTTAAAGATTATTTATAGGAGATTAGAAAATAAAGTAGAGGAAAGGCTAGGAGAAGATCAGTTTGGTTTTAGGAAAAACAGAGGGACGAGAGAGGCGATTCTAGCACTAAGAACGGTAGTAGAAAAAAGAAAGAGGGTAGGAAAGGTAACTTGCATAGCTTTTGTAGATTTAGAAAAGGCATTTGATAATGTAGATTGGGACATAATGTTTAGAATTTTAAAAGAAACGGGTATAGATTATAAGGATAGGAGAATAATTTTTAATTTATATAAACACCAAACTGCCTTAGTTAGAATTGAGGGGGAAGAAGAGGTAGCAAAAATAGGGAAGGGAGTTCGGCAGGGATGTACACTCTCACCGTTATTATTTAATCTATATATAGAAGATGCAATAAATAAAGTAAAAGAAGAGTATAGTGTAGGTGTGAATGTACAGGGAGAGAAAATATATATGTTGAGATTCGCCGACGATATAGCTATATTGGAAGAAAGCGAAAAGAATTTAGAAAAGGTATTGAATGGTATGCAGGCAGTATTGACTAGGGATTTTAACATGAAAATAAATATAGGTAAAACTAAAGTGATGAGGTGTGACAAAAAGGAATGCAGTAAAAAAATGAGGATCACAATAGGAGATAATAGAATCGAAGAAGTGTCAGATTTTTGTTATTTAGGCAGTAGAATCACAAAAGATAATCGAAGCAAGGTAGATATAAAGTGTAGGATAGCACAGGGTAGGAAGGCATTCGTAGAAAAAGAACAGATTTTAAGATCAAATATTGACTTGGGTATTAGAAAAAGATTACTGAAGGTATATGTTTGGAGTGTAGCACTGTACGGGTGTGAGGCGTGGACTATAGGAAAGGAAGAGAAGCGTAGATTACAAGCACTTGAAATGTGGTGTTATAGGAGGATGATGAGGATTGGTTGGGAAGATAAAGTAACAAATGAAGCTGTACTAGAGTTAGTAGGGGAGAAGAGAAGTATCTGGAGAGTGTTACAGCGTAGGAGAGACAGATTAGTAGGGCATATTCTTAGGCATGGGGGATTATACAATTGATCATAGAAGGTAGAGTGGAGGGAAAGAGAGGGGTAGGTAGGCCTAGATTGGAGTATGTGAGTCAGATAGTTGAAGACGTTGAGATGAATAGCTATAGGGAGATGAAGGGATTAGCTCAGGATAGATCGGCATGGCGTGCTGTTTCCAACCAATCTTTAGGATTGCGGACTCTTTAACTAACTATTGTAGATTTGGAGGGATTTTAAATGGAATTTAATTTGGGGGGTTATTCTAGGGCTGTTTTGGTTGAATTTGAGAATGGCATGATACAAAAGCTGAACGAAAACAACGTTCAAATTAGAGAAAGTATTGTCAAGAGATTACTTACGCCCGGAGATCGAAAAGAAGCGTTTAAAGGTGTTAAAAGGGTACGAAAAACAACCAAACACATACCCACATCCTTTATTTGTTCTTCAATTATCAGCATTTAGATTCGACATGGCAACGGTATTAAAAATTCTTTATTAGGTCCATCGCCATCTTTGTAACGGCGATATTCTCCTGTTGAATAGGCAGCCCACATTACACAAGCCGAGTATAATGGCACATACAGCGCGCGTGTTGAAAGGCGAGCGGACGTTGCGCTTGCATTATGCGAACTGTAAAGCGTACAATGCCGACTTTGACGGCGATGAAATGAACGTGCATTTCCCACAAAATGAACTCGCCAGAAGCGAAGGCTATCTCTTAGGTAAATAAAACTTTACAAAAATCGATTTTTTTAAAGGTAATTTTTTTATGTAGGTTATAGATTTTATCGTTATGTTGTGATATTCGATATTAGGGAAGAGATATAAAAATACAATGCTTTATATCACTGTTAAAAACGAGGATTTATTCGACTATAGTTTCGCTTATCAAGGAAAAATAAAACAAATATTTTTTTTTTGTATTTTTTGTTATTTATTTATTGATATGCTTAATAGGCGAAACGATAGTCGAATAAATTCCCGGTTTTTAAATATTATATATAAATTATCAACCATAACATAAATTTGTATGTAAAATCTAAAAGTATTTTTTTAAATATTTCTTCAAAAATCTGAATTTAGCTTCGATATGGCAACGGTGGATATGACACATGCGTACCGTGCATATCGGACATTTGTATACCACCAACTTGATCATAATTAAAATGTACCTTCTGTCGTACAAAATGCCTACCTTAAAAGTATTTAATTTTCTTTTTGATTGTGGTGTACAAATGTTGCGAGTTAAAATAACGTTCTGTAATTTTAGCAAACGTTTCGAATCAATATTTGGTACCGAAAGATGGCACTCCTTTGAGTGGCCTTATTCAAGATCATATGATTTCCGGTGTCCGGCTTAGTTTACGTGGCCAATTTTTCACAAGGTAAAATGAAAAAAGGGCCCTTCATTTGTTCGATTTTACTTTGTTTTCATACAACATTTTCAGAGATGACTACCAACAGTTAGTCTTTCAAGCTTTAGCGGATCAAACGTGTAATGTCCAACTATTAAAGCCCGCCATTTTGAGACCGCGGCCATATTGGTCCGGCAAGCAAATCTTGAGCACAATCATCATTAATATTATTCCAGATGGAAAGGTTCCGATCAATTTAACAGCTACGTCAAAAATTAGCAATAAGGTATTTTTTTTAAATAATATTTTTACTAATAGGAGATAATAGAATCGAAGAAGTGTCAGATTTTTGTTATTTAGGCAGTAGAATCACAAAAGATAATCGAAGCAAGGTAGATATAAAGTGTAGGATAGCACAGGGTAGGAAGGCATTCGTAGAAAAGGAACAGATTTTAAGATCAAATATTGACTTGGGTATTAGAAAAAGATTACTGAAGGTATATGTTTGGAGTGTAGCACTGTACGGGTGTGAGGCGTGGACTATAGGAAAGGAAGAGAAGCGTAGATTACAAGCATTCGAAATGTGGTGTTATAGGAGGATGATGAGGATTGGTTGGGAAGATAAAGTAACAAATGAAGCTGTACTAGAGTTAGTAGGGGAGAAGAGAAGTATCTGGAGAGTGTTACAGCGTAGGAGAGACAGATTAGTAGGGCATATCCTTAGGCATGGGGGGGATTATGCAATTGATCATAGAAGGTAGAGTGGAGGGAAAGAGAGGGGTAGTTAGGCCTAAATTGGAGTATGTGAGTCAGATAGTTGAAGACGTTGAGATGAATAGCTATAGGGAGATGAAGGGATTAGCTCGGGATAGATCGGCATGGCGTGCTGTTTCCAACCAATCTTTAGGATTGCGGACTCTTTAACTAACTAATATTTTTACAAGTTATTAAATTTCGTTGTGTCGTTAGGCTTGGGAGACGTCAACCCCTCGCCAGTGGCGCGCTGGCGGTACGCCATTTACTCGCCCAAACGAAATGTCCGAGGCGGAGGTCATTATTCGTGGGGGGGAGTTATTAGTCGGCGTTTTGGATAAAACGCATTACGGAGCAACTCCGTACGGTTTAGTGCATTGTATTTATGAGGTAAGAAAAATTTACGCTTTCGATGTCGTTTTAAAAATATTCTTTAGCCACTTTATAAAATATCTTCTAATTTATTCATCTAAACAAATGTATAAAAAAAATGCTGCAAGCTTAAAAGAATTGCTCTATTTGTACGTTCCAGAAAAATGCACACAATAAAGGCGAAACTTTAGACTTACTGCAACATTATTTAATTTATATAGCAGTAAATAAGATAAAATTTTCTCTCAGAATTACTTAAACTCGCTCCATTTGCGAATGTAATCTATTTTTATTTGCGTAATGATTTTTTGTTTACACTTTACACTGACAGCCATTCATAAAATATTTGCACGCCATTGCGCAGGTTCTATTTGTTGCATATGTTATTTGCCTACCAAATGAATATGCGCCAGCAATTGAAACGTTCCAATAACTCGATTCGTAGTTAAATTATCTTCCCAGTTGTTTTCTAACTAGTTTTTTTTTTCGTTAAATCACAAATTGATTGACCCATTTATAACATGGCAACGCAGCATTATATTAAAAATAAAAATAAATATACAAAACAACAACAACAAAAGTCTTCAGTAGCACAAGATAAAAAAACTAAAGAAAATACCTGTCTGTCACTAATAAAACATTTATAAATTGGAATAACAAACTTAAAAACCTTGCAAAAACAATCGCTTATTATTCGATATTCCTATATCAAACTTTCAGTTATATGGCGGTACTCACTCGTCCCGCCTCCTCTCCGCCCTCGGGCGCCTATTCACCTACCACCTCCAGCATATCGGCTTCACCCTCGGCGTATCCGACATTCTGGTGAAGTGCACGGCCGACGCGCAACGTTCCGCTATTATAGCGCGCTCTAGGCGCGAGGTGGGTCATCGGGCGATCACGCGCGCTTTAGACCTCGACCCGAACACGCCCACCGCAGAAATTGTAGCGGAATTAGAGCGGCAGTGCCGAGACGCCGAGCAAAGAACACGCGCGAATGTCGATAGGACGTACAAAGAGATCGTCGATGAATATACCAACGAAATAAACAAGTAAACTTAGAAAAAAAAATGTAGCAATGGGAGAATAATATCTAAATTCTCAGTTTTTTTTATTATTTAAAATTTCCGACTAGTGTTGATATTTTTAATATATAATTTTCTGGGAAAAAATGGTCAATTATTTTGAAAAACATGGTCTGCTTAAGATTATTTAAAGCAAGTAAAAATTAGTCGAAAATTAAAAAAAAAAAGAGAATTTACATATTATTCCTATTCCTACATTTAAATTATAACCTCCCATAATGGATTTCTACAATTATATACAATTACATAAAAAAAAATGTTCTGATTGATTAAATCAATCGCGCAATCGTTGGTTAGGGTGTGTTTGCCGTCGGGACTCGTCACCCCATTCCCCGCCAATAATCTGCAGCTGATGGTTCAATCGGGCGCCAAAGGGTCCACGGTGAATACGATGCAGATTTCGTGTCTGCTCGGTCAGATCGAGTTGGAGGGTAAACGGCCGCCGGTCATGATCTCCGGGCGGACGTTGCCCAGTTTTCCCGTCTCGGAGTTTGCGCCCAGGGCGGGTGGGTTCATTGATGGGCGATTTATGACCGGGATACAACCGCAGGAGTTCTTCTTTCATTGTATGGCCGGTAGAGAGGTGAGGTTCTGATGTATTTGTGAATTTTTTGTCAGGTTTACTGGGGAAGATATTTGGTTTGTTTGACAGATAAATAAGCTGTTTTAAAATATACTGTAATTGTTTTCGTCTATTATTTTATTGTATTTTTTGCCTTATATTAGGAAAAAATAATGTTAACGCAAAATATGCGTATTTCGTTTGGATGAATCATTTATGGCAGATACAGCTTGTGCAAGTGGGTATTTTGGTTTTCATTGTTGTTGTTTTTAGGGTCTTATTGACACGGCTGTAAAAACTAGTCGCAGCGGCTACTTGCAGCGTTGTCTGATTAAACACCTAGAGGGCCTTAGTGTCGGATACGATTTGACAGTACGTGACAGCGACAGAAGTGTCATTCAGGTAAAAAAAAATGGAATGACTAACTTTTTGTATTTTAACATAAGTTAAATTTTGAAATATTGGCTCAACTAAAATTGCATTCAATTTTTTTTTAAATTTGTTTTTCTAGTTTATGTATGGTGAAGATGGAATGGAAATTTGCAAAGCTCAATTTCTGAACAAAAAACAGTTGAAATTTTTAGCTGAAAATGCGAATGTTATTGTAGATAAAAACCAGTTGAAATTATTAAAAAATGACGTGGATTACAAAAAAATCAATAAACACGTAAAAAAGGTTAAAGTAATGCACATTGGAATTTATAAATATCCAATAAAATATGGCGCTTTTCGTAGGTGTCTTTGTGGAAAGAGGAAAATAAAAAGTTATCATTAGGAACGCATCGACGTAAAACGCCATTTACAGAGTTTTCTAAAAAAGTTAAACATAAAATTGAACTTAAAAATCCGAGAAAACTTATTGAGCAATCTGGTAGAACGAGGATTTCTAAGTTTATTGTGGATTTATGGCATGACTCGGATGAAGATATTAAAAATAAGTAAGTAATAACACTATAAATAAAAGCAAACTAAAAAAAATCAATTCAATCAATATTTCTTTACGATTTCTTTAAATTTCTTTCTTATTTTTTTATTAATATTTTCAATTCTAGCTTCCGTAAAGATTGCATACCCTGTCTGCCACCAGTATCGAGTGTCTATCAACCCGATTGTTACTTGGGGGCTTTAAACGAGCATCTAGTTGACATTGTCGAAACGTACAATAAAGACATAACGAGCAAAAAAGAAAAGAATCAGTTTCTGGAAATAATACAATTTAAATCGATGCAAAGTATGTGTCATCCTGGCGAGCCGGTTGGTCTACTAGCCGCACAGGTCAGTTCGACAAATATTAGAATTTTTTCTGAAACTTTTTTGTGTCCGATTTAAAAAAAAAATGGATGCTTCATTTTTAAAGCCTAAACAATATATAACTAAATATATAATAAATGCGCACCCAAATATCAACTTTTCACCATTTAATTTTCAGTCAATTGGAGAACCATCCACTCAAATGACGTTGAATACGTTCCATTTCGCTGGTAGGGGTGACATGAATGTTACCCTGGGCATTCCACGCCTGCGGGAGATTTTAATGATGGCGTCTAAGCGAATTAAAACACCCAGTATGGAAGTTCCATTCTTGGAGCACGTTAAAGAGTCTAAAGCGAATAAGTTGTGCGTCCGGCTTACCAGAGTGACCCTCGATCTGGTTTTGGAGAAGGTTAATGTGAGGAAATCGTTGGTAACGCAAAATGTCAGGTAATGTTATTTTTTTTCTAAAAGAAATTGAAGAATTTATTTCATGCGAATGAATAACATGCGATTTTTGAATTTTGATATTTTCTGGCGCAAATAGCATTGAATATGATAAAAATTGAAGATTGTGTTTGTTTAAGATAAGCGCCATTTTTATATGTGCCATTATGTTAAAAATTGTAATATTATGCAACTTTTTGTGCTATTGAAGCGATAAGTAGCATTGGTGCATTTGAACTACTTGATTGTTGACTACTTCACAGTATACAGCTGTATAGTATAAGTTGCCTATGTTCGAATGAAACAATATTAAAAATGAAATTGCGAATTTTAGGCAACGAAACTATATATTAAAATTCCAATTTTTACCGAAACACTTGTACAAAAGAAAATACTGCGTCAATCCAAAATACATATTAAAATACGTGCAGGACAAATATTTCAAAGATCTATTCCATACGATTCGAAAATACGCCAAAATAAAATCAAATCTGTAAGTAAACAAATATATAAAAACACAATTTTAAGTTTATTTCCTAAACATTTCGCTTTTAGTGTAACGGACGATAATCCAGCAAAATCGCGTAAAAGGAAAACGAACGACGACATGGATGATGACGCGGATGCCGAAACGGGCTTTACAGAACCGGATTCAGAAGAGAATGTTAGTAAATCGCGTAAAGACGACGAGGAGAGCGACGGAAGCTCCGAGGAAGAGCCAGAAGATGGTGAGGACGCCAAAATGGCCGCCAAGTACCAAGGGAAACAAGATGGCGAACAAAATGAAGAAGATGAAGACGAACCGGATGAAGAATCGGATCATCAAAATACTAGGTATAAAATAATATTTTAACTATGACGTAACAATTTTTTAAATCTTTTAGGCCATCCAACTTGGACGACGACACCAATATGACCGATAATGCTGAGTCGCTTAAATGCGACGCAGATCCGTTAATTCGAGACGCAGTCAAAGCGAACAATGCGCACGTAATAAACTACCGTTACGATACAGAGAAACATCTGTGGTGCGAGTTGACGTTTGCGTTGCCCATTGGATACCGTAACCTCGACATGAGCGCCATCGTGCGGGAAACTGCCGAACGAGCGGTTCTGTGGGAACGGAAGAACATCAAGCGAGCGATTGTGTATAAGAAGGACGATCGATTGACGCTGCGGACGGATGGAATTAATCTCGGGGTAATTCGAGTTATATTTTTAATAGATTCGGTTTTGAGATATATTTTTTGTAGTTTATTTATTTTTATTTTTTCATTAAAAATTAACTAAATATAATGCAAGTATATTTTTGTTTATAAAATATAATGAAATATCAATGGTAAAATAATAATTACATTGAAATATATATATAATATAAAAGCAATTCGAAAATATTGCTCCTTCATTTAATATCAAATAAATAAAATTACATTTACCACCTTTTTTTGCAAAGTAGTATTCATTAAAATAATTTATTTTCTGATCCTCTGAAAGAATTTTGTCGTTAATAGTTAAGCTATAATTACTCTAAAAAAGACCAAGATAAAAAATATTTGCTGTTCTTTCAGGAGATGTTCCGCTATGACGACTTGCTCGACATGAACCGCCTCTACTGCAACGAAATTCACGGATTTGCGCAAACATACGGCATTGAAGCTGCATCTAAAGTCATCGTTAAGGTCCGTACTTTATTTATCTTTTGCTGGTTTATTTACATTTACGACTATATTTAAAAAGCAGTACGGTAGTTTTAGTTATTTAACACATTTTATAAATTCCGAACTTCTTTTTAAAATTATAATCCGAGAAATAGTTTCTTCACTTCTTCGTATATATTTAACCGTTACAGGAAGTGAGGGAGGTATTCGGCGTATACGGCATAACGGTTGACGGCCGCCATTTGGCCTTGATCGCCGACTACATGACATTCAACGGTGCGTTCGAACCGTTGAGTCGTAAAGGTCTGGAATGTGGTGCTTCGCCCCTGCAACAGATGTCGTTCGAGGCGTCGTTGACGTTCCTGCGCGCCGCTACGATCAGAGGTCGCTCGGATCAGCTGCGCAGTCCGTCCAGTTGCTTGATGTTGGGCGTGCCCTGTCATTCGGGCACCGGTGCCTTCGCCTTGAGACACAAACTCAGGTCTGAACTGAATCACTAAAATTGTAAATATTTTATTATTAATGATTAATTGCAAAAAAAAAAGAAATATCTTTTTTAAATAGCCATAAAGGGTTTTTAACTAGTTCCGGTTCAACCGGAAATAGATATTTGTAGTTAATATATTAATCTTAATATTCGTTTTGTGCATATTTATTCTTTTATATGTATAAATTGTATGTAAAGTATTGTATTTAACGGCGTTAAATAATTATAGAATAAATATAAATATGAATATCACACAAAAACCGTAACACAAGCCATTTATTAGCTAGATGCGCGTTTCGGAGGCTATGCCCCCATCTTCAATAGCGCAATAATAGAACAAATATAGATAGCTCTGTCAATCACCGGGATTGCTATACAATTATATAGCAATTGCTATACAATTGTATGAGACCAGACAGGTAGGGTTAAGTAGACTTGGCCAAGTAGTGGTCAGAAGTTGATCGTAGTTGAAGAGTAATATAATATTTCTAAATGCTGACTGAAAATCCGCCACGTTTGAAATTGCAGAGGCAATTAACAGCGCGAGTTAATTTGAATACGTAATAATTTTAACGCTGAATACACCACTTTTTCACTTTTTTCGACGATAATTTCAACTTTTTCCGTTTGAACCGGAAAACAGTAAAATAGAGTTTTAAGACGATTTATAGCCATTTTGCATTGTTTTGGGCAGCACTTGTTAAACTTTGACCAAAATAAAAAAATTCCGAAAATAGGCTAGAACGACTATAAATGGTCCTAGCTAACGTTTTTACGGAGTTCCGGTTCAATCGGAGAAAGTCGCGGAAATCGTCGAAAAAAAGTTGAAGGCTATAGTATGGAAAAATCATCGATTTTCGCGATGAATTAAAAAATTCTGAAAATAGGCTAGAACGACTATAAATGGTCCTAGCTAACGTTTTTACGGAGTTCCGGTTCAATCGGAAAAAGTCGCGGAAATCGTCGAAAAAAAGTTGAAGGCTATACTATGGAAAAATCGTCGATTTTCGCGATGAATTAAAAAATTCCGAAAATAGGCTAGAACGACTATAAATGGTCCTAGCTAACGTTTTTACGGAGTTCCGGTTCAATCGGAGAAAGTCGCGGAAATCGTCGAAAAAAAGTTGAAGGCTATAGTATGGAAAAATCATCGATTTTCGCGATGAATTAAAAAATTCTGAAAATAGGCTAGAACGACTATAAATGGTCCTAGCTAACGTTTTTACGGAGTTCCGGTTCAATCGGAAAAAGTCGCGGAAATCGTCGAAAAAAAGTTGAAGGCTATACTATGGAAAAATCGTCGATTTTCGCGATGAATTAAAAAATTCCGAAAATAGGCTAGAACGACTATAAATGGTCCTAGCTAACGTTTTTACGGAGTTCCGGTTCAATCGGAAAAAGTCGCGGAAATCTTCGAAAAAAGTAAGAAATGAACATATTTTCTTTTTATTTAAACATGTATATTATTATATATATATATTAAAAAAACCGTTACAAACGAAAAATTTCGAATATGCCTTTTTGAGTCTGATTTTTAAAAATAGGTAACCAATTTACTCTAAAAAAAAACATGATCAAATAAAAACACCAAATTCTAATAAAGTGGGTCGAGGTCAAACAAGGTCGTTCAAGGGTAAGCAAGGTCGTTCAAGGTCAAATAGAGGTGAACTAAAAACACCAAAATCCGAGTAAAGTGGGTCAAGGTCAAACAAGGTCGTACAAGGGCAAACAAGGTCGTTCACGGTCATATAGAGGTCAAATAAAAATACCAAATTCGAATAAAGTGCGTCAAGGTCAAACAAGGTCGTTCAAGGGCAAACAAGGTCGTTCACGGTCATATAGAGGTCAAATAAAAACACCAAAATCCGAGTAAAGTAGGTCAAGGTCGTTCAAGGGCAAACAAGGTCGTTCAAGGTCAAACAGAGGTCAAATAAAAACACCAAAATCCGAGCAAAGTGGGTCAAGGTCGTTCAAGGGCAAACGAGGTCGTTCAAGGTCAAATAGAGGTCAAATAAAACACCAAATTCGAATAAAGTGGGTCAAGGTCAACAAGATAGGTTAAAAAATATATAAAGATACAAATACACTGAGCGCGAGTTTCTATGTCACCCAAGAGGTACCACGCCAACTCGCTAACACTTTATGTATCACCTCATACTTTTAAGGCAAATGAAAATCATTTCGAGGCAATACAAGGGCTGTTCGCCCCGTAAGTTATCATCCTCTTAAACAATAAATGTGTAATAACTCCAACTGGAATTATTAATTTTAAAATAATTCGACATAACATAACTATGTGGAATTATTGAAAAATTACAGATATTTGTAGAAAATGATGACTTATTGAGCCCTATCTCCCCAAATATTAAATATTAATATTAAAATATTCGTCGAAAAAAAGTTGAAGGCTATATAGTATGGAAAAATCGTCGATTTTCGCGATGAATTAAAAAATTCCGAAAATAGGCTAGAACGACTATAAATGGTCCTAGCTAACGTTTTTACTTAGTTCCGGTTCAATCGGAGAAAGTCGAGGAAATCGTCGAAAAAAAGTTGAAGGCTATAGTATGGAAAAATCGTCGATTTTCGCGATGAATTAAAAAATTCCGAAAATAGGCTAGAACGACTATAAATGGTCCTAGCTAACGTTTTTACTTAGTTCCGCTTCAATCGGAGAAAGTCGAGGAAATCGTCGAAAAAAAGTTGAAGGCTATAGTATGGAAAAATCGTCGATTTTCGCGATGAATTAAAAAATTCCGAAAATAGGCTAGAACGACTATAAATGGTCCTAGCTAACGTTTTTACTTAGTTCCGCTTCAATCGGAGAAAGTCGAGGAAATCGTCGAAAAAAAGTTGAAGGCTATAGTATGGAAAAATCGTCGATTTTCGCGATGAATTAAAAAATTCCGAAAATAGGCTAGAACGACTATAAATGGTCCTAGCTAACGTTTTTACTTAGTTCCGCTTCAATCGGAGAAAGTCGAGGAAATCGTCGAAAAAAAGTTGAAGGCTATAGTATGGAAAAATCGTCGATTTTCGCGATGAATTAAAAAATTCCGAAAATAGGCTAGAACGACTATAAATGGTCCTAGCTAACGTTTTTACTTAGTTCCGCTTCAATCGGAGAAAGTCGAGGAAATCGTCGAAAAAAAGTTGAAGGCTATAGTATGGAAAAATCGTCGATTTTCGCGATGAATTAAAAAATTCCGAAAATAGGCTAGAACGACTATAAATGGTCCTAGCTAACGTTTTTACTTAGTTCCGGATCAATCGGAGAAAGTCGAGGAAATCGCCGAAAAAAAGTTGAAGGCTATAGTATGGAAAAATCGTCGATTTTCGCGATGAATTAAAAAATTCCGAAAATAGGCTAGAACGACTATAAATGGTCCTAGCTAACGTTTTTACTTAGTTCCGGTTCAATCGGAGAAAGTCGAGGAAATCGTCGAAAAAAAGTTGAAGGCTATAGTATGGAAAAATCGTCGATTTTCGCGATGAATTAAAAAATTCCGAAAATAGGCTAGAACGACTATAAATGGTCCTAGCTAACGTTTTTACTTAGTTCCGGTTCAATCGGAGAAAGTCGAGGAAATCGTCGAAAAAAAGTTGAAGGCTATAGTATGGAAAAATCGTCGATTTTCGCGATGAATTAAAAAATTCCGAAAATAGGCTAGAACGACTATAAATGGTCCTAGCTAACGTTTTTACTTAGTTCCGGTTCAATCGGAGAAAGTCGAGGAAATCGTCGAAAAAAAGTTGAAGGCTATAGTATGGAAAAATCGTCGATTTTCGCGATGAATTAAAAAATTCCGAAAATAGGCTAGAACGACTATAAATGGTCCTAGCTAACGTTTTTACTTAGTTCCGGTTCAATCGGAGAAAGTCGAGGAAATCGTCGAAAAAAAGTTGAAGGCTATATAGTATGGAAAAATCGTCGATTTTCGCGATGAATTAAAAAATTCCGAAAATAGGCTAGAACGACTATAAATGGTCCTAGCTAACGTTTTTACTTAGTTCCGGTTCAATCGGAGAAAGTCGAGGAAATCGTCGAAAAAAAGTTGAAGGCTATAGTATGGAAAAATCGTCGATTTTCGCGATGAATTAAAAAATTCCGAAAATAGGCTAGAACGACTATAGATGGTCCTAGCTAACGTTTTTACTTAGTTCCGGTTCAATCGGAGAAAGTCGAGGAAATCGTCGAAAAAAAGTTGAAGGCTATAGTATGGAAAAATCGTCGATTTTCGCGATGAATTAAAAAATTCCGAAAATAGGCTAGAACGACTATAAATGGTCCTAGCTAACGTTTTTACTTAGTTCCGCTTCAATCGGAGAAAGTCGAGGAAATCGTCGAAAAAAAGTTGAAGGCTATAGTATGGAAAAATCGTCGATTTTCGCGATGAATTAAAAAATTCCGAAAATAGGCTAGAACGACTATAAATGGTCCTAGCTAACGTTTTTACTTAGTTCCGGTTCAATCGGAGAAAGTCGAGGAAATCGTCGAAAAAAAGTTGAAGGCTATATAGTATGGAAAAATCGTCGATTTTCGCGATGAATTAAAAAATTCCGAAAATAGGCTAGAACGACTATAAATGGTCCTAGCTAACGTTTTTACTTAGTTCCGGTTCAATCGGAGAAAGTCGAGGAAATCGTCGAAAAAAAGTTGAAGGCTATAGTATGGAAAAATCGTCGATTTTCGCGATGAATTAAAAAATTCCGAAAATAGGCTAGAACGACTATAAATGGTCCTAGCTAACGTTTTTACTTAGTTCCGGTTCAATCGGAGAAAGTCGAGGAAATCGTCGAAAAAAAGTTGAAGGCTATAGTATGGAAAAATCGTCGATTTTCGCGATGAATTAAAAAATTCCGAAAATAGGCTAGAACGACTATAAATGGTCCTAGCTAACGTTTTTACTTAGTTCCGGTTCAATCGGAGAAAGTCGAGGAAATCGTCGAAAAAAAGTTGAAGGCTATAGTATTGAAAAAATCGTCGATTTTCGCGATGAATTAAAAAATTCCGAAAATAGGCTAGAACGACTATAAATGGTCCTAGCTAACGTCTTTACTTAGTTCCGCTTCAATCGGAGAAAGTCGAGGAAATCGTCGAAAAAAAGTTGAAGGCTATAGTATGGAAAAATCGTCGATTTTCGCGATGAATTAAAAAATTCCGAAAATAGGCTAGAACGACTATAAATGGTCCTAGCTAACGTCTTTACTTAGTTCCGCTTCAATCGGAGAAAGTCGAGGAAATCGTCGAAAAAAAGTTGAAGGCTATAGTATGGAAAAATCGTCGATTTTCGCGATGAATTAAAAAATTCCGAAAATACGCTAGAACGACTATAAATGGTCCTAGCTAACGTTTTTACTTAGTTCCGCTTCAATCGGAGAAAGTCGAGGAAATCGTCGAAAAAAAGTTGAAGACTGTATGTAAAAATCGTCGATTTTCGCGATGAATTAAAAAATTCCGAAAATAGGCTAGAACGACTATAAATGGTCCTAGCTAACGTTTTTACTTAGTTCCGCTTCAATCGGAGAAAGTCGAGGAAATCGTCGAAAAAAAGTTGAAGGCTATAGTATGTAAAAATCGTCGATTTTCGCGATGAATTAAAAAATTCTGAAAATAGGCTAGAACGACTATAAATGGTCCTAGCTAACGTTTTTACTTAGTTCCGCTTCAATCGGAGAAAGTCGAGGAAATCGTCGAAAAAAAGTTGAAGGCTATAGTATGGAAAAATCGTCGATTTTCGCGATGAATTAAAAAATTCCGAAAATATGCTAGAACGACTATAAATGGTCCTAGCTAACGTCTTTACTTAGTTCCGCTTCAATCGGAGAAAGTCGAGGAAATCGTCGAAAAAAAGTTGAAGGCTATAGTATGGAAAAATCGTCGATTTTCGCGATGAATTAAAAAATTCCGAAAATAGGCTAGAACGACTATAAATGGTCCTAGCTAACGTTTTTACTTAGTTCCGCTTCAATCGGAGAAAGTCGAGGAAATCGTCGAAAAAAAGTTGAAGGCTATAGTATGGAAAAATCGTCGATTTTCGCGATGAATTAAAAAATTCCGAAAATAGGCTAGAACGACTATAAATGGTCCTAGCTAACGTCTTTACTTAGTTCCGCTTCAATCGGAGAAAGTCGAGGAAATCGTCGAAAAAAAGTTGAAGGCTATAGTATGGAAAAATCGTCGATTTTCGCGATGAATTAAAAAATTCCGAAAATAGGCTAGAACGACTATAAATGGTCCTAGCTAACGTCTTTACTTAGTTCCGCTTCAATCGGAGAAAGTCGAGGAAATCGTCGAAAAAAAGTTGAAGGCTATAGTATGGAAAAATCGTCGATTTTCGCGATGAATTAAAAAATTCCGAAAATAGGCTAGAACGACTATAAATGGTCCTAGCTAACGTCTTTACTTAGTTCCGCTTCAATCGGAGAAAGTCGAGGAAATCGTCGAAAAAAAGTTGAAGGCTATAGTATGGAAAAATCGTCGATTTTCGTGATGAATTAAAAAATTCCGAAAATAGGCTAGAACGACTATAAATGGTCCTAGCTAACGTCTTTACTTAGTTCCGCTTCAATCGGAGAAAGTCGAGGAAATCGTCGAAAAAAAGTTGAAGGCTATAGTATGGAAAAATCGTCGATTTTCGCGATGAATTAAAAAAATTCCGAAAATAGGCTAGAACGACTATAAATGGTCCTAGCTAACGTTTTTACTTAGTTCCGGTTCAATCGGAGAAAGTCGAGGAAATCGTCGAAAAAAAGTTGAAGGCTATAGTATGGAAAAATCGTCGATTTTCGCGATGAATTAAAAAATTCCGAAAATAGGCTAGAACGACTATAAATGGTCCTAGTTAACGTTTTTACTTAGTTCCGGTTCAATCGGAGAAAGTCGAGGAAATCGTCGAAAAAAAGTTGAAGGCTATAGTATGGAAAAATCGTCGATTTTCGCGATGAATTAAAAAATTCCGAAAATAGGCTAGAACGACTATAAATGGTCCTAGCTAACGTTTTTACTTAGTTCCGGTTCAATCGGAGAAAGTCGAGGAAATCGTCGAAAAAAAGTTGAAGGCTATAGTATGGAAAAATCGTCGATTTTCGCGATGAATTAAAAAATTCCGAAAATAGGCTAGAACGACTATAAATGGTCCTAGCTAACGTTTTTACTTAGTTCCGGTTCAATCGGAGAAAGTCGAGGAAATCGTCGAAAAAAAGTTGAAGGCTATAGTATGGAAAAATCGTCGATTTTCGCGATGAATTAAAAAATTCCGAAAATAGGCTAGAACGACTATAAATGGTCCTAGCTAACGTTTTTACTTAGTTCCGGTTCAATCGGAGAAAGTCGAGGAAATCGTCGAAAAAAAGTTGAAGGCTATATAGTATGGAAAAATCGTCGATTTTCGCGATGAATTAAAAAATTCCGAAAATAGGCTAGAACGACTATAAATGGTCCTAGCTAACGTTTTTACTTAGTTCCGGTTCAATCGGAGAAAGTCGAGGAAATCGTCGAAAAAAAGTTGAAGGCTATAGTATGGAAAAATCGTCGATTTTCGCGATGAATTAAAAAATTCCGAAAATAGGCTAGAACGACTATAAATGGTCCTAGCTAACGTTTTTACTTAGTTCCGCTTCAATCGGAGAAAGTCGAGGAAATCGTCGAAAAAAAGTTGAAGGCTATAGTATGGAAAAATCGTCGATTTTCGCGATGAATTAAAAAATTCCGAAAATAGGCTAGAACGACTATAAATGGTCCTAGCTAACGTTTTTACTTAGTTCCGGTTCAATCGGAGAAAGTCGAGGAAATCGTCGAAAAAAAGTTGAAGGCTATATAGTATGGAAAAATCGTCGATTTTCGCGATGAATTAAAAAATTCCGAAAATAGGCTAGAACGACTATAAATGGTCCTAGCTAACGTTTTTACTTAGTTCCGGTTCAATCGGAGAAAGTCGAGGAAATCGTCGAAAAAAAGTTGAAGGCTATAGTATGGAAAAATCGTCGATTTTCGCGATGAATTAAAAAATTCCGAAAATAGGCTAGAACGACTATAAATGGTCCTAGCTAACGTTTTTACTTAGTTCCGGTTCAATCGGAGAAAGTCGAGGAAATCGTCGAAAAAAAGTTGAAGGCTATAGTATGGAAAAATCGTCGATTTTCGCGATGAATTAAAAAATTCCGAAAATAGGCTAGAACGACTATAAATGGTCCTAGCTAACGTTTTTACTTAGTTCCGGTTCAATCGGAGAAAGTCGAGGAAATCGTCGAAAAAAAGTTGAAGGCTATAGTATTGAAAAAATCGTCGATTTTCGCGATGAATTAAAAAATTCCGAAAATAGGCTAGAACGACTATAAATGGTCCTAGCTAACGTCTTTACTTAGTTCCGCTTCAATCGGAGAAAGTCGAGGAAATCGTCGAAAAAAAGTTGAAGGCTATAGTATGGAAAAATCGTCGATTTTCGCGATGAATTAAAAAATTCCGAAAATAGGCTAGAACGACTATAAATGGTCCTAGCTAACGTCTTTACTTAGTTCCGCTTCAATCGGAGAAAGTCGAGGAAATCGTCGAAAAAAAGTTGAAGGCTATAGTATGGAAAAATCGTCGATTTTCGCGATGAATTAAAAAATTCCGAAAATAGGCTAGAACGACTATAAATGGTCCTAGCTAACGTTTTTACTTAGTTCCGGTTCAATCGGAGAAAGTCGAGGAAATCGTCGAAAAAAAGTTGAAGGCTATAGTATGGAAAAATCGTCGATTTTCGCGATGAATTAAAAAATTCCGAAAATACGCTAGAACGACTATAAATGGTCCTAGCTAACGTTTTTACTTAGTTCCGCTTCAATCGGAGAAAGTCGAGGAAATCGTCGAAAAAAAGTTGAAGGCTGTATGTAAAAATCGTCGATTTTCGCAATGAATTAAAAAATTCCGAAAATAGGCTAGAACGACTATAAATGGTCCTAGCTAACGTTTTTACTTAGTTCCGCTTCAATCGGAGAAAGTCGAGGAAATCGTCGAAAAAAAGTTGAAGGCTATAGTATGTAAAAATCGTCGATTTTCGCGATGAATTAAAAAATTCTGAAAATAGGCTAGAACGACTATAAATGGTCCTAGCTAACGTTTTTACTTAGTTCCGCTTCAATCGGAGAAAGTCGAGGAAATCGTCGAAAAAAAGTTGAAGGCTATAGTATGGAAAAATCGTCGATTTTCGCGATGAATTAAAAAATTCCGAAAATATGCTAGAACGACTATAAATGGTCCTAGCTAACGTCTTTACTTAGTTCCGCTTCAATCGGAGAAAGTCGAGGAAATCGTCGAAAAAAAGTTGAAGGCTATAGTATGGAAAAATCGTCGATTTTCGCGATGAATTAAAAAATTCCGAAAATAGGCTAGAACGACTATAAATGGTCCTAGCTAACGTTTTTACTTAGTTCCGGTTCAATCGGAGAAAGTCGAGGAAATCGTCGAAAAAAAGTTGAAGGCTATAGTATGGAAAAATCGTCGATTTTCGCGATGAATTAAAAAATTCCGAAAATACGCTAGAACGACTATAAATGGTCCTAGCTAACGTTTTTACTTAGTTCCGCTTCAATCGGAGAAAGTCGAGGAAATCGTCGAAAAAAAGTTGAAGGCTATAGTATGGAAAAATCGTCGATTTTCGCGATGAATTAAAAAATTCCGAAAATAGGCTAGAACGACTATAAATGGTCCTAGCTAACGTTTTTACTTAGTTCCGCTTCAATCGGAGAAAGTCGAGGAAATCGTCGAAAAAAAGTTGAAGGCTATAGTATGTAAAAATCGTCGATTTTCGCGATGAATTAAAAAATTCTGAAAATAGGCTAGAACGACTATAAATGGTCCTAGCTAACGTTTTTACTTAGTTCCGCTTCAATCGGAGAAAGTCGAGGAAATCGTCGAAAAAAAGTTGAAGGCTGTATGTAAAAATCGTCGATTTTCGCGATGAATTAAAAAATTCCGAAAATAGGCTAGAACGACTATAAATGGTCCTAGCTAACGTTTTTACTTAGTTCCGCTTCAATCGGAGAAAGTCGAGGAAATCGTCGAAAAAAAGTTGAAGGCTATAGTATGGAAAAATCGTCGATTTTCGCGATGAATTAAAAAATTCCGAAAATAGGCTAGAACGACTATAAATGGTCCTAGCTAACGTTTTTACTTAGTTCCGCTTCAATCGGAGAAAGTCGAGGAAATCGTCGAAAAAAAGTTGAAGGCTATAGTATGGAAAAATCGTCGATTTTCGCGATGAATTAAAAAATTCCGAAAATAGGCTAGAACGACTATAAATGGTCCTAGCTAACGTCTTTACTTAGTTCCGCTTCAATCGGAGAAAGTCGAGGAAATCGTCGAAAAAAAGTTGAAGGCTATAGTATGGAAAAATCGTCGATTTTCGCGATGAATTAAAAAATTCCGAAAATAGGCTAGAACGACTATAAATGGTCCTAGCTAACGTCTTTACTTAGTTCCGCTTCAATCGGAGAAAGTCGAGGAAATCGTCGAAAAAAAGTTGAAGGCTATAGTATGGAAAAATCGTCGATTTTCGCGATGAATTAAAAAATTCCGAAAATAGGCTAGAACGACTATAAATGGTCCTAGCTAACGTCTTTACTTAGTTCCGCTTCAATCGGAGAAAGTCGAGGAAATCGTCGAAAAAAAGTTGAAGGCTATAGTATGGAAAAATCGTCGATTTTCGTGATGAATTAAAAAATTCCGAAAATAGGCTAGAACGACTATAAATGGTCCTAGCTAACGTCTTTACTTAGTTCCGCTTCAATCGGAGAAAGTCGAGGAAATCGTCGAAAAAAAGTTGAAGGCTATAGTATGGAAAAATCGTCGATTTTCGCGATGAATTAAAAAATTCCGAAAATAGGCTAGAACGACTATAAATGGTCCTAGTTAACGTTTTTACTTAGTTCCGGTTCAATCGGAGAAAGTCGAGGAAATCGTCGAAAAAAAGTTGAAGGCTATAGTATGGAAAAATCGTCGATTTTCGCGATGAATTAAAAAATTCCGAAAATAGGCTAGAACGACTATAAATGGTCCTAGCTAACGTTTTTACTTAGTTCCGGTTCAATCGGAGAAAGTCGAGGAAATCGTCGAAAAAAAGTTGAAGGCTATATAGTATGGAAAAATCGTCGATTTTCGCGATGAATTAAAAAATTCCGAAAATAGGCTAGAACGACTATAAATGGTCCTAGTTAACGTTTTTACTTAGTTCCGGTTCAATCGGAGAAAGTCGAGGAAATCGTCGAAAAAAAGTTGAAGGCTATAGTATGGAAAAATCGTCGATTTTCGCGATGAATTAAAAAAATTCCCAAAATAGGCTAGAACGACTATAAATGGTCCTAGCTAACGTTTTTACTTAGTTCCGGTTCAATCGGAGAAAGTCGAGGAAATCGTCGAAAAAAAGTTGAAGGCTATAGTATGGAAAAATCGTCGATTTTCGCGATGAATTAAAAAATTCCGAAAATAGGCTAGAACGACTATAAATGGTCCTAGCTAACGTTTTTACTTAGTTCCGCTTCAATCGGAGAAAGTCGAGGAAATCGTCGAAAAAAAGTTGAAGGCTATAGTATGGAAAAATCGTCGATTTTCGCGATGAATTAAAAAATTCCGAAAATAGGCTAGAACGACTATAAATGGTCCTAGCTAACGTTTTTACTTAGTTCCGGTTCAATCGGAGAAAGTCGAGGAAATCGTCGAAAAAAAGTTGAAGGCTATATAGTATGGAAAAATCGTCGATTTTCGCGATGAATTAAAAAATTCCGAAAATAGGCTAGAACGACTATAAATGGTCCTAGCTAACGTTTTTACTTAGTTCCGGTTCAATCGGAGAAAGTCGAGGAAATCGTCGAAAAAAAGTTGAAGGCTATAGTATGGAAAAATCGTCGATTTTCGCGATGAATTAAAAAATTCCGAAAATAGGCTAGAACGACTATAAATGGTCCTAGCTAACGTTTTTACTTAGTTCCGCTTCAATCGGAGAAAGTCGAGGAAATCGTCGAAAAAAAGTTGAAGGCTATAGTATGGAAAAATCGTCGATTTTCGCGATGAATTAAAAAATTCCGAAAATAGGCTAGAACGACTATAAATGGTCCTAGCTAACGTTTTTACTTAGTTCCGCTTCAATCGGAGAAAGTCGAGGAAATCGTCGAAAAAAAGTTGAAGGCTATAGTATGGAAAAATCGTCGATTTTCGCGATGAATTAAAAAATTCCGAAAATAGGCTAGAACGACTATAAATGGTCCTAGCTAACGTTTTTACTTAGTTCCGGTTCAATCGGAGAAAGTCGAGGAAATCGCCGAAAAAAAGTTGAAGGCTATAGTATGGAAAAATCGTCGATTTTCGCGATGAATTAAAAAATTCCGAAAATAGGCTAGAACGACTATAAATGGTCCTAGCTAACGTTTTTACTTAGTTCCGGTTCAATCGGAGAAAGTCGAGGAAATCGTCGAAAAAAAGTTGAAGGCTATAGTATGGAAAAATCGTCGATTTTCGCGATGAATTAAAAAATTCCGAAAATAGGCTAGAACGACTATAGATGGTCCTAGCTAACGTTTTTATTTAGTTCCGGTTCAATCGGAGAAAGTCGAGGAAATCGTCGAAAAAAAGTTGAAGGCTATAGTATGGAAAAATCGTCGATTTTCGCGATGAATTAAAAAATTCCGAAAATAGGCTAGAACGACTATAAATGGTCCTAGCTAACGTTTTTACTTAGTTCCGCTTCAATCGGAGAAAGTCGAGGAAATCGTCGAAAAAAAGTTGAAGGCTATAGTATGGAAAAATCGTCGATTTTCGCGATGAATTAAAAAATTCCGAAAATAGGCTAGAACGACTATAAATGGTCCTAGCTAACGTTTTTACTTAGTTCCGGTTCAATCGGAGAAAGTCGAGGAAATCGTCGAAAAAAAGTTGAAGGCTATATAGTATGGAAAAATCGTCGATTTTCGCGATGAATTAAAAAATTCCGAAAATAGGCTAGAACGACTATAAATGGTCCTAGCTAACGTTTTTACTTAGTTCCGGTTCAATCGGAGAAAGTCGAGGAAATCGTCGAAAAAAAGTTGAAGGCTATAGTATGGAAAAATCGTCGATTTTCGCGATGAATTAAAAAATTCCGAAAATAGGCTAGAACGACTATAAATGGTCCTAGCTAACGTCTTTACTTAGTTCCGCTTCAATCGGAGAAAGTCGAGGAAATCGTCGAAAAAAAGTTGAAGGCTATAGTATGGAAAAATCGTCGATTTTCGCGATGAATTAAAAAATTCCGAAAATAGGCTAGAACGACTATAAATGGTCCTAGCTAACGTCTTTACTTAGTTCCGCTTCAATCGGAGAAAGTCGAGGAAATCGTCGAAAAAAAGTTGAAGGCTATAGTATGGAAAAATCGTCGATTTTCGCGATGAATTAAAAAATTCCGAAAATAGGCTAGAACGACTATAAATGGTCCTAGCTAACGTCTTTACTTAGTTCCGCTTCAATCGGAGAAAGTCGAGGAAATCGTCGAAAAAAAGTTGAAGGCTATAGTATGGAAAAATCGTCGATTTTCGTGATGAATTAAAAAATTCCGAAAATAGGCTAGAACGACTATAAATGGTCCTAGCTAACGTCTTTACTTAGTTCCGCTTCAATCGGAGAAAGTCGAGGAAATCGTCGAAAAAAAGTTGAAGGCTATAGTATGGAAAAATCGTCGATTTTCGCGATGAATTAAAAAATTCCGAAAATAGGCTAGAACGACTATAAATGGTCCTAGTTAACGTTTTTACTTAGTTCCGGTTCAATCGGAGAAAGTCGAGGAAATCGTCGAAAAAAAGTTGAAGGCTATAGTATGGAAAAATCGTCGATTTTCGCGATGAATTAAAAAATTCCGAAAATAGGCTAGAACGACTATAAATGGTCCTAGCTAACGTTTTTACTTAGTTCCGGTTCAATCGGAGAAAGTCGAGGAAATCGTCGAAAAAAAGTTGAAGGCTATATAGTATGGAAAAATCGTCGATTTTCGCGATGAATTAAAAAATTCCGAAAATAGGCTAGAACGACTATAAATGGTCCTAGTTAACGTTTTTACTTAGTTCCGGTTCAATCGGAGAAAGTCGAGGAAATCGTCGAAAAAAAGTTGAAGGCTATAGTATGGAAAAATCGTCGATTTTCGCGATGAATTAAAAAAATTCCCAAAATAGGCTAGAACGACTATAAATGGTCCTAGCTAACGTTTTTACTTAGTTCCGGTTCAATCGGAGAAAGTCGAGGAAATCGTCGAAAAAAAGTTGAAGGCTATAGTATGGAAAAATCGTCGATTTTCGCGATGAATTAAAAAATTCCGAAAATAGGCTAGAACGACTATAAATGGTCCTAGCTAACGTTTTTACTTAGTTCCGCTTCAATCGGAGAAAGTCGAGGAAATCGTCGAAAAAAAGTTGAAGGCTATAGTATGGAAAAATCGTCGATTTTCGCGATGAATTAAAAAATTCCGAAAATAGGCTAGAACGACTATAAATGGTCCTAGCTAACGTTTTTACTTAGTTCCGGTTCAATCGGAGAAAGTCGAGGAAATCGTCGAAAAAAAGTTGAAGGCTATATAGTATGGAAAAATCGTCGATTTTCGCGATGAATTAAAAAATTCCGAAAATAGGCTAGAACGACTATAAATGGTCCTAGCTAACGTTTTTACTTAGTTCCGGTTCAATCGGAGAAAGTCGAGGAAATCGTCGAAAAAAAGTTGAAGGCTATAGTATGGAAAAATCGTCGATTTTCGCGATGAATTAAAAAATTCCGAAAATAGGCTAGAACGACTATAAATGGTCCTAGCTAACGTTTTTACTTAGTTCCGCTTCAATCGGAGAAAGTCGAGGAAATCGTCGAAAAAAAGTTGAAGGCTATAGTATGGAAAAATCGTCGATTTTCGCGATGAATTAAAAAATTCCGAAAATAGGCTAGAACGACTATAAATGGTCCTAGCTAACGTTTTTACTTAGTTCCGCTTCAATCGGAGAAAGTCGAGGAAATCGTCGAAAAAAAGTTGAAGGCTATAGTATGGAAAAATCGTCGATTTTCGCGATGAATTAAAAAATTCCGAAAATAGGCTAGAACGACTATAAATGGTCCTAGCTAACGTTTTTACTTAGTTCCGGTTCAATCGGAGAAAGTCGAGGAAATCGCCGAAAAAAAGTTGAAGGCTATAGTATGGAAAAATCGTCGATTTTCGCGATGAATTAAAAAATTCCGAAAATAGGCTAGAACGACTATAAATGGTCCTAGCTAACGTTTTTACTTAGTTCCGGTTCAATCGGAGAAAGTCGAGGAAATCGTCGAAAAAAAGTTGAAGGCTATAGTATGGAAAAATCGTCGATTTTCGCGATGAATTAAAAAATTCCGAAAATAGGCTAGAACGACTATAGATGGTCCTAGCTAACGTTTTTATTTAGTTCCGGTTCAATCGGAGAAAGTCGAGGAAATCGTCGAAAAAAAGTTGAAGGCTATAGTATGGAAAAATCGTCGATTTTCGCGATGAATTAAAAAATTCCGAAAATAGGCTAGAACGACTATAAATGGTCCTAGCTAACGTTTTTACTTAGTTCCGCTTCAATCGGAGAAAGTCGAGGAAATCGTCGAAAAAAAGTTGAAGGCTATAGTATGGAAAAATCGTCGATTTTCGCGATGAATTAAAAAATTCCGAAAATAGGCTAGAACGACTATAAATGGTCCTAGCTAACGTTTTTACTTAGTTCCGGTTCAATCGGAGAAAGTCGAGGAAATCGTCGAAAAAAAGTTGAAGGCTATATAGTATGGAAAAATCGTCGATTTTCGCGATGAATTAAAAAATTCCGAAAATAGGCTAGAACGACTATAAATGGTCCTAGCTAACGTTTTTACTTAGTTCCGGTTCAATCGGAGAAAGTCGAGGAAATCGTCGAAAAAAAGTTGAAGGCTATAGTATGGAAAAATCGTCGATTTTCGCGATGAATTAAAAAATTCCGAAAATAGGCTAGAACGACTATAAATGGTCCTAGCTAACGTTTTTACTTAGTTCCGGTTCAATCGGAGAAAGTCGAGGAAATCGTCGAAAAAAAGTTGAAGGCTATAGTATGGAAAAATCGTCGATTTTCGCGATGAATTAAAAAATTCCGAAAATAGGCTAGAACGACTATAAATGGTCCTAGCTAACGTTTTTACTTAGTTCCGGTTCAATCGGAGAAAGTCGAGGAAATCGTCGAAAAAAAGTTGAAGGCTATAGTATGGAAAAATCGTCGATTTTCGCGATGAATTAAAAAATTCCGAAAATAGGCTAGAACGACTATAAATGGTCCTAGCTAACGTCTTTACTTAGTTCCGCTTCAATCGGAGAAAGTCGAGGAAATCGTCGAAAAAAAGTTGAAGGCTATAGTATGGAAAAATCGTCGATTTTCGCGATGAATTAAAAAATTCCGAAAATAGGCTAGAACGACTATAAATGGTCCTAGCTAACGTCTTTACTTAGTTCCGCTTCAATCGGAGAAAGTCGAGGAAATCGTCGAAAAAAAGTTGAAGGCTATAGTATGGAAAAATCGTCGATTTTCGCGATGAATTAAAAAATTCCGAAAATAGGCTAGAACGACTATAAATGGTCCTAGCTAACGTTTTTACTTAGTTCCGGTTCAATCGGAGAAAGTCGAGGAAATCGTCGAAAAAAAGTTGAAGGCTATAGTATGGAAAAATCGTCGATTTTCGCGATGAATTAAAAAATTCCGAAAATACGCTAGAACGACTATAAATGGTCCTAGCTAACGTTTTTACTTAGTTCCGCTTCAATCGGAGAAAGTCGAGGAAATCGTCGAAAAAAAGTTGAAGGCTATAGTATGGAAAAATCGTCGATTTTCGCGATGAATTAAAAAATTCCGAAAATAGGCTAGAACGACTATAAATGGTCCTAGCTAACGTTTTTACTTAGTTCCGGTTCAATCGGAGAAAGTCGAGGAAATCGTCGAAAAAAAGTTGAAGGCTATAGTATGGAAAAATCGTCGATTTTCGCGATGAATTAAAAAATTCCGAAAATACGCTAGAACGACTATAAATGGTCCTAGCTAACGTTTTTACTTAGTTCCGCTTCAATCGGAGAAAGTCGAGGAAATCGTCGAAAAAAAGTTGAAGGCTGTATGTAAAAATCGTCGATTTTCGCGATGAATTAAAAAATTCCGAAAATAGGCTAGAACGACTATAAATGGTCCTAGCTAACGTTTTTACTTAGTTCCGCTTCAATCGGAGAAAGTCGAGGAAATCGTCGAAAAAAAGTTGAAGGCTATAGTATGTAAAAATCGTCGATTTTCGCGATGAATTAAAAAATTCTGAAAATAGGCTAGAACGACTATAAATGGTCCTAGCTAACGTTTTTACTTAGTTCCGCTTCAATCGGAGAAAGTCGAGGAAATCGTCGAAAAAAAGTTGAAGGCTATAGTATGGAAAAATCGTCGATTTTCGCGATGAATTAAAAAATTCCGAAAATATGCTAGAACGACTATAAATGGTCCTAGCTAACGTCTTTACTTAGTTCCGCTTCAATCGGAGAAAGTCGAGGAAATCGTCGAAAAAAAGTTGAAGGCTATAGTATGGAAAAATCGTCGATTTTCGCGATGAATTAAAAAATTCCGAAAATAGGCTAGAACGACTATAAATGGTCCTAGCTAACGTTTTTACTTAGTTCCGGTTCAATCGGAGAAAGTCGAGGAAATCGTCGAAAAAAAGTTGAAGGCTATAGTATGGAAAAATCGTCGATTTTCGCGATGAATTAAAAAATTCCGAAAATACGCTAGAACGACTATAAATGGTCCTAGCTAACGTTTTTACTTAGTTCCGCTTCAATCGGAGAAAGTCGAGGAAATCGTCGAAAAAAAGTTGAAGGCTATAGTATGGAAAAATCGTCGATTTTCGCGATGAATTAAAAAATTCTGAAAATAGGCTAGAACGACTATAAATGGTCCTAGCTAACGTTTTTACTTAGTTCCGCTTCAATCGGAGAAAGTCGAGGAAATCGTCGAAAAAAAGTTGAAGGCTGTATGTAAAAATCGTCGATTTTCGCGATGAATTAAAAAATTCCGAAAATAGGCTAGAACGACTATAAATGGTCCTAGCTAACGTTTTTACTTAGTTCCGCTTCAATCGGAGAAAGTCGAGGAAATCGTCGAAAAAAAGTTGAAGGCTATAGTATGGAAAAATCGTCGATTTTCGCGATGAATTAAAAAATTCCGAAAATAGGCTAGAACGACTATAAATGGTCCTAGCTAACGTTTTTACTTAGTTCCGCTTCAATCGGAGAAAGTCGAGGAAATCGTCGAAAAAAAGTTGAAGGCTATAGTATGGAAAAATCGTCGATTTTCGCGATGAATTAAAAAATTCCGAAAATAGGCTAGAACGACTATAAATGGTCCTAGCTAACGTCTTTACTTAGTTCCGCTTCAATCGGAGAAAGTCGAGGAAATCGTCGAAAAAAAGTTGAAGGCTATAGTATGGAAAAATCGTCGATTTTCGCGATGAATTAAAAAATTCCGAAAATAGGCTAGAACGACTATAAATGGTCCTAGCTAACGTCTTTACTTAGTTCCGCTTCAATCGGAGAAAGTCGAGGAAATCGTCGAAAAAAAGTTGAAGGCTATAGTATGGAAAAATCGTCGATTTTCGCCATGAATTAAAAAATTCCGAAAATAGGCTAGAACGACTATAAATGGTCCTAGCTAACGTCTTTACTTAGTTCCGCTTCAATCGGAGAAAGTCGAGGAAATCGTCGAAAAAAAGTTGAAGGCTATAGTATGGAAAAATCGTCGATTTTCGTGATGAATTAAAAAATTCCGAAAATAGGCTAGAACGACTATAAATGGTCCTAGCTAACGTCTTTACTTAGTTCCGCTTCAATCGGAGAAAGTCGAGGAAATCGTCGAAAAAAAGTTGAAGGCTATAGTATGGAAAAATCGTCGATTTTCGCGATGAATTAAAAAATTCCGAAAATAGGCTAGAACGACTATAAATGGTCCTAGCTAACGTTTTTACTTAGTTTCGGTTCAATCGGAGAAAGTCGAGGAAATCGTCGAAAAAAAGTTGAAGGCTATAGTATGGAAAAATCGTCGATTTTCGCGATGAATTAAAAAATTCCCAAAATAGGCTAGAACGACTATAAATGGTCCTAGCTAACGTTTTTACTTAGTTCCGGTTCAATCGGAGAAAGTCGAGGAAATCGTCGAAAAAAAGTTGAAGGCTATAGTATGGAAAAATCGTCGATTTTCGCGATGAATTAAAAAATTCCCAAAATAGGCTAGAACGACTATAAATGGTCCTAGCTAACGTTTTTACTTAGTTCCGGTTCAATCGGAGAAAGTCGAGGAAATCGTCGAAAAAAAGTTGAAGGCTATAGTATGGAAAAATCGTCGATTTTCGCGATGAATTAAAAAATTCCGAAAATAGGCTAGAACGACTATAAATGGTCCTAGCTAACGTTTTTACTTAGTTCCGGTTCAATCGGAGAAAGTCGAGGAAATCGTCGAAAAAAAGTTGAAGGCTATAGTATGGAAAAATCGTCGATTTTCGCGATGAATTAAAAAATTCCGAAAATAGGCTAGAACGACTATAAATGGTCCTAGTTAACGTTTTTACTTAGTTCCGGTTCAATCGGAGAAAGTCGAGGAAATCGTCGAAAAAAAGTTGAAGGCTATAGTATGGAAAAATCGTCGATTTTCGCGATGAATTAAAAAAAATCCCAAAATAGGCTAGAACGACTATAAATGGTCCTAGCTAACGTTTTTACTTAGTTCCGGTTCAATCGGAGAAAGTCGAGGAAATCGTCGAAAAAAAGTTGAAGGCTATAGTATGGAAAAATCGTCGATTTTCGCGATGAATTAAAAAATTCCGAAAATAGGCTAGAACGACTATAAATGGTCCTAGCTAACGTTTTTACTTAGTTCCGCTTCAATCGGAGAAAGTCGAGGAAATCGTCGAAAAAAAGTTGAAGGCTATAAGTATGGAAAAATCGTCGATTTTCGCGATGAATTAAAAAATTCCGAAAATAGGCTAGAACGACTATAAATGGTCCTAGCTAACGTTTTTACTTAGTTCCGGTTCAATCGGAGAAAGTCGAGGAAATCGTCGAAAAAAAGTTGAAGGCTATATAGTATGGAAAAATCGTCGATTTTCGCGATGAATTAAAAAATTCCGAAAATAGGCTAGAACGACTATAAATGGTCCTAGCTAACGTTTTTACTTAGTTCCGGTTCAATCGGAGAAAGTCGAGGAAATCGTCGAAAAAAAGTTGAAGGCTATAGTATGGAAAAATCGTCGATTTTCGCGATGAATTAAAAAATTCCGAAAATAGGCTAGAACGACTATAAATGGTCCTAGCTAACGTTTTTACTTAGTTCCGCTTCAATCGGAGAAAGTCGAGGAAATCGTCGAAAAAAAGTTGAAGGCTATAGTATGGAAAAATCGTCGATTTTCGCGATGAATTAAAAAATTCCGAAAATAGGCTAGAACGACTATAAATGGTCCTAGCTAACGTTTTTACTTAGTTCCGCTTCAATCGGAGAAAGTCGAGGAAATCGTCGAAAAAAAGTTGAAGGCTATAGTATGGAAAAATCGTCGATTTTCGCGATGAATTAAAAAATTCCGAAAATAGGCTAGAACGACTATAAATGGTCCTAGCTAACGTTTTTACTTAGTTCCGGTTCAATCGGAGAAAGTCGAGGAAATCGTCGAAAAAAAGTTGAAGGCTATATAGTATGGAAAAATCGTCGATTTTCGCGATGAATTAAAAAATTCCGAAAATAGGCTAGAACGACTATAAATGGTCCTAGCTAACGTTTTTACTTAGTTCCGGTTCAATCGGAGAAAGTCGAGGAAATCGTCGAAAAAAAGTTGAAGGCTATAGTATGGAAAAATCGTCGATTTTCGCGATGAATTAAAAAATTCCGAAAATAGGCTAGAACGACTATAGATGGTCCTAGCTAACGTTTTTACTTAGTTCCGGTTCAATCGGAGAAAGTCGAGGAAATCGTCGAAAAAAAGTTGAAGGCTATAGTATGGAAAAATCGTCGATTTTCGCGATGAATTAAAAAATTCCGAAAATAGGCTAGAACGACTATAAATGGTCCTAGCTAACGTTTTTACTTAGTTCCGCTTCAATCGGAGAAAGTCGAGGAAATCGTCGAAAAAAAGTTGAAGGCTATAGTATGGAAAAATCGTCGATTTTCGCGATGAATTAAAAAATTCCGAAAATAGGCTAGAACGACTATAAATGGTCCTAGCTAACGTTTTTACTTAGTTCCGGTTCAATCGGAGAAAGTCGAGGAAATCGTCGAAAAAAAGTTGAAGGCTATAGTATGGAAAAATCGTCGATTTTCGCGATGAATTAAAAAATTCCGAAAATAGGCTAGAACGACTATAAATGGTCCTAGCTAACGTTTTTACTTAGTTCCGGTTCAATCGGAGAAAGTCGAGGAAATCGTCGAAAAAAAGTTGAAGGCTATAGTATGGAAAAATCGTCGATTTTCGCGATGAATTAAAAAATTCCGAAAATAGGCTAGAACGACTATAAATGGTCCTAGCTAACGTTTTTACTTAGTTCCGGTTCAATCGGAGAAAGTCGAGGAAATCGTCGAAAAAAAGTTGAAGGCTATAGTATGGAAAAATCGTCGATTTTCGCGATGAATTAAAAAATTCCGAAAATAGGCTAGAACGACTATAAATGGTCCTAGCTAACGTTTTTACTTAGTTCCGGTTCAATCGGAGAAAGTCGAGGAAATCGTCGAAAAAAAGTTGAAGGCTATAGTATTGAAAAAATCGTCGATTTTCGCGATGAATTAAAAAATTCCGAAAATAGGCTAGAACGACTATAAATGGTCCTAGCTAACGTCTTTACTTAGTTCCGCTTCAATCGGAGAAAGTCGAGGAAATCGTCGAAAAAAAGTTGAAGGCTATAGTATGGAAAAATCGTCGATTTTCGCGATGAATTAAAAAATTCCGAAAATAGGCTAGAACGACTATAAATGGTCCTAGCTAACGTCTTTACTTAGTTCCGCTTCAATCGGAGAAAGTCGAGGAAATCGTCGAAAAAAAGTTGAAGGCTATAGTATGGAAAAATCGTCGATTTTCGCGATGAATTAAAAAATTCCGAAAATAGGCTAGAACGACTATAAATGGTCCTAGCTAACGTTTTTACTTAGTTCCGGTTCAATCGGAGAAAGTCGAGGAAATCGTCGAAAAAAAGTTGAAGGCTATAGTATGGAAAAATCGTCGATTTTCGCGATGAATTAAAAAATTCCGAAAATACGCTAGAACGACTATAAATGGTCCTAGCTAACGTTTTTACTTAGTTCCGCTTCAATCGGAGAAAGTCGAGGAAATCGTCGAAAAAAAGTTGAAGGCTGTATGTAAAAATCGTCGATTTTCGCGATGAATTAAAAAATTCCGAAAATAGGCTAGAACGACTATAAATGGTCCTAGCTAACGTTTTTACTTAGTTCCGCTTCAATCGGAGAAAGTCGAGGAAATCGTCGAAAAAAAGTTGAAGGCTATAGTATGTAAAAATCGTCGATTTTCGCGATGAATTAAAAAATTCTGAAAATAGGCTAGAACGACTATAAATGGTCCTAGCTAACGTTTTTACTTAGTTCCGCTTCAATCGGAGAAAGTCGAGGAAATCGTCGAAAAAAAGTTGAAGGCTATAGTATGGAAAAATCGTCGATTTTCGCGATGAATTAAAAAATTCCGAAAATAGGCTAGAACGACTATAAATGGTCCTAGCTAACGTTTTTACTTAGTTCCGGTTCAATCGGAGAAAGTCGAGGAAATCGTCGAAAAAAAGTTGAAGGCTATAGTATGGAAAAATCGTCGATTTTCGCGATGAATTAAAAAATTCCGAAAATACGCTAGAACGACTATAAATGGTCCTAGCTAACGTTTTTACTTAGTTCCGCTTCAATCGGAGAAAGTCGAGGAAATCGTCGAAAAAAAGTTGAAGGCTGTATGTAAAAATCGTCGATTTTCGCGATGAATTAAAAAATTCCGAAAATAGGCTAGAACGACTATAAATGGTCCTAGCTAACGTTTTTACTTAGTTCCGGTTCAATCGGAGAAAGTCGAGGAAATCGTCGAAAAAAAGTTGAAGGCTATATAGTATGGAAAAATCGTCGATTTTCGCGATGAATTAAAAAATTCCGAAAATAGGCTAGAACGACTATAAATGGTCCTAGCTAACGTTTTTACTTAGTTCCGGTTCAATCGGAGAAAGTCGAGGAAATCGTCGAAAAAAAGTTGAAGGCTATAGTATGGAAAAATCGTCGATTTTCGCGATGAATTAAAAAATTCCGAAAATAGGCTAGAACGACTATAAATGGTCCTAGCTAACGTTTTTACTTAGTTCCGCTTCAATCGGAGAAAGTCGAGGAAATCGTCGAAAAAAAGTTGAAGGCTATAGTATGGAAAAATCGTCGATTTTCGCGATGAATTAAAAAATTCCGAAAATAGGCTAGAACGACTATAAATGGTCCTAGCTAACGTTTTTACTTAGTTCCGCTTCAATCGGAGAAAGTCGAGGAAATCGTCGAAAAAAAGTTGAAGGCTATAGTATGGAAAAATCGTCGATTTTCGCGATGAATTAAAAAATTCCGAAAATAGGCTAGAACGACTATAAATGGTCCTAGCTAACGTTTTTACTTAGTTCCGGTTCAATCGGAGAAAGTCGAGGAAATCGTCGAAAAAAAGTTGAAGGCTATATAGTATGGAAAAATCGTCGATTTTCGCGATGAATTAAAAAATTCCGAAAATAGGCTAGAACGACTATAAATGGTCCTAGCTAACGTTTTTACTTAGTTCCGGTTCAATCGGAGAAAGTCGAGGAAATCGTCGAAAAAAAGTTGAAGGCTATAGTATGGAAAAATCGTCGATTTTCGCGATGAATTAAAAAATTCCGAAAATAGGCTAGAACGACTATAGATGGTCCTAGCTAACGTTTTTACTTAGTTCCGGTTCAATCGGAGAAAGTCGAGGAAATCGTCGAAAAAAAGTTGAAGGCTATAGTATGGAAAAATCGTCGATTTTCGCGATGAATTAAAAAATTCCGAAAATAGGCTAGAACGACTATAAATGGTCCTAGCTAACGTTTTTACTTAGTTCCGCTTCAATCGGAGAAAGTCGAGGAAATCGTCGAAAAAAAGTTGAAGGCTATAGTATTGAAAAAATCGTCGATTTTCGCGATGAATTAAAAAATTCCGAAAATAGGCTAGAACGACTATAAATGGTCCTAGCTAACGTCTTTACTTAGTTCCGCTTCAATCGGAGAAAGTCGAGGAAATCGTCGAAAAAAAGTTGAAGGCTATAGTATGGAAAAATCGTCGATTTTCGCGATGAATTAAAAAATTCCGAAAATAGGCTAGAACGACTATAAATGGTCCTAGCTAACGTCTTTACTTAGTTCCGCTTCAATCGGAGAAAGTCGAGGAAATCGTCGAAAAAAAGTTGAAGGCTATAGTATGGAAAAATCGTCGATTTTCGCGATGAATTAAAAAATTCCGAAAATAGGCTAGAACGACTATAAATGGTCCTAGCTAACGTTTTTACTTAGTTCCGGTTCAATCGGAGAAAGTCGAGGAAATCGTCGAAAAAAAGTTGAAGGCTATAGTATGGAAAAATCGTCGATTTTCGCGATGAATTAAAAAATTCCGAAAATACGCTAGAACGACTATAAATGGTCCTAGCTAACGTTTTTACTTAGTTCCGCTTCAATCGGAGAAAGTCGAGGAAATCGTCGAAAAAAAGTTGAAGGCTGTATGTAAAAATCGTCGATTTTCGCGATGAATTAAAAAATTCCGAAAATAGGCTAGAACGACTATAAATGGTCCTAGCTAACGTTTTTACTTAGTTCCGCTTCAATCGGAGAAAGTCGAGGAAATCGTCGAAAAAAAGTTGAAGGCTATAGTATGTAAAAATCGTCGATTTTCGCGATGAATTAAAAAATTCTGAAAATAGGCTAGAACGACTATAAATGGTCCTAGCTAACGTTTTTACTTAGTTCCGCTTCAATCGGAGAAAGTCGAGGAAATCGTCGAAAAAAAGTTGAAGGCTATAGTATGGAAAAATCGTCGATTTTCGCGATGAATTAAAAAATTCCGAAAATATGCTAGAACGACTATAAATGGTCCTAGCTAACGTCTTTACTTAGTTCCGCTTCAATCGGAGAAAGTCGAGGAAATCGTCGAAAAAAAGTTGAAGGCTATAGTATGGAAAAATCGTCGATTTTCGCGATGAATTAAAAAATTCCGAAAATAGGCTAGAACGACTATAAATGGTCCTAGCTAACGTTTTTACTTAGTTCCGGTTCAATCGGAGAAAGTCGAGGAAATCGTCGAAAAAAAGTTGAAGGCTATAGTATGGAAAAATCGTCGATTTTCGCGATGAATTAAAAAATTCCGAAAGTACGCTAGAACGACTATAAATGGTCCTAGCTAACGTTTTTACTTAGTTCCGCTTCAATCGGAGAAAGTCGAGGAAATCGTCGAAAAAAAGTTGAAGGCTGTATGTAAAAATCGTCGATTTTCGCGATGAATTAAAAAATTCCGAAAATAGGCTAGAACGACTATAAATGGTCCTAGCTAACGTTTTTACTTAGTTCCGCTTCAATCGGAGAAAGTCGAGGAAATCGTCGAAAAAAAGTTGAAGGCTATAGTATGGAAAAATCGTCGATTTTCGCGATGAATTAAAAAATTCCGAAAATAGGCTAGAACGACTATAAATGGTCCTAGCTAACGTCTTTACTTAGTTCCGCTTCAATCGGAGAAAGTCGAGGAAATCGTCGAAAAAAAGTTGAAGGCTATAGTATGGAAAAATCGTCGATTTTCGCGATGAATTAAAAAATTCCGAAAATAGGCTAGAACGACTATAAATGGTCCTAGCTAACGTCTTTACTTAGTTCCGCTTCAATCGGAGAAAGTCGAGGAAATCGTCGAAAAAAAGTTGAAGGCTATAGTATGGAAAAATCGTCGATTTTCGCGATGAATTAAAAAATTCCGAAAATAGGCTAGAACGACTATAAATGGTCCTAGTTAACGTTTTTACTTAGTTCCGGTTCAATCGGAGAAAGTCGAGGAAATCGTCGAAAAAAAGTTGAAGGCTATAGTATGGAAAAATCGTCGATTTTCGCGATGAATTAAAAAATTCCGAAAATAGGCTAGAACGACTATAAATGGTCCTAGCTAACGTTTTTACTTAGTTCCGGTTCAATCGGAGAAAGTCGAGGAAATCGTCGAAAAAAAGTTGAAGGCTATAGTATGGAAAAATCGTCGATTTTCGCGATGAATTAAAAAATTCCGAAAATAGGCTAGAACGACTATAAATGGTCCTAGTTAACGTTTTTACTTAGTTCCGGTTCAATCGGAGAAAGTCGAGGAAATCGTCGAAAAAAAGTTGAAGGCTATAGTATGGAAAAATCGTCGATTTTCGCGATGAATTAAAAAAATTCCCAAAATAGGCTAGAACGACTATAAATGGTCCTAGCTAACGTTTTTACTTAGTTCCGGTTCAATCGGAGAAAGTCGAGGAAATCGTCGAAAAAAAGTTGAAGGCTATAGTATGGAAAAATCGTCGATTTTCGCGATGAATTAAAAAATTCCGAAAATAGGCTAGAACGACTATAAATGGTCCTAGCTAACGTTTTTACTTAGTTCCGCTTCAATCGGAGAAAGTCGAGGAAATCGTCGAAAAAAAGTTGAAGGCTATAGTATGGAAAAATCGTCGATTTTCGCGATGAATTAAAAAATTCCGAAAATAGGCTAGAACGACTATAAATGGTCCTAGCTAACGTTTTTACTTAGTTCCGGTTCAATCGGAGAAAGTCGAGGAAATCGTCGAAAAAAAGTTGAAGGCTATATAGTATGGAAAAATCGTCGATTTTCGCGATGAATTAAAAAATTCCGAAAATAGGCTAGAACGACTATAAATGGTCCTAGCTAACGTTTTTACTTAGTTCCGGTTCAATCGGAGAAAGTCGAGGAAATCGTCGAAAAAAAGTTGAAGGCTATAGTATGGAAAAATCGTCGATTTTCGCGATGAATTAAAAAATTCCGAAAATAGGCTAGAACGACTATAAATGGTCCTAGCTAACGTTTTTACTTAGTTCCGCTTCAATCGGAGAAAGTCGAGGAAATCGTCGAAAAAAAGTTGAAGGCTATAGTATGGAAAAATCGTCGATTTTCGCGATGAATTAAAAAATTCCGAAAATAGGCTAGAACGACTATAAATGGTCCTAGCTAACGTTTTTACTTAGTTCCGGTTCAATCGGAGAAAGTCGAGGAAATCGTCGAAAAAAAGTTGAAGGCTATATAGTATGGAAAAATCGTCGATTTTCGCGATGAATTAAAAAATTCCGAAAATAGGCTAGAACGACTATAAATGGTCCTAGCTAACGTTTTTACTTAGTTCCGGTTCAATCGGAGAAAGTCGAGGAAATCGTCGAAAAAAAGTTGAAGGCTATAGTATGGAAAAATCGTCGATTTTCGCGATGAATTAAAAAATTCCGAAAATAGGCTAGAACGACTATAAATGGTCCTAGCTAACGTTTTTACTTAGTTCCGGTTGAATCGGAGAAAGTCGAGGAAATCGTCGAAAAAAAGTTGAAGGCTATAGTATGGAAAAATCGTCGATTTTCGCGATGAATTAAAAAATTCCGAAAATAGGCTAGAACGACTATAAATGGTCCTAGCTAACGTTTTTACTTAGTTCCGGTTCAATCGGAGAAAGTCGAGGAAATCGTCGAAAAAAAGTTGAAGGCTATAGTATGGAAAAATCGTCGATTTTCGCGATGAATTAAAAAATTCCGAAAATAGGCTAGAACGACTATAAATGGTCCTAGCTAACGTTTTTACTTAGTTCCGGTTCAATCGGAGAAAGTCGAGGAAATCGTCGAAAAAAAGTTGAAGGCTATAGTATGGAAAAATCGTCGATTTTCGCGATGAATTAAAAAATTCCGAAAATAGGCTAGAACGACTATAAATGGTCCTAGCTAACGTCTTTACTTAGTTCCGCTTCAATCGGAGAAAGTCGAGGAAATCGTCGAAAAAAAGTTGAAGGCTATAGTATGGAAAAATCGTCGATTTTCGCGATGAATTAAAAAATTCCGAAAATATGCTAGAACGACTATAAATGGTCCTAGCTAACGTTTTTACTTAGTTCCGCTTCAATCGGAGAAAGTCGAGGAAATCGTCGAAAAAAAGTTGAAGGCTATAGTATGGAAAAATCGTCGATTTTCGCGATGAATTAAAAAATTCCCAAAATAGGCTAGAACGACTATAAATGGTCCTAGCTAACGTTTTTACTTAGTTCCGGTTCAATCGGAGAAAGTCGAGGAAATCGTCGAAAAAAAGTTGAAGGCTATAGTATGGAAAAATCGTCGATTTTCGCGATGAATTAAAAAATTCCGAAAATACGCTAGAACGACTATAAATGGTCCTAGCTAACGTTTTTACTTAGTTCCGCTTCAATCGGAGAAAGTCGAGGAAATCGTCGAAAAAAAGTTGAAGGCTGTATGTAAAAATCGTCGATTTTCGCGATGAATTAAAAAATTCCGAAAATAGGCTAGAACGACTATAAATGGTCCTAGCTAACGTTTTTACTTAGTTCCGCTTCAATCGGAGAAAGTCGAGGAAATCGTCGAAAAAAAGTTGAAGGCTATAGTATGGAAAAATCGTCGATTTTCGCGATGAATTAAAAAATTCCGAAAATAGGCTAGAACGACTATAAATGGTCCTAGCTAACGTTTTTACTTAGTTCCGCTTCAATCGGAGAAAGTCGAGGAAATCGTCGAAAAAAAGTTGAAGGCTATAGTATGGAAAAATCGTCGATTTTCGCGATGAATTAAAAAATTCCGAAAATAGGCTAGAACGACTATAAATGGTCCTAGCTAACGTTTTTACTTAGTTCCGCTTCAATCGGAGAAAGTCGAGGAAATCGTCGAAAAAAAGTTGAAGGCTATAGTATGGAAAAATCGTCGATTTTCGCGATGAATTAAAAAATTCCGAAAATAGGCTAGAACGACTATAAATGGTCCTAGCTAACGTCTTTACTTAGTTCCGCTTCAATCGGAGAAAGTCGAGGAAATCGTCGAAAAAAAGTTGAAGGCTATAGTATGGAAAAATCGTCGATTTTCGCGATGAATTAAAAAATTCCGAAAATAGGCTAGAACGACTATAAATGGTCCTAGCTAACGTCTTTACTTAGTTCCGCTTCAATCGGAGAAAGTCGAGGAAATCGTCGAAAAAAAGTTGAAGGCTATAGTATGGAAAAATCGTCGATTTTCGCGATGAATTAAAAAATTCCGAAAATAGGCTAGAACGACTATAAATGGTCCTAGCTAACGTCTTTACTTAGTTCCGCTTCAATCGGAGAAAGTCGAGGAAATCGTCGAAAAAAAGTTGAAGGCTATAGTATGGAAAAATCGTCGATTTTCGTGATGAATTAAAAAATTCCGAAAATAGGCTAGAACGACTATAAATGGTCCTAGCTAACGTCTTTACTTAGTTCCGCTTCAATCGGAGAAAGTCGAGGAAATCGTCGAAAAAAAGTTGAAGGCTATAGTATGGAAAAATCGTCGATTTTCGCGATGAATTAAAAAATTCCGAAAATAGGCTAGAACGACTATAAATGGTCCTAGTTAACGTTTTTACTTAGTTCCGGTTCAATCGGAGAAAGTCGAGGAAATCGTCGAAAAAAAGTTGAAGGCTATAGTATGGAAAAATCGTCGATTTTCGCGATGAATTAAAAAATTCCGAAAATAGGCTAGAACGACTATAAATGGTCCTAGCTAACGTTTTTACTTAGTTCCGGTTCAATCGGAGAAAGTCGAGGAAATCGTCGAAAAAAAGTTGAAGGCTATAGTATGGAAAAATCGTCGATTTTCGCGATGAATTAAAAAATTCCGAAAATAGGCTAGAACGACTATAAATGGTCCTAGTTAACGTTTTTACTTAGTTCCGGTTCAATCGGAGAAAGTCGAGGAAATCGTCGAAAAAAAGTTGAAGGCTATAGTATGGAAAAATCGTCGATTTTCGCGATGAATTAAAAAAATTCCCAAAATAGGCTAGAACGACTATAAATGGTCCTAGCTAACGTTTTTACTTAGTTCCGGTTCAATCGGAGAAAGTCGAGGAAATCGTCGAAAAAAAGTTGAAGGCTATAGTATGGAAAAATCGTCGATTTTCGCGATGAATTAAAAAATTCCGAAAATAGGCTAGAACGACTATAAATGGTCCTAGCTAACGTTTTTACTTAGTTCCGCTTCAATCGGAGAAAGTCGAGGAAATCGTCGAAAAAAAGTTGAAGGCTATAGTATGGAAAAATCGTCGATTTTCGCGATGAATTAAAAAATTCCGAAAATAGGCTAGAACGACTATAAATGGTCCTAGCTAACGTTTTTACTTAGTTCCGGTTCAATCGGAGAAAGTCGAGGAAATCGTCGAAAAAAAGTTGAAGGCTATATAGTATGGAAAAATCGTCGATTTTCGCGATGAATTAAAAAATTCCGAAAATAGGCTAGAACGACTATAAATGGTCCTAGCTAACGTTTTTACTTAGTTCCGGTTCAATCGGAGAAAGTCGAGGAAATCGTCGAAAAAAAGTTGAAGGCTATAGTATGGAAAAATCGTCGATTTTCGCGATGAATTAAAAAATTCCGAAAATAGGCTAGAACGACTATAAATGGTCCTAGCTAACGTTTTTACTTAGTTCCGCTTCAATCGGAGAAAGTCGAGGAAATCGTCGAAAAAAAGTTGAAGGCTATAGTATGGAAAAATCGTCGATTTTCGCGATGAATTAAAAAATTCCGAAAATAGGCTAGAACGACTATAAATGGTCCTAGCTAACGTTTTTACTTAGTTCCGGTTCAATCGGAGAAAGTCGAGGAAATCGTCGAAAAAAAGTTGAAGGCTATATAGTATGGAAAAATCGTCGATTTTCGCGATGAATTAAAAAATTCCGAAAATAGGCTAGAACGACTATAAATGGTCCTAGCTAACGTTTTTACTTAGTTCCGGTTCAATCGGAGAAAGTCGAGGAAATCGTCGAAAAAAAGTTGAAGGCTATAGTATGGAAAAATCGTCGATTTTCGCGATGAATTAAAAAATTCCGAAAATAGGCTAGAACGACTATAAATGGTCCTAGCTAACGTTTTTACTTAGTTCCGGTTCAATCGGAGAAAGTCGAGGAAATCGTCGAAAAAAAGTTGAAGGCTATAGTATGGAAAAATCGTCGATTTTCGCGATGAATTAAAAAATTCCGAAAATAGGCTAGAACGACTATAAATGGTCCTAGCTAACGTTTTTACTTAGTTCCGGTTCAATCGGAGAAAGTCGAGGAAATCGTCGAAAAAAAGTTGAAGGCTATAGTATGGAAAAATCGTCGATTTTCGCGATGAATTAAAAAATTCCGAAAATAGGCTAGAACGACTATAAATGGTCCTAGCTAACGTCTTTACTTAGTTCCGCTTCAATCGGAGAAAGTCGAGGAAATCGTCGAAAAAAAGTTGAAGGCTATAGTATGGAAAAATCGTCGATTTTCGCGATGAATTAAAAAATTCCGAAAATATGCTAGAACGACTATAAATGGTCCTAGCTAACGTCTTTACTTAGTTCCGCTTCAATCGGAGAAAGTCGAGGAAATCGTCGAAAAAAAGTTGAAGGCTATAGTATGGAAAAATCGTCGATTTTCGCGATGAATTAAAAAATTCCGAAAATAGGCTAGAACGACTATAAATGGTCCTAGCTAACGTTTTTACTTAGTTCCGCTTCAATCGGAGAAAGTCGAGGAAATCGTCGAAAAAAAGTTGAAGGCTATAGTATGGAAAAATCGTCGATTTTCGCGATGAATTAAAAAATTCCGAAAATAGGCTAGAACGACTATAAATGGTCCTAGCTAACGTTTTTACTTAGTTCCGCTTCAATCGGAGAAAGTCGAGGAAATCGTCGAAAAAAAGTTGAAGGCTATAGTATGGAAAAATCGTCGATTTTCGCGATGAATTAAAAAATTCTGAAAATAGGCTAGAACGACTATAAATGGTCCTAGCTAACGTTTTTACTTAGTTCCGCTTCAATCGGAGAAAGTCGAGGAAATCGTCGAAAAAAAGTTGAAGGCTATAGTATGTAAAAATCGTCGATTTTCGCGATGAATTAAAAAATTCTGAAAATAGGCTAGAACGACTATAAATGGTCCTAGCTAACGTTTTTACTTAGTTCCGCTTCAATCGGAGAAAGTCGAGGAAATCGTCGAAAAAAAGTTGAAGGCTATAGTATGTAAAAATCGTCGATTTTCGCGATGAATTAAAAAATTCTGAAAATAGGCTAGAACGACTATAAATGGTCCTAGCTAACGTTTTTACTTAGTTCCGCTTCAATCGGAGAAAGTCGAGGAAATCGTCGAAAAAAAGTTGAAGGCTATAGTATGTAAAAATCGTCGATTTTCGCGATGAATTAAAAAATTCTGAAAATAGGCTAGAACGACTATAAATGGTCCTAGCTAACGTTTTTACTTAGTTCCGGTTCAATCGGAGAAAGTCGAGGAAATCGTCGAAAAAAAGTTGAAGGCTATAGTATGGAAAAATCGTCGATTTTCGCGATGAATTAAAAAATTCCGAAAATAGGCTAGAACGACTATAAATGGTCCTAGCTAACGTTTTTACTTAGTTCCGCTTCAATCGGAGAAAGTCGAGGAAATCGTCGAAAAAAAGTTGAAGGCTATAGTATGGAAAAATCGTCGATTTTCGCGATGAATTAAAAAATTCCGAAAATAGGCTAGAACGACTATAAATGGTCCTAGCTAACGTCTTTACTTAGTTCCGCTTCAATCGGAGAAAGTCGAGGAAATCGTCGAAAAAAAGTTGAAGGCTATAGTATGGAAAAATCGTCGATTTTCGCGATGAATTAAAAAATTCCGAAAATAGGCTAGAACGACTATAAATGGTCCTAGCTAACGTCTTTACTTAGTTCCGCTTCAATCGGAGAAAGTCGAGGAAATCGTCGAAAAAAAGTTGAAGGCTATAGTATGGAAAAATCGTCGATTTTCGCGATGAATTAAAAAATTCCGAAAATAGGCTAGAACGACTATAAATGGTCCTAGCTAACGTCTTTACTTAGTTCCGCTTCAATCGGAGAAAGTCGAGGAAATCGTCGAAAAAAAGTTGAAGGCTATAGTATGGAAAAATCGTCGATTTTCGCGATGAATTAAAAAATTCCGAAAATAGGCTAGAACGACTATAAATGGTCCTAGCTAACGTCTTTACTTAGTTCCGCTTCAATCGGAGAAAGTCGATGAAATCGTCGAAAAAAAGTTGAAGGCTATAGTATGGAAAAATCGTCGATTTTCGCGATGAATTAAAAAATTCCGAAAATAGGCTAGAACGACTATAAATGGTCCTAGCTAACGTCTTTACTTAGTTCCGCTTCAATCGGAGAAAGTCGAGGAAATCGTCGAAAAAAAGTTGAAGGCTATAGTATGGAAAAATCGTCGATTTTCGCGATGAATTAAAAAATTCCGAAAATAGGCTAGAACGACTATAAATGGTCCTAGCTAACGTTTTTACTCAGTTCCGGTTCAATCGGAGAAAGTCGAGGAAATCGTCGAAAAAAAGTTGAAGGCTATAGTATGGAAAAATCGTCGATTTTCGCGATGAATTAAAAAATTCCGAAAATAGGCTAGAACGACTATAAATGGTCCTAGCTAACGTTTTTACTTAGTTCCGGTTCAATCGGAGAAAGTCGAGGAAATCGTCGAAAAAAAGTTGAAGGCTATAGTATGGAAAAATCGTCGATTTTCGCGATGAATTAAAAAATTCCGAAAATACGCTAGAACGACTATAAATGGTCCTAGCTAACGTTTTTACTTAGTTCCGCTTCAATCGGAGAAAGTCGAGGAAATCGTCGAAAAAAAGTTGAAGGCTATAGTATGAAAAATCGTCGATTTTCGCGATGAATTAAAAAATTCCGAAAATAGGCTAGAACGACTATAAATGGTCCTAGCTAACGTTTTTACTTAGTTCCGCTTCAATCGGAGAAAGTCGAGGAAATCGTCGAAAAAAAGTTGAAGGCTATAGTATGGAAAAATCGTCGATTTTCGCGATGAATTAAAAAATTCTGAAAATAGGCTAGAACGACTATAAATGGTCCTAGCTAACGTTTTTACTTAGTTCCGCTTCAATCGGAGAAAGTCGAGGAAATCGTCGAAAAAAAGTTGAAGGCTATAGTATGTAAAAATCGTCGATTTTCGCGATGAATTAAAAAATTCTGAAAATAGGCTAGAACGACTATAAATGGTCCTAGCTAACGTTTTTACTTAGTTCCGCTTCAATCGGAGAAAGTCGAGGAAATCGTCGAAAAAAAGTTGAAGGCTATAGTATGTAAAAATCGTCGATTTTCGCGATGAATTAAAAAATTCTGAAAATAGGCTAGAACGACTATAAATGGTCCTAGCTAACGTTTTTACTTAGTTCCGGTTCAATCGGAGAAAGTCGAGGAAATCGTCGAAAAAAAGTTGAAGGCTATAGTATGGAAAAATCGTCGATTTTCGCGATGAATTAAAAAATTCCGAAAATAGGCTAGAACGACTATAAATGGTCCTAGCTAACGTTTTTACTTAGTTCCGCTTCAATCGGAGAAAGTCGAGGAAATCGTCGAAAAAAAGTTGAAGGCTATAGTATGGAAAAATCGTCGATTTTCGCGATGAATTAAAAAATTCCGAAAATAGGCTAGAACGACTATAAATGGTCCTAGCTAACGTCTTTACTTAGTTCCGCTTCAATCGGAGAAAGTCGAGGAAATCGTCGAAAAAAAGTTGAAGGCTATAGTATGGAAAAATCGTCGATTTTCGCGATGAATTAAAAAATTCCGAAAATAGGCTAGAACGACTATAAATGGTCCTAGCTAACGTCTTTACTTAGTTCCGCTTCAATCGGAGAAAGTCGAGGAAATCGTCGAAAAAAAGTTGAAGGCTATAGTATGGAAAAATCGTCGATTTTCGCGATGAATTAAAAAATTCCGAAAATAGGCTAGAACGACTATAAATGGTCCTAGCTAACGTCTTTACTTAGTTCCGCTTCAATCGGAGAAAGTCGAGGAAATCGTCGAAAAAAAGTTGAAGGCTATAGTATGGAAAAATCGTCGATTTTCGCGATGAATTAAAAAATTCCGAAAATAGGCTAGAACGACTATAAATGGTCCTAGCTAACGTCTTTACTTAGTTCCGCTTCAATCGGAGAAAGTCGATGAAATCGTCGAAAAAAAGTTGAAGGCTATAGTATGGAAAAATCGTCGATTTTCGCGATGAATTAAAAAATTCCGAAAATAGGCTAGAACGACTATAAATGGTCCTAGCTAACGTCTTTACTTAGTTCCGCTTCAATCGGAGAAAGTCGAGGAAATCGTCGAAAAAAAGTTGAAGGCTATAGTATGGAAAAATCGTCGATTTTCGCGATGAATTAAAAAATTCCGAAAATAGGCTAGAACGACTATAAATGGTCCTAGCTAACGTCTTTACTTAGTTCCGCTTCAATCGGAGAAAGTCGAGGAAATCGTCGAAAAAAAGTTGAAGGCTATAGTATGGAAAAATCGTCGATTTTCGCGATGAATTAAAAAATTCCGAAAATAGGCTAGAACGACTATAAATGGTCCTAGCTAACGTTTTTACTCAGTTCCGGTTCAATCGGAGAAAGTCGAGGAAATCGTCGAAAAAAAGTTGAAGGCTATAGTATGGAAAAATCGTCGATTTTCGCGATGAATTAAAAAATTCCGAAAATAGGCTAGAACGACTATAAATGGTCCTAGCTAACGTTTTTACTTAGTTCCGGTTCAATCGGAGAAAGTCGAGGAAATCGTCGAAAAAAAGTTGAAGGCTATAGTATGGAAAAATCGTCGATTTTCGCGATGAATTAAAAAATTCCGAAAATACGCTAGAACGACTATAAATGGTCCTAGCTAACGTTTTTACTTAGTTCCGCTTCAATCGGAGAAAGTCGAGGAAATCGTCGAAAAAAAGTTGAAGGCTATAGTATGAAAAATCGTCGATTTTCGCGATGAATTAAAAAATTCCGAAAATAGGCTAGAACGACTATAAATGGTCCTAGCTAACGTTTTTACTTAGTTCCGCTTCAATCGGAGAAAGTCGAGGAAATCGTCGAAAAAAAGTTGAAGGCTATAGTATGAAAAATCGTCGATTTTCGCGATGAATTAAAAAATTCTGAAAATAGGCTAGAACGACTATAAATGGTCCTAGCTAACGTTTTTACTTAGTTCCGCTTCAATCGGAGAAAGTCGAGGAAATCGTCGAAAAAAAGTTGAAGGCTATAGTATGGAAAAATCGTCGATTTTCGCGATGAATTAAAAAATTCCGAAAATAGGCTAGAACGACTATAAATGGTCCTAGCTAACGTTTTTACTTAGTTCCGGTTCAATCGGAGAAAGTCGAGGAAATCGTCGAAAAAAAGTTGAAGGCTATAGTATGTAAAAATCGTCGATTTTCGCGATGAATTAAAAAATTCTGAAAATAGGCTAGAACGACTATAAATGGTCCTAGCTAACGTTTTTACTTAGTTCCGCTTCAATCGGAGAAAGTCGAGGAAATCGTCGAAAAAAAGTTGAAGGCTGTATGTAAAAATCGTCGATTTTCGCGATGAATTAAAAAATTCCGAAAATAGGCTAGAACGACTATAAATGGTCCTAGCTAACGTTTTTACTTAGTTCCGGTTCAATCGGAGAAAGTCGAGGAAATCGTCGAAAAAAAGTTGAAGGCTATAGTATGGAAAAATCGTCGATTTTCGCGATGAATTAAAAAATTCTGAAAATAGGCTAGAACGACTATAAATGGTCCTAGCTAACGTTTTTACTTAGTTCCGCTTCAATCGGAGAAAGTCGAGGAAATCGTCGAAAAAAAGTTGAAGGCTATAGTATGGAAAAATCGTCGATTTTCGCGATGAATTAAAAAATTCCGAAAATAGGCTAGAACGACTATAAATGGTCCTAGCTAACGTTTTTACTTAGTTCCGGTTCAATCGGAGAAAGTCGAGGAAATCGTCGAAAAAAAGTTGAAGGCTTATAGTATGTAAAAATCGTCGATTTTCGCGATGAATTAAAAAATTCTGAAAATAGGCAAGAACGACTATAAATGGTCCTAGCTAACGTTTTTACTTAGTTCCGCTTCAATCGGAGAAAGTCGAGGAAATCGTCGAAAAAAAGTTGAAGGCTGTATGTAAAAATCGTCGATTTTCGCGATGAATTAAAAAATTCCGAAAATAGGCTAGAACGACTATAAATGGTCCTAGCTAACGTTTTTACTTAGTTCCGCTTCAATCGGAGAAAGTCGAGGAAATCGTCGAAAAAAAGTTGAAGGCTATAGTATGGAAAAATCGTCGATTTTCGCGATGAATTAAAAAATTCCGAAAATAGGCTAGAACGACTATAAATGGTCCTAGCTAACGTTTTTACTTAGTTCCGCTTCAATCGGAGAAAGTCGAGGAAATCGTCGAAAAAAAGTTGAAGGCTATAGTATGGAAAAATCGTCGATTTTCGCGATGAATTAAAAAATTCCGAAAATAGGCTAGAACGACTATAAATGGTCCTAGCTAACGTTTTTACTTAGTTCCGCTTCAATCGGAGAAAGTCGAGGAAATCGTCGAAAAAAAGTTGAAGGCTATAGTATGGAAAAATCGTCGATTTTCGCGATGAATTAAAAAATTCCGAAAATAGGCTAGAACGACTATAAATGGTCCTAGCTAACGTTTTTACTTAGTTCCGCTTCAATCGGAGAAAGTCGAGGAAATCGTCGAAAAAAAGTTGAAGGCTATAGTATGAAAAATCGTCGATTTTCGCGATGAATTAAAAAATTCCGAAAATAGGCTAGAACGACTATAAATGGTCCTAGCTAACGTTTTTACTTAGTTCCGGTTCAATCGGAGAAAGTCGAGGAAATCGTCGAAAAAAAGTTGAAGGCTATAGTATGGAAAAATCGTCGATTTTCGCGATGAATTAAAAAATTCCCAAAATAGGCTAGAACGACTATAAATGGTCCTAGCTAACGTTTTTACTTAGTTCCGGTTCAATCGGAGAAAGTCGAGGAAATCGTCGAAAAAAAGTTGAAGGCTATAGTATGGAAAAATCGTCGATTTTCGCGATGAATTAAAAAATTCCGAAAATAGGCTAGAACGACTATAAATGGTCCTAGCTAACGTTTTTATTTAGTTCCGGTTCAATCGGAGAAAGTCGAGGAAATCGTCGAAAAAAAGTTGAAGGCTATAGTATGGAAAAATCGTCGACTTTCGCGATGAATTAAAAAATTCCGAAAATAGGCTAGAACGACTATAAATGGTCCTAGCTAACGTTTTTACTTAGTTCCGGTTCAATCGGAGAAAGTCGAGGAAATCGTCGAAAAAAAGTTGAAGGCTATAGTATGGAAAAATCGTCGATTTTCGCGATGAATTAAAAAATTCCGAAAATAGGCTAGAACGACTATAAATGGTCCTAGCTAACGTTTTTACTTAGTTCCGGTTCAATCGGAGAAAGTCGAGGAAATCGTCGAAAAAAAGTTGAAGGCTATAGTATGGAAAAATCGTTGATTTTCGCGATGAATTAAAAAATTCCGAAAATAGGCTAGAACGACTATAAATGGTCCTAGCTAACGTTTTTACTTAGTTCCGGTTCAATCGGAGAAAGTCGAGGAAATCGTCGAAAAAAAGTTGAAGGCTATAGTATGGAAAAATCGTCGATTTTCGCGATGAATTAAAAAATTCCGAAAATAGGCTAGAACGACTATAAATGGTCCTAGCTAACGTCTTTACTTAGTTCCGCTTCAATCGGAGAAAGTCGAGGAAATCGTCGAAAAAAAGTTGAAGGCTATAGTATGGAAAAATCGTCGATTTTCGCGATGAATTAAAAAATTCCGAAAATAGGCTAGAACGACTATAAATGGTCCTAGCTAACGTCTTTACTTAGTTCCGCTTCAATCGGAGAAAGTCGAGGAAATCGTCGAAAAAAAGTTGAAGGCTATAGTATGGAAAAATCGTCGATTTTCGCGATGAATTAAAAAATTCCGAAAATAGGCTAGAACGACTATAAATGGTCCTAGCTAACGTTTTTACTTAGTTCCGCTTCAATCGGAGAAAGTCGAGGAAATCGTCGAAAAAAAGTTGAAGGCTATAGTATGGAAAAATCATCGATTTTCGCGATGAATTAAAAAATTCCGAAAATACGCTAGAACGACTATAAATGGTCCTAGCTAACGTCTTTACTTAGTTCCGCTTCAATCGGAGAAAGTCGAGGAAATCGTCGAAAAAAAGTTGAAGGCTATAGTATGGAAAAATCGTCGATTTTCGCGATGAATTAAAAAATTCCGAAAATAGGCTAGAACGACTATAAATGGTCCTAGCTAACGTTTTTACTTAGTTCCGGTTCAATCGGAGAAAGTCGAGGAAATCGTCGAAAAAAAGTTGAAGGCTATAGTATGGAAAAATCATCGATTTTCGCGATGAATTAAAAAATTCCGAAAATACGCTAGAACGACTATAAATGGTCCTAGCTAACGTCTTTACTTAGTTCCGCTTCAATCGGAGAAAGTCGAGGAAATCGTCGAAAAAAAGTTGAAGGCTATACTATGGAAAAATCATCGATTTTCGCGATGAATTAAAAAATTCCGAAAATAGGCTAGAACGACTATAAATGGTCCTAGCTAATGTTTTTACTTAGTTCCGCTTCAATCGGAGAAAGTCGAGGAAATCGTCGAAAAAAAGTTGAAGGCTATAGTATGGAAAAATCGTCGATTTTCGCGATGAATTAAAAAATTCCGAAAATACGCTAGAACGACTATAAATGGTCCTAGCTAACGTTTTTACTTAGTTCCGGTTCAATCGGAGAAAGTCGAGGAAATCGTCGAAAAAAAGTTGAAGGCTATAGTATGGAAAAATCGTCGATTTTCGCGATGAATTAAAAAATTCCGAAAATAGGCTAGAACGACTATAAATGGTCCTAGCTAACGTTTTTACTTAGTTCCGGTTCAATCGGAGAAAGTCGAGGAAATCGTCGAAAAAAAGTTGAAGGCTATAGTATGGAAAAATCGTCGATTTTCGCGATGAATTAAAAAATTCCGAAAATAGGCTAGAACGACTATAAATGGTCCTAGCTAACGTCTTTACTTAGTTCCGCTTCAATCGGAGAAAGTCGAGGAAATCGTCGAAAAAAAGTTGAAGGCTATAGTATGTAAAAATCGTCGATTTTCGCGATGAATTAAAAAATTCTGAAAATAGGCTAGAACGACTATAAATGGTCCTAGCTAACGTTTTTACTTAGTTCCGCTTCAATCGGAGAAAGTCGAGGAAATCGTCGAAAAAAAGTTGAAGGCTATAGTATGGAAAAATCGTCGATTTTCGCGATGAATTAAAAAATTCCGAAAATAGGCTAGAACGACTATAAATGGTCCTAGCTAACGTCTTTACTTAGTTCCGCTTCAATCGGAGAAAGTCGAGGAAATCGTCGAAAAAAAGTTGAAGGCTATAGTATGGAAAAATCGTCGATTTTCGCGATGAATTAAAAAATTCCGAAAATAGGCTAGAACGACTATAAATGGTCCTAGCTAACGTCTTTACTTAGTTCCGCTTCAATCGGAGAAAGTCGAGGAAATCGTCGAAAAAAAGTTGAAGGCTATAGTATGGAAAAATCGTCGATTTTCGCGATGAATTAAAAAATTCCGAAAATAGGCTAGAACGACTATAAATGGTCCTAGCTAACGTTTTTACTCAGTTCCGGTTCAATCGGAGAAAGTCGAGGAAATCGTCGAAAAAAAGTTGAAGGCTATAGTATGGAAAAATCGTCGATTTTCGCGATGAATTAAAAAATTCCGAAAATAGGCTAGAACGACTATAAATGGTCCTAGCTAACGTTTTTACTTAGTTCCGGTTCAATCGGAGAAAGTCGAGGAAATCGTCGAAAAAAAGTTGAAGGCTATAGTATGGAAAAATCGTCGATTTTCGCGATGAATTAAAAAATTCCGAAAATACGCTAGAACGACTATAAATGGTCCTAGCTAACGTTTTTACTTAGTTCCGCTTCAATCGGAGAAAGTCGAGGAAATCGTCGAAAAAAAGTTGAAGGCTATAGTATGGAAAAATCGTCGATTTTCGCGATGAATTAAAAAATTCCGAAAATAGGCTAGAACGACTATAAATGGTCCTAGCTAACGTTTTTACTTAGTTCCGCTTCAATCGGAGAAAGTCGAGGAAATCGTCGAAAAAAAGTTGAAGGCTATAGTATGAAAAATCGTCGATTTTCGCGATGAATTAAAAAATTCCGAAAATAGGCTAGAACGACTATAAATGGTCCTAGCTAACGTTTTTACTTAGTTCCGCTTCAATCGGAGAAAGTCGAGGAAATCGTCGAAAAAAAGTTGAAGGCTATAGTATGAAAAATCGTCGATTTTCGCGATGAATTAAAAAATTCTGAAAATAGGCTAGAACGACTATAAATGGTCCTAGCTAACGTTTTTACTTAGTTCCGCTTCAATTGGAGAAAGTCGAGGAAATCGTCGAAAAAAAGTTGAAGGCTATAGTATGGAAAAATCGTCGATTTTCGCGATGAATTAAAAAATTCCGAAAATAGGCTAGAACGACTATAAATGGTCCTAGCTAACGTTTTTACTTAGTTCCGGTTCAATCGGAGAAAGTCGAGGGAATCGTCGAAAAAAAGTTGAAGGCTATAGTATGGAAAAATCGTCGATTTTCGCGATGAATTAAAAAATTCTGAAAATAGGCTAGAACGACTATAAATGGTCCTAGCTAACGTTTTTACTTAGTTCCGCTTCAATCGGAGAAAGTCGAGGAAATCGTCGAAAAAAAGTTGAAGGCTATAGTATGGAAAAATCGTCGATTTTCGCGATGAATTAAAAAATTCCGAAAATAGGCTAGAACGACTATAAATGGTCCTAGCTAACGTTTTTACTTAGTTCCGTTTCAATCGGAGAAAGTCGAGGAAATCGTCGAAAAAAAGTTGAAGGCTATAGTATGTAAAAATCGTCGATTTTCGCGATGAATTAAAAAATTCCGAAAATAGGCTAGAACGACTATAAATGGTCCTAGCTAACGTTTTTACTTAGTTCCGGTTCAATCGGAGAAAGTCGAGGAAATCGTCGAAAAAAAGTTGAAGGCTATAGTATGGAAAAATCGTTGATTTTCGCGATGAATTAAAAAATTCCGAAAATAGGCTAGAACGACTATAAATGGTCCTAGCTAACGTTTTTACTTAGTTCCGGTTCAATCGGAGAAAGTCGAGGAAATCGTCGAAAAAAAGTTGAAGGCTATAGTATGGAAAAATCGTCGATTTTCGCGATGAATTAAAAAATTCCGAAAATAGGCTAGAACGACTATAAATGGTCCTAGCTAACGTTTTTACTTAGTTCCGGTTCAATCGGAGAAAGTCGAGGAAATCGTCGAAAAAAAGTTGAAGGCTATAGTATGGAAAAATCGTTGATTTTCGCGATGAATTAAAAAATTCCGAAAATAGGCTAGAACGACTATAAATGGTCCTAGCTAACGTTTTTACTTAGTTCCGGTTCAATCGGAGAAAGTCGAGGAAATCGTCGAAAAAAAGTTGAAGGCTATAGTATGGAAAAATCGTCGATTTTCGCGATGAATTAAAAAATTCCGAAAATAGGCTAGAACGACTATAAATGGTCCTAGCTAACGTCTTTACTTAGTTCCGCTTCAATCGGAGAAAGTCGAGGAAATCGTCGAAAAAAAGTTGAAGGCTATAGTATGGAAAAATCGTCGATTTTCGCGATGAATTAAAAAATTCCGAAAATAGGCTAGAACGACTATAAATGGTCCTAGCTAACGTTTTTACTTAGTTCCGGTTCAATCGGAGAAAGTCGAGGAAATCGTCGAAAAAAAGTTGAAGGCTATAGTATGGAAAAATCGTTGATTTTCGCGATGAATTAAAAAATTCCGAAAATAGGCTAGAACGACTATAAATGGTCCTAGCTAACGTTTTTACTTAGTTCCGCTTCAATCGGAGAAAGTCGAGGAAATCGTCGAAAAAAAGTTGAAGGCTATAGTATGGAAAAATCATCGATTTTCGCGATGAATTAAAAAATTCCGAAAATACGCTAGAACGACTATAAATGGTCCTAGCTAACGTCTTTACTTAGTTCCGCTTCAATCGGAGAAAGTCGAGGAAATCGTCGAAAAAAAGTTGAAGGCTATAGTATGGAAAAATCGTCGATTTTCGCGATGAATTAAAAAATTCCGAAAATAGGCTAGAACGACTATAAATGGTCCTAGCTAACGTTTTTACTTAGTTCCGGTTCAATCGGAGAAAGTCGAGGAAATCGTCGAAAAAAAGTTGAAGGCTATAGTATGGAAAAATCATCGATTTTCGCGATGAATTAAAAAATTCCGAAAATACGCTAGAACGACTATAAATGGTCCTAGCTAACGTCTTTACTTAGTTCCGCTTCAATCGGAGAAAGTCGAGGAAATCGTCGAAAAAAAGTTGAAGGCTATACTATGGAAAAATCATCGATTTTCGCGATGAATTAAAAAATTCCGAAAATAGGCTAGAACGACTATAAATGGTCCTAGCTAATGTTTTTACTTAGTTCCGCTTCAATCGGAGAAAGTCGAGGAAATCGTCGAAAAAAAGTTGAAGGCTATAGTATGGAAAAATCGTCGATTTTCGCGATGAATTAAAAAATTCCGAAAATACGCTAGAACGACTATAAATGGTCCTAGCTAACGTTTTTACTTAGTTCCGGTTCAATCGGAGAAAGTCGAGGAAATCGTCGAAAAAAAGTTGAAGGCTATAGTATGGAAAAATCGTCGATTTTCGCGATGAATTAAAAAATTCCGAAAATAGGCTAGAACGACTATAAATGGTCCTAGCTAACGTTTTTACTTAGTTCCGGTTCAATCGGAGAAAGTCGAGGAAATCGTCGAAAAAAAGTTGAAGGCTATAGTATGGAAAAATCGTCGATTTTCGCGATGAATTAAAAAATTCCGAAAATAGGCTAGAACGACTATAAATGGTCCTAGCTGACGTCTTTACTTAGTTCCGCTTCAATCGGAGAAAGTCGAGGAAATCGTCGAAAAAAAGTTGAAGGCTATAGTATGTAAAAATCGTCGATTTTCGCGATGAATTAAAAAATTCTGAAAATAGGCTAGAACGACTATAAATGGTCCTAGCTAACGTTTTTACTTAGTTCCGCTTCAATCGGAGAAAGTCGAGGAAATCGTCGAAAAAAAGTTGAAGGCTATAGTATGGAAAAATCGTCGATTTTCGCGATGAATTAAAAAATTCCGAAAATAGGCTAGAACGACTATAAATGGTCCTAGCTAACGTTTTTACTTAGTTCCGCTTCAATCGGAGAAAGTCGAGGAAATCGTCGAAAAAAAGTTGAAGGCTATAGTATGGAAAAATCGTCGATTTTCGCGATGAATTAAAAAATTCCGAAAATAGGCTAGAACGACTATAAATGGTCCTAGCTAACGTTTTTACTTAGTTCCGCTTCAATCGGAGAAAGTCGAGGAAATCGTCGAAAAAAAGTTGAAGGCTATAGTATGGAAAAATCGTCGATTTTCGCGATGAATTAAAAAATTCCGAAAATAGGCTAGAACGACTATAAATGGTCCTAGCTAACGTTTTTACTTAGTTCCGGTTCAATCGGAGAAAGTCGAGGAAATCGCCGAAAAAAAGTTGAAGGCTATAGTATGGAAAAATCGTCGATTTTCGCGATGAATTAAAAAATTCCGAAAATAGGCTAGAACGACTATAAATGGTCCTAGCTAACGTTTTTACTTAGTTCCGGTTCAATCGGAGAAAGTCGAGGAAATCGTCGAAAAAAAGTTGAAGGCTATAGTATGGAAAAATCGTCGATTTTCGCGATGAATTAAAAAATTCCGAAAATAGGCTAGAACGACTATAGATGGTCCTAGCTAACGTTTTTACTTAGTTCCGGTTCAATCGGAGAAAGTCGAGGAAATCGTCGAAAAAAAGTTGAAGGCTATAGTATGGAAAAATCGTCGATTTTCGCGATGAATTAAAAAATTCCGAAAATAGGCTAGAACGACTATAAATGGTCCTAGCTAACGTTTTTACTTAGTTCCGCTTCAATCGGAGAAAGTCGAGGAAATCGTCGAAAAAAAGTTGAAGGCTATAGTATGGAAAAATCGTCGATTTTCGCGATGAATTAAAAAATTCCGAAAATAGGCTAGAACGACTATAAATGGTCCTAGCTAACGTTTTTACTTAGTTCCGGTTCAATCGGAGAAAGTCGAGGAAATCGTCGAAAAAAAGTTGAAGGCTATATAGTATGGAAAAATCGTCGATTTTCGCGATGAATTAAAAAATTCCGAAAATAGGCTAGAACGACTATAAATGGTCCTAGCTAACGTTTTTACTTAGTTCCGGTTCAATCGGAGAAAGTCGAGGAAATCGTCGAAAAAAAGTTGAAGGCTATAGTATGGAAAAATCGTCGATTTTCGCGATGAATTAAAAAATTCCGAAAATAGGATAGAACGACTATAAATGGTCCTAGCTAACGTTTTTACTTAGTTCCGGTTCAATCGGAGAAAGTCGAGGAAATCGTCGAAAAAAAGTTGAAGGCTATAGTATGGAAAAATCGTCGATTTTCGCGATGAATTAAAAAATTCCGAAAATAGGCTAGAACGACTATAAATGTTCCTAGCTAACGTTTTTACTTAGTTCCGGTTCAATCGGAGAAAGTCGAGGAAATCGTCGAAAAAAAGTTGAAGGCTATAGTATGGAAAAATCGTCGATTTTCGCGATGAATTAAAAAATTCCGAAAATAGGCTAGAACGACTATAAATGGTCCTAGCTAACGTTTTTACTTAGTTCCGGTTCAATCGGAGAAAGTCGAGGAAATCGTCGAAAAAAAGTTGAAGGCTATAGTATGGAAAAATCGTCGATTTTCGCGATGAATTAAAAAATTCCGAAAATAGGCTAGAACGACTATAAATGGTCCTAGCTAACGTCTTTACTTAGTTCCGCTTCAATCGGAGAAAGTCGAGGAAATCGTCGAAAAAAAGTTGAAGGCTATAGTATGGAAAAATCGTCGATTTTCGCGATGAATTAAAAAATTCCGAAAATATGCTAGAACGACTATAAATGGTCCTAGCTAACGTCTTTACTTAGTTCCGCTTCAATCGGAGAAAGTCGAGGAAATCGTCGAAAAAAAGTTGAAGGCTATAGTATGGAAAAATCGTCGACTTTCGCGATGAATTAAAAAATTCCGAAAATAGGCTAGAACGACTATAAATGGTCCTAGCTAACGTTTTTACTTAGTTCCGGTTCAATCGGAGAAAGTCGAGGAAATCGTCGAAAAAAAGTTGAAGGCTATAGTATGGAAAAATCGTCGATTTTCGCGATGAATTAAAAAATTCCGAAAATAGGCTAGAACGACTATAAATGGTCCTAGCTAACGTTTTTACTTAGTTCCGGTTCAATCGGAGAAAGTCGAGGAAATCGTCGAAAAAAAGTTGAAGGCTATAGTATGGAAAAATCGTTGATTTTCGCGATGAATTAAAAAATTCCGAAAATAGGCTAGAACGACTATAAATGGTCCTAGCTAACGTTTTTACTTAGTTCCGGTTCAATCGGAGAAAGTCGAGGAAATCGTCGAAAAAAAGTTGAAGGCTATAGTATGTAAAAATCGTCGATTTTCGCGATGAATTAAAAAATTCTGAAAATAGGCTAGAACGACTATAAATGGTCCTAGCTAACGTTTTTACTTAGTTCCGCTTCAATCGGAGAAAGTCGAGGAAATCGTCGAAAAAAAGTTGAAGGCTATAGTATGTAAAAATCGTCGATTTTCGCGATGAATTAAAAAATTCTGAAAATAGGCTAGAACGACTATAGATGGTCCTAGCTAACGTTTTTACTTAGTTCCGCTTCAATCGGAGAAAGTCGAGGAAATCGTCGAAAAAAAGTTGAAGGCTATAGTATGTAAAAATCGTCGATTTTCGCGATGAATTAAAAAATTCTGAAAATAGGCTAGAACGACTATAAATGGTCCTAGCTAACGTTTTTACTTAGTTCCGCTTCAATCGGAGAAAGTCGAGGAAATCGTCGAAAAAAAGTTGAAGGCTATAGTATGTAAAAATCGTCGATTTTCGCGATGAATTAAAAAATTCTGAAAATAGGCTAGAACGACTATAAATGGTCCTAGCTAACGTTTTTACTTAGTTCCGCTTCAATCGGAGAAAGTCGAGGAAATCGTCGAAAAAAAGTTGAAGGCTATAGTATGTAAAAATCGTCGATTTTCGCGATGAATTAAAAAATTCTGAAAATAGGCTAGAACGACTATAAATGGTCCTAGCTAACGTTTTTACTTAGTTCCGGTTCAATCGGAGAAAGTCGAGGAAATCGTCGAAAAAAAGTTGAAGGCTATAGTATGGAAAAATCGTCGATTTTCGCGATGAATTAAAAAATTCTGAAAATAGGCTAGAACGACTATAAATGGTCCTAGCTAACGTTTTTACTTAGTTCCGCTTCAATCGGAGAAAGTCGAGGAAATCGTCGAAAAAAAGTTGAAGGCTATAGTATGTAAAAATCGTCGATTTTCGCGATGAATTAAAAAATTCTGAAAATAGGCTAGAACGACTATAAATGGTCCTAGCTAACGTTTTTACTTAGTTCCGCTTCAATCGGAGAAAGTCGAGGAAATCGTCGAAAAAAAGTTGAAGGCTATAGTATGTAAAAATCGTCGATTTTCGCGATGAATTAAAAAATTCTGAAAATAGGCTAGAACGACTATAAATGGTCCTAGCTAACGTTTTTACTTAGTTCCGCTTCAATCGGAGAAAGTCGAGGAAATCGTCGAAAAAAAGTTGAAGGCTATAGTATGTAAAAATCGTCGATTTTCGCGATGAATTAAAAAATTCTGAAAATAGGCTAGAACGACTATAAATGGTCCTAGCTAACGTTTTTACTTAGTTCCGCTTCAATCGGAGAAAGTCGAGGAAATCGTCGAAAAAAAGTTGAAGGCTATAGTATGGAAAAATCGTCGATTTTCGCGATGAATTAAAAAATTCCGAAAATAGGCTAGAACGACTATAAATGGTCCTAGCTAACGTCTTTACTTAGTTCCGCTTCAATCGGAGAAAGTCGAGGAAATCGTCGAAAAAAAGTTGAAGGCTATAGTATGGAAAAATCGTCGATTTTCGCGATGAATTAAAAAATTCCGAAAATAGGCTAGAACGACTATAAATGGTCCTAGCTAACGTTTTTACGTAGTTCCGGTTCAATCGGAGAAAGTCGAGGAAATCGTCGAAAAAAAGTTGAAGGCTATAGTATGGAAAAATCGTCGACTTTCGCGATGAATTAAAAAATTCCGAAAATAGGCTAGAACGACTATAAATGGTCCTAGCTAACGTTTTTACTTAGTTCCGGTTCAATCGGAGAAAGTCGAGGAAATCGTCGAAAAAAAGTTGAAGGCTATAGTATGGAAAAATCGTCGATTTTCGCGATGAATTAAAAAATTCCGAAAATAGGCTAGAACGACTATAAATGGTCCTAGCTAACGTCTTTACTTAGTTCCGCTTCAATCGGAGAAAGTCGAGGAAATCGTCGAAAAAAAGTTGAAGGCTATAGTATGGAAAAATCGTCGATTTTCGCGATGAATTAAAAAATTCCGAAAATAGGCTAGAACGACTATAAATGGTCCTAGCTAACGTCTTTACTTAGTTCCGCTTCAATCGGAGAAAGTCGAGGAAATCGTCGAAAAAAAGTTGAAGGCTATAGTATGGAAAAATCGTCGATTTTCGCGATGAATTAAAAAATTCCGAAAATAGGCTAGAACGACTATAAATGGTCCTAGCTAACGTCTTTACTTAGTTCCGCTTCAATCGGAGAAAGTCGAGGAAATCGTCGAAAAAAAGTTGAAGGCTATAGTATGGAAAAATCGTCGATTTTCGCGATGAATTAAAAAATTCCGAAAATATGCTAGAACGACTATAAATGGTCCTAGCTAACGTTTTTACTCAGTTCCGGTTCAATCGGAGAAAGTCGAGGAAATCGTCGAAAAAAAGTTGAAGGCTATAGTATGGAAAAATCGTCGATTTTCGCGATGAATTAAAAAATTCCGAAAATAGGCTAGAACGACTATAAATGGTCCTAGCTAACGTTTTTACTTAGTTCCGGTTCAATCGGAGAAAGTCGAGGAAATCGTCGAAAAAAAGTTGAAGGCTATAGTATGGAAAAATCGTCGATTTTCGCGATGAATTAAAAAATTCCGAAAATACGCTAGAACGACTATAAATGGTCCTAGCTAACGTTTTTACTTAGTTCCGCTTCAATCGGAGAAAGTCGAGGAAATCGTCGAAAAAAAGTTGAAGGCTATAGTATGGAAAAATCGTCGATTTTCGCGATGAATTAAAAAATTCCGAAAATAGGCTAGAACGACTATAAATGGTCCTAGCTAACGTTTTTACTTAGTTCCGCTTCAATCGGAGAAAGTCGAGGAAATCGTCGAAAAAAAGTTGAAGGCTATAGTATGTAAAAATCGTCGATTTTCGCGATGAATTAAAAAATTCTGAAAATAGGCTAGAACGACTATAAATGGTCCTAGCTAACGTTTTTACTTAGTTCCGCTTCAATCGGAGAAAGTCGAGGAAATCGTCGAAAAAAAGTTGAAGGCTATAGTATGGAAAAATCGTCGATTTTCGCGATGAATTAAAAAATTCCGAAAATAGGCTAGAACGACTATAAATGGTCCTAGCTAACGTTTTTACTTAGTTCCGGTTCAATCGGAGAAAGTCGAGGAAATCGTCGAAAAAAAGTTGAAGGCTATAGTATGGAAAAATCGTCGATTTTCGCGATGAATTAAAAAATTCTGAAAATAGGCTAGAACGACTATAAATGGTCCTAGCTAACGTTTTTACTTAGTTCCGCTTCAATCGGAGAAAGTCGAGGAAATCGTCGAAAAAAAGTTGAAGGCTATAGTATGGAAAAATCGTCGATTTTCGCGATGAATTAAAAAATTCCGAAAATAGGCTAGAACGACTATAAATGGTCCTAGCTAACGTTTTTACTTAGTTCCGGTTCAATCGGAGAAAGTCGAGGAAATCGTCGAAAAAAAGTTGAAGGCTATAGTATGTAAAAATCGTCGATTTTCGCGATGAATTAAAAAATTCTGAAAATAGGCTAGAACGACTATAAATGGTCCTAGCTAACGTTTTTACTTAGTTCCGCTTCAATCGGAGAAAGTCGAGGAAATCGTCGAAAAAAAGTTGAAGGCTGTATGTAAAAATCGTCGATTTTCGCGATGAATTAAAAAATTCCGAAAATAGGCTAGAACGACTATAAATGGTCCTAGCTAACGTTTTTACTTAGTTCCGCTTCAGTCGGAGAAAGTCGAGGAAATCGTTCGATAAAAAAGTTGAAGGCTATAGTATGGAAAAATCGTCGATTTTCGCGATGAATTAAAAAATTCCGAAAATAGGCTAGAACGACTATAAATGGTCCTAGCTAACGTTTTTACTTAGTTCCGCTTCAATCGGAGAAAGTCGAGGAAATCGTCGAAAAAAAGTTGAAGGCTATAGTATGGAAAAATCGTCGATTTTCGCGATGAATTAAAAAATTCCGAAAATAGGCTAGAACGACTATAAATGGTCCTAGCTAACGTTTTTACTTAGTTCCGCTTCAATCGGAGAAAGTCGAGGAAATCGTCGAAAAAAAGTTGAAGGCTATAGTATGGAAAAATCGTCGATTTTCGCGATGAATTAAAAAATTCCGAAAATAGGCTAGAACGACTATAAATGGTCCTAGCTAACGTTTTTACTTAGTTCCGCTTCAATCGGAGAAAGTCGAGGAAATCGTCGAAAAAAAGTTGAAGGCTATAGTATGGAAAAATCGTCGATTTTCGCGATGAATTAAAAAATTCCGAAAATAGGCTAGAACGACTATAAATGGTCCTAGCTAACGTTTTTACTTAGTTCCGCTTCAATCGGAGAAAGTCGAGGAAATCGTCGAAAAAAAGTTGAAGGCTATAGTATGGAAAAATCGTCGATTTTCGCGATGAATTAAAAAATTCCGAAAATAGGCTAGAACGACTATAAATGGTCCTAGCTAACGTTTTTACTTAGTTCCGCTTCAATCGGAGAAAGTCGAGGAAATCGTCGAAAAAAAGTTGAAGGCTATAGTATGAAAAATCGTCGATTTTCGCGATGAATTAAAAAATTCCGAAAATAGGCTAGAACGACTATAAATGGTCCTAGCTAACGTTTTTACTTAGTTCCGGTTCAATCGGAGAAAGTCGAGGAAATCGTCGAAAAAAAGTTGAAGGCTATAGTATGAAAAATCGTCGATTTTCGCGATGAATTAAAAAATTCCGAAAATAGGCTAGAACGACTATAAATGGTCCTAGCTAACGTTTTTACTTAGTTCCGGTTCAATCGGAGAAAGTCGAGGAAATCGTCGAAAAAAAGTTGAAGGCTATAGTATGGAAAAATCGTCGATTTTCGCGATGAATTAAAAAATTCCGAAAATAGGCTAGAACGACTATAAATGGTCCTAGCTAACGTCTTTACTTAGTTCCGCTTCAATCGGAGAAAGTCGAGGAAATCGTCGAAAAAAAGTTGAAGGCTATAGTATGGAAAAATCGTCGATTTTCGCGATGAATTAAAAAATTCCGAAAATAGGCTAGAACGACTATAAATGGTCCTAGCTAACGTCTTTACTTAGTTCCGCTTCAATCGGAGAAAGTCGAGGAAATCGTCGAAAAAAAGTTGAAGGCTATAGTATGGAAAAATCGTCGATTTTCGCGATGAATTAAAAAATTCCGAAAATAGGCTAGAACGACTATAAATGGTCCTAGCTAACGTTTTTACTTAGTTCCGCTTCAATCGGAGAAAGTCGAGGAAATCGTCGAAAAAAAGTTGAAGGCTATAGTATGGAAAAATCATCGATTTTCGCGATGAATTAAAAAATTCCGAAATACGCTAGAACGACTATAAATGGTCCTAGCTAACGTCTTTACTTAGTTCCGCTTCAATCGGAGAAAGTCGAGGAAATCGTCGAAAAAAAGTTGAAGGCTATAGTATGGAAAAATCGTCGATTTTCGCGATGAATTAAAAAATTCCGAAAATAGGCTAGAACGACTATAAATGGTCCTAGCTAACGTTTTTACTTAGTTCCGGTTCAATCGGAGAAAGTCGAGGAAATCGTCGAAAAAAAGTTGAAGGCTATAGTATGGAAAAATCATCGATTTTCGCGATGAATTAAAAAATTCCGAAAATACGCTAGAACGACTATAAATGGTCCTAGCTAACGTCTTTACTTAGTTCCGCTTCAATCGGAGAAAGTCGAGGAAATCGTCGAAAAAAAGTTGAAGGCTATACTATGGAAAAATCATCGATTTTCGCGATGAATTAAAAAATTCCGAAAATAGGCTAGAACGACTATAAATGGTCCTAGCTAATGTTTTTACTTAGTTCCGCTTCAATCGGAGAAAGTCGAGGAAATCGTCGAAAAAAAGTTGAAGGCTATAGTATGGAAAAATCGTCGATTTTCGCGATGAATTAAAAAATTCCGAAAATACGCTAGAACGACTATAAATGGTCCTAGCTAACGTTTTTACTTAGTTCCGCTTCAATCGGAGAAAGTCGAGGAAATCGTCGAAAAAAAGTTGAAGGCTATAGTATGGAAAAATCGTCGATTTTCGCGATGAATTAAAAAATTCCGAAAATACGCTAGAACGACTATAAATGGTCCTAGCTAACGTTTTTACTTAGTTCCGGTTCAATCGGAGAAAGTCGAGGAAATCGTCGAAAAAAAGTTGAAGGCTATAGTATGGAAAAATCGTCGATTTTCGCGATGAATTAAAAAATTCCGAAAATAGGCTAGAACGACTATAAATGGTCCTAGCTAACGTTTTTACTTAGTTCCGGTTCAATCGGAGAAAGTCGAGGAAATCGTCGAAAAAAAGTTGAAGGCTATAGTATGGAAAAATCGTCGATTTTCGCGATGAATTAAAAAATTCCGAAAATAGGCTAGAACGACTATAAATGGTCCTAGCTAACGTCTTTACTTAGTTCCGCTTCAATCGGAGAAAGTCGAGGAAATCGTCGAAAAAAAGTTGAAGGCTATAGTATGGAAAAATCGTCGATTTTCGCGATGAATTAAAAAATTCCGAAAATAGGCTAGAACGACTATAAATGGTCCTAGCTAACGTCTTTACTTAGTTCCGCTTCAATCGGAGAAAGTCGAGGAAATCGTCGAAAAAAAGTTGAAGGCTATAGTATGGAAAAATCGTCGATTTTCGCGATGAATTAAAAAATTCCGAAAATAGGCTAGAACGACTATAAATGGTCCTAGCTAACGTTTTTACTTAGTTCCGGTTCAATCGGAGAAAGTCGAGGAAATCGTCGAAAAAAAGTTGAAGGCTATAGTATGGAAAAATCGTCGATTTTCGCGATGAATTAAAAAATTCCGAAAATACGCTAGAACGACTATAAATGGTCCTAGCTAACGTTTTTACTTAGTTCCGCTTCAATCGGAGAAAGTCGAGGAAATCGTCGAAAAAAAGTTGAAGGCTATAGTATGGAAAAATCGTCGATTTTCGCGATGAATTAAAAAATTCCGAAAATACGCTAGAACGACTATAAATGGTCCTAGCTAACGTTTTTACTTAGTTCCGGTTCAATCGGAGAAAGTCGAGGAAATCGTCGAAAAAAAGTTGAAGGCTATAGTATGGAAAAATCGTCGATTTTCGCGATGAATTAAAAAATTCCGAAAATAGGCTAGAACGACTATAAATGGTCCTAGCTAACGTTTTTACTTAGTTCCGGTTCAATCGGAGAAAGTCGAGGAAATCGTCGAAAAAAAGTTGAAGGCTATAGTATGGAAAAATCGTCGATTTTCGCGATGAATTAAAAAATTCCGAAAATAGGCTAGAACGACTATAAATGGTCCTAGCTAACGTCTTTACTTAGTTCCGCTTCAATCGGAGAAAGTCGAGGAAATCGTCGAAAAAAAGTTGAAGGCTATAGTATGGAAAAATCGTCGATTTTCGCGATGAATTAAAAAATTCCGAAAATAGGCTAGAACGACTATAAATGGTCCTAGCTAACGTCTTTACTTAGTTCCGCTTCAATCGGAGAAAGTCGAGGAAATCGTCGAAAAAAAGTTGAAGGCTATAGTATGGAAAAATCGTCGATTTTCGCGATGAATTAAAAAATTCCGAAAATAGGCTAGAACGACTATAAATGGTCCTAGCTAACGTTTTTACTTAGTTCCGCTTCAATCGGAGAAAGTCGAGGAAATCGTCGAAAAAAAGTTGAAGGCTGTATGTAAAAATCGTCGATTTTTGCGATGAATTAAAAAATTCCGAAAATAGGCTAGAACGACTATAAATGGTCCTAGCTAACGTTTTTACTTAGTTCCGCTTCAATCGGAGAAAGTCGAGGAAATCGTCGAAAAAAAGTTGAAGGCTATAGTATGTAAAAATCGTCGATTTTCGCGATGAATTAAAAAATTCTGAAAATAGGCTAGAACGACTATAAATGGTCCTAGCTAACGTTTTTACTTAGTTCCGCTTCAATCGGAGAAAGTCGAGGAAATCGTCGAAAAAAAGTTGAAGGCTATAGTATGTAAAAATCGTCGATTTTCGCGATGAATTAAAAAATTCTGAAAATAGGCTAGAACGACTATAAATGGTCCTAGCTAACGTTTTTACTTAGTTCCGCTTCAATCGGAGAAAGTCGAGGAAATCGTCGAAAAAAAGTTGAAGGCTATAGTATGTAAAAATCGTCGATTTTCGCGATGAATTAAAAAATTCTGAAAATAGGCTAGAACGACTATAAATGGTCCTAGCTAACGTTTTTACTTAGTTCCGCTTCAATCGGAGAAAGTCGAGGAAATCGTCGAAAAAAAGTTGAAGGCTATAGTATGTAAAAATCGTCGATTTTCGCGATGAATTAAAAAATTCTGAAAATAGGCTAGAACGACTATAAATGGTCCTAGCTAACGTTTTTACTTAGTTCCGCTTCAATCGGAGAAAGTCGAGGAAATCGTCGAAAAAAAGTTGAAGGCTGTATGTAAAAATCGTCGATTTTCGCGATGAATTAAAAAATTCCGAAAATAGGCTAGAACGACTATAAATGGTCCTAGCTAACGTTTTTACTTAGTTCCGCTTCAATCGGAGAAAGTCGAGGAAATCGTCGAAAAAAAGTTGAAGGCTATAGTATGGAAAAATCGTCGATTTTCGCGATGAATTAAAAAATTCCGAAAATAGGCTAGAACGACTATAAATGGTCCTAGCTAACGTTTTTACTTAGTTCCGCTTCAATCGGAGAAAGTCGAGGAAATCGTCGAAAAAAAGTTGAAGGCTATAGTATGGAAAAATCGTCGATTTTCGCGATGAATTAAAAAATTCCGAAAATAGGCTAGAACGACTATAAATGGTCCTAGCTAACATTTTTACTTAGTTCCGCTTCAATCGGAGAAAGTCGAGGAAATCGTCGAAAAAAAGTTGAAGGCTATAGTATGGAAAAATCGTCGATTTTCGCGATGAATTAAAAAATTCCGAAAATAGGCTAGAACGACTATAAATGGTCCTAGCTAACGTCTTTACTTAGTTCCGCTTCAATCGGAGAAAGTCGAGGAAATCGTCGAAAAAAAGTTGAAGGCTATAGTATGGAAAAATCGTCGATTTTCGTGATGAATTAAAAAATTCCGAAAATAGGCTAGAACGACTATAAATGGTCCTAGCTAACGTCTTTACTTAGTTCCGCTTCAATCGGAGAAAGTCGAGGAAATCGTCGAAAAAAAGTTGAAGGCTATAGTATGGAAAAATCGTCGATTTTCGCGATGAATTAAAAAATTCCCAAAATAGGCTAGAACGACTATAAATGGTCCTAGCTAACGTTTTTACTTAGTTCCGGTTCAATCGGAGAAAGTCGAGGAAATCGTCGAAAAAAAGTTGAAGGCTATAGTATGGAAAAATCGTCGATTTTCGCGATGAATTAAAAAATTCCCAAAATAGGCTAGAACGACTATAAATGGTCCTAGCTAACGTTTTTACTTAGTTCCGGTTCAATCGGAGAAAGTCGAGGAAATCGTCGAAAAAAAGTTGAAGGCTATAGTATGGAAAAATCGTCGATTTTCGCGATGAATTAAAAAATTCCGAAAATAGGCTAGAACGACTATAAATGGTCCTAGCTAACGTTTTTACTTAGTTCCGGTTCAATCGGAGAAAGTCGAGGAAATCGTCGAAAAAAAGTTGAAGGCTATATAGTATGGAAAAATCGTCGATTTTCGCGATGAATTAAAAAATTCCGAAAATAGGCTAGAACGACTATAAATGGTCCTAGCTAACGTTTTTACTTAGTTCCGGTTCAATCGGAGAAAGTCGAGGAAATCGTCGAAAAAAAGTTGAAGGCTATAGTATGGAAAAATCGTCGATTTTCGCGATGAATTAAAAAATTCCGAAAATAGGCTAGAACGACTATAAATGGTCCTAGCTAACGTTTTTACTTAGTTCCGGTTCAATCGGAGAAAGTCGAGGAAATCGTCGAAAAAAAGTTGAAGGCTATAGTATGGAAAAATCGTCGATTTTCGCGATGAATTAAAAAATTCCGAAAATAGGCTAGAACGACTATAAATGGTCCTAGCTAACGTTTTTACTTAGTTCCGGTTCAATCGGAGAAAGTCGAGGAAATCGTCGAAAAAAAGTTGAAGGCTATAGTATGGAAAAATCGTCGATTTTCGCGATGAATTAAAAAATTCCGAAAATAGGCTAGAACGACTATAAATGGTCCTAGCTAACGTCTTTACTTAGTTCCGCTTCAATCGGAGAAAGTCGAGGAAATCGTCGAAAAAAAGTTGAAGGCTATAGTATGGAAAAATCGTCGATTTTCGCGATGAATTAAAAAATTCCGAAAATAGGCTAGAACGACTATAAATGGTCCTAGCTAACGTCTTTACTTAGTTCCGCTTCAATCGGAGAAAGTCGAGGAAATCGTCGAAAAAAAGTTGAAGGCTATAGTATGGAAAAATCGTCGATTTTCGCGATGAATTAAAAAATTCCGAAAATATGCTAGAACGACTATAAATGGTCCTAGCTAACGTTTTTACTTAGTTCCGGTTCAATCGGAGAAAGTCGAGGAAATCGTCGAAAAAAAGTTGAAGGCTATAGTATGGAAAAATCGTCGATTTTCGCGATGAATTAAAAAATTCCGAAAATACGCTAGAACGACTATAAATGGTCCTAGCTAACGTTTTTACTTAGTTCCGCTTCAATCGGAGAAAGTCGAGGAAATCGTCGAAAAAAAGTTGAAGGCTATAGTATGGAAAAATCGTCGATTTTCGCGATGAATTAAAAAATTCCGAAAATAGGCTAGAACGACTATAAATGGTCCTAGCTAACGTTTTTACTTAGTTCCGCTTCAATCGGAGAAAGTCGAGGAAATCGTCGAAAAAAAGTTGAAGGCTATAGTATGGAAAAATCGTCGATTTTCGCGATGAATTAAAAAATTCCGAAAATAGGCTAGAACGACTATAAATGGTCCTAGCTAACGTCTTTACTTAGTTCCGCTTCAATCGGAGAAAGTCGAGGAAATCGTCGAAAAAAAGTTGAAGGCTATAGTATGGAAAAATCGTCGATTTTCGCGATGAATTAAAAAATTCCGAAAATAGGCTAGAACGACTATAAATGGTCCTAGCTAACGTCTTTACTTAGTTCCGCTTCAATCGGAGAAAGTCGAGGAAATCGTCGAAAAAAAGTTGAAGGCTATAGTATGGAAAAATCGTCGATTTTCGTGATGAATTAAAAAATTCCGAAAATAGGCTAGAACGACTATAAATGGTCCTAGCTAACGTCTTTACTTAGTTCCGCTTCAATCGGAGAAAGTCGAGGAAACCGTCGAAAAAAAGTTGAAGGCTATAGTATGGAAAAATCGTCGATTTTCGCGATGAATTAAAAAATTCCGAAAATAGGCTAGAACGACTATAAATGGTCCTAGTTAACGTTTTTACTTAGTTCCGGTTCAATCGGAGAAAGTCGAGGAAATCGTCGAAAAAAAGTTGAAGGCTATAGTATGGAAAAATCGTCGATTTTCGCGATGAATTAAAAAATTCCGAAAATAGGCTAGAACGACTATAAATGGTCCTAGTTAACGTTTTTACTTAGTTCCGGTTCAATCGGAGAAAGTCGAGGAAATCGTCGAAAAAAAGTTGAAGGCTATATAGTATGGAAAAATCGTCGATTTTCGCGATGAATTAAAAAATTCCGAAAATAGGCTAGAACGACTATAAATGGTCCTAGCTAACGTTTTTACTTAGTTCCGCTTCAATCGGAGAAAGTCGAGGAAATCGTCGAAAAAAAGTTGAAGGCTATAGTATGGAAAAATCGTCGATTTTCGCGATGAATTAAAAAATTCCGAAAATAGGCTAGAACGACTATAAATGGTCCTAGCTAACGTTTTTACTTAGTTCCGGTTCAATCGGAGAAAGTCGAGGAAATCGTCGAAAAAAAGTTGAAGGCTATATAGTATGGAAAAATCGTCGATTTTCGCGATGAATTAAAAAATTCCGAAAATAGGCTAGAACGACTATAAATGGTCCTAGCTAACGTTTTTACTTAGTTCCGGTTCAATCGGAGAAAGTCGAGGAAATCGCCGAAAAAAAGTTGAAGGCTATAGTATGGAAAAATCGTCGATTTTCGCGATGAATTAAAAAATTCCGAAAATAGGCTAGAACGACTATAAATGGTCCTAGCTAACGTTTTTACTTAGTTCCGGTTCAATCGGAGAAAGTCGAGGAAATCGTCGAAAAAAAGTTGAAGGCTATAGTATGGAAAAATCGTCGATTTTCGCGATGAATTAAAAAATTCCGAAAATAGGCTAGAACGACTATAAATGGTCCTAGCTAACGTTTTTACTTAGTTCCGGTTCAATCGGAGAAAGTCGAGGAAATCGTCGAAAAAAAGTTGAAGGCTATAGTATGGAAAAATCGTCGATTTTCGCGATGAATTAAAAAATTCCGAAAATAGGCTAGAACGACTATAAATGGTCCTAGCTAACGTCTTTACTTAGTTCCGCTTCAATCGGAGAAAGTCGAGGAAATCGTCGAAAAAAAGTTGAAGGCTATAGTATGGAAAAATCGTCGATTTTCGCGATGAATTAAAAAATTCCGAAAATATGCTAGAACGACTATAAATGGTCCTAGCTAACGTCTTTACTTAGTTCCGCTTCAATCGGAGAAAGTCGAGGAAATCGTCGAAAAAAAGTTGAAGGCTATAGTATGGAAAAATCGTCGATTTTCGCGATGAATTAAAAAATTCCGAAAATAGGCTAGAACGACTATAAATGGTCCTAGCTAACGTTTTTACTTAGTTCCGGTTCAATCGGAGAAAGTCGAGGAAATCGTCGAAAAAAAGTTGAAGGCTATAGTATGGAAAAATCGTCGATTTTCGCGATGAATTAAAAAATTCCGAAAATACGCTAGAACGACTATAAATGGTCCTAGCTAACGTTTTTACTTAGTTCCGCTTCAATCGGAGAAAGTCGAGGAAATCGTCGAAAAAAAGTTGAAGGCTATAGTATGGAAAAATCGTCGATTTTCGCGATGAATTAAAAAATTCCGAAAATAGGCTAGAACGACTATAAATGGTCCTAGCTAACGTTTTTACTTAGTTCCGCTTCAATCGGAGAAAGTCGAGGAAATCGTCGAAAAAAAGTTGAAGGCTATAGTATGTAAAAATCGTCGATTTTCGCGATGAATTAAAAAATTCTGAAAATAGGCTAGAACGACTATAAATGGTCCTAGCTAACGTTTTTACTTAGTTCCGCTTCAATCGGAGAAAGTCGAGGAAATCGTCGAAAAAAAGTTGAAGGCTATAGTATGTAAAAATCGTCGATTTTCGCGATGAATTAAAAAATTCTGAAAATAGGCTAGAACGACTATAAATGGTCCTAGCTAACGTTTTTACTTAGTTCCGCTTCAATCGGAGAAAGTCGAGGAAATCGTCGAAAAAAAGTTGAAGGCTATAGTATGTAAAAATCGTCGATTTTCGCGATGAATTAAAAAATTCTGAAAATAGGCTAGAACGACTATAAATGGTCCTAGCTAACGTTTTTACTTAGTTCCGCTTCAATCGGAGAAAGTCGAGGAAATCGTCGAAAAAAAGTTGAAGGCTGTATGTAAAAATCGTCGATTTTCGCGATGAATTAAAAAATTCCGAAAATAGGCTAGAACGACTATAAATGGTCCTAGCTAACGTTTTTACTTAGTTCCGGTTCAATCGGAGAAAGTCGAGGAAATCGTCGAAAAAAAGTTGAAGGCTATAGTATGTAAAAATCGTCGATTTTCGCGATGAATTAAAAAATTCCGAAAATAGGCTAGAACGACTATAAATGGTCCTAGCTAACGTTTTTACTTAGTTCCGCTTCAATCGGAGAAAGTCGAGGAAATCGTCGAAAAAAAGTTGAAGGCTATAGTATGTAAAAATCGTCGATTTTCGCGATGAATTAAAAAATTCCGAAAATAGGCTAGAACGACTATAAATGGTCCTAGCTAACGTTTTTACTTAGTTCCGGTTCAATCGGAGAAAGTCGAGGAAATCGTCGAAAAAAAGTTGAAGGCTATAGTATGTAAAAATCGTCGATTTTCGCGATGAATTAAAAAATTCCGAAAATAGGCTAGAACGACTATAAATGGTCCTAGCTAACGTTTTTACTTAGTTCCGCTTCAATCGGAGAAAGTCGAGGAAATCGTCGAAAAAAAGTTGAAGGCTATAGTATGTAAAAATCGTCGATTTTCGCGATGAATTAAAAAATTCCGAAAATAGGCTAGAACGACTATAAATGGTCCTAGCTAACGTTTTTACTTAGTTCCGCTTCAATCGGAGAAAGTCGAGGAAATCGTCGAAAAAAAGTTGAAGGCTGTATGTAAAAATCGTCGATTTTCGCGATGAATTAAAAAATTCCGAAAATAGGCTAGAACGACTATAAATGGTCCTAGCTAACGTTTTTACTTAGTTCCGCTTCAATCGGAGAAAGTCGAGGAAATCGTCGAAAAAAAGTTGAAGGCTATAGTATGGAAAAATCGTCGATTTTCGCGATGAATTAAAAAATTCCGAAAATAGGCTAGAACGACTATAAATGGTCCTAGCTAACGTTTTTACTTAGTTCCGCTTCAATCGGAGAAAGTCGAGGAAATCGTCGAAAAAAAGTTGAAGGCTATAGTATGGAAAAATCGTCGATTTTCGCGATGAATTAAAAAATTCCGAAAATAGGCTAGAACGACTATAAATGGTCCTAGCTAACGTCTTTACTTAGTTCCGCTTCAATCGGAGAAAGTCGAGGAAATCGTCGAAAAAAAGTTGAAGGCTATAGTATGGAAAAATCGTCGATTTTCGCGATGAATTAAAAAATTCCGAAAATAGGCTAGAACGACTATAAATGGTCCTAGCTAACGTCTTTACTTAGTTCCGCTTCAATCGGAGAAAGTCGAGGAAATCGTCGAAAAAAAGTTGAAGGCTATAGTATGGAAAAATCGTCGATTTTCGCGATGAATTAAAAAATTCCGAAAATAGGCTAGAACGACTATAAATGGTCCTAGCTAACGTTTTTACTTAGTTCCGGTTCAATCGGAGAAAGTCGAGGAAATCGTCGAAAAAAAGTTGAAGGCTATAGTACGGAAAAATCGTCGACTTTCGCGATGAATTAAAAAATTCCGAAAATAGGCTAGAACGACTATAAATGGTCCTAGCTAACGTTTTTACTTAGTTCCGGTTCAATCGGAGAAAGTCGAGGAAATCATCGAAAAAAAGTTGAAGGCTATAGTATGGAAAAATCGTCGATTTTCGCGATGAATTAAAAAATTCCGAAAATAGGCTAGAACGACTATAAATGGTCTTAGCTAACGTTTTTACTTAGTTCCGGTTCAATCGGAGAAAGTCGAGGAAATCGTCGAAAAAAAGTTGAAGGCTATAGTATGGAAAAATCGTCGATTTTCGCGATGAATTAAAAAATTCCGAAAATAGGCTAGAACGACTATAAATGGTCCTAGCTAACGTCTTTACTTAGTTCCGCTTCAATCGGAGAAAGTCGAGGAAATCGTCGAAAAAAAGTTGAAGGCTATAGTATGGAAAAATCATCGATTTTCGCGATGAATTAAAAAATTCCGAAAATAGGCTAGAACGACTATAAATGGTCCTAGCTAACGTCTTTACTTAGTTCCGCTTCAATCGGAGAAAGTCGAGGAAATCGTCGAAAAAAAGTTGAAGGCTATAGTATGGAAAAATCGTCGATTTTCGCGATGAATTAAAAAATTCCGAAAATAGGCTAGAACGACTATAAATGGTCCTAGCTAACGTCTTTACTTAGTTCCGCTTCAATCGGAGAAAGTCGAGGAAATCGTCGAAAAAAAGTTGAAGGCTATAGTATGGAAAAATCGTCGATTTTCGCGATGAATTAAAAAATTCCGAAAATAGGCTAGAACGACTATAAATGGTCCTAGCTAACGTTTTTACTCAGTTCCGGTTCAATCGGAGAAAGTCGAGGAAATCGTCGAAAAAAAGTTGAAGGCTATAGTATGGAAAAATCGTCGATTTTCGCGATGAATTAAAAAATTCCGAAAATAGGCTAGAACGACTATAAATGGTCCTAGCTAACGTTTTTACTTAGTTCCGGTTCAATCGGAGAAAGTCGAGGAAATCGTCGAAAAAAAGTTGAAGGCTATAGTATGGAAAAATCGTCGATTTTCGCGATGAATTAAAAAATTCCGAAAATACGCTAGAACGACTATAAATGGTCCTAGCTAACGTTTTTACTTAGTTCCGCTTCAATCGGAGAAAGTCGAGGAAATCGTCGAAAAAAAGTTGAAGGCTATAGTATGGAAAAATCGTCGATTTTCGCGATGAATTAAAAAATTCCGAAAATAGGCTAGAACGACTATAAATGGTCCTAGCTAACGTTTTTACTTAGTTCCGCTTCAATCGGAGAAAGTCGAGGAAATCGTCGAAAAAAAGTTGAAGACTATAGTATGTAAAAATCGTCGATTTTCGCGATGAATTAAAAAATTCTGAAAATAGGCTAGAACGACTATAAATGGTCCTAGCTAACGTTTTTACTTAGTTCCGCTTCAATCGGAGAAAGTCGAGGAAATCGTCGAAAAAAAGTTGAAGGCTATAGTATGGAAAAATCGTCGATTTTCGCGATGAATTAAAAAATTCCGAAAATAGGCTAGAACGACTATAAATGGTCCTAGCTAACGTTTTTACTTAGTTCCGGTTCAATCGGAGAAAGTCGAGGAAATCGTCGAAAAAAAGTTGAAGGCTATAGTATGGAAAAATCGTCGATTTTCGCGATGAATTAAAAAATTCTGAAAATAGGCTAGAACGACTATAAATGGTCCTAGCTAACGTTTTTACTTAGTTCCGCTTCAATCGGAGAAAGTCGAGGAAATCGTCGAAAAAAGTTGAAGGCTATAGTATGGAAAAATCGTCGATTTTCGCGATGAATTAAAAAATTCCGAAAATAGGCTAGAACGACTATAAATGGTCCTAGCTAACGTTTTTACTTAGTTCCGGTTCAATCGGAGAAAGTCGAGGAAATCGCCGAAAAAAAGTTGAAGGCTATAGTATGTAAAAATCGTCGATTTTCGCGATGAATTAAAAAATTCTGAAAATAGGCTAGAACGACTATAAATGGTCCTAGCTAACGTTTTTACTTAGTTCCGCTTCAATCGGAGAAAGTCGAGGAAATCGTCGAAAAAAAGTTGAAGGCTGTATGTAAAAATCGTCGATTTTCGCGATGAATTAAAAAATTCCGAAAATAGGCTAGAACGACTATAAATGGTCCTAGCTAACGTTTTTACTTAGTTCCGCTTCAATCGGAGAAAGTCGAGGAAATCGTCGAAAAAAAGTTGAAGGCTATAGTATGGAAAAATCGTCGATTTTCGCGATGAATTAAAAAATTCCGAAAATAGGCTAGAACGACTATAAATGGTCCTAGCTAACGTTTTTACTTAGTTCCGCTTCAATCGGAGAAAGTCGAGGAAATCGTCGAAAAAAAGTTGAAGGCTATAGTATGGAAAAATCGTCGATTTTCGCGATGAATTAAAAAATTCCGAAAATAGGCTAGAACGACTATAAATGATCCTAGCTAACGTTTTTACTTAGTTCCGCTTCAATCGGAGAAAGTCGAGGAAATCGTCGAAAAAAAGTTGAAGGCTATAGTATGGAAAAATCGTCGATTTTCGCGATGAATTAAAAAATTCCGAAAATAGGCTAGAACGACTATAAATGGTCCTAGCTAACGTTTTTACTTAGTTCCGGTTCAATCGGAGAAAGTCGAGGAAATCGTCGAAAAAAAGTTGAAGGCTATAGTATGGAAAAATCGTCGATTTTCGCGATGAATTAAAAAATTCCCAAAATAGGCTAGAACGACTATAAATGGTCCTAGCTAACGTTTTTACTTAGTTCCGGTTCAATCGGAGAAAGTCGAGGAAATCGTCGAAAAAAAGTTGAAGGCTATAGTATGGAAAAATCGTCGATTTTCGCGATGAATTAAAAAATTCCGAAAATAGGCTAGAACGACTATAAATGGTCCTAGCTAACGTTTTTACTTAGTTCCGGTTCAATCGGAGAAAGTCGAGGAAATCGTCGAAAAAAAGTTGAAGGCTATAGTATGGAAAAATCGTCGACTTTCGCGATGAATTAAAAAATTCCGAAAATAGGCTAGAACGACTATAAATGGTCCTACCTAACGTTTTTACTTAGTTCCGGTTCAATCGGAGAAAGTCGAGGAAATCGTCGAAAAAAAGTTGAAGGCTATAGTATGGAAAAATCGTCGATTTTCGCGATGAATTAAAAAATTCCGAAAATAGGCTAGAACGACTATAAATGGTCCTAGCTAACGTCTTTACTTAGTTCCGCTTCAATCGGAGAAAGTCGAGGAAATCGTCGAAAAAAAGTTGAAGGCTATAGTATGGAAAAATCGTCGATTTTCGCGATGAATTAAAAAATTCCGAAAATAGGCTAGAACGACTATAAATGGTCCTAGCTAACGTCTTTACTTAGTTCCGGTTCAATCGGAGAAAGTCGAGGAAATCGTCGAAAAAAAGTTGAAGGCTATAGTATGGAAAAATCGTCGATTTTCGCGATGAATTAAAAAATTCCGAAAATACGCTAGAACGACTATAAATGGTCCTAGCTAACGTTTTTACTTAGTTCCGCTTCAATCGGAGAAAGTCGAGGAAATCGTCGAAAAAAAGTTGAAGGCTGTATGTAAAAATCGTCGATTTTCGCGATGAATTAAAAAATTCCGAAAATAGGCTAGAACGACTATAAATGGTCCTAGCTAACGTTTTTACTTAGTTCCGCTTCAATCGGAGAAAGTCGAGGAAATCGTCGAAAAAAAGTTGAAGGCTATAGTATGTAAAAATCGTCGATTTTCGCGATGAATTAAAAAATTCTGAAAATAGGCTAGAACGACTATAAATGGTCCTAGCTAACGTTTTTACTTAGTTCCGCTTCAATCGGAGAAAGTCGAGGAAATCGTCGAAAAAAAGTTGAAGGCTATAGTATGTAAAAATCGTCGATTTTCGCGATGAATTAAAAAATTCTGAAAATAGGCTAGAACGACTATAAATGGTCCTAGCTAACGTTTTTACTTAGTTCCGCTTCAATCGGAGAAAGTCGAGGAAATCGTCGAAAAAAAGTTGAAGGCTATAGTATGTAAAAATCGTCGATTTTCGCGATGAATTAAAAAATTCTGAAAATAGGCTAGAACGACTATAAATGGTCCTAGCTAACGTTTTTACTTAGTTCCGCTTCAATCGGAGAAAGTCGAGGAAATCGTCGAAAAAAAGTTGAAGGCTATAGTACGTAAAAATCGTCGATTTTCGCGATGAATTAAAAAATTCTGAAAATAGGCTAGAACGACTATAAATGGTCCTAGCTAACGTTTTTACTTAGTTCCGCTTCAATCGGAGAAAGTCGAGGAAATCGTCGAAAAAAAGTTGAAGGCTATAGTATGTAAAAATCGTCGATTTTCGCGATGAATTAAAAAATTCTGAAAATAGGCTAGAACGACTATAAATGGTCCTAGCTAACGTTTTTACTTAGTTCCGCTTCAATCGGAGAAAGTCGAGGAAATCGTCGAAAAAAAGTTGAAGGCTGTATGTAAAAATCGTCGATTTTCGCGATGAATTAAAAAATTCCGAAAATAGGCTAGAACGACTATAAATGGTCCTAGCTAACGTTTTTACTTAGTTCCGCTTCAATCGGAGAAAGTCGAGGAAATCGTCGAAAAAAAGTTGAAGGCTATAGTATGGAAAAATCGTCGATTTTCGCGATGAATTAAAAAATTCCGAAAATAGGCTAGAACGACTATAAATGGTCCTAGCTAACGTTTTTACTTAGTTCCGCTTCAATCGGAGAAAGTCGAGGAAATCGTCGAAAAAAAGTTGAAGGCTATAGTATGGAAAAATCGTCGATTTTCGCGATGAATTAAAAAATTCCGAAAATAGGCTAGAACGACTATAAATGGTCCTAGCTAACGTCTTTACTTAGTTCCGCTTCAATCGGAGAAAGTCGAGGAAATCGTCGAAAAAAAGTTGAAGGCTATAGTATGGAAAAATCGTCGATTTTCGCGATGAATTAAAAAATTCCGAAAATAGGCTAGAACGACTATAAATGGTCCTAGCTAACGTCTTTACTTAGTTCCGCTTCAATCGGAGAAAGTCGAGGAAATCGTCGAAAAAAAGTTGAAGGCTATAGTATGGAAAAATCGTCGATTTTCGCGATGAATTAAAAAATTCCGAAAATAGGCTAGAACGACTATAAATGGTCCTAGCTAACGTCTTTACTTAGTTCCGCTTCAATCGGAGAAAGTCGAGGAAATCGTCGAAAAAAAGTTGAAGGCTATAGTATGGAAAAATCGTCGATTTTCGTGATGAATTAAAAAATTCCCAAAATAGGCTAGAACGACTATAAATGGTCCTAGCTAACGTTTTTACTTAGTTCCGCTTCAATCGGAGAAAGTCGAGGAAATCGTCGAAAAAAAGTTGAAGGCTGTATGTAAAAATCGTCGATTTTCGCGATGAATTAAAAAATTCCGAAAATAGGCTAGAACGACTATAAATGGTCCTAGCTAACGTTTTTACTTAGTTCCGCTTCAATCGGAGAAAGTCGAGGAAATCGTCGAAAAAAAGTTGAAGGCTATAGTATGGAAAAATCGTCGATTTTCGCGATGAATTAAAAAATTCCGAAAATAGGCTAGAACGACTATAAATGGTCCTAGCTAACGTTTTTACTTAGTTCCGCTTCAATCGGAGAAAGTCGAGGAAATCGTCGAAAAAAAGTTGAAGGCTATAGTATGGAAAAATCGTCGATTTTCGCGATGAATTAAAAAATTCCGAAAATAGGCTAGAACGACTATAAATGATCCTAGCTAACGTTTTTACTTAGTTCCGCTTCAATCGGAGAAAGTCGAGGAAATCGTCGAAAAAAAGTTGAAGGCTATAGTATGGAAAAATCGTCGATTTTCGCGATGAATTAAAAAATTCCGAAAATAGGCTAGAACGACTATAAATGGTCCTAGCTAACGTTTTTACTTAGTTCCGGTTCAATCGGAGAAAGTCGAGGAAATCGTCGAAAAAAAGTTGAAGGCTATAGTATGGAAAAATCGTCGATTTTCGCGATGAATTAAAAAATTCCCAAAATAGGCTAGAACGACTATAAATGGTCCTAGCTAACGTTTTTACTTAGTTCCGGTTCAATCGGAGAAAGTCGAGGAAATCGTCGAAAAAAAGTTGAAGGCTATAGTATGGAAAAATCGTCGATTTTCGCGATGAATTAAAAAATTCCGAAAATAGGCTAGAACGACTATAAATGGTCCTAGCTAACGTTTTTACTTAGTTCCGGTTCAATCGGAGAAAGTCGAGGAAATCGTCGAAAAAAAGTTGAAGGCTATAGTATGGAAAAATCGTCGACTTTCGCGATGAATTAAAAAATTCCGAAAATAGGCTAGAACGACTATAAATGGTCCTACCTAACGTTTTTACTTAGTTCCGGTTCAATCGGAGAAAGTCGAGGAAATCGTCGAAAAAAAGTTGAAGGCTATAGTATGGAAAAATCGTCGATTTTCGCGATGAATTAAAAAATTCCGAAAATAGGCTAGAACGACTATAAATGGTCCTAGCTAACGTCTTTACTTAGTTCCGCTTCAATCGGAGAAAGTCGAGGAAATCGTCGAAAAAAAGTTGAAGGCTATAGTATGGAAAAATCGTCGATTTTCGCGATGAATTAAAAAATTCCGAAAATAGGCTAGAACGACTATAAATGGTCCTAGCTAACGTCTTTACTTAGTTCCGGTTCAATCGGAGAAAGTCGAGGAAATCGTCGAAAAAAAGTTGAAGGCTATAGTATGGAAAAATCGTCGATTTTCGCGATGAATTAAAAAATTCCGAAAATACGCTAGAACGACTATAAATGGTCCTAGCTAACGTTTTTACTTAGTTCCGCTTCAATCGGAGAAAGTCGAGGAAATCGTCGAAAAAAAGTTGAAGGCTGTATGTAAAAATCGTCGATTTTCGCGATGAATTAAAAAATTCCGAAAATAGGCTAGAACGACTATAAATGGTCCTAGCTAACGTTTTTACTTAGTTCCGCTTCAATCGGAGAAAGTCGAGGAAATCGTCGAAAAAAAGTTGAAGGCTATAGTATGTAAAAATCGTCGATTTTCGCGATGAATTAAAAAATTCTGAAAATAGGCTAGAACGACTATAAATGGTCCTAGCTAACGTTTTTACTTAGTTCCGCTTCAATCGGAGAAAGTCGAGGAAATCGTCGAAAAAAAGTTGAAGGCTATAGTATGTAAAAATCGTCGATTTTCGCGATGAATTAAAAAATTCTGAAAATAGGCTAGAACGACTATAAATGGTCCTAGCTAACGTTTTTACTTAGTTCCGCTTCAATCGGAGAAAGTCGAGGAAATCGTCGAAAAAAAGTTGAAGGCTATAGTATGTAAAAATCGTCGATTTTCGCGATGAATTAAAAAATTCTGAAAATAGGCTAGAACGACTATAAATGGTCCTAGCTAACGTTTTTACTTAGTTCCGCTTCAATCGGAGAAAGTCGAGGAAATCGTCGAAAAAAAGTTGAAGGCTATAGTACGTAAAAATCGTCGATTTTCGCGATGAATTAAAAAATTCTGAAAATAGGCTAGAACGACTATAAATGGTCCTAGCTAACGTTTTTACTTAGTTCCGCTTCAATCGGAGAAAGTCGAGGAAATCGTCGAAAAAAAGTTGAAGGCTATAGTATGTAAAAATCGTCGATTTTCGCGATGAATTAAAAAATTCTGAAAATAGGCTAGAACGACTATAAATGGTCCTAGCTAACGTTTTTACTTAGTTCCGCTTCAATCGGAGAAAGTCGAGGAAATCGTCGAAAAAAAGTTGAAGGCTGTATGTAAAAATCGTCGATTTTCGCGATGAATTAAAAAATTCCGAAAATAGGCTAGAACGACTATAAATGGTCCTAGCTAACGTTTTTACTTAGTTCCGCTTCAATCGGAGAAAGTCGAGGAAATCGTCGAAAAAAAGTTGAAGGCTATAGTATGGAAAAATCGTCGATTTTCGCGATGAATTAAAAAATTCCGAAAATAGGCTAGAACGACTATAAATGGTCCTAGCTAACGTTTTTACTTAGTTCCGCTTCAATCGGAGAAAGTCGAGGAAATCGTCGAAAAAAAGTTGAAGGCTATAGTATGGAAAAATCGTCGATTTTCGCGATGAATTAAAAAATTCCGAAAATAGGCTAGAACGACTATAAATGGTCCTAGCTAACGTCTTTACTTAGTTCCGCTTCAATCGGAGAAAGTCGAGGAAATCGTCGAAAAAAAGTTGAAGGCTATAGTATGGAAAAATCGTCGATTTTCGCGATGAATTAAAAAATTCCGAAAATAGGCTAGAACGACTATAAATGGTCCTAGCTAACGTCTTTACTTAGTTCCGCTTCAATCGGAGAAAGTCGAGGAAATCGTCGAAAAAAAGTTGAAGGCTATAGTATGGAAAAATCGTCGATTTTCGCGATGAATTAAAAAATTCCGAAAATAGGCTAGAACGACTATAAATGGTCCTAGCTAACGTCTTTACTTAGTTCCGCTTCAATCGGAGAAAGTCGAGGAAATCGTCGAAAAAAAGTTGAAGGCTATAGTATGGAAAAATCGTCGATTTTCGTGATGAATTAAAAAATTCCCAAAATAGGCTAGAACGACTATAAATGGTCCTAGCTAACGTCTTTACTTAGTTCCGCTTCAATCGGAGAAAGTCGAGGAAATCGTCGAAAAAAAGTTGAAGGCTATAGTATGGAAAAATCGTCGATTTTCGCGATGAATTAAAAAATTCCGAAAATAGGCTAGAACGACTATAAATGGTCCTAGCTAACGTTTTTACTTAGTTCCGGTTCAATCGGAGAAAGTCGAGGAAATCGTCGAAAAAAAGTTGAAGGCTATAGTATGTAAAAATCGTCGATTTTCGCGATGAATTAAAAAATTCTGAAAATAGGCTAGAACGACTATAAATGGTCCTAGCTAACGTTTTTACTTAGTTCCGCTTCAATCGGAGAAAGTCGAGGAAATCGTCGAAAAAAAGTTGAAGGCTGTATGTAAAAATCGTCGATTTTCGCGATGAATTAAAAAATTCCGAAAATAGGCTAGAACGACTATAAATGGTCCTAGCTAACGTTTTTACTTAGTTCCGCTTCAATCGGAGAAAGTCGAGGAAATCGTCGAAAAAAAGTTGAAGGCTATAGTATGGAAAAATCGTCGATTTTCGCGATGAATTAAAAAATTCCGAAAATAGGCTAGAACGACTATAAATGGTCCTAGCTAACGTTTTTACTTAGTTCCGCTTCAATCGGAGAAAGTCGAGGAAATCGTCGAAAAAAAGTTGAAGGCTATAGTATGGAAAAATCGTCGATTTTCGCGATGAATTAAAAAATTCCGAAAATAGGCTAGAACGACTATAAATGATCCTAGCTAACGTTTTTACTTAGTTCCGCTTCAATCGGAGAAAGTCGAGGAAATCGTCGAAAAAAAGTTGAAGGCTATAGTATGGAAAAAACGTCGATTTTCGCGATGAATTAAAAAATTCCGAAAATAGGCTAGAACGACTATAAATGGTCCTAGCTAACGTTTTTACTTAGTTCCGGTTCAATCGGAGAAAGTCGAGGAAATCGTCGAAAAAAAGTTGAAGGCTATAGTATGGAAAAATCGTCGATTTTCGCGATGAATTAAAAAATTCCCAAAATAGGCTAGAACGACTATAAATGGTCCTAGCTAACGTTTTTACTTAGTTCCGGTTCAATCGGAGAAAGTCGAGGAAATCGTCGAAAAAAAGTTGAAGGCTATAGTATGGAAAAATCGTCGATTTTCGCGATGAATTAAAAAATTCCGAAAATAGGCTAGAACGACTATAAATGGTCCTAGCTAACGTTTTTACTTAGTTCCGGTTCAATCGGAGAAAGTCGAGGAAATCGTCGAAAAAAAGTTGAAGGCTATAGTATGGAAAAATCGTCGACTTTCGCGATGAATTAAAAAATTCCGAAAATAGGCTAGAACGACTATAAATGGTCCTAGCTAACGTTTTTATTTAGTTCCGGTTCAATCGGAGAAAGTCGAGGAAATCGTCGAAAAAAAGTTGAAGGCTATAGTATGGAAAAATCGTCGATTTTCGCGATGAATTAAAAAATTCCGAAAATAGGCTAGAACGACTATAAATGGTCCTAGCTAACGTTTTTACTTAGTTCCGGTTCAATCGGAGAAAGTCGAGGAAATCGTCGAAAAAAAGTTGAAGGCTATAGTATGGAAAAATCGTTGATTTTCGCGATGAATTAAAAAATTCCGAAAATAGGCTAGAACGACTATAAATGGTCCTAGCTAACGTTTTTACTTAGTTCCGGTTCAATCGGAGAAAGTCGAGGAAATCGTCGAAAAAAAGTTGAAGGCTATAGTATGGAAAAATCGTCGATTTTCGCGATGAATTAAAAAATTCCGAAAATAGGCTAGAACGACTATAAATGGTCCTAGCTAACGTCTTTACTTAGTTCCGCTTCAATCGGAGAAAGTCGAGGAAATCGTCGAAAAAAAGTTGAAGGCTATAGTATGGAAAAATCGTCGATTTTCGCGATGAATTAAAAAATTCCGAAAATAGGCTAGAACGACTATAAATGGTCCTAGCTAACGTCTTTACTTAGTTCCGGTTCAATCGGAGAAAGTCGAGGAAATCGTCGAAAAAAAGTTGAAGGCTATAGTATGGAAAAATCGTCGATTTTCGCGATGAATTAAAAAATTCCGAAAATACGCTAGAACGACTATAAATGGTCCTAGCTAACGTTTTTACTTAGTTCCGCTTCAATCGGAGAAAGTCGAGGAAATCGTCGAAAAAAAGTTGAAGGCTGTATGTAAAAATCGTCGATTTTCGCGATGAATTAAAAAATTCCGAAAATAGGCTAGAACGACTATAAATGGTCCTAGCTAACGTTTTTACTTAGTTCCGCTTCAATCGGAGAAAGTCGAGGAAATCGTCGAAAAAAAGTTGAAGGCTATAGTACGTAAAAATCGTCGATTTTCGCGATGAATTAAAAAATTCTGAAAATAGGCTAGAACGACTATAAATGGTCCTAGCTAACGTTTTTACTTAGTTCCGCTTCAATCGGAGAAAGTCGAGGAAATCGTCGAAAAAAAGTTGAAGGCTATAGTATGTAAAAATCGTCGATTTTCGCGATGAATTAAAAAATTCTGAAAATAGGCTAGAACGACTATAAATGGTCCTAGCTAACGTTTTTACTTAGTTCCGCTTCAATCGGAGAAAGTCGAGGAAATCGTCGAAAAAAAGTTGAAGGCTGTATGTAAAAATCGTCGATTTTCGCGATGAATTAAAAAATTCCGAAAATAGGCTAGAACGACTATAAATGGTCCTAGCTAACGTTTTTACTTAGTTCCGCTTCAATCGGAGAAAGTCGAGGAAATCGTCGAAAAAAAGTTGAAGGCTATAGTATGGAAAAATCGTCGATTTTCGCGATGAATTAAAAAATTCCGAAAATAGGCTAGAACGACTATAAATGGTCCTAGCTAACGTTTTTACTTAGTTCCGCTTCAATCGGAGAAAGTCGAGGAAATCGTCGAAAAAAAGTTGAAGGCTATAGTATGGAAAAATCGTCGATTTTCGCGATGAATTAAAAAATTCCGAAAATAGGCTAGAACGACTATAAATGGTCCTAGCTAACGTCTTTACTTAGTTCCGCTTCAATCGGAGAAAGTCGAGGAAATCGTCGAAAAAAAGTTGAAGGCTATAGTATGGAAAAATCGTCGATTTTCGCGATGAATTAAAAAATTCCGAAAATAGGCTAGAACGACTATAAATGGTCCTAGCTAACGTCTTTACTTAGTTCCGCTTCAATCGGAGAAAGTCGAGGAAATCGTCGAAAAAAAGTTGAAGGCTATAGTATGGAAAAATCGTCGATTTTCGCGATGAATTAAAAAATTCCGAAAATAGGCTAGAACGACTATAAATGGTCCTAGCTAACGTCTTTACTTAGTTCCGCTTCAATCGGAGAAAGTCGAGGAAATCGTCGAAAAAAAGTTGAAGGCTATAGTATGGAAAAATCGTCGATTTTCGTGATGAATTAAAAAATTCCCAAAATAGGCTAGAACGACTATAAATGGTCCTAGCTAACGTCTTTACTTAGTTCCGCTTCAATCGGAGAAAGTCGAGGAAATCGTCGAAAAAAAGTTGAAGGCTATAGTATGGAAAAATCGTCGATTTTCGCGATGAATTAAAAAATTCCGAAAATAGGCTAGAACGACTATAAATGGTCCTAGCTAACGTCTTTACTTAGTTCCGCTTCAATCGGAGAAAGTCGAGGAAATCGTCGAAAAAAAGTTGAAGGCTATAGTATGGAAAAATCGTCGATTTTCGCGATGAATTAAAAAATTCCGAAAATAGGCTAGAACGACTATAAATGGTCCTAGCTAACGTCTTTACTTAGTTCCGCTTCAATCGGAGAAAGTCGAGGAAATCGTCGAAAAAAAGTTGAAGGCTATAGTATGGAAAAATCGTCGATTTTCGCGATGAATTAAAAAATTCCGAAAATAGGCTAGAACGACTATAAATGGTCCTAGTTAACGTTTTTACTTAGTTCCGGTTCAATCGGAGAAAGTCGAGGAAATCGTCGAAAAAAAGTTGAAGGCTATAGTATGGAAAAATCGTCGATTTTCGCGATGAATTAAAAAATTCCGAAAATAGGCTAGAACGACTATAAATGGTCCTAGTTAACGTTTTTACTTAGTTCCGGTTCAATCGGAGAAAGTCGAGGAAATCGTCGAAAAAAAGTTGAAGGCTATAGTATGGAAAAATCGTCGATTTTCGCGATGAATTAAAAAATTCCGAAAATAGGCTAGAACGACTATAAATGGTCCTAGCTAACGTTTTTACTTAGTTCCGGTTCAATCGGAGAAAGTCGAGGAAATCGTCGAAAAAAAGTTGAAGGCTATAGTATGGAAAAATCGTCGATTTTCGCGATGAATTAAAAAATTCCCAAAATAGGCTAGAACGACTATAAATGGTCCTAGCTAACGTTTTTACTTAGTTCGGTTCAATCGGAGAAAGTCGAGGAAATCGTCGAAAAAAAGTTGAAGGCTATAGTATGGAAAAATCGTCGATTTTCGCGATGAATTAAAAAATTCCCAAAATAGGCTAGAACGACTATAAATGGTCCTAGCTAACGTTTTTACTTAGTTCCGGTTCAATCGGAGAAAGTCGAGGAAATCGTCGAAAAAAAGTTGAAGGCTATAGTATGGAAAAATCGTCGATTTTCGCGATGAATTAAAAAATTCCGAAAATAGGCTAGAACGACTATAAATGGTCCTAGCTAACGTTTTTACTTAGTTCCGGTTCAATCGGAGAAAGTCGAGGAAATCGTCGAAAAAAAGTTGAAGGCTATATAGTATGGAAAAATCGTCGATTTTCGCGATGAATTAAAAAATTCCGAAAATAGGCTAGAACGACTATAAATGGTCCTAGCTAACGTTTTTACTTAGTTCCGGTTCAATCGGAGAAAGTCGAGGAAATCGTCGAAAAAAAGTTGAAGGCTATAGTATGGAAAAATCGTCGATTTTCGCGATGAATTAAAAAATTCCGAAAATAGGCTAGAACGACTATAAATGGTCCTAGCTAACGTTTTTACTTAGTTCCGCTTCAATCGGAGAAAGTCGAGGAAATCGTCGAAAAAAAGTTGAAGGCTATAGTATGGAAAAATCGTCGATTTTCGCGATGAATTAAAAAATTCCGAAAATAGGCTAGAACGACTATAAATGGTCCTAGCTAACGTTTTTACTTAGTTCCGCTTCAATCGGAGAAAGTCGAGGAAATCGTCGAAAAAAAGTTGAAGGCTATAGTATGGAAAAATCGTCGATTTTCGCGATGAATTAAAAAATTCCGAAAATAGGCTAGAACGACTATAAATGGTCCTAGCTAACGTTTTTACTTAGTTCCGGTTCAATCGGAGAAAGTCGAGGAAATCGCCGAAAAAAAGTTGAAGGCTATAGTATGGAAAAATCGTCGATTTTCGCGATGAATTAAAAAATTCCGAAAATAGGCTAGAACGACTATAAATGGTCCTAGCTAACGTTTTTACTTAGTTCCGGTTCAATCGGAGAAAGTCGAGGAAATCGTCGAAAAAAAGTTGAAGGCTATAGTATGGAAAAATCGTCGATTTTCGCGATGAATTAAAAAATTCCGAAAATAGGCTAGAACGACTATAAATGGTCCTAGCTAACGTCTTTACTTAGTTCCGCTTCAATCGGAGAAAGTCGAGGAAATCGTCGAAAAAAAGTTGAAGGCTATAGTATGGAAAAATCGTCGATTTTCGCGATGAATTAAAAAATTCCGAAAATAGGCTAGAACGACTATAAATGGTCCTAGCTAACGTCTTTACTTAGTTCCGCTTCAATCGGAGAAAGTCGAGGAAATCGTCGAAAAAAAGTTGAAGGCTATAGTATGGAAAAATCGTCGATTTTCGCGATGAATTAAAAAATTCCGAAAATAGGCTAGAACGACTATAAATGGTCCTAGCTAACGTTTTTACTTAGTTCCGGTTCAATCGGAGAAAGTCGAGGAAATCGTCGAAAAAAAGTTGAAGGCTATAGTATGGAAAAATCGTCGATTTTCGCGATGAATTAAAAAATTCCGAAAATACGCTAGAACGACTATAAATGGTCCTAGCTAACGTTTTTACTTAGTTCCGCTTCAATCGGAGAAAGTCGAGGAAATCGTCGAAAAAAAGTTGAAGGCTGTATGTAAAAATCGTCGATTTTCGCGATGAATTAAAAAATTCCGAAAATAGGCTAGAGCGACTATAAATGGTCCTAGCTAACGTTTTTACTTAGTTCCGCTTCAATCGGAGAAAGTCGAGGAAATCGTCGAAAAAAAGTTGAAGGCTATAGTATGTAAAAATCGTCGATTTTCGCGATGAATTAAAAAATTCTGAAAATAGGCTAGAACGACTATAAATGGTCCTAGCTAACGTCTTTACTTAGTTCCGCTTCAATCGGAGAAAGTCGAGGAAATCGTCGAAAAAAAGTTGAAGGCTATAGTATGGAAAAATCGTCGATTTTCGCGATGAATTAAAAAATTCCGAAAATAGGCTAGAACGACTATAAATGGTCCTAGCTAACGTTTTTACTTAGTTCCGCTTCAATCGGAGAAAGTCGAGGAAATCGTCGAAAAAAAGTTGAAGGCTATAGTATGTAAAAATCGTCGATTTTCGCGATGAATTAAAAAATTCTGAAAATAGGCTAGAACGACTATAAATGGTCCTAGCTAACGTCTTTACTTAGTTCCGCTTCAATCGGAGAAAGTCGAGGAAATCGTCGAAAAAAAGTTGAAGGCTATAGTATGGAAAAATCGTCGATTTTCGCGATGAATTAAAAAATTCCGAAAATAGGCTAGAACGACTATAAATGGTCCTAGCTAACGTCTTTACTTAGTTCCGCTTCAATCGGAGAAAGTCGAGGAAATCGTCGAAAAAAAGTTGAAGGCTATAGTACGTAAAAATCGTCGATTTTCGCGATGAATTAAAAAATTCTGAAAATAGGCTAGAACGACTATAAATGGTCCTAGCTAACGTTTTTACTTAGTTCCGCTTCAATCGGAGAAAGTCGAGGAAATCGTCGAAAAAAAGTTGAAGGCTATAGTATGTAAAAATCGTCGATTTTCGCGATGAATTAAAAAATTCTGAAAATAGGCTAGAACGACTATAAATGGTCCTAGCTAACGTTTTTACTTAGTTCCGCTTCAATCGGAGAAAGTCGAGGAAATCGTCGAAAAAAAGTTGAAGGCTGTATGTAAAAATCGTCGATTTTCGCGATGAATTAAAAAATTCCGAAAATAGGCTAGAACGACTATAAATGGTCCTAGCTAACGTTTTTACTTAGTTCCGCTTCAATCGGAGAAAGTCGAGGAAATCGTCGAAAAAAAGTTGAAGGCTATAGTATGGAAAAATCGTCGATTTTCGCGATGAATTAAAAAATTCCGAAAATAGGCTAGAACGACTATAAATGGTCCTAGCTAACGTCTTTACTTAGTTCCGCTTCAATCGGAGAAAGTCGAGGAAATCGTCGAAAAAAAGTTGAAGGCTATAGTATGGAAAAATCGTCGATTTTCGCGATGAATTAAAAAATTCCGAAAATAGGCTAGAACGACTATAAATGGTCCTAGCTAACGTCTTTACTTAGTTCCGCTTCAATCGGAGAAAGTCGAGGAAATCGTCGAAAAAAAGTTGAAGGCTATAGTATGGAAAAATCGTCGATTTTCGCGATGAATTAAAAAATTCCGAAAATAGGCTAGAACGACTATAAATGGTCCTAGCTAACGTCTTTACTTAGTTCCGCTTCAATCGGAGAAAGTCGAGGAAATCGTCGAAAAAAAGTTGAAGGCTATAGTATGGAAAAATCGTCGATTTTCGTGATGAATTAAAAAATTCCGAAAATAGGCTAGAACGACTATAAATGGTCCTAGCTAACGTCTTTACTTAGTTCCGCTTCAATCGGAGAAAGTCGAGGAAATCGTCGAAAAAAAGTTGAAGGCTATAGTATGGAAAAATCGTCGATTTTCGCGATGAATTAAAAAATTCCGAAAATAGGCTAGAACGACTATAAATGGTCCTAGTTAACGTTTTTACTTAGTTCCGGTTCAATCGGAGAAAGTCGAGGAAATCGTCGAAAAAAAGTTGAAGGCTATAGTATGGAAAAATCGTCGATTTTCGCGATGAATTAAAAAATTCCGAAAATAGGCTAGAACGACTATAAATGGCCCTAGTTAACGTTTTTACTTAGTTCCGGTTCAATCGGAGAAAGTCGAGGAAATCGTCGAAAAAAAGTTGAAGGCTATAGTATGGAAAAATCGTCGATTTTCGCGATGAATTAAAAAATTCCGAAAATAGGCTAGAACGACTATAAATGGTCCTAGCTAACGTTTTTACTTAGTTCCGGTTCAATCGGAGAAAGTCGAGGAAATCGTCGAAAAAAAGTTGAAGGCTATAGTATGGAAAAATCGTCGATTTTCGCGATGAATTAAAAAATTCCCAAAATAGGCTAGAACGACTATAAATGGTCCTAGCTAACGTTTTTACTTAGTTCCGGTTCAATCGGAGAAAGTCGAGGAAATCGTCGAAAAAAAGTTGAAGGCTATAGTATGGAAAAATCGTCGATTTTCGCGATGAATTAAAAAATTCCCAAAATAGGCTAGAACGACTATAAATGGTCCTAGCTAACGTTTTTACTTAGTTCCGGTTCAATCGGAGAAAGTCGAGGAAATCGTCGAAAAAAAGTTGAAGGCTATAGTATGGAAAAATCGTCGATTTTCGCGATGAATTAAAAAATTCCGAAAATAGGCTAGAACGACTATAAATGGTCCTAGCTAACGTTTTTACTTAGTTCCGGTTCAATCGGAGAAAGTCGAGGAAATCGTCGAAAAAAAGTTGAAGGCTATATAGTATGGAAAAATCGTCGATTTTCGCGATGAATTAAAAAATTCCGAAAATAGGCTAGAACGACTATAAATGGTCCTAGCTAACGTTTTTACTTAGTTCCGGTTCAATCGGAGAAAGTCGAGGAAATCGCCGAAAAAAAGTTGAAGGCTATAGTATGGAAAAATCGTCGATTTTCGCGATGAATTAAAAAATTCCGAAAATAGGCTAGAACGACTATAAATGGTCCTAGCTAACGTTTTTACTTAGTTCCGGTTCAATCGGAGAAAGTCGAGGAAATCGTCGAAAAAAAGTTGAAGGCTATAGTATGGAAAAATCGTCGATTTTCGCGATGAATTAAAAAATTCCGAAAATAGGCTAGAACGACTATAGATGGTCCTAGCTAACGTTTTTACTTAGTTCCGGTTCAATCGGAGAAAGTCGAGGAAATCGTCGAAAAAAAGTTGAAGGCTATAGTATGGAAAAATCGTCGATTTTCGCGATGAATTAAAAAATTCCGAAAATAGGCTAGAACGACTATAAATGGTCCTAGCTAACGTTTTTACTTAGTTCCGGTTCAATCGGAGAAAGTCGAGGAAATCGTCGAAAAAAAGTTGAAGGCTATAGTATGGAAAAATCGTCGATTTTCGCGATGAATTAAAAAATTCCGAAAATAGGCTAGAACGACTATAAATGGTCCTAGCTAACGTCTTTACTTAGTTCCGCTTCAATCGGAGAAAGTCGAGGAAATCGTCGAAAAAAAGTTGAAGGCTATAGTATGGAAAAATCGTCGATTTTCGCGATGAATTAAAAAATTCCGAAAATATGCTAAACGACTATAAATGGTCCTAGCTAACGTCTTTACTTAGTTCCGCTTCAATCGGAGAAAGTCGAGGAAATCGTCGAAAAAAAGTTGAAGGCTATAGTATGGAAAAATCGTCGATTTTCGCGATGAATTAAAAAATTCCGAAAATAGGCTAGAACGACTATAAATGGTCCTAGCTAACGTTTTTACTTAGTTCCGGTTCAATCGGAGAAAGTCGAGGAAATCGTCGAAAAAAAGTTGAAGGCTATAGTATGGAAAAATCGTCGATTTTCGCGATGAATTAAAAAATTCCGAAAATACGCTAGAACGACTATAAATGGTCCTAGCTAACGTTTTTACTTAGTTCCGCTTCAATCGGAGAAAGTCGAGGAAATCGTCGAAAAAAAGTTGAAGGCTATAGTATGGAAAAATCGTCGATTTTCGCGATGAATTAAAAAATTCCGAAAATAGGCTAGAACGACTATAAATGGTCCTAGCTAACGTTTTTACTTAGTTCCGCTTCAATCGGAGAAAGTCGAGGAAATCGTCGAAAAAAAGTTGAAGGCTATAGTATGTAAAAATCGTCGATTTTCGCGATGAATTAAAAAATTCTGAAAATAGGCTAGAACGACTATAAATGGTCCTAGCTAACGTTTTTACTTAGTTCCGCTTCAATCGGAGAAAGTCGAGGAAATCGTCGAAAAAAAGTTGAAGGCTATAGTATGTAAAAATCGTCGATTTTCGCGATGAATTAAAAAATTCTGAAAATAGGCTAGAACGACTATAAATGGTCCTAGCTAACGTTTTTACTTAGTTCCGCTTCAATCGGAGAAAGTCGAGGAAATCGTCGAAAAAAAGTTGAAGGCTATAGTATGTAAAAATCGTCGATTTTCGCGATGAATTAAAAAATTCTGAAAATAGGCTAGAACGACTATAAATGGTCCTAGCTAACGTTTTTACTTAGTTCCGCTTCAATCGGAGAAAGTCGAGGAAATCGTCGAAAAAAAGTTGAAGGCTGTATGTAAAAATCGTCGATTTTCGCGATGAATTAAAAAATTCCGAAAATAGGCTAGAACGACTATAAATGGTCCTAGCTAACGTTTTTACTTAGTTCCGCTTCAATCGGAGAAAGTCGAGGAAATCGTCGAAAAAAGTTGAAGGCTATAGTATGGAAAAATCGTCGATTTTCGCGATGAATTAAAAAATTCCGAAAATAGGCTAGAACGACTATAAATGGTCCTAGCTAACGTTTTTACTTAGTTCCGCTTCAATCGGAGAAAGTCGAGGAAATCGTCGAAAAAAAGTTGAAGGCTATAGTATGGAAAAATCGTCGATTTTCGCGATGAATTAAAAAATTCCGAAAATAGGCTAGAACGACTATAAATGGTCCTAGCTAACGTCTTTACTTAGTTCCGCTTCAATCGGAGAAAGTCGAGGAAATCGTCGAAAAAAAGTTGAAGGCTATAGTATGGAAAAATCGTCGATTTTCGCGATGAATTAAAAAATTCCGAAAATAGGCTAGAACGACTATAAATGGTCCTAGCTAACGTCTTTACTTAGTTCCGCTTCAATCGGAGAAAGTCGAGGAAATCGTCGAAAAAAAGTTGAAGGCTATAGTATGGAAAAATCGTCGATTTTCGCGATGAATTAAAAAATTCCGAAAATAGGCTAGAACGACTATAAATGGTCCTAGCTAACGTCTTTACTTAGTTCCGCTTCAATCGGAGAAAGTCGAGGAAATCGTCGAAAAAAAGTTGAAGGCTATAGTATGGAAAAATCGTCGATTTTCGCGATGAATTAAAAAATTCCGAAAATAGGCTAGAACGACTATAAATGGTCCTAGCTAACGTCTTTACTTAGTTCCGCTTCAATCGGAGAAAGTCGAGGAAATCGTCGAAAAAAAGTTGAAGGCTATAGTATGGAAAAATCGTCGATTTTCGCGATGAATTAAAAAATTCCGAAAATAGGCTAGAACGACTATAAATGGTCCTAGCTAACGTTTTTACTTAGTTCCGGTTCAATCGGAGAAAGTCGAGGAAATCGTTGAAAAAAAGTTGAAGGCTATAGTATGGAAAAATCGTCGATTTTCGCGATGAATTAAAAAAATTCCGAAAATAGGCTAGAACGACTATAAATGGTCCTAGCTAACGTTTTTACTTAGTTCCGCTTCAATCGGAGAAAGTCGAGGAAATCGTCGAAAAAAAGTTGAAGGCTTATAGTATGGAAAAATCGTCGATTTTCGCGATGAATTAAAAAATTCCGGAAATAGGCTAGAACGACTATAAATGGTCCTAGCTAACGTTTTTACTTAGTTCCGCTTCAATCGGAGAAAGTCGAGGAAATCGTCGAAAAAAAGTTGAAGGCTATAGTATGGAAAAATCGTCGATTTTCGCGATGAATTAAAAAATTCCGAAAATAGGCTAGAACGACTATAAATGGTCCTAGCTAACGTTTTTACTTAGTTCCGCTTCAATCGGAGAAAGTCGAGGAAATCGTCGAAAAAAAGTTGAAGGCTATAGTATGGAAAAATCGTCGATTTTCGCGATGAATTAAAAAATTCCGAAAATAGGCTAGAACTACTATAAATGGTCCTAGCTAACGTTTTTACTTAGTTCCGGTTCAATCGGAGAAAGTCGAGGAAATCGTCGAAAAAAAGTTGAAGGCTATAGTATGGAAAAATCGTCGATTTTCGCGATGAATTAAAAAATTCCGAAAATAGGCTAGAACGACTATAAATGGTCCTAGCTAACGTTTTTACTTAGTTCCGCTTCAATCGGAGAAAGTCGAGGAAATCGTCGAAAAAAAGTTGAAGGCTATAGTATGGAAAAATCGTCGATTTTCGCGATGAATTAAAAAATTCCGAAAATAGGCTAGAACGACTATAAATGGTCCTAGCTAACGTTTTTACTTAGTTCCGGTTCAATCGGAGAAAGTCGAGGAAATCGTCGAAAAAAAGTTGAAGGCTATAGTATGGAAAAATCGTCGATTTTCGCGATGAATTAAAAAATTCCGAAAATAGGCTAGAACGACTATAAATGGTCCTAGCTAACGTTTTTACTTAGTTCCGGTTCAATCGGAGAAAGTCGAGGAAATCGTCGAAAAAAAGTTGAAGGCTATAGTATGGAAAAATCGTCGATTTTCGCGATGAATTAAAAAATTCCGAAAATAGGCTAGAACGACTATAAATGGTCCTAGCTAACGTTTTTACTTAGTTCCGGTTCAATCGGAGAAAGTCGAGGAAATCGTCGAAAAAAAGTTGAAGGCTATAGTATGGAAAAATCGTCGATTTTCGCGATGAATTAAAAAATTCCGAAAATAGGCTAGAACGACTATAAATGGTCCTAGCTAACGTTTTTACTTAGTTCCGCTTCAATCGGAGAAAGTCGAGGAAATCGTCGAAAAAAAGTTGAAGGCTATAGTATGGAAAAATCGTCGATTTTCGCGATGAATTAAAAAATTCCGAAAATAGGCTAGAACGACTATAAATGGTCCTAGCTAACGTTTTTACTTAGTTCCGCTTCAATCGGAGAAAGTCGAGGAAATCGTCGAAAAAAAGTTGAAGGCTATAGTATGGAAAAATCGTCGATTTTCGCGATGAATTAAAAAATTCCCAAAATAGGCTAGAACGACTATAAATGGTCCTAGCTAACGTTTTTACTTAGTTCCACTTCAATCGGAGAAAGTCGAGGAAATCGTCGAAAAAAAGTTGAAGGCTATAGTATGGAAAAATCGTCGATTTTCGCGATGAATTAAAAAATTCCGAAAATAGGCTAGAACGACTATAAATGGTCCTAGCTAACGTTTTTACTTAGTTCCGCTTCAATCGGAGAAAGTCGAGGAAATCGTCGAAAAAAAGTTGAAGGCTATAGTATGGAAAAATCGTCGATTTTCGCGATGAATTAAAAAATTCCCAAAATAGGCTAGAACGACTATAAATGGTCCTAGCTAACGTTTTTACTTAGTTCCGGTTCAATCGGAGAAAGTCGAGGAAATCGTCGAAAAAAAGTTGGAGGCTATAGTATGGAAAAATCGTCGATTTTCGCGATGAATTAAAAAATTCCGAAAATAGGCTAGAACGACTATAAATGGTCCTAGCTAACGTTTTTACTTAGTTCCGGTTCAATCGGAGAAAGTCGAGGAAATCGTCGAAAAAAAGTTGAAGGCTATAGTATGGAAAAATCGTCGATTTTCGCGATGAATTAAAAAATTCCGAAAATAGGCTAGAACGACTATAAATGGTCCTAGCTAACGTTTTTACTTAGTTCCGGTTCAATCGGAGAAAGTCGAGGAAATCGTCGAAAAAAAGTTGAAGGCTATAGTATGGAAAAATCGTCGATTTTCGCGATGAATTAAAAAATTCCGAAAATAGGCTAGAACGACTATAAATGGTCCTAGCTAACGTTTTTACTTAGTTCCGGTTCAATCGGAGAAAGTCGAGGAAATCGTCGAAAAAAAGTTGAAGGCTATAGTATGGAAAAATCGTCGATTTTCGCGATGAATTAAAAAATTCCGAAAATAGGCTAGAACGACTATAAATGGTCCTAGCTAACGTTTTTACTTAGTTCCGGTTCAATCGGAGAAAGTCGAGGAAATCGTCGAAAAAAAGTTGAAGGCTATAGTATGGAAAAATCGTCGATTTTCGCGATGAATTAAAAAATTCCGAAAATAGGCTAGAACGACTATAAATGGTCCTAGCTAACGTTTTTACTTAGTTCCGCTTCAATCGGAGAAAGTCGAGGAAATCGTCGAAAAAAAGTTGAAGGCTATAGTATGGAAAAATCGTCGATTTTCGCGATGAATTAAAAAATTCCGAAAATAGGCTAGAACGACTATAAATGGTCCTAGCTAACGTTTTTACTTAGTTCCGCTTCAATCGGAGAAAGTCGAGGAAATCGTCGAAAAAAAGTTGAAGGCTATAGTATGGAAAAATCGTCGATTTTCGCGATGAATTAAAAAATTCCCAAAATAGGCTAGAACGACTATAAATGGTCCTAGCTAACGTTTTTACTTAGTTCCGCTTCAATCGGAGAAAGTCGAGGAAATCGTCGAAAAAAAGTTGAAGGCTATAGTATGGAAAAATCGTCGATTTTCGCGATGAATTAAAAAATTCCGAAAATAGGCTAGAACGACTATAAATGGTCCTAGCTAACGTTTTTACTTAGTTCCGCTTCAATCGGAGAAAGTCGAGGAAATCGTCGAAAAAAAGTTGAAGGCTATAGTATGGAAAAATCGTCGATTTTCGCGATGAATTAAAAAATTCCCAAAATAGGCTAGAACGACTATAAATGGTCCTAGCTAACGTTTTTACTTAGTTCCGGTTCAATCGGAGAAAGTCGAGGAAATCGTCGAAAAAAAGTTGGAGGCTATAGTATGGAAAAATCGTCGATTTTCGCGATGAATTAAAAAATTCCGAAAATAGGCTAGAACGACTATAAATGGTCCTAGCTAACGTTTTTACTTAGTTCCGGTTCAATCGGAGAAAGTCGAGGAAATCGTCGAAAAAAAGTTGAAGGCTATAGTATGGAAAAATCGTCGATTTTCGCGATGAATTAAAAAATTCCCAAAATAGGCTAGAACGACTATAAATGGTCCTAGCTAACGTTTTTACTTAGTTCCGGTTCAATCGGAGAAAGTCGAGGAAATCGTCGAAAAAAAGTTGAAGGCTATAGTATGGAAAAATCGTCGATTTTCGCGACGAATTAAAAAATTCTGAAAATAGGCTAGAACGACTATAAATGGTCCTAGCTAACGTTTTTACTTAGTTCCGCTTCAATCGGAGAAAGTCGAGGAAATCGTCGAAAAAAAGTTGAAGGCTATAGTATGGAAAAATCGTCGATTTTCGCGATGAATTAAAAAATTCCTCAAATAGGCTAGAACGACTATAAATGGTCCTAGCTAACGTTTTTACTTAGTTCCGGTTCAATCGGAGAAAGTCGAGGAAATCGTCGAAAAAAAGTTGAAGGCTATAGTATGGAAAAATCGTCAATTTTCGCGATGAATTAAAAAATTCCGAAAATAGGCTAGAACGACTATAAATGGTCCTAGCTAACGTTTTTACTTAGTTCCGGTTCAATCGGAGAAAGTCGAGGAAATCGTCGAAAAAAAGTTGAAGGCTATAGTATGGAAAAATCGTCGATTTTCGCGATGAATTAAAAAATTCCGAAAATAGGCTAGAACGACTATAAATGGTCCTAGCTAACGTTTTTACTTAGTTCCGGTTCAATCGGAGAAAGTCGAGGAAATCGTCGAAAAAAAGTTGAAGGCTATAGTATGGAAAAATCGTCGATTTTCGCGATGAATTAAAAAATTCCGAAAATAGGCTAGAACGACTATAAATGGTCCTAGCTAACGTTTTTACTTAGTTCCGGTTCAATCGGAGAAAGTCGAGGAAATCGTCGAAAAAAAGTTGAAGGCTATAGTATGGAAAAATCGTCGATTTTCGCGATGAATTAAAAAATTCTGAAAATAGGCTAGAACGACTATAAATGGTCCTAGCTAACGTTTTTACTTAGTTCCGGTTCAATCGGAGAAAGTCGAGGAAATCGTCGAAAAAAAGTTGAAGGCTATAGTATGGAAAAATCGTCGATTTTCGCGATGAATTAAAAAATTCCGAAAATAGGCTAGAACGACTATAAATGGTCCTAGCTAACGTTTTTACTTAGTTCCGCTTCAATCGGAGAAAGTCGAGGAAATCGTCGAAAAAAAGTTGAAGGCTATAGTGTGGAAAAATCGTCGATTTTCGCGATGAATTAAAAAATTCCGAAAATACGCTAGAACGACTATAAATGGTCCTAGCTAACGTTTTTACTTAGTTCCGCTTCAATCGGAGAAAGTCGAGGAAATCGTCGAAAAAAAGTTGAAGGCTATAGTATGGAAAAATCGTCGATTTTCGCGATGAATTAAAAAATTCCGAAAATAGGCTAGAACGACTATAAATGGTCCTAGCTAACGTTTTTACTTAGTTCCGCTTCAATCGGAGAAAGTCGAGGAAATCGTCGAAAAAAAGTTGAAGGCTATACTATGGAAAAATCGTCGATTTTCGCGATGAATTAAAAAATTCTGAAAATAGGCTAGAACGACTATAAATGGTCCTAGCTAACGTTTTTACTTAGTTCCGCTTCAATCGGAGAAAGTCGAGGAAATCGTCGAAAAAAAGTTGAAGGCTATAGTATGGAAAAATCGTCGATTTTCGCGATGAATTAAAAAATTCCGAAAATAGGCTAGAACGACTATAAATGGTCCTAGCTAACGTTTTTACTTAGTTCCGGTTCAATCGGAGAAAGTCGAGGAAATCGTCGAAAAAAAGTTGAAGGCTATAGTATGGAAAAATCGTCGATTTTCGCGATGAATTAAAAAATTCCGAAAATAGGCTAGAACGACTATAAATGGTCCTAGCTAACGTTTTTACTTAGTTCCGCTTCAATCGGAGAAAGTCGAGGAAATCGTCGAAAAAAAGTTGAAGGCTATAGTATGGAAAAATCGTCGATTTTCGCGATGAATTAAAAAATTCCGAAAATAGGCTAGAACGACTATAAATGGTCCTAGCTAACGTTTTTACTTAGTTCCGGTTCAATAGGAGAAAGTCGAGGAAATCGTCGAAAAAAAGTTGAAGGCTTATAGTATGGAAAAATCGTCGATTTTCGCGATGAATTAAAAAATTCTGAAAATAGGCTAGAACGACTATAAATGGTCCTAGCTAACGTTTTTACTTAGTTCCGCTTCAATCGGAGAAAGTCGAGGAAATCGTCGAAAAAAAGTTGAAGGCTATAGTATGGAAAAATCGTCGATTTTCGCGATGAATTAAAAAATTCCGAAAATACGCTAGAACGACTATAAATGGTCCTAGCTAACGTTTTTACTTAGTTCCGCTTCAATCGGAGAAAGTCGAGGAAATCGTCGAAAAAAAGTTGAAGGCTATACTATGGAAAAATCGTCGATTTTCGCGATGAATTAAAAAATTCTGAAAATAGGCTAGAACGACTATAAATGGTCCTAGCTAACGTTTTTACTTAGTTCCGCTTCAATCGGAGAAAGTCGAGGTAATCGTCGAAAAAAAGTTGAAGGCTATAGTATGGAAAAATCGTCGATTTTCGCGATGAATTAAAAAATTCCGAAAATAGGCTAGAACGACTATAAATGGTCCTAGCTAACGTTTTTACTTAGTTCCGGTTCAATCGGAGAAAGTCGAGGAAATCGTCGAAAAAAAGTTGAAGGCTATAGTATGGAAAAATCGTCGATTTTCGCGATGAATTAAAAAATTCTGAAAATAGGCTAGAACGACTATAAATGGTCCTAGCTAACGTTTTTACTTAGTTCCGCTTCAATCGGAGAAAGTCGAGGAAATCGTCGAAAAAAAGTTGAAGGCTATAGTATGGAAAAATCGTCGATTTTCGCGATGAATTAAAAAATTCTGAAAATAGGCTAGAACGACTATAAATGGTCCTAGCTAACGTTTTTACTTAGTTCCGCTTCAATCGGAGAAAGTCGAGGAAATCGTCGAAAAAAAGTTGAAGGCTATAGTATGGAAAAATCGTCGATTTTCGCGATGAATTAAAAAATTCCGAAAATAGGCTAGAACGACTATAAATGGTCCTAGCTAACGTTTTTACTTAGTTCCGCTTCAATCGGAGAAAGTCGAGGAAATCGTCGAAAAAAAGTTGAAGGCTATAGTATGGAAAAATCGTCGATTTTCGCGATGAATTAAAAAATTCCGAAAATAGGCTAGAACGACTATAAATGGTCCTAGCTAACGTTTTTACTTAGTTCCGCTTCAATCGGAGAAAGTCGAGGAAATCGTCGAAAAAAAGTTGAAGGCTATAGTATGGAAAAATCGTCGATTTTCGCGATGAATTAAAAAATTCCCAAAATAGGCTAGAACGACTATAAATGGTCCTAGCTAACGTTTTTACTTAGTTCCGGTTCAATCGGAGAAAGTCGAGGAAATCGTCGAAAAAAAGTTGAAGGCTATAGTATGGAAAAATCGTCGATTTTCGCGATGAATTAAAAAATTCTGAAAATAGGCTAGAACGACTATAAATGGTCCTAGCTAACGTTTTTACTTAGTTCCGGTTCAATCGGAGAAAGTCGAGGAAATCGTCGAAAAAAAGTTGAAGGCTATAGTATGGAAAAATCGTCGATTTTCGCGATGAATTAAAAAATTCCTAAAATAGGCTAGAACGACTATAAATGGTCCTAGCTAACGTTTTTACTTAGTTCCGGTTCAATCGGAGAAAGTCGAGGAAATCGTCGAAAAAAAGTTGAAGGCTATAGTATGGAAAAATCGTCGATTTTCGCGATGAATTAAAAAATTCTGAAAATAGGCTAGAACGACTATAAATGGTCCTAGCTAACGTTTTTACTTAGTTCCGGTTCAATCGGAGAAAGTCGAGGAAATCGTCGAAAAAAAGTTGAAGGCTATAGTATGGAAAAATCGTCGATTTTCGCGATGAATTAAAAAATTCCGAAAATAGGCTAGAACGACTATAAATGGTCCTAGCTAACGTTTTTACTTAGTTCCGGTTCAATCGGAGAAAGTCGAGGAAATCGTCGAAAAAAAGTTGAAGGCTATAGTATGGAAAAATCGTCGATTTTCGCGATGAATTAAAAAATTCCGAAAATACGCTAGAACGACTATAAATGGTCCTAGCTAACGTTTTTACTTAGTTCCGCTTCAATCGGAGAAAGTCGAGGAAATCGTCGAAAAAAAGTTGAAGGCAATACTATGGAAAAATCGTCGATTTTCGCGATGAATTAAAAAATTCTGAAAATAGGCTAGAACGACTATAAATGGTCCTAGCTAACGTTTTTACTTAGTTCCGCTTCAATCGGAGAAAGTCGAGGAAATCGTCGAAAAAAAGTTGAAGGCTTATAGTATGGAAAAATCGTCGATTTTCGCGATGAATTAAAAAATTCCGAAAATAGGCTAGAAAGACTATAAATGGTCCTAGCTAACGTTTTTACTTAGTTCCGGTTCAATCGGAGAAAGTCGAGGAAATCGTCGAAAAAAAGTTGAAGGCTATAGTATGGAAAAATCGTCGATTTTCGCGATGAATTAAAAAATTCCGAAAATAGGCTAGAACGACTATAAATGGTCCTAGCTAACGTTTTTACTTAGTTCCGGTTCAATCGGAGAAAGTCGAGGAAATCGTCGAAAAAAGTTGAAGGCTATAGTATGGAAAAATCGTCGATTTTCGCGATGAATTAAAAAATTCCGAAAATAGGCTAGAACGACTATAAATGGTCCTAGCTAACGTTTTTACTTAGTTCCGGTTCAATCGGAGAAAGTCGAGGAAATCGTCGAAAAAAAGTTGAAGGCTATAGTATGGAAAAATCGTCGATTTTCGCGATGAATTAAAAAATTCCGAAAATAGGCTAGAACGACTATAAATGGTCCTAGCTAACGTTTTTACTTAGTTCCGGTTCAATCGGAGAAAGTCGAGGAAATCGTCGAAAAAAAGTTGAAGGCTATAGTATGGAAAAATCGTCGATTTTCGCGATGAATTAAAAAAATCTGAAAATAGGCTAGAACGACTATAAATGGTCCTAGCTAACGTTTTTACTTAGTTCCGCTTCAATCGGAGAAAGTCGAGGAAATCGTCGAAAAAAAGTTGAAGGCTATACTATGGAAAAATCGTCGATTTTCACGATGAATTAAAAAATTCTGAAAATAGGCTAGAACGACTATAAATGGTCCTAGCTAACGTTTTTACTTAGTTCCGCTTCAATCGGAGAAAGTCGAGGAAATCGTCGAAAAAAAGTTGAAGGCTATAGTATGGAAAAATCGTCGATTTTCGCGATGAATTAAAAAATTCCGAAAATACGCTAGAACGACTATAAATGGTCCTAGCTAACGTTTTTACTTAGTTCCGCTTCAATCGGAGAAAGTCGAGGAAATCGTCGAAAAAAAGTTGAAGGCTATACTATGGAAAAATCGTCGATTTTCGCGATGAATTAAAAAATTCTGAAAATAGGCTAGAACGACTATAAATGGTCCTAGCTAACGTTTTTACTTAGTTCCGGTTCAATCGGAGAAAGTCGAGGAAATCGTCGAAAAAAAGTTGAAGGCTATAGTATGGAAAAATCGTCGATTTTCGCGATGAATTAAAAAATTCCGAAAATAGGCTAGAACGACTATAAATGGTCCTAGCTAACGTTTTTACTTAGTTCCGGTTCAATCGGAGAAAGTCGAGGAAATCGTCGAAAAAAAGTTGAAGGCTATAGTATGGAAAAATCGTCGATTTTCGCGATGAATTAAAAAATTCCGAAAATAGGCTAGAACGACTATAAATGGTCCTAGCTAACGTCTTTACTTAGTTCCGCTTCAATCGGAGAAAGTCGAGGAAATCGTCGAAAAAAAGTTGAAGGCTATAGTATGGAAAAATCGTCGATTTTCGCGATGAATTAAAAAATTCCGAAAATAGGCTAGAACGACTATAAATGGTCCTAGCTAACGTCTTTACTTAGTTCCGCTTCAATCGGAGAAAGTCGAGGAAATCGTCGAAAAAAAGTTGAAGGCTATAGTATGGAAAAATCGTCGATTTTCGCGATGAATTAAAAAATTCCGAAAATAGGCTAGAACGACTATAAATGGTCCTAGCTAACGTTTTTACTTAGTTCCGCTTCAATCGGAGAAAGTCGAGGAAATCGTCGAAAAAAAGTTGAAGGCTATAGTATGGAAAAATCGTCGATTTTCGCGATGTATTAAAAAATTCCGAAAATAGGCTAGAACGACTATAAATGGTCCTAGCTAACGTTTTTACTTAGTTCCGGTTCAATCAGAGAAAGTCGAGGAAATCGTCGAAAAAAAGTTGAAGGCTATAGTATGGAAAAATCGTCGATTTTCGCGATGAATTAAAAAATTCCGAAAATAGGCTAGAACGACTATAAATGGTCCTAGCTAACGTTTTTACTTAGTTCCGCTTCAATCGGAGAAAGTCGAGGAAATCGTCGAAAAAAAGTTGAAGGCTATAGTATGGAAAAATCGTCGATTTTCGCGATGAATTAAAAAATTCCGAAAATAGGCTAGAACGACTATAAATGGTCCTAGCTAACGTTTTTACTTAGTTCCGGTTCAATCGGAGAAAGTCGAGGAAATCGTCGAAAAAAAGTTGAAGGCTATAGTATGGAAAAATCGTCGATTTTCGCGATGAATTAAAAAATTCCGAAAATACGCTAGAACGACTATAAATGGTCCTAGCTAACGTTTTTACTTAGTTCCGCTTCAGTCGGAGAAAGTCGAGGAAATCGTCGAAAAAAAGTTGAAGGCTATAGTATGGAAAAATCGTCGATTTTCGCGATGAATTAAAAAATTCCGAAAATAGGCTAGAACGACTATAAATGGTCCTAGCTAACGTTTTTACTTAGTTCCGCTTCAATCGGAGAAAGTCGAGGAAATCGTCGAAAAAAAGTTGAAGGCTATAGTATGTAAAAATCGTCGATTTTCGCGATGAATTAAAAAATTCTGAAAATAGGCTAGAACGACTATAAATGGTCCTAGCTAACGTTTTTACTTAGTTCCGCTTCAATCGGAGAAAGTCGAGGAAATCGTCGAAAAAAAGTTGAAGGCTATAGTATGGAAAAATCGTCGATTTTCGCGATGAATTAAAAAATTCCGAAAATAGGCTAGAACGACTATAAATGGTCCTAGCTAACGTTTTTACTTAGTTCCGGTTCAATCGGAGAAAGTCGAGGAAATCGTCGAAAAAAAGTTGAAGGCTATAGTATGGAAAAATCGTCGATTTTCGCGATGAATTAAAAAATTCCGAAAATAGGCTAGAACGACTATAAATGGTCCTAGCTAACGTTTTTACTTAGTTCCGGTTCAATCGGAGAAAGTCGAGGAAATCGTCGAAAAAAAGTTGAAGGCTATAGTATGGAAAAATCGTCGATTTTCGCGATGAATTAAAAAATTCCGAAAATAGGCTAGAACGACTATAAATGGTCCTAGCTAACGTTTTTACTTAGTTCCGCTTCAATCGGAGAAAGTCGAGGAAATCGTCGAAAAAAAGTTGAAGGCTATAGTATGGAAAAATCGTCGATTTTCGGGATGAATTAAAAAATTCCGAAAATAGGCTAGAACGACTATAAATGGTCCTAGCTAACGTTTTTACTTAGTTCCGGTTCAATCGGAGAAAGTCGAGGAAATCGTCGAAAAAAAGTTGAAGGCTATAGTATGGAAAAATCGTCGATTTTCGCGATGAATTAAAAAATTCCGAAAATAGGCTAGAACGACTATAAATGGTCCTAGCTAACGTTTTTACTTAGTTCCGGTTCAATCGGAGAAAGTCGAGGAAATCGTCGAAAAAAAGTTGAAGGCTATAGTATGGAAAAATCGTCGATTTTCGCGATGAATTAAAAAATTCTGAAAATAGGCTAGAACGACTATAAATGGTCCTAGCTAACGTTTTTACTTAGTTCCGCTTCAATCGGAGAAAGTCGAGGAAATCGTCGAAAAAAAGTTGAAGGCTATAGTATGGAAAAATCGTCGATTTTCGCGATGAATTAAAAAATTCCGAAAATAGGCTAGAACGACTATAAATGGTCCTAGCTAACGTTTTTACTTAGTTCCGGTTCAATCGGAGAAAGTCGAGGAAATCGTCGAAAAAAAGTTGAAGGCTATAGTATGGAAAAATCGTCGATTTTCGCGATGAATTAAAAAATTCTGAAAATAGGCTAGAACGACTATAAATGGTCCTAGCTAACGTTTTTACTTAGTTCCGCTTCAATCGGAGAAAGTCGAGGAAATCGTCGAAAAAAAGTTGAAGGCTATAGTATGGAAAAATCGTCGATTTTCGCGATGAATTAAAAAATTCCGAAAATACGCTAGAACGACTATAAATGGTCCTAGCTAACGTTTTTACTTAGTTCCGCTTCAATCGGAGAAAGTCGAAGAAATCGTCGAAAAAAAGTTGAAGGCTATACTATGGAAAAATCGTCGATTTTCGCGATGAATTAAAAAATTCTGAAAATAGGCTAGAACGACTATAAATGGTCCTAGCTAACGTTTTTACTTAGTTCCGCTTCAATCGGAGAAAGTCGAGGAAATCGTCGAAAAAAAGTTGAAGGCTATACTATGGAAAAATCGTCGATTTTCGCGATGAATTAAAAAATTCCGAAAATAGGCTAGAACGACTATAAATGGTCCTAGCTAACGTTTTTACTTAGTGCCGGTTCAATCGGAGAAAGTCGAGGAAATCGTCGAAAAAAAGTTGAAGGCTATAGTATGGAAAAATCGTCGATTTTCGCGATGAATTAAAAAATTCTGAAAATAGGCTAGAACGACTATAAATGGTCCTAGCTAACGTTTTTACTTAGTTCCGGTTCAATCGGAGAAAGTCGAGGAAATCGTCGAAAAAAAGTTGAAGGCTATACTATGGAAAAATCGTCGATTTTCGCGATGAATTAAAAAATTCTGAAAATAGGCTAGAACGACTATAAATGGTCCTAGCTAACGTTTTTACTTAGTTCCGCTTCAATCGGAGAAAGTCGAGGAAATCGTCGAAAAAAAGTTGAAGGCTATAGTATGGAAAAATCGTCGATTTTCGCGATGAATTAAAAAATTCCGAAAATAGGCTAGAACGACTATAAATGGTCCTAGCTAACGTTTTTACTTAGTTCCGGTTCAATCGGAGAAAGTCGAGGAAATCGTTGAAAAAAAGTTGAAGGCTATAGTATGGAAAAATCGTCGATTTTCGCGATGAATTAAAAAAATTCCGAAAATAGGCTAGAACGACTATAAATGGTCCTAGCTAACGTTTTTACTTAGTTCCGCTTCAATCGGAGAAAGTCGAGGAAATCGTCGAAAAAAAGTTGAAGGCTATAGTATGGAAAAATCGTCGATTTTCGCGATGAATTAAAAAATTCCGAAAATAGGCTAGAACGACTATAAATGGTCCTAGCTAACGTTTTTACTTAGTTCCGCTTCAATCGGAGAAAGTCGAGGAAATCGTCGAAAAAAAGTTGAAGGCTATAGTATGGAAAAATCGTCGATTTTCGCGATGAATTAAAAAATTCCGAAAATAGGCTAGAACGACTATAAATGGTCCTAGCTAACGTTTTTACTTAGTTCCGCTTCAATCGGAGAAAGTCGAGGAAATCGTCGAAAAAAAGTTGAAGGCTATAGTATGGAAAAATCGTCGATTTTCGCGATGAATTAAAAAATTCCGAAAATAGGCTAGAACTACTATAAATGGTCCTAGCTAACGTTTTTACTTAGTTCCGGTTCAATCGGAGAAAGTCGAGGAAATCGTCGAAAAAAAGTTGAAGGCTATAGTATGGAAAAATCGTCGATTTTCGCGATGAATTAAAAAATTCCGAAAATAGGCTAGAACGACTATAAATGGTCCTAGCTAACGTTTTTACTTAGTTCCGCTTCAATCGGAGAAAGTCGAGGAAATCGTCGAAAAAAAGTTGAAGGCTATAGTATGGAAAAATCGTCGATTTTCGCGATGAATTAAAAAATTCCCAAAATAGGCTAGAACGACTATAAATGGTCCTAGCTAACGTTTTTACTTAGTTCCGGTTCAATCGGAGAAAGTCGAGGAAATCGTCGAAAAAAAGTTGAAGGCTATAGTATGGAAAAATCGTCGATTTTCGCGATGAATTAAAAAATTCCCAAAATAGGCTAGAACGACTATAAATGGTCCTAGCTAACGTTTTTACTTAGTTCCGGTTCAATCGGAGAAAGTCGAGGAAATCGTCGAAAAAAAGTTGAAGGCTATAGTATGGAAAAATCGTCGATTTTCGCGATGAATTAAAAAATTCCGAAAATAGGCTAGAACGACTATAAATGGTCCTAGCTAACGTTTTTACTTAGTTCCGGTTCAATCGGAGAAAGTCGAGGAAATCGTCGAAAAAAAGTTGAAGGCTATAGTATGGAAAAATCGTCGATTTTCGCGATGAATTAAAAAATTCCGAAAATAGGCTAGAACGACTATAAATGGTCCTAGCTAACGTTTTTACTTAGTTCCGGTTCAATCGGAGAAAGTCGAGGAAATCGTCGAAAAAAAGTTGAAGGCTATAGTATGGAAAAATCGTCGATTTTCGCGATGAATTAAAAAATTCCCAAAATAGGCTAGAACGACTATAAATGGTCCTAGCTAACGTTTTTACTTAGTTCCGGTTCAATCGGAGAAAGTCGAGGAAATCGTCGAAAAAAAGTTGAAGGCTATAGTATGGAAAAATCGTCGATTTTCGCGACGAATTAAAAAATTCTGAAAATAGGCTAGAACGACTATAAATGGTCCTAGCTAACGTTTTTACTTAGTTCCGCTTCAATCGGAGAAAGTCGAGGAAATCGTCGAAAAAAAGTTGAAGGCTATAGTATGGAAAAATCGTCGATTTTCGCGATGAATTAAAAAATTCCTAAAATAGGCTAGAACGACTATAAATGGTCCTAGCTAACGTTTTTACTTAGTTCCGGTTCAATCGGAGAAAGTCGAGGAAATCGTCGAAAAAAAGTTGAAGGCTATAGTATGGAAAAATCGTCAATTTTCGCGATGAATTAAAAAATTCCGAAAATAGGCTAGAACGACTATAAATGGTCCTAGCTAACGTTTTTACTTAGTTCCGGTTCAATCGGAGAAAGTCGAGGAAATCGTCGAAAAAAAGTTGAAGGCTATAGTATGGAAAAATCGTCGATTTTCGCGATGAATTAAAAAATTCTGAAAATAGGCTAGAACGACTATAAATGGTCCTAGCTAACGTTTTTACTTAGTTCCGGTTCAATCGGAGAAAGTCGAGGAAATCGTCGAAAAAAAGTTGAAGGCTATAGTATGGAAAAATCGTCGATTTTCGCGATGAATTAAAAAATTCCGAAAATAGGCTAGAACGACTATAAATGGTCCTAGCTAACGTTTTTACTTAGTTCCGCTTCAATCGGAGAAAGTCGAGGAAATCGTCGAAAAAAAGTTGAAGGCTATAGTGTGGAAAAATCGTCGATTTTCGCGATGAATTAAAAAATTCCGAAAATAGGCTAGAACGACTATAAATGGTCCTAGCTAACGTTTTTACTTAGTTCCGCTTCAATCGGAGAAAGTCGAGGAAATCGTCGAAAAAAAGTTGAAGGCTATACTATGGAAAAATCGTCGATTTTCGCGATGAATTAAAAAATTCTGAAAATAGGCTAGAACGACTATAAATGGTCCTAGCTAACGTTTTTACTTAGTTCCGCTTCAATCGGAGAAAGTCGAGGAAATCGTCGAAAAAAAGTTGAAGGCTATAGTATGGAAAAATCGTCGATTTTCGCGATGAATTAAAAAATTCCGAAAATAGGCTAGAACGACTATAAATGGTCCTAGCTAACGTTTTTACTTAGTTCCGGTTCAATCGGAGAAAGTCGAGGAAATCGTCGAAAAAAAGTTGAAGGCTATAGTATGGAAAAATCGTCGATTTTCGCGATGAATTAAAAAATTCCGAAAATAGGCTAGAACGACTATAAATGGTCCTAGCTAACGTTTTTACTTAGTTCCGCTTCAATCGGAGAAAGTCGAGGAAATCGTCGAAAAAAAGTTGAAGGCTATAGTATGGAAAAATCGTCGATTTTCGCGATGAATTAAAAAATTCCGAAAATAGGCTAGAACGACTATAAATGGTCCTAGCTAACGTTTTTACTTAGTTCCGCTTCAATCGGAGAAAGTCGAGGAAATCGTCGAAAAAAAGTTGAAGGCTATAGTATGGAAAAATCGTCGATTTTCGCGATGAATTAAAAAATTCCGAAAATAGGCTAGAACGACTATAAATGGTCCTAGCTAACGTTTTTACTTAGTTCCGGTTCAATCGGAGAAAGTCGAGGAAATCGTCGAAAAAAAGTTGAAGGCTATAGTATGGAAAAATCGTCGATTTTCGCGATGAATTAAAAAATTCCGAAAATAAGCTAGAACGACTATAAATGGTCCTAGCTAACGTTTTTACTTAGTTCCGCTTCAATCGGAGAAAGTCGAGGAAATCGTCGAAAAAAAGTTGAAGGCTATAGTATGGAAAAATCGTCGATTTTCGCGATGAATTAAAAAATTCCTAAAATAGGCTAGAACGACTATAAATGGTCCTAGCTAACGTTTTTACTTAGTTCCGGTTCAATCGGAGAAAGTCGAGGAAATCGTCGAAAAAAAGTTGAAGGCTATAGTATGGAAAAATCGTCGACTTTCGCGATGAATTAAAAAATTCCGAAAATAGGCTAGAACGACTATAAATGGTCCTAGCTAACGTTTTTACTTAGTTCCGGTTCAATCGGAGAAAGTCGAGGAAATCGTCGAAAAAAAGTTGAAGGCTATAGTATGGAAAAATCGTCGATTTTCGCGATGAATTAAAAAATTCTGAAAATAGGCTAGAACGACTATAAATGGTCCTAGCTAACGTTTTTACTTAGTTCCGCTTCAATCGGAGAAAGTCGAGGAAATCGTCGAAAAAAAGTTGAAGGCTATAGTATGGAAAAATCGTCGATTTTCGCGATGAATTAAAAAATTCCGAAAATAAGCTAGAACGACTATAAATGGTCCTAGCTAACGTTTTTACTTAGTTCCGCTTCAATCGGAGAAAGTCGAGGAAATCGTCGAAAAAAAGTTGAAGGCTATAGTATGGAAAAATCGTCGATTTTCGCGATGAATTAAAAAATTCTGAAAATAGGCTAGAACGACTATAAATGGTCCTAGCTAACGTTTTTACTTAGTTCCGCTTCAATCGGAGAAAGTCGAGGAAATCGTCGAAAAAAAGTTGAAGGCTATAGTATGGAAAAATCGTCGATTTTCGCGATGAATTAAAAAATTCCGAAAATAAGCTAGAACGACTATAAATGGTCCTAGCTAACGTTTTTACTTAGTTCCGCTTCAATCGGAGAAAGTCGAGGAAATCGTCGAAAAAAAGTTGAAGGCTATAGTATGGAAAAATCGTCGATTTTCGCGATGAATTAAAAAATTCTGAAAATAGGCTAGAACGACTATAAATGGTCCTAGCTAACGTTTTTACTTAGTTCCGCTTCAATCGGAGAAAGTCGAGGAAATCGTCGAAAAAAAGTTGAAGGCTATAGTATGGAAAAATCGTCGATTTTCGCGATGAATTAAAAAATTCTGAAAATAGGCTAGAACGACTATAAATGGTCCTAGCTAACGTTTTTACTTAGTTCCGCTTCAATCGGAGAAAGTCGAGGAAATCGTCGAAAAAAAGTTGAAGGCTATAGTATGGAAAAATCGTCGATTTTCGCGATGAATTAAAAAATTCCGAAAATAGGCTAGAACGACTATAAATGGTCCTAGCTAACGTTTTTACTTAGTTCCGCTTCAATCGGAGAAAGTCGAGGAAATCGTCGAAAAAAAGTTGAAGGCTATAGTATGGAAAAATCGTCGATTTTCGCGATGAATTAAAAAATTCCGAAAATAGGCTAGAACGACTATAAATGGTCCTAGCTAACGTTTTTACTTAGTTCCGGATCAATCGGAGAAAGTCGAGGAAATCGTCGAAAAAAAGTTGAAGGCTATAGTATGGAAAAATCGTCGATTTTCGCGATGAATTAAAAAATTCCGAAAATAGGCTAGAACGACTATAAATGGTCCTAGCTAACGTTTTTAATTAGTTCCGGTTCAATCGGAGAAAGTCGAGGAAATCGTCGAAAAAAAGTTGAAGGCTATAGTATGGAAAAATCGTCGATTTTCGCGATGAATTAAAAAATTCCGAAAATAGGCTAGAACGACTATAAATGGTCCTAGCTAACGTTTTTACTTAGTTCCGGTTCAATCGGAGAAAGTCGAGGAAATCGTCGAAAAAAAGTTGAAGGCTATAAGTATGGAAAAATCGTCGATTTTCGCGATGAATTAAAAAATTCCGAAAATAAGCTAGAACGACTATAAATGGTCCTAGCTAACGTTTTTACTTAGTTCCGCTTCAATCGGAGAAAGTCGAGGAAATCGTCGAAAAAAAGTTGAAGGCTATAGTATGGAAAAATCGTCGATTTTCGCGATGAATTAAAAAATTCCTAAAATAGGCTAGAACGACTATAAATGGTCCTAGCTAACGTTTTTACTTAGTTCCGGTTCAATCGGAGAAAGTCGAGGAAATCGTCGAAAAAAAGTTGAAGGCTATAGTATGGAAAAATCGTCGATTTTCGCGATGAATTAAAAAATTCTGAAAATAGGCTAGAACGACTATAAATGGTCCTAGCTAACGTTTTTACTTAGTTCCGCTTCAATCGGAGAAAGTCGAGGAAATCGTCGAAAAAAATTTGAAGGCTATAGTATGGAAAAATCGTCGATTTTCGCGATGAATTAAAAAATTCCGAAAATAGGCTAGAACGACTATAAATGGTCCTAGCTAACGTTTTTACTTAGTTCCGGTTCAATCGGAGAAAGTCGAGGAAATCGTCGAAGAAAAGTTGAAGGCTATAGTATGGAAAAATCGTCGATTTTCGCGATGAATTAAAAAATTCCGAAAATAGGCTAGAACGACTATAAATGGTCCTAGCTAACGTTTTTACTTAGTTCCGGTTCAATCGGAGAAAGTCGAGGAAATCGTCGAAAAAAAGTTGAAGGCTATAGTATGGAAAAATCGTCGATTTTCGCGATGAATTAAAAAATTCTGAAAATAGGCTAGAACGACTATAAATGGTCCTAGCTAACGTTTTTACTTAGTTCCGCTTCAATCGGAGAAAGTCGAGGAAATCGTCGAAAAAAAGTTGAAGGCTATAGTATGGAAAAATCGTCGATTTTCGCGATGAATTAAAAAATTCCGAAAATAGGCTAGAACGACTATAAATGGTCCTAGCTAACGTTTTTACTTAGTTCCGGATCAATCGGAGAAAGTCGAGGAAATCGTCGAAAAAAAGTTGAAGGCTATAGTATGGAAAAATCGTCGATTTTCGCGATGAATTAAAAAATTCCGAAAATAGGCTAGAACGACTATAAATGGTCCTAGCTAACGTTTTTAATTAGTTCCGGTTCAATCGGAGAAAGTCGAGGAAATCGTCGAAAAAAAGTTGAAGGCTATAGTATGGAAAAATCGTCGATTTTCGCGATGAATTAAAAAATTCCGAAAATAGGCTAGAACGACTATAAATGGTCCTAGCTAACGTTTTTACTTAGTTCCGGTTCAATCGGAGAAAGTCGAGGAAATCGTCGAAAAAAAGTTGAAGGCTATAAGTATGAAAAAATCGTCGATTTTCGCGATGAATTAAAAAATTCCGAAAATAAGCTAGAACGACTATAAATGGTCCTAGCTAACGTTTTTACTTAGTTCCGCTTCAATCGGAGAAAGTCGAGGAAATCGTCGAAAAAAAGTTGAAGGCTATAGTATGGAAAAATCGTCGATTTTCGCGATGAATTAAAAAATTCCTAAAATAGGCTAGAACGACTATAAATGGTCCTAGCTAACGTTTTTACTTAGTTCCGGTTCAATCGGAGAAAGTCGAGGAAATCGTCGAAAAAAAGTTGAAGGCTATAGTATGGAAAAATCGTCGACTTTCGCGATGAATTAAAAAATTCCGAAAATAGGCTAGAACGACTATAAATGGTCCTAGCTAACGTTTTTACTTAGTTCCGGTTCAATCGGAGAAAGTCGAGGAAATCGTCGAAAAAAAGTTGAAGGCTATAGTATGGAAAAATCGTCGATTTTCGCGATGAATTAAAAAATTCTGAAAATAGGCTAGAACGACTATAAATGGTCCTAGCTAACGTTTTTACTTAGTTCCGGTTCAATCGGAGAAAGTCGAGGAAATCGTCGAAAAAAAGTTGAAGGCTATAGTATGGAAAAATCGTCGACTTTCGCGATGAATTAAAAAATTCCTAAAATAGGCTAGAACGACTATAAATGGTCCTAGCTAACGTTTTTACTTAGTTCCGCTTCAATCGGAGAAAGTCGAGGAAATCGTCGAAAAAAAGTTGAAGGCTATAGTATGGAAAAATCGTCGACTTTCGCGATGAATTAAAAAATTCCGAAAATAGGCTAGAACGACTATAAATGGTCCTAGCTAACGTTTTTACTTAGTTCCGGTTCAATCGGAGAAAGTCGAGGAAATCGTCGAAAAAAAGTTGAAGGCTATAGTATGGAAAAATCGTCGATTTTCGCGATGAATTAAAAAATTCTGAAAATAGGCTAGAACGACTATAAATGGTCCTAGCTAACGTTTTTACTTAGTTCCGCTTCAATCGGAGAAAGTCGAGGAAATCGTCGAAAAAAAGTTGAAGGCTATAGTATGGAAAAATCGTCGATTTTCGCGATGAATTAAAAAATTCCGAAAATAGGCTAGAACGACTATAAATGGTCCTAGCTAACGTTTTTACTTAGTTCCGGTTCAATCGGAGAAAGTCGAGGAAATCGTCGAAGAAAAGTTGAAGGCTATAGTATGGAAAAATCGTCGATTTTCGCGATGAATTAAAAAATTCCGAAAATAGGCTAGAACGACTATAAATGGTCCTAGCTAACGTTTTTACTTAGTTCCGGTTCAATCGGAGAAAGTCGAGGAAATCGTCGAAAAAAAGTTGAAGGCTATAGTATGGAAAAATCGTCGATTTTCGCGATGAATTAAAAAATTCTGAAAATAGGCTAGAACGACTATAAATGGTCCTAGCTAACGTTTTTACTTAGTTCCGCTTCAATCGGAGAAAGTCGAGGAAATCGTCGAAAAAAAGTTGAAGGCTATAGTATGGAAAAATCGTCGATTTTCGCGATGAATTAAAAAATTCCGAAAATAGGCTAGAACGACTATAAATGGTCCTAGCTAACGTTTTACTTAGTTCCGGATCAATCGGAGAAAGTCGAGGAAATCGTCGAAAAAAAGTTGAAGGCTATAGTATGGAAAAATCGTCGATTTTCGCGATGAATTAAAAAATTCCGAAAATAGGCTAGAACGACTATAAATGGTCCTAGCTAACGTTTTTAATTAGTTCCGGTTCAATCGGAGAAAGTCGAGGAAATCGTCGAAAAAAAGTTGAAGGCTATAGTATGGAAAAATCGTCGATTTTCGCGATGAATTAAAAAATTCCGAAAATAGGCTAGAACGACTATAAATGGTCCTAGCTAACGTTTTTACTTAGTTCCGGTTCAATCGGAGAAAGTCGAGGAAATCGTCGAAAAAAAGTTGAAGGCTATAAGTATGAAAAAATCGTCGATTTTCGCGATGAATTAAAAAATTCCGAAAATAAGCTAGAACGACTATAAATGGTCCTAGCTAACGTTTTTACTTAGTTCCGGATCAATCGGAGAAAGTCGAGGAAATCGTCGAAAAAAAGTTGAAGGCTATAGTATGGAAAAATCGTCGATTTTCGCGATGAATTAAAAAATTCCGAAAATAGGCTAGAACGACTATAAATGGTCCTAGCTAACGTTTTTACTTAGTTCCGCTTCAATCGGAGAAAGTCGAGGAAATCGTCGAAAAAAAGTTGAAGGCTATAGTATGGAAAAATCGTCGATTTTCGCGATGAATTAAAAAATTCCGAAAATAGACTAGAACTACTATAAATGGTCCTAGCTAACGTTTTTACTTAGTTCCGGTTCAATCGGAGAAAGTCGAGGAAATCGTCGAAAAAAAGTTGAAGGCTATAGTATGGAAAAATCGTCGATTTTCGCGATGAATTAAAAAATTCCGAAAATAGGCTAGAACGACTATAAATGGTCCTAGCTAATGTTTTTACTTAGTTCCGGTTCAATCGGAGAAAGTCGAGGAAATCGTCGAAAAAAAGTTGAAGGCTATAGTATGGAAAAATCGTCGATTTTCGCGATGAATTAAAAAATTCCGAAAATAGGCTAGAACGACTATAAATGGTCCTAGCTAACGTTTTTACTTAGTTCCGGATCAATCGGAGAAAGTCGAGGAAATCGTCGAAAAAAAGTTGAAGGCTATAGTATGGAAAAATCGTCGATTTTCGCGATGAATTAAAAAATTCCGAAAATAGGCTAGAACGACTATAAATGGTCCTAGCTAACGTTTTTAATTAGTTCCGGTTCAATCGGAGAAAGTCGAGGAAATCGTCGAAAAAAAGTTGAAGGCTATAGTATGGAAAAATCGTCGATTTTCGCGATGAATTAAAAAATTCCGAAAATAGGCTAGAACGACTATAAATGGTCCTAGCTAACGTTTTTAATTAGTTCCGGTTGAATCGGAGAAAGTCGAGGAAATCGTCGAAAAAAAGTTGAAGGCTATAGTATGGAAAAATCGTCGATTTTCGCGATGAATTAAAAAATTCCGAAAATAGGCTAGAACGACTATAAATGGTCCTAGCTAACGTTTTTACTTAGTTCCGGTTCAATCGGAGAAAGTCGAGGAAATCGTCGAAAAAAAGTTGAAGGCTATAGTATGGAAAAATCGTCGATTTTCGCGATGAATTAAAAAATTCCGAAAATAGGCTAGAACGACTATAAATGGTCCTAGCTAACGTTTTTACTTAGTTCCGGTTCAATCGGAGAAAGTCGAGGAAATCGTCGAAAAAAAGTTGAAGGCTATAGTATGGAAAAATCGTCGATTTTCGCGATGAATTAAAAAATTCCGAAAATAGGCTAGAACGACTATAAATGGTCCTAGCTAACGTTTTTACTTAGTTCCGCTTCAATCGGAGAAAGTCGAGGAAATCGTCGAAAAAAAGTTGAAGGCTATAGTATGGAAAAATCGTCGATTTTCGCGATGAATTAAAAAATTCCGAAAATAGGCTAGAACGACTATAAATGGTCCTAGCTAACGTTTTTACTTAGTTCCGGATCAATCGGAGAAAGTCGAGGAAATCGTCGAAAAAAAGTTGAAGGCTATAGTATGGAAAAATCGTCGATTTTCGCGATGAATTAAAAAATTCCGAAAATAGGCTAGAACGACTATAAATGGTCCTAGCTAACGTTTTTACTTAGTTCCGCTTCAATCGGAGAAAGTCGAGGAAATCGTCGAAAAAAAGTTGAAGGCTATATATAGTATGGAAAAATCGTCGAATTTCGCGATGAATTAAAAAATTCCGAAAATAGGCTAGAACGACTATAAATGGTCCTAGCTAACGTTTTTACTTAGTTCCGGTTCAATCGGAGAAAGTCGAGGAAATCGTCGAAAAAAAGTTGAAGGCTATAGTATGGAAAAATCGTCGATTTTCGCGATGAATTAAAAAATTCCGAAAATAGGCTAGAACGACTATAAATGGTCCTAGCTAACGTTTTTACTTAGTTCCGGTTCAATCGGAGAAAGTCGAGGAAATCGTCGAAAAAAAGTTGAAGGCTATAGTATGGAAAAATCGTCGATTTTCGCGATGAATTAAAAAATTCCGAAAATAGGCTAGAACGACTATAAATGGTCCTAGCTAACGTTTTTACTTAGTTCCGGTTCAATCGGAGAAAGTCGAGGAAATCGTCGAAAAAAAGTTGAAGGCTATAGTATGGAAAAATCGTCGATTTTCGCGATGAATTAAAAAATTCCGAAAATAGGCTAGAACGACTATAAATGGTCCTAGCTAACGTTTTTACTTAGTTCCGCTTCAATCGGAGAAAGTCGAGGAAATCGTCGAAAAAAAGTTGAAGGCTATAGTATGGAAAAATCGTCGATTTTCGCGATGAATTAAAAAATTCCGAAAATAGGCTAGAACGACTATAAATGGTCCTAGCTAACGTTTTTACTTAGTTCCGCTTCAATCGGAGAAAGTCGAGGAAATCGTCGAAAAAAAGTTGAAGGCTATAGTATGGAAAAATCGTCGATTTTCGCGATGAATTAAAAAATTCCGAAAATAGGCTAGAACGACTATAAATGGTCCTAGCTAACGTTTTTACTTAGTTCCGGTTCAATCGGAGAAAGTCGAGGAAATCGTCGAAAAAAAGTTGAAGGCTATACTATGGAAAAATCGTCGATTTTCGGGATGAATTAAAAAAATCCGAAAATAGGCTAGAACGACTATAAATGGTCCTAGCTAACGTTTTTACTTAGTTCCGCTTCAATCGGAGAAAGTCGAGGAAATCGTCGAAAAAAAGTTGAAGGCTATAGTATGGAAAAATCGTCGATTTTCGCGATGAATTAAAAAATTCCGAAAATAGGCTAGAACGACTATAAATGGTCCTAGCTAACGTTTTTACTTAGTTCCGGTTCAATTGGAGAAAGTCGAGGAAATCGTCGAAAAAAAGTTGAAGGCTATACTATGGAAAAATCGTCGATTTTCGCGATGAATTAAAAAATTCCGAAAATACGCTAGAACGACTATAAATGGTCCTAGCTAACGTTTTTACTTAGTTCCGGTTCAATCGGAGAAAGTCGAGGAAATCGTCGAAAAAAAGTTGAAGGCTATACTATGGAAAAATCGTCGATTTTCGCGATGAATTAAAAAATTCCGAAAATACGCTAGAACGACTATAAATGGTCCTAGCTAACGTTTTTACTTAGTTCCGGTTCAATCGGAGAAAGTCGAGGAAATCGTCGAAAAAAAGTTGAAGGCTATACTATGGAAAAATCGTCGATTTTCGCGATGAATTAAAAAATTCCGAAAATAGGCTAGAACGACTATAAATGGTCCTAGCTAACGTTTTTACTTAGTTCCGCTTCAATCGGAGAAAGTCGAGGAAATCGTCGAAAAAAAGTTGAAGGCTATAAGTATGGAAAAATCGTCGATTTTCGCGATGAATTAAAAAATTCCGAAAATAGGCTAGAACGACTATAAATGGTCCTAGCTAACGTTTTTACTTAGTTCCGGTTCAATTGGAGAAAGTCGAGGAAATCGTCGAAAAAAAGTTGAAGGCTATACTATGGAAAAATCGTCGATTTTCGCGATGAATTAAAAAATTCCGAAAATAGGCTAGAACGACTATAAATGGTCCTAGCTAACGTTTTTACTTAGTTCCGGTTCAATTGGAGAAAGTCGAGGAAATCGTCGAAAAAAAGTTGAAGGCTATACTATGGAAAAATCGTCGATTTTCGCGATGAATTAAAAAATTCCGAAAATACGCTAGAACGACTATAAATGGTCCTAGCTAACGTTTTTACTTAGTTCCGGTTCAATCGGAGAAAGTCGAGGAAATCGTCGAAAAAAAGTTGAAGGCTATAAGTATGGAAAAATCGTCGATTTTCGCGATGAATTAAAAAATTCCGAAAATACGCTAGAACGACTATAAATGGTCCTAGCTAACGTTTTTACTTAGTTCCGGTTCAATCGGAGAAAGTCGAGGAAATCGTCGAAAAAAAGTTGAAGGCTATAGTATGGAAAAATCGTCGATTTTCGCGATGAATTAAAAAATTCCGAAAATACGCTAGAACGACTATAAATGGTCCTAGCTAACGTTTTTACTTAGTTCCGGTTCAATCGGAGAAAGTCGAGGAAATCGTCGAAAAAAAGTTGAAGGCTATACTATGGAAAAATCGTCGATTTTCGCGATGAATTAAAAAATTCCGAAAATACACTAGAACGACTATAAATGGTCCTAGCTAACGTTTTTACTTAGTTCCGGTTCAATCGGAGAAAGTCGAGGAAATCGTCGAAAAAAAGTTGAAGGCTATACTATGGAAAAATCGTCGATTTTCGCGATGAATTAAAAAATTCCGAAAATACGCTAGAACGACTATAAATGGTCCTAGCTAACGTTTTTACTTAGTTCCGGTTCAATCGGAGAAAGTCGAGGAAATCGTCGAAAAAAAGTTGAAGGCTATACTATGGAAAAATCGTCGATTTTCGCGATGAATTAAAAAATTCCGAAAATACGCTAGAACGACTATAAATGGTCCTAGCTAACGTTTTTACTTAGTTCCGGTTCAATCGGAGAAAGTCGAGGAAATCGTCGAAAAAAAGTTGAAGGCTATACTATGGAAAAATCGTCGATTTTCGCGATGAATTAAAAAATTCCGAAAATACGCTAGAACGACTATAAATGGTCCTAGCTAACGTTTTTACTTAGTTCCGGTTCAATCGGAGAAAGTCGAGGAAATCGTCGAAAAAAAGTTGAAGGCTATACTATGGAAAAATCGTCGATTTTCGCGATGAATTAAAAAATTCCGAAAATACGCTAGAACGACTATAAATGGTCCTAGCTAACGTTTTTACTTAGTTCCGGTTCAATCGGAGAAAGTCGAGGAAATCGTCGAAAAAAAGTTGAAGGCTATAGTATGGAAAAATCGTCGATTTTCGCGATGAATTAAAAAATTCCGAAAATAGGCTAGAACGACTATAAATGGTCCTAGCTAACGTTTTTACTTAGTTCCGGTTCAATCGGAGAAAGTCGAGGAAATCGTCGAAAAAAAGTTGAAGGCTATACTATGGAAAAATCGTCGATTTTCGCGATGAATTAAAAAATTCCGAAAATAGGCTAGAACGACTATAAATGGTCCTAGCTAACGTTTTTACTTAGTTCCGGTTCAATCGGAGAAAGTCGAGGAAATCGTCGAAAAAAAGTTGAAGGCTATACTATGGAAAAATCGTCGATTTTCGCGATGAATTAAAAAATTCCGAAAATAGGCTAGAACGACTATAAATGGTCCTAGCTAACGTTTTTACTTAGTTCCGCTTCAATCGGAGAAAGTCGAGGAAATCGTCGAAAAAAAGTTGAAGGCTATAGTATGGAAAAATCGTCGATTTTCGCGATGAATTAAAAAATTCCGAAAATAGGCTAGAACGACTATAAATGGTCCTAGCTAGCGTTTTTACTTAGTTCCGCTTCAATCGGAGAAAATCGAGGAAATCGTCGAAAAAAAGTTGAAGGCTATAGTATGGAAAAATCGTCGATTTTCGCGATGAATTAAAAAATTCCGAAAATACGCTAGAACGACTATAAATGGTCCTAGCTAACGTTTTTACTTAGTTCCGCTTCAATCGGAGAAAGTCGAGGAAATCGTCGAAAAAAAGTTGAAGGCTATAGTATGGAAAAATCGTCGATTTTCGCGATGAATTAAAAAATTCTGAAAATAGGCTAGAACGACTATAAATGGTCCTAGCTAACGTTTTTACTTAGTTCCGCTTCAATCGGAGAAAGTCGAGGAAATCGTCGAAAAAAAGTTGAAGGCTATAGTATGGAAAAATCGTCAATTTTCGCGATGAATTAAAAAAATCTGAAAATAGGCTAGAACGACTATAAATGGTCCTAGCTAACGTTTTTACTTAGTTCCGCTTCAATCGGAGAAAGTCGAGGAAATCGTCGAAAAAAAGTTGAAGGCTATACTATGGAAAAATCGTCGATTTTCGCGATGAATTAAAAAATTCTGAAAATAGGCTAGAACGACTATAAATGGTCCTAGCTAACGTTTTTACTTAGTTCCGCTTCAATCGGAGAAAGTCGAGGAAATCGTCGAAAAAAAGTTGAAGGCTATAGTATGGAAAAATCGTCGATTTTCGCGATGAATTAAAAAATTCCGAAAATAGGCTAGAACGACTATAAATGGTCCTAGCTAACGTTTTTACTTAGTTCCGGTTCAAGCGGAGAAAGTCGAGGAAATCGTCGAAAAAAAGTTGAAGGCTATAGTATGGAAAAATCGTCGATTTTCGCGATGAATTAAAAAATTCCGAAAATACGCTAGAACGACTATAAATGGTCCTAGCTAACGTTTTTACTTAGTTCCGGTTCAATCGGAGAAAGTCGAGGAAATCGTCGAAAAAAAGTTGAAGGCTATACTATGGAAAAATCGTCGATTTTCGCGATGAATTAAAAAATTCTGAAAATAGGCTAGAACGACTATAAATGGTCCTAGCTAACGTTTTTACTAAGTTCCGGTTCAAGCGGAGAAAGTCGAGGAAATCGTCGAAAAAAAGTTGAAGGCTATAGTATGGAAAAATCGTCGATTTTCGCGATGAATTAAAAAATTCCGAAAATACGCTAGAACGACTATAAATGGTCCTAGCTAACGTTTTTACTTAGTTCCGGTTCAAGCGGAGAAAGTCGAGGAAATCGTCGAAAAAAAGTTGAAGGCTATAGTATGGAAAAATCGTCGATTTTCGCGATGAATTAAAAAATTCCGAAAATACGCTAGAACGACTATAAATGGTCCTAGCTAACGTTTTTACTTAGTTCCGGTTCAATCGGAGAAAGTCGAGGAAATCGTCGAAAAAAAGTTGAAGGCTATAGTATGGAAAAATCGTCGATTTTCGCGATGAATTAAAAAATTCCGAAAATAGGCTAGAACGACTATAAATGGTCCTAGCTAACGTTTTTACTTAGTTCCGCTTCATTCGGAGAAAGTCGAGGAAATCGTCGAAGAAAAGTTGAAGGCTATAGTATGGAAAAATCGTCGATTTTCGCGATGAATTAAAAAATTCCGAAAATAGGCTAGAACGACTATAAATGGTCCTAGCTAACGTTTTTACTTAGTTCCGGTTCAATCGGAGAAAGTCGAGGAAATCGTCGAAAAAAAGTTGAAGGCTATAGTATGGAAAAATCGTCGATTTTCGCGATGAATTAAAAAATTCTGAAAATAGGCTAGAACGACTATAAATGGTCCTAGCTAACGTTTTTACTTAGTTCCGCTTCAATCGGAGAAAGTCGAGGAAATCGTCGAAAAAAAGTTGAAGGCTATAGTATGGAAAAATCGTCGATTTTCGCGATGAATTAAAAAATTCCGAAAATAGGCTAGAACGACTATAAATGGTCCTAGCTAACGTTTTTACTTAGTTCCGGATCAATCGGAGAAAGTCGAGGAAATCGTCGAAAAAAAGTTGAAGGCTATAGTATGGAAAAATCGTCGATTTTCGCGATGAATTAAAAAATTCCGAAAATAGGCTAGAACGACTATAAATGGTCCTAGCTAACGTTTTTAATTAGTTCCGGTTCAATCGGAGAAAGTCGAGGAAATCGTCGAAAAAAAGTTGAAGGCTATAGTATGGAAAAATCGTCGATTTTCGCGATGAATTAAAAAATTCCGAAAATAGGCTAGAACGACTATAAATGGTCCTAGCTAACGTTTTTACTTAGTTCCGGTTCAATCGGAGAAAGTCGAGGAAATCGTCGAAAAAAAGTTGAAGGCTATAAGTATGAAAAAATCGTCGATTTTCGCGATGAATTAAAAAATTCCGAAAATAAGCTAGAACGACTATAAATGGTCCTAGCTAACGTTTTTACTTAGTTCCGCTTCAATCGGAGAAAGTCGAGGAAATCGTCGAAAAAAAGTTGAAGGCTATAGTATGGAAAAATCGTCGATTTTCGCGATGAATTAAAAAATTCCTAAAATAGGCTAGAACGACTATAAATGGTCCTAGCTAACGTTTTTACTTAGTTCCGGTTCAATCGGAGAAAGTCGAGGAAATCGTCGAAAAAAAGTTGAAGGCTATAGTATGGAAAAATCGTCGACTTTCGCGATGAATTAAAAAATTCCGAAAATAGGCTAGAACGACTATAAATGGTCCTAGCTAACGTTTTTACTTAGTTCCGGTTCAATCGGAGAAAGTCGAGGAAATCGTCGAAAAAAAGTTGAAGGCTATAGTATGGAAAAATCGTCGATTTTCGCGATGAATTAAAAAATTCTGAAAATAGGCTAGAACGACTATAAATGGTCCTAGCTAACGTTTTTACTTAGTTCCGGTTCAATCGGAGAAAGTCGAGGAAATCGTCGAAAAAAAGTTGAAGGCTATAGTATGGAAAAATCGTCGACTTTCGCGATGAATTAAAAAATTCCTAAAATAGGCTAGAACGACTATAAATGGTCCTAGCTAACGTTTTTACTTAGTTCCGCTTCAATCGGAGAAAGTCGAGGAAATCGTCGAAAAAAAGTTGAAGGCTATAGTATGGAAAAATCGTCGACTTTCGCGATGAATTAAAAAATTCCGAAAATAGGCTAGAACGACTATAAATGGTCCTAGCTAACGTTTTTACTTAGTTCCGGTTCAATCGGAGAAAGTCGAGGAAATCGTCGAAAAAAAGTTGAAGGCTATAGTATGGAAAAATCGTCGATTTTCGCGATGAATTAAAAAATTCTGAAAATAGGCTAGAACGACTATAAATGGTCCTAGCTAACGTTTTTACTTAGTTCCGCTTCAATCGGAGAAAGTCGAGGAAATCGTCGAAAAAAAGTTGAAGGCTATAGTATGGAAAAATCGTCGATTTTCGCGATGAATTAAAAAATTCCGAAAATAGGCTAGAACGACTATAAATGGTCCTAGCTAACGTTTTTACTTAGTTCCGGTTCAATCGGAGAAAGTCGAGGAAATCGTCGAAGAAAAGTTGAAGGCTATAGTATGGAAAAATCGTCGATTTTCGCGATGAATTAAAAAATTCCGAAAATAGGCTAGAACGACTATAAATGGTCCTAGCTAACGTTTTTACTTAGTTCCGGTTCAATCGGAGAAAGTCGAGGAAATCGTCGAAAAAAAGTTGAAGGCTATAGTATGGAAAAATCGTCGATTTTCGCGATGAATTAAAAAATTCTGAAAATAGGCTAGAACGACTATAAATGGTCCTAGCTAACGTTTTTACTTAGTTCCGCTTCAATCGGAGAAAGTCGAGGAAATCGTCGAAAAAAAGTTGAAGGCTATAGTATGGAAAAATCGTCGATTTTCGCGATGAATTAAAAAATTCCGAAAATAGGCTAGAACGACTATAAATGGTCCTAGCTAACGTTTTTACTTAGTTCCGGATCAATCGGAGAAAGTCGAGGAAATCGTCAAAAAAAAGTTGAAGGCTATAGTATGGAAAAATCGTCGATTTTCGCGATGAATTAAAAAATTCCGAAAATAGGCTAGAACGACTATAAATGGTCCTAGCTAACGTTTTTAATTAGTTCCGGTTCAATCGGAGAAAGTCGAGGAAATCGTCGAAAAAAAGTTGAAGGCTATAGTATGGAAAAATCGTCGATTTTCGCGATGAATTAAAAAATTCCGAAAATAGGCTAGAACGACTATAAATGGTCCTAGCTAACGTTTTTACTTAGTTCCGGTTCAATCGGAGAAAGTCGAGGAAATCGTCGAAAAAAAGTTGAAGGCTATAAGTATGAAAAAATCGTCGATTTTCGCGATGAATTAAAAAATTCCGAAAATAAGCTAGAACGACTATAAATGGTCCTAGCTAACGTTTTTACTTAGTTCCGGATCAATCGGAGAAAGTCGAGGAAATCGTCGAAAAAAAGTTGAAGGCTATAGTATGGAAAAATCGTCGATTTTCGCGATGAATTAAAAAATTCCGAAAATAGGCTAGAACGACTATAAATGGTCCTAGCTAACGTTTTTACTTAGTTCCGCTTCAATCGGAGAAAGTCGAGGAAATCGTCGAAAAAAAGTTGAAGGCTATAGTATGGAAAAATCGTCGATTTTCGCGATGAATTAAAAAATTCCGAAAATAGACTAGAACTACTATAAATGGTCCTAGCTAACGTTTTTACTTAGTTCCGGTTCAATCGGAGAAAGTCGAGGAAATCGTCGAAAAAAAGTTGAAGGCTATAGTATGGAAAAATCGTCGATTTTCGCGATGAATTAAAAAATTCCGAAAATAGGCTAGAACGACTATAAATGGTCCTAGCTAACGTTTTTACTTAGTTCCGGTTCAATCGGAGAAAGTCGAGGAAATCGTCGAAAAAAAGTTGAAGGCTATAGTATGGAAAAATCGTCGATTTTCGCGATGAATTAAAAAATTCCGAAAATAGGCTAGAACGACTATAAATGGTCCTAGCTAACGTTTTTACTTAGTTCCGGATCAATCGGAGAAAGTCGAGGAAATCGTCGAAAAAAAGTTGAAGGCTATAGTATGGAAAAATCGTCGATTTTCGCGATGAATTAAAAAATTCCGAAAATAGGCTAGAACGACTATAAATGGTCCTAGCTAACGTTTTTAATTAGTTCCGGTTCAATCGGAGAAAGTCGAGGAAATCGTCGAAAAAAAGTTGAAGGCTATAGTATGGAAAAATCGTCGATTTTCGCGATGAATTAAAAAATTCCGAAAATAGGCTAGAACGACTATAAATGGTCCTAGCTAACGTTTTTAATTAGTTCCGGTTCAATCGGAGAAAGTCGAGGAAATCGTCGAAAAAAAGTTGAAGGCTATAGTATGGAAAAATCGTCGATTTTCGCGATGAATTAAAAAATTCCGAAAATAGGCTAGAACGACTATAAATGGTCCTAGCTAACGTTTTTACTTAGTTCCGGTTCAATCGGAGAAAGTCGAGGAAATCGTCGAAAAAAAGTTGAAGGCTATAGTATGGAAAAATCGTCGATTTTCGCGATGAATTAAAAAATTCCGAAAATAGGCTAGAACGACTATAAATGGTCCTAGCTAACGTTTTTACTTAGTTCCGCTTCAATCGGAGAAAGTCGAGGAAATCGTCGAAAAAAAGTTGAAGGCTATAGTATGGAAAAATCGTCGATTTTCGCGATGAATTAAAAAATTCCGAAAATAGGCTAGAACGACTATAAATGGTCCTAGCTAACGTTTTTACTTAGTTCCGGTTCAATCGGAGAAAGTCGAGGAAATCGTCGAAAAAAAGTTGAAGGCTATACTATGGAAAAATCGTCGATTTTCGGGATGAATTAAAAAAATCCGAAAATAGGCTAGAACGACTATAAATGGTCCTAGCTAACGTTTTTACTTAGTTCCGCTTCAATCGGAGAAAGTCGAGGAAATCGTCGAAAAAAAGTTGAAGGCTATAGTATGGAAAAATCGTCGATTTTCGCGATGAATTAAAAAATTCCGAAAATAGGCTAGAACGACTATAAATGGTCCTAGCTAACGTTTTTACTTAGTTCCGGTTCAATTGGAGAAAGTCGAGGAAATCGTCGAAAAAAAGTTGAAGGCTATACTATGGAAAAATCGTCGATTTTCGCGATGAATTAAAAAATTCCGAAAATACGCTAGAACGACTATAAATGGTCCTAGCTAACGTTTTTACTTAGTTCCGGTTCAATCGGAGAAAGTCGAGGAAATCGTCGAAAAAAAGTTGAAGGCTATACTATGGAAAAATCGTCGATTTTCGCGATGAATTAAAAAATTCCGAAAATACGCTAGAACGACTATAAATGGTCCTAGCTAACGTTTTTACTTAGTTCCGGTTCAATCGGAGAAAGTCGAGGAAATCGTCGAAAAAAAGTTGAAGGCTATACTATGGAAAAATCGTCGATTTTCGCGATGAATTAAAAAATTCCGAAAATAGGCTAGAACGACTATAAATGGTCCTAGCTAACGTTTTTACTTAGTTCCGCTTCAATCGGAGAAAGTCGAGGAAATCGTCGAAAAAAAGTTGAAGGCTATAAGTATGGAAAAATCGTCGATTTTCGCGATGAATTAAAAAATTCCGAAAATAGGCTAGAACGACTATAAATGGTCCTAGCTAACGTTTTTACTTAGTTCCGGTTCAATTGGAGAAAGTCGAGGAAATCGTCGAAAAAAAGTTGAAGGCTATACTATGGAAAAATCGTCGATTTTCGCGATGAATTAAAAAATTCCGAAAATAGGCTAGAACGACTATAAATGGTCCTAGCTAACGTTTTTACTTAGTTCCGGTTCAATTGGAGAAAGTCGAGGAAATCGTCGAAAAAAAGTTGAAGGCTATACTATGGAAAAATCGTCGATTTTCGCGATGAATTAAAAAATTCCGAAAATACGCTAGAACGACTATAAATGGTCCTAGCTAACGTTTTTACTTAGTTCCGGTTCAATCGGAGAAAGTCGAGGAAATCGTCGAAAAAAAGTTGAAGGCTATAGTATGGAAAAATCGTCGATTTTCGCGATGAATTAAAAAATTCCGAAAATACGCTAGAACGACTATAAATGGTCCTAGCTAACGTTTTTACTTAGTTCCGCTTCAATCGGAGAAAGTCGAGGAAATCGTCGAAAAAAAGTTGAAGGCTATACTATGGAAAAATCGTCGATTTTCGCGATGAATTAAAAAATTCCGAAAATAGGCTAGAACGACTATAAATGGTCCTAGCTAACGTTTTTACTTAGTTCCGGTTCAATCGGAGAAAGTCGAGGAAATCGTCGAAAAAAAGTTGAAGGCTATAGTATGGAAAAATCATCGATTTTCGCGATGAATTAAAAAATTCCGAAAATAGGCTAGAACGACTATAAATGGTCCTAGCTAACGTTTTTACTTAGTTCCGCTTCAATCGGAGAAAGTCGAGGAAATCGTCGAAAAAAAGTTGAAGGCTATAAGTATGGAAAAATCGTCGATTTTCGCGATGAATTAAAAAATTCCGAAAATAGGCTAGAACGAATATAAATAGTCCTAGCTAACGTTTTTACTTAGTTCCGGTTCAATTGGAGAAAGTCGAGGAAATCGTCGAAAAAAAGTTGAAGGCTATACTATGGAAAAATCGTCGATTTTCGCGATGAATTAAAAAATTCCGAAAATACGCTAGAACGACTATAAATGGTCCTAGCTAACGTTTTTACTTAGTTCCGGTTCAATCGGAGAAAGTCGAGGAAATCGTCGAAAAAAAGTTGAAGGCTATAGTATGGAAAAATCGTCGATTTTCGCGATGAATTAAAAAATTCCGAAAATACGCTAGAACGACTATAAATGGTCCTAGCTAACGTTTTTACTTAGTTCCGGTTCAATCGGAGAAAGTCGAGGAAATCGTCGAAAAAAAGTTGAAGGCTATACTATGGAAAAATCGTCGATTTTCGCGATGAATTAAAAAATTCCGAAAATACGCTAGAACGACTATAAATGGTCCTAGCTAACGTTTTTACTTAGTTCCGGTTCAATCGGAGAAAGTCGAGGAAATCGTCGAAAAAAAGTTGAAGGCTATACTATGGAAAAATCGTCGATTTTCGCGATGAATTAAAAAATTCCGAAAATACGCTAGAACGACTATAAATGGTCCTAGCTAACGTTTTTACTTAGTTCCGGTTCAATCGGAGAAAGTCGAGGAAATCGTCGAAAAAAAGTTGAAGGCTATACTATGGAAAAATCGTCGATTTTCGCGATGAATTAAAAAATTCCGAAAATACGCTAGAACGACTATAAATGGTCCTAGCTAACGTTTTTACTTAGTTCCGGTTCAATCGGAGAAAGTCGAGGAAATCGTCGAAAAAAAGTTGAAGGCTATACTATGGAAAAATCGTCGATTTTCGCGATGAATTAAAAAATTCCGAAAATACGCTAGAACGACTATAAATGGTCCTAGCTAACGTTTTTACTTAGTTCCGGTTCAATCGGAGAAAGTCGAGGAAATCGTCGAAAAAAAGTTGAAGGCTATACTATGGAAAAATCGTCGATTTTCGCGATGAATTAAAAAATTCCGAAAATACGCTAGAACGACTATAAATGGTCCTAGCTAACGTTTTTACTTAGTTCCGGTTCAATCGGAGAAAGTCGAGGAAATCGTCGAAAAAAAGTTGAAGGCTATAGTATGGAAAAATCGTCGATTTTCGCGATGAATTAAAAAATTCCGAAAATAGGCTAGAACGACTATAAATGGTCCTAGCTAACGTTTTTACTTAGTTCCGGTTCAATCGGAGAAAGTCGAGGAAATCGTCGAAAAAAAGTTGAAGGCTATACTATGGAAAAATCGTCGATTTTCGCGATGAATTAAAAAATTCCGAAAATAGGCTAGAACGACTATAAATGGTCCTAGCTAACGTTTTTACTTAGTTCCGGTTCAATCGGAGAAAGTCGAGGAAATCGTCGAAAAAAAGTTGAAGGCTATACTATGGAAAAATCGTCGATTTTCGCGATGAATTAAAAAATTCCGAAAATAGGCTAGAACGACTATAAATGGTCCTAGCTAACGTTTTTACTTAGTTCCGCTTCAATCGGAGAAAGTCGAGGAAATCGTCGAAAAAAAGTTGAAGGCTATAGTATGGAAAAATCGTCGATTTTCGCGATGAATTAAAAAATTCCGAAAATAGGCTAGAACGACTATAAATGGTCCTAGCTAGCGTTTTTACTTAGTTCCGCTTCAATCGGAGAAAATCGAGGAAATCGTCGAAAAAAAGTTGAAGGCTATAGTATGGAAAAATCGTCGATTTTCGCGATGAATTAAAAAATTCCGAAAATACGCTAGAACGACTATAAATGGTCCTAGCTAACGTTTTTACTTAGTTCCGCTTCAATCGGAGAAAGTCGAGGAAATCGTCGAAAAAAAGTTGAAGGCTATAGTATGGAAAAATCGTCGATTTTCGCGATGAATTAAAAAATTCTGAAAATAGGCTAGAACGACTATAAATGGTCCTAGCTAACGTTTTTACTTAGTTCCGCTTCAATCGGAGAAAGTCGAGGAAATCGTCGAAAAAAAGTTGAAGGCTATAGTATGGAAAAATCGTCAATTTTCGCGATGAATTAAAAAATTCTGAAAATAGGCTAGAACGACTATAAATGGTCCTAGCTAACGTTTTTACTTAGTTCCGCTTCAATCGGAGAAAGTCGAGGAAATCGTCGAAAAAAAGTTGAAGGCTATACTATGGAAAAATCGTCGATTTTCGCGATGAATTAAAAAATTCTGAAAATAGGCTAGAACGACTATAAATGGTCCTAGCTAACGTTTTTACTTAGTTCCGCTTCAATCGGAGAAAGTCGAGGAAATCGTCGAAAAAAAGTTGAAGGCTATAGTATGGAAAAATCGTCGATTTTCGCGATGAATTAAAAAATTCCGAAAATAGGCTAGAACGACTATAAATGGTCCTAGCTAACGTTTTTACTTAGTTCCGGTTCAAGCGGAGAAAGTCGAGGAAATCGTCGAAAAAAAGTTGAAGGCTATAGTATGGAAAAATCGTCGATTTTCGCGATGAATTAAAAAATTCCGAAAATACGCTAGAACGACTATAAATGGTCCTAGCTAACGTTTTTACTTAGTTCCGGTTCAATCGGAGAAAGTCGAGGAAATCGTCGAAAAAAAGTTGAAGGCTATACTATGGAAAAATCGTCGATTTTCGCGATGAATTAAAAAATTCTGAAAATAGGCTAGAACGACTATAAATGGTCCTAGCTAACGTTTTTACTAAGTTCCGGTTCAAGCGGAGAAAGTCGAGGAAATCGTCGAAAAAAAGTTGAAGGCTATAGTATGGAAAAATCGTCGATTTTCGCGATGAATTAAAAAATTCCGAAAATACGCTAGAACGACTATAAATGGTCCTAGCTAACGTTTTTACTTAGTTCCGGTTCAAGCGGAGAAAGTCGAGGAAATCGTCGAAAAAAAGTTGAAGGCTATAGTATGGAAAAATCGTCGATTTTCGCGATGAATTAAAAAATTCCGAAAATACGCTAGAACGACTATAAATGGTCCTAGCTAACGTTTTTACTTAGTTCCGGTTCAATCGGAGAAAGTCGAGGAAATCGTCGAAAAAAAGTTGAAGGCTATAGTATGGAAAAATCGTCGATTTTCGCGATGAATTAAAAAATTCCGAAAATAGGCTAGAACGACTATAAATGGTCCTAGCTAACGTTTTTACTTAGTTCCGCTTCATTCGGAGAAAGTCGAGGAAATCGTCGAAAAAAAGTTGAAGGCTATAGTATGGAAAAATCGTCGATTTTCGCGATGAATTAAAAAATTCCGAAAATACGCTAGAACGACTATAAATGGTCCTAGCTAACGTTTTTACTTAGTTCCGGTTCAAGCGGAGAAAGTCGAGGAAATCGTCGAAAAAAAGTTGAAGGCTATAGTATGGAAAAATCGTCGATTTTCGCGATGAATTAAAAAATTCCGAAAATAGGCTAGAACGACTATAAATGGTCCTAGCTAACGTTTTTACTTAGTTCCGCTTCATTCGGAGAAAGTCGAGGAAATCGTCGAAAAAAAGTTGAAGGCTATAGTATGGAAAAATCGTCGATTTTCGCGATGAATTAAAAAATTCCGAAAATACGCTAGAACGACTATAAATGGTCCTAGCTAACGTTTTTACTTAGTTCCGGTTCAAGCGGAGAAAGTCGAGGAAATCGTCGAAAAAAAGTTGAAGGCTATAGTATGGAAAAATCGTCGATTTTCGCGATGAATTAAAAAATTCCGAAAATACGCTAGAACGACTATAAATGGTCCTAGCTAACGTTTTTACTTAGTTCCGGTTCAAGCGGAGAAAGTCGAGGAAATCGTCGAAAAAAAGTTGAAGGCTATAGTATGGAAAAATCGTCGATTTTCGCGATGAATTAAAAAATTCCGAAAATACGCTAGAACGACTATAAATGGTCCTAGCTAACGTTTTTACTTAGTTCCGGTTCAATCGGAGAAAGTCGAGGAAATCGTCGAAAAAAAGTTGAAGGCTATAGTATGGAAAAATCGTCGATTTTCGCGATGAATTAAAAAATTCCGAAAATAGGCTAGAACGACTATAAATGGTCCTAGCTAACGTTTTTACTTAGTTCCGGTTCAATCGGAGAAAGTCGAGGAAATCGTCGAAAAAAAGTTGAAGGCTATAGTAAGGAAAAATCGTCGATTTTCGCGATGAATTAAAAAATTCCGAAAATACGCTAGAACGACTATAAATGGTCCTAGCTAACGTTTTTACTTAGTTCCGGTTCAAGCGGAGAAAGTCGAGGAAATCGTCGAAAAAAAGTTGAAGGCTATAGTATGGAAAAATCGTCGATTTTCGCGATGAATTAAAAAATTCCGAAAATACGCTAGAACGACTATAAATGGTCCTAGCTAACGTTTTTACTTAGTTCCGGTTCAATCGGAGAAAGTCGAGGAAATCGTCGAAAAAAAGTTGAAGGCTATAGTATGGAAAAATCGTCGATTTTCGCGATGAATTAAAAAATTCCGAAAATACGCTAGAACGACTATAAATGGTCCTAGCTAACGTTTTTACTTAGTTCCGGTTCAAGCGGAGAAAGTCGAGGAAATCGTCGAAAAAAAGTTGAAGGCTATAGTATGGAAAATCGTCGATTTTCGCGATGAATTAAAAAATTCCGAAAATACGCTAGAACGACTATAAATGGTCCTAGCTAACGTTTTTACTTAGTTCCGCTTCAATCGGAGAAAGTCGAGGAAATCGTCGAAAAAAAGTTGAAGGCTATACTATGGAAAAATCGTCGATTTTCGCGATGAATTAAAAAATTCTGAAAATAGGCTAGAACGACTATAAATGGTCCTAGCTAACGTTTTTACTTAGTTCCGGTTCAATCGGAGAAAGTCGAGGAAATCGTCGAAAAAAAGTTGAAGGCTATAGTATGGAAAAATCGTCGATTTTCGCGATGAATTAAAAAATTCCGAAAATAGGCTAGAACGACTATAAATGGTCCTAGCTAACGTTTTTACTTAGTTCCGGTTCAATCGGAGAAAGTCGAGGAAATCGTCGAAAAAAAGTTGAAGGCTATAGTATGGAAAAATCGTCGATTTTCGCGATGAATTAAAAAATTCCGAAAATAGGCTAGAACGACTATAAATGGTCCTAGCTAACGTTTTTACTTAGTTCCGGTTCAATCGGAGAAAGTCGAGGAAATCGTCGAAAAAAAGTTGAAGGCTATAAGTATGGAAAAATCGTCGATTTTCGCGATGAATTAAAAAATTCTGAAAATAGGCTAGAATGACTATAAATGGTCCTAGCTAACGTTTTTACTTAGTTCCGGTTCAAGCGGAGAAAGTCGAGGAAATCGTCGAAAAAAAGTTGAAGGCTATAGTATGGAAAAATCGTCGATTTTCGCGATGAATTAAAAAATTCCGAAAATACGCTAGAACGACTATAAATGGTCCTAGCTAACGTTTTTACTTAGTTCCGCTTCAATCGGAGAAAGTCGAGGAAATCGTCGAAAAAAAGTTGAAGGCTATAGTATGGAAAAATCGTCGATTTTCGCGATGAATTAAAAAATTCTGAAAATAGGCTAGAACGACTATAAATGGTCCTAGCTAACGTTTTTACTTAGTTCCGGTTCAATCGGAGAAAGTCGAGGAAATCGTCGAAAAAAAGTTGAAGGCTATAGTATGGAAAAATCGTCGATTTTCGCGATGAATTAAAAAATTCCGAAAATAGGCTAGAACGACTATAAATGGTCCTAGCTAACGTTTTTACTTAGTTCCGGTTCAATCGGAGAAAGTCGAGGAAATCGTCGAAAAAAAGTTGAAGGCTATAGTATGGAAAAATCGTCGATTTTCGCGATGAATTAAAAAATTCCGAAAATAGGCTAGAACGACTATAAATGGTCCTAGCTAACGTTTTTACTTAGTTCCGGTTCAATCGGAGAAAGTCGAGGAAATCGTCGAAAAAAAGTTGAAGGCTATAAGTATGGAAAAATCGTCGATTTTCGCGATGAATTAAAAAATTCTGAAAATAGGCTAGAATGACTATAAATGGTCCTAGCTAACGTTTTTACTTAGTTCCGGTTCAAGCGGAGAAAGTCGAGGAAATCGTCGAAAAAAAGTTGAAGGCTATAGTATGGAAAAATCGTCGATTTTCGCGATGAATTAAAAAATTCCGAAAATACGCTAGAACGACTATAAATGGTCCTAGCTAACGTTTTTACTTAGTTCCGCTTCAATCGGAGAAAGTCGAGGAAATCGTCGAAAAAAAGTTGAAGGCTATAGTATGGAAAAATCGTCGATTTTCGCGATGAATTAAAAAATTCTGAAAATAGGCTAGAACGACTATAAATGGTCCTAGCTAACGTTTTTACTTAGTTCCGGTTCAATCGGAGAAAGTCGAGGAAATCGTCGAAAAAAAGTTGAAGGCTATAGTATGGAAAAATCGTCGATTTTCGCGATGAATTAAAAAATTCCGAAAATAGGCTAGAACGACTATAAATGGTCCTAGCTAACGTTTTTACTTAGTTCCGGTTCAATCGGAGAAAGTCGAGGAAATCGTCGAAAAAAAGTTGAAGGCTATAAGTATGGAAAAATCGTCGATTTTCGCGATGAATTAAAAAATTCTGAAAATAGGCTAGAATGACTATAAATGGTCCTAGCTAACGTTTTTACTTAGTTCCGGTTCAAGCGGAGAAAGTCGAGGAAATCGTCGAAAAAAAGTTGAAGGCTATAGTATGGAAAAATCGTCGATTTTCGCGATGAATTAAAAAATTCCGAAAATACGCTAGAACGACTATAAATGGTCCTAGCTAACGTTTTTACTTAGTTCCGCTTCAATCGGAGAAAGTCGAGGAAATCGTCGAAAAAAAGTTGAAGGCTATAGTATGGAAAAATCGTCGATTTTCGCGATGAATTAAAAAATTCTGAAAATAGGCTAGAACGACTATAAATGGTCCTAGCTAACGTTTTTACTTAGTTCCGGTTCAATCGGAGAAAGTCGAGGAAATCGTCGAAAAAAAGTTGAAGGCTATAGTATGGAAAAATCGTCGATTTTCGCGATGAATTAAAAAATTCCGAAAATAGGCTAGAACGACTATAAATGGTCCTAGCTAACGTTTTTACTTAGTTCCGGTTCAATCGGAGAAAGTCGAGGAAATCGTCGAAAAAAAGTTGAAGGCTATAGTATGGAAAAATCGTCGATTTTCGCGATGAATTAAAAAATTCTGAAAATAGGCTAGAACGACTATAAATGGTCTTAACTAACGTTTTTACTTAGTTCCGGTTCAATCGGAGAAAGTCGAGGAAATCGTCGAAAAAAAGTTGAAGGCTATAGTATGGAAAAATCGTCGATTTTCGCGATGAATTAAAAAATTCCGAAAATACGCTAGAACGACTATAAATGGTCCTAGCTAACGTTTTTACTTAGTTCCGGTTCAATCGGAGAAAGTCGAGGAAATCGTCGAAAAAAAGTTGAAGGCTATAGTATGGAAAAATCGTCGATTTTCGCGATGAATTAAAAAATTCCGAAAATAGGCTAGAACGACTATAAATGGTCCTAGCTAACGTTTTTACTTAGTTCCGCTTCATTCGGAGAAAGTCGAGGAAATCGTCGAAAAAAAGTTGAAGGCTATAGTATGGAAAAATCGTCGATTTTCGCGATGAATTAAAAAATTCCGAAAATACGCTAGAACGACTATAAATGGTCCTAGCTAACGTTTTTACTTAGTTCCGGTTCAAGCGGAGAAAGTCGAGGAAATCGTCGAAAAAAAGTTGAAGGCTATAGTATGGAAAAATCGTCGATTTTCGCGATGAATTAAAAAATTCCGAAAATACGCTAGAACGACTATAAATGGTCCTAGCTAACGTTTTTACTTAGTTCCGGTTCAATCGGAGAAAGTCGAGGAAATCGTCGAAAAAAAGTTGAAGGCTATAGTATGGAAAAATCGTCGATTTTCGCGATGAATTAAAAAATTCCGAAAATACGCTAGAACGACTATAAATGGTCCTAGCTAACGTTTTTACTTAGTTCCGGTTCAAGCGGAGAAAGTCGAGGAAATCGTCGAAAAAAAGTTGAAGGCTATAGTATGGAAAAATCGTCGATTTTCGCGATGAATTAAAAAATTCCGAAAATAGGCTAGAACGACTATAAATGGTCCTAGCTAACGTTTTTACTTAGTTCCGGTTCAATCGGAGAAAGTCGAGGAAATCGTCGAAAAAAAGTTGAAGGCTATAGTATGGAAAAATCGTCGATTTTCGCGATGAATTAAAAAATTCCGAAAATAGGCTAGAACGACTATAAATGGTCCTAGCTAACGTTTTTACTTAGTTCCGCTTCATTCGGAGAAAGTCGAGGAAATCGTCGAAAAAAAGTTGAAGGCTATAGTATGGAAAAATCGTCGATTTTCGCGATGAATTAAAAAATTCCGAAAATACGCTAGAACGACTATAAATGGTCCTAGCTAACGTTTTTACTTAGTTCCGCTTCAATCGGAGAAAGTCGAGGAAATCGTCGAAAAAAAGTTGAAGGCTATACTATGGAAAAATCGTCGATTTTCGCGATGAATTAAAAAATTCTGAAAATAGGCTAGAACGACTATAAATGGTCCTAGCTAACGTTTTTACTTAGTTCCGGTTCAATCGGAGAAAGTCGAGGAAATCGTCGAAAAAAAGTTGAAGGCTATAGTATGGAAAAATCGTCGATTTTCGCGATGAATTAAAAAATTCCGAAAATAGGCTAGAACGACTATAAATGGTCCTAGCTAACGTTTTTACTTAGTTCCGCTTCATTCGGAGAAAGTCGAGGAAATCGTCGAAAAAAAGTTGAAGGCTATAGTATGGAAAAATCGTCGATTTTCGCGATGAATTAAAAAATTCCGAAAATAGGCTAGAACGACTATAAATGGTCCTAGCTAACGTTTTTACTTAGTTCCGCTTCATTCGGAGAAAGTCGAGGAAATCGTCGAAAAAAAGTTGAAGGCTATAGTATGGAAAAATCGTCGATTTTCGCGATGAATTAAAAAATTCCGAAAATACGCTAGAACGACTATAAATGGTCCTAGCTAACGTTTTTACTTAGTTCCGGTTCAATCGGAGAAAGTCGAGGAAATCGTCGAAAAAAAGTTGAAGGCTATAGTATGGAAAAATCGTCGATTTTCGCGATGAATTAAAAAATTCCGAAAATAGGCTAGAACGACTATAAATGGTCCTAGCTAACGTTTTTACTTAGTTCCGCTTCATTCGGAGAAAGTCGAGGAAATCGTCGAAAAAAAGTTGAAGGCTATAGTATGGAAAAATCGTCGATTTTCGCGATGAATTAAAAAATTCCGAAAATACGCTAGAACGACTATAAATGGTCCTAGCTAACGTTTTTACTTAGTTCCGCTTCAATCGGAGAAAGTCGAGGAAATCGTCGAAAAAAAGTTGAAGGCTATACTATGGAAAAATCGTCGATTTTCGCGATGAATTAAAAAATTCTGAAAATAGGCTAGAACGACTATAAATGGTCCTAGCTAACGTTTTTACTTAGTTCCGGTTCAATCGGAGAAAGTCGAGGAAATCGTCGAAAAAAAGTTGAAGGCTATAGTATGGAAAAATCGTCGATTTTCGCGATGAATTAAAAAATTCCGAAAATAGGCTAGAACGACTATAAATGGTCCTAGCTAACGTTTTTACTTAGTTCCGGTTCAATCGGAGAAAGTCGAGGAAATCGTCGAAAAAAAGTTGAAGGCTATAGTATGGAAAAATCGTCGATTTTCGCGATGAATTAAAAAATTCCGAAAATAGGCTAGAACGACTATAAATGGTCCTAGCTAACGTTTTTACTTAGTTCCGGTTCAATCGGAGAAAGTCGAGGAAATCGTCGAAAAAAAGTTGAAGGCTATAAGTATGGAAAAATCGTCGATTTTCGCGATGAATTAAAAAATTCTGAAAATAGGCTAGAATGACTATAAATGGTCCTAGCTAACGTTTTTACTTAGTTCCGGTTCAAGCGGAGAAAGTCGAGGAAATCGTCGAAAAAAAGTTGAAGGCTATAGTATGGAAAAATCGTCGATTTTCGCGATGAATTAAAAAATTCCGAAAATACGCTAGAACGACTATAAATGGTCCTAGCTAACGTTTTTACTTAGTTCCGCTTCAATCGGAGAAAGTCGAGGAAATCGTCGAAAAAAAGTTGAAGGCTATAGTATGGAAAAATCGTCGATTTTCGCGATGAATTAAAAAATTCTGAAAATAGGCTAGAACGACTATAAATGGTCCTAGCTAACGTTTTTACTTAGTTCCGGTTCAATCGGAGAAAGTCGAGGAAATCGTCGAAAAAAAGTTGAAGGCTATAGTATGGAAAAATCGTCGATTTTCGCGATGAATTAAAAAATTCCGAAAATAGGCTAGAACGACTATAAATGGTCCTAGCTAACGTTTTTACTTAGTTCCGGTTCAATCGGAGAAAGTCGAGGAAATCGTCGAAAAAAAGTTGAAGGCTATAAGTATGGAAAAATCGTCGATTTTCGCGATGAATTAAAAAATTCTGAAAATAGGCTAGAATGACTATAAATGGTCCTAGCTAACGTTTTTACTTAGTTCCGGTTCAAGCGGAGAAAGTCGAGGAAATCGTCGAAAAAAAGTTGAAGGCTATAGTATGGAAAAATCGTCGATTTTCGCGATGAATTAAAAAATTCCGAAAATACGCTAGAACGACTATAAATGGTCCTAGCTAACGTTTTTACTTAGTTCCGCTTCAATCGGAGAAAGTCGAGGAAATCGTCGAAAAAAAGTTGAAGGCTATAGTATGGAAAAATCGTCGATTTTCGCGATGAATTAAAAAATTCTGAAAATAGGCTAGAACGACTATAAATGGTCCTAGCTAACGTTTTTACTTAGTTCCGGTTCAATCGGAGAAAGTCGAGGAAATCGTCGAAAAAAAGTTGAAGGCTATAGTATGGAAAAATCGTCGATTTTCGCGATGAATTAAAAAATTCCGAAAATAGGCTAGAACGACTATAAATGGTCCTAGCTAACGTTTTTACTTAGTTCCGGTTCAATCGGAGAAAGTCGAGGAAATCGTCGAAAAAAAGTTGAAGGCTATAGTATGGAAAAATCGTCGATTTTCGCGATGAATTAAAAAATTCTGAAAATAGGCTAGAACGACTATAAATGGTCTTAACTAACGTTTTTACTTAGTTCCGGTTCAATCGGAGAAAGTCGAGGAAATCGTCGAAAAAAAGTTGAAGGCTATAGTATGGAAAAATCGTCGATTTTCGCGATGAATTAAAAAATTCCGAAAATACGCTAGAACGACTATAAATGGTCCTAGCTAACGTTTTTACTTAGTTCCGGTTCAATCGGAGAAAGTCGAGGAAATCGTCGAAAAAAAGTTGAAGGCTATAGTATGGAAAAATCGTCGATTTTCGCGATGAATTAAAAAATTCCGAAAATAGGCTAGAACGACTATAAATGGTCCTAGCTAACGTTTTTACTTAGTTCCGCTTCATTCGGAGAAAGTCGAGGAAATCGTCGAAAAAAAGTTGAAGGCTATAGTATGGAAAAATCGTCGATTTTCGCGATGAATTAAAAAATTCCGAAAATACGCTAGAACGACTATAAATGGTCCTAGCTAACGTTTTTACTTAGTTCCGGTTCAAGCGGAGAAAGTCGAGGAAATCGTCGAAAAAAAGTTGAAGGCTATAGTATGGAAAAATCGTCGATTTTCGCGATGAATTAAAAAATTCCGAAAATACGCTAGAACGACTATAAATGGTCCTAGCTAACGTTTTTACTTAGTTCCGGTTCAATCGGAGAAAGTCGAGGAAATCGTCGAAAAAAAGTTGAAGGCTATAGTATGGAAAAATCGTCGATTTTCGCGATGAATTAAAAAATTCCGAAAATACGCTAGAACGACTATAAATGGTCCTAGCTAACGTTTTTACTTAGTTCCGGTTCAAGCGGAGAAAGTCGAGGAAATCGTCGAAAAAAAGTTGAAGGCTATAGTATGGAAAAATCGTCGATTTTCGCGATGAATTAAAAAATTCCGAAAATAGGCTAGAACGACTATAAATGGTCCTAGCTAACGTTTTTACTTAGTTCCGGTTCAATCGGAGAAAGTCGAGGAAATCGTCGAAAAAAAGTTGAAGGCTATAGTATGGAAAAATCGTCGATTTTCGCGATGAATTAAAAAATTCCGAAAATAGGCTAGAACGACTATAAATGGTCCTAGCTAACGTTTTTACTTAGTTCCGCTTCATTCGGAGAAAGTCGAGGAAATCGTCGAAAAAAAGTTGAAGGCTATAGTATGGAAAAATCGTCGATTTTCGCGATGAATTAAAAAATTCCGAAAATACGCTAGAACGACTATAAATGGTCCTAGCTAACGTTTTTACTTAGTTCCGCTTCAATCGGAGAAAGTCGAGGAAATCGTCGAAAAAAAGTTGAAGGCTATACTATGGAAAAATCGTCGATTTTCGCGATGAATTAAAAAATTCTGAAAATAGGCTAGAACGACTATAAATGGTCCTAGCTAACGTTTTTACTTAGTTCCGGTTCAATCGGAGAAAGTCGAGGAAATCGTCGAAAAAAAGTTGAAGGCTATAGTATGGAAAAATCGTCGATTTTCGCGATGAATTAAAAAATTCCGAAAATAGGCTAGAACGACTATAAATGGTCCTAGCTAACGTTTTTACTTAGTTCCGCTTCATTCGGAGAAAGTCGAGGAAATCGTCGAAAAAAAGTTGAAGGCTATAGTATGGAAAAATCGTCGATTTTCGCGATGAATTAAAAAATTCCGAAAATAGGCTAGAACGACTATAAATGGTCCTAGCTAACGTTTTTACTTAGTTCCGCTTCATTCGGAGAAAGTCGAGGAAATCGTCGAAAAAAAGTTGAAGGCTATAGTATGGAAAAATCGTCGATTTTCGCGATGAATTAAAAAATTCCGAAAATACGCTAGAACGACTATAAATGGTCCTAGCTAACGTTTTTACTTAGTTCCGGTTCAATCGGAGAAAGTCGAGGAAATCGTCGAAAAAAAGTTGAAGGCTATAGTATGGAAAAATCGTCGATTTTCGCGATGAATTAAAAAATTCCGAAAATAGGCTAGAACGACTATAAATGGTCCTAGCTAACGTTTTTACTTAGTTCCGCTTCATTCGGAGAAAGTCGAGGAAATCGTCGAAAAAAAGTTGAAGGCTATAGTATGGAAAAATCGTCGATTTTCGCGATGAATTAAAAAATTCCGAAAATACGCTAGAACGACTATAAATGGTCCTAGCTAACGTTTTTACTTAGTTCCGCTTCAATCGGAGAAAGTCGAGGAAATCGTCGAAAAAAAGTTGAAGGCTATACTATGGAAAAATCGTCGATTTTCGCGATGAATTAAAAAATTCTGAAAATAGGCTAGAACGACTATAAATGGTCCTAGCTAACGTTTTTACTTAGTTCCGGTTCAATCGGAGAAAGTCGAGGAAATCGTCGAAAAAAAGTTGAAGGCTATAGTATGGAAAAATCGTCGATTTTCGCGATGAATTAAAAAATTCCGAAAATAGGCTAGAACGACTATAAATGGTCCTAGCTAACGTTTTTACTTAGTTCCGCTTCAATCGGAGAAAGTCGAGGAAATCGTCGAAAAAAAGTTGAAGGCTATACTATGGAAAAATCGTCGATTTTCGCGATGAATTAAAAAATTCTGAAAATAGGCTAGAACGACTATAAATGGTCTTAACTAACGTTTTTACTTAGTTCCGGTTCAATCGGAGAAAGTCGAGGAAATCGTCGAAAAAAAGTTGAAGGCTATAGTATGGAAAAATCGTCGATTTTCGCGATGAATTAAAAAATTCCGAAAATACGCTAGAACGACTATAAATGGTCCTAGCTAACGTTTTTACTTAGTTCCGGTTCAATCGGAGAAAGTCGAGGAAATCGTCGAAAAAAAGTTGAAGGCTATACTATGGAAAAATCGTCGATTTTCGCGATGAATTAAAAAATTCTGAAAATACGCTAGAACGACTATAAATGGTCTTAACTAACGTTTTTACTTAGTTCCGGTTCAATCGGAGAAAGTCGAGGAAATCGTCGAAAAAAAGTTGAAGGCTATAGTATGGAAAAATCGTCGATTTTCGCGATGAATTAAAAAATTCTGAAAATAGGCTAGAACGACTATAAATGGTCTTAACTAACGTTTTTACTTAGTTCCGGTTCAATCGGAGAAAGTCGAGGAAATCGTCGAAAAAAAGTTGAAGGCTATAGTATGGAAAATCGTCGATTTTCGCGATGAATTAAAAAATTCCGAAAATACGCTAGAACGACTATAAATGGTCCTAGCTAACGTTTTTACTTAGTTCCGCTTCAATCGGAGAAAGTCGAGGAAATCGTCGAAAAAAAGTTGAAGGCTATAGTATGGAAAAATCGTCGATTTTCGCGATGAATTAAAAAATTCCGAAAATACGCTAGAACGACTATAAATGGTCCTAGCTAACGTTTTTACTTAGTTCCGGTTCAATCGGAGAAAGTCGAGGAAATCGTCGAAAAAAAGTTGAAGGCTATAGTATGGAAAAATCGTCGATTTTCGCGATGAATTAAAAAATTCCGAAAATAGGCTAGAACGATTATAAATGGTCCTAGCTAACGTTTTTACTTAGTTCCGCTTCATTCGGAGAAAGTCGAGGAAATCGTCGAAAAAAAGTTGAAGGCTATAGTATGGAAAAATCGTCGATTTTCGCGATGAATTAAAAAATTCCGAAAATACGCTAGAACGACTATAAATGGTCCTAGCTAACGTTTTTACTTAGTTCCGGTTCAATCGGAGAAAGTCGAGGAAATCGTCGAAAAAAAGTTGAAGGCTATAGTATGGAAAAATCGTCGATTTTCGCGATGAATTAAAAAATTCCGAAAATACGCTAGAACGACTATAAATGGTCCTAGCTAACGTTTTTACTTAGTTCCGCTTCAATCGGAGAAAGTCGAGGAAATCGTCGAAAAAAAGTTGAAGGCTATACTATGGAAAAATCGTCGATTTTCGCGATGAATTAAAAAATTCTGAAAATAGGCTAGAACGACTATAAATGGTCCTAGCTAACGTTTTTACTTAGTTCCGGTTCAATCGGAGAAAGTCGAGGAAATCGTCGAAAAAAAGTTGAAGGCTATAGTATGGAAAAATCGTCGATTTTCGCGATGAATTAAAAAATTCCGAAAATAGGCTAGAACGACTATAAATGGTCCTAGCTAACGTTTTTACTTAGTTCCGGTTCAATCGGAGAAAGTCGAGGAAATCGTCGAAAAAAAGTTGAAGGCTATAAGTATGGAAAAATCGTCGATTTTCGCGATGAATTAAAAAATTCTGAAAATAGGCTAGAATGACTATAAATGGTCCTAGCTAACGTTTTTACTTAGTTCCGGTTCAAGCGGAGAAAGTCGAGGAAATCGTCGAAAAAAAGTTGAAGGCCATAGTATGGAAAAATCGTCGATTTTCGCGATGAATTAAAAAATTCTGAAAATAGGCTAGAACGACTATAAATGGTCCTAGCTAACGTTTTTACTTAGTTCCGCTTCATTCGGAGAAAGTCGAGGAAATCGTCGAAAAAAAGTTGAAGGCTATAGTATGGAAAAATCGTCGATTTTCGCGATGAATTAAAAAATTCCGAAAATACGCTAGAACGACTATAAATGGTCCTAGCTAACGTTTTTACTTAGTTCCGCTTCAATCGGAGAAAGTCGAGGAAATCGTCGAAAAAAAGTTGAAGGCTATACTATGGAAAAATCGTCGATTTTCGCGATGAATTAAAAAATTCTGAAAATAGGCTAGAACGACTATAAATGGTCCTAGCTAACGTTTTTACTTAGTTCCGGTTCAATCGGAGAAAGTCGAGGAAATCGTCGAAAAAAAGTTGAAGGCTATAGTATGGAAAAATCGTCGATTTTCGCGATGAATTAAAAAATTCCGAAAATAGGCTAGAACGACTATAAATGGTCCTAGCTAACGTTTTTACTTAGTTCCGGTTCAATCGGAGAAAGTCGAGGAAATCGTCGAAAAAAAGTTGAAGGCTATAAGTATGGAAAAATCGTCGATTTTCGCGATGAATTAAAAAATTCTGAAAATAGGCTAGAACGACTATAAATGGTCCTAGCTAACGTTTTTACTTAGTTCCGGTTCAAGCGGAGAAAGTCGAGGAAATCGTCGAAAAAAAGTTGAAGGCTATAGTATGGAAAAATCGTCGATTTTCGCGATGAATTAAAAAATTCTGAAAATAGGCTAGAACGACTATAAATGGTCCTAGCTAACGTTTTTACTTAGTTCCGCTTCAATCGGAGAAAGTCGAGGAAATCGTCGAAAAAAAGTTGAAGGCTATAGTATGGAAAAATCGTCGATTTTCGCGATGAATTAAAAAATTCTGAAAATAGGCTAGAACGACTATAAATGGTCTTAACTAACGTTTTTACTTAGTTCCGGTTCAATCGGAGAAAGTCGAGGAAATCGTCGAAAAAAAGTTGAAGGCTATAGTATGGAAAAATCGTCGATTTTCGCGATGAATTAAAAAATTCTGAAAATAGGCTAGAACGACTATAAATGGTCTTAACTAACGTTTTTACTTAGTTCCGGTTCAATCGGAGAAAGTCGAGGAAATCGTCGAAAAAAAGTTGAAGGCTATAGTATGGAAAAATCGTCGATTTTCGCGATGAATTAAAAAATTCCGAAAATAGGCTAGAACGACTATAAATGGTCCTAGCTAACGTTTTTACTTAGTTCCGCTTCATTCGGAGAAAGTCGAGGAAATCGTCGAAAAAAAGTTGAAGGCTATAGTATGGAAAAATCGTCGATTTTCGCGATGAATTAAAAAATTCTGAAAATAGGCTAGAACGACTATAAATGGTCTTAACTAACGTTTTTACTTAGTTCCGGTTCAATCGGAGAAAGTCGAGGAAATCGTCGAAAAAAAGTTGAAGGCTATAGTATGGAAAAATCGTCGATTTTCGCGATGAATTAAAAAATTCCGAAAATAGGCTAGAACGACTATAAATGGTCCTAGCTAACGTTTTTACTTAGTTCCGGTTCAATCGGAGAAAGTCGAGGAAATCGTCGAAAAAAAGTTGAAGGCTATAAGTATGGAAAAATCGTCGATTTTCGCGATGAATTAAAAAATTCTGAAAATAGGCTAGAATGACTATAAATGGTCCTAGCTAACGTTTTTACTTAGTTCCGGTTCAAGCGGAGAAAGTCGAGGAAATCGTCGAAAAAAAGTTGAAGGCTATAGTATGGAAAAATCGTCGATTTTCGCGATGAATTAAAAAATTCTGAAAATAGGCTAGAACGACTATAAATGGTCCTAGCTAACGTTTTTACTTAGTTCCGCTTCAATCGGAGAAAGTCGAGGAAATCGTCGAAAAAAAGTTGAAGGCTATAGTATGGAAAAATCGTCGATTTTCGCGATGAATTAAAAAATTCTGAAAATAGGCTAGAACGACTATAAATGGTCTTAACTAACGTTTTTACTTAGTTCCGGTTCAATCGGAGAAAGTCGAGGAAATCGTCGAAAAAAAGTTGAAGGCTATAGTATGGAAAAATCGTCGATTTTCGCGATGAATTAAAAAATTCCGAAAATAGGCTAGAACGACTATAAATGGTCCTAGCTAACGTTTTTACTTAGTTCCGCTTCATTCGGAGAAAGTCGAGGAAATCGTCGAAAAAAAGTTGAAGGCTATAGTATGGAAAAATCGTCGATTTTCGCGATGAATTAAAAAATTCTGAAAATAGGCTAGAACGACTATAAATGGTCTTAACTAACGTTTTTACTTAGTTCCGGTTCAATCGGAGAAAGTCGAGGAAATCGTCGAAAAAAAGTTGAAGGCTATAGTATGGAAAAATCGTCGATTTTCGCGATGAATTAAAAAATTCCGAAAATAGGCTAGAACGACTATAAATGGTCCTAGCTAACGTTTTTACTTAGTTCCGGTTCAATCGGAGAAAGTCGAGGAAATCGTCGAAAAAAAGTTGAAGGCTATAGTATGGAAAAATCGTCGATTTTCGCGATGAATTAAAAAATTCTGAAAATACGCTAGAACGACTATAAATGGTCCTAGCTAACGTTTTTACTTAGTTCCGCTTCAATCGGAGAAAGTCGAGGAAATCGTCGAAAAAAAGTTGAAGGCTATAGTATGGAAAATCGTCGATTTTCGCGATGAATTAAAAAATTCCGAAAATACGCTAGAACGACTATAAATGGTCCTAGCTAACGTTTTTACTTAGTTCCGCTTCAATCGGAGAAAGTCGAGGAAATCGTCGAAAAAAAGTTGAAGGCTATAGTATGGAAAAATCGTCGATTTTCGCGATGAATTAAAAAATTCCGAAAATACGCTAGAACGACTATAAATGGTCCTAGCTAACGTTTTTACTTAGTTCCGCTTCAATCGGAGAAAGTCGAGGAAATCGTCGAAAAAAAGTTGAAGGCTATACTATGGAAAAATCGTCGATTTTCGCGATGAATTAAAAAATTCCGAAAATACGCTAGAACGACTATAAATGGTCCTAGCTAACGTTTTTACTTAGTTCCGGTTCAATCGGAGAAAGTCGAGGAAATCGTCGAAAAAAAGTTGAAGGCTATAGTATGGAAAAATCGTCGATTTTCGCGATGAATTAAAAAATTCCGAAAATAGGCTAGAACGACTATAAATGGTCCTAGCTAACGTTTTTACTTAGTTCCGCTTCATTCAGAGAAAGTCGAGGAAATCGTCGAAAAAAAGTTGAAGGCTATAGTATGGAAAAATCGTCGATTTTCGCGATGAATTAAAAAATTCCGAAAATACGCTAGAACGACTATAAATGGTCCTAGCTAACGTTTTTACTTAGTTCCGGTTCAAGCGGAGAAAGTCGAGGAAATCGTCGAAAAAAAGTTGAAGGCTATAGTATGGAAAATCGTCGATTTTCGCGATGAATTAAAAAATTCCGAAAATACGCTAGAACGACTATAAATGGTCCTAGCTAACGTTTTTACTTAGTTCCGCTTCAATCGGAGAAAGTCGAGGAAATCGTCGAAAAAAAGTTGAAGGCTATACTATGGAAAAATCGTCGATTTTCGCGATGAATTAAAAAATTCTGAAAATAGGCTAGAACGACTATAAATGGTCCTAGCTAACGTTTTTACTTAGTTCCGGTTCAATCGGAGAAAGTCGAGGAAATCGTCGAAAAAAAGTTGAAGGCTATAGTATGGAAAAATCGTCGATTTTCGCGATGAATTAAAAAATTCCGAAAATAGGCTAGAACGACTATAAATGGTCCTAGCTAACGTTTTTACTTAGTTCCGGTTCAATCGGAGAAAGTCGAGGAAATCGTCGAAAAAAAGTTGAAGGCTATAGTATGGAAAAATCGTCGATTTTCGCGATGAATTAAAAAATTCCGAAAATAGGCTAGAACGACTATAAATGGTCCTAGCTAACGTTTTTACTTAGTTCCGGTTCAATCGGAGAAAGTCGAGGAAATCGTCGAAAAAAAGTTGAAGGCTATAAGTATGGAAAAATCGTCGATTTTCGCGATGAATTAAAAAATTCTGAAAATAGGCTAGAATGACTATAAATGGTCCTAGCTAACGTTTTTACTTAGTTCCGGTTCAAGCGGAGAAAGTCGAGGAAATCGTCGAAAAAAAGTTGAAGGCTATAGTATGGAAAAATCGTCGATTTTCGCGATGAATTAAAAAATTCCGAAAATACGCTAGAACGACTATAAATGGTCCTAGCTAACGTTTTTACTTAGTTCCGCTTCAATCGGAGAAAGTCGAGGAAATCGTCGAAAAAAAGTTGAAGGCTATAGTATGGAAAAATCGTCGATTTTCGCGATGAATTAAAAAATTCTGAAAATAGGCTAGAACGACTATAAATGGTCCTAGCTAACGTTTTTACTTAGTTCCGGTTCAATCGGAGAAAGTCGAGGAAATCGTCGAAAAAAAGTTGAAGGCTATAGTATGGAAAAATCGTCGATTTTCGCGATGAATTAAAAAATTCCGAAAATAGGCTAGAACGACTATAAATGGTCCTAGCTAACGTTTTTACTTAGTTCCGGTTCAATCGGAGAAAGTCGAGGAAATCGTCGAAAAAAAGTTGAAGGCTATAGTATGGAAAAATCGTCGATTTTCGCGATGAATTAAAAAATTCCGAAAATAGGCTAGAACGACTATAAATGGTCCTAGCTAACGTTTTTACTTAGTTCCGGTTCAATCGGAGAAAGTCGAGGAAATCGTCGAAAAAAAGTTGAAGGCTATAGTATGGAAAAATCGTCGATTTTCGCGATGAATTAAAAAATTCTGAAAATAGGCTAGAACGACTATAAATGGTCTTAACTAACGTTTTTACTTAGTTCCGGTTCAATCGGAGAAAGTCGAGGAAATCGTCGAAAAAAAGTTGAAGGCTATAGTATGGAAAATCGTCGATTTTCGCGATGAATTAAAAAATTCCGAAAATACGCTAGAACGACTATAAATGGTCCTAGCTAACGTTTTTACTTAGTTCCGGTTCAATCGGAGAAAGTCGAGGAAATCGTCGAAAAAAAGTTGAAGGCTATAGTATGGAAAATCGTCGATTTTCGCGATGAATTAAAAAATTCCGAAAATACGCTAGAACGACTATAAATGGTCCTAGCTAACGTTTTTACTTAGTTCCGGTTCAATCGGAGAAAGTCGAGGAAATCGTCGAAAAAAAGTTGAAGGCTATACTATGGAAAAATCGTCGATTTTCGCGATGAATTAAAAAATTCTGAAAATACGCTAGAACGACTATAAATGGTCTTAACTAACGTTTTTACTTAGTTCCGGTTCAATCGGAGAAAGTCGAGGAAATCGTCGAAAAAAAGTTGAAGGCTATAAGTATGGAAAAATCGTCGATTTTCGCGATGAATTAAAAAATTCTGAAAATAGGCTAGAATGACTATAAATGGTCCTAGCTAACGTTTTTACTTAGTTCCGGTTCAAGCGGAGAAAGTCGAGGAAATCGTCGAAAAAAAGTTGAAGGCTATAGTATGGAAAAATCGTCGATTTTCGCGATGAATTAAAAAATTCCGAAAATACGCTAGAACGACTATAAATGGTCCTAGCTAACGTTTTTACTTAGTTCCGCTTCAATCGGAGAAAGTCGAGGAAATCGTCGAAAAAAAGTTGAAGGCATACTATGGAAAAATCGTCGATTTTCGCGATGAATTAAAAAATTCTGAAAATAGGCTAGAACGACTATAAATGGTCTTAACTAACGTTTTTACTTAGTTCCGGTTCAATCGGAGAAAGTCGAGGAAATCGTCGAAAAAAAGTTGAAGGCTATAGTATGGAAAAATCGTCGATTTTCGCGATGAATTAAAAAATTCCGAAAATACGCTAGAACGACTATAAATGGTCCTAGCTAACGTTTTTACTTAGTTCCGGTTCAATCGGAGAAAGTCGAGGAAATCGTCGAAAAAAAGTTGAAGGCTATACTATGGAAAAATCGTCGATTTTCGCGATGAATTAAAAAATTCTGAAAATACGCTAGAACGACTATAAATGGTCTTAACTAACGTTTTTACTTAGTTCCGGTTCAATCGGAGAAAGTCGAGGAAATCGTCGAAAAAAAGTTGAAGGCTATAGTATGGAAAAATCGTCGATTTTCGCGATGAATTAAAAAATTCTGAAAATAGGCTAGAACGACTATAAATGGTCTTAACTAACGTTTTTACTTAGTTCCGGTTCAATCGGAGAAAGTCGAGGAAATCGTCGAAAAAAAGTTGAAGGCTATAGTATGGAAAATCGTCGATTTTCGCGATGAATTAAAAAATTCCGAAAATACGCTAGAACGACTATAAATGGTCCTAGCTAACGTTTTTACTTAGTTCCGCTTCAATCGGAGAAAGTCGAGGAAATCGTCGAAAAAAAGTTGAAGGCTATAGTATGGAAAAATCGTCGATTTTCGCGATGAATTAAAAAATTCTGAAAATAGGCTAGAACGACTATAAATGGTCCTAGCTAACGTTTTTACTTAGTTCCGGTTCAATCGGAGAAAGTCGAGGAAATCGTCGAAAAAAAGTTGAAGGCTATAGTATGGAAAAATCGTCGATTTTCGCGATGAATTAAAAAATTCCGAAAATAGGCTAGAACGACTATAAATGGTCCTAGCTAACGTTTTTACTTAGTTCCGGTTCAATCGGAGAAAGTCGAGGAAATCGTCGAAAAAAAGTTGAAGGCTATAAGTATGGAAAAATCGTCGATTTTCGCGATGAATTAAAAAATTCTGAAAATAGGCTAGAATGACTATAAATGGTCCTAGCTAACGTTTTTACTTAGTTCCGGTTCAAGCGGAGAAAGTCGAGGAAATCGTCGAAAAAAAGTTGAAGGCTATAGTATGGAAAAATCGTCGATTTTCGCGATGAATTAAAAAATTCTGAAAATAGGCTAGAACGACTATAAATGGTCCTAGCTAACGTTTTTACTTAGTTCCGCTTCATTCGGAGAAAGTCGAGGAAATCGTCGAAAAAAAGTTGAAGGCTATAGTATGGAAAAATCGTCGATTTTCGCGATGAATTAAAAAATTCCGAAAATACGCTAGAACGACTATAAATGGTCCTAGCTAACGTTTTTACTTAGTTCCGCTTCAATCGGAGAAAGTCGAGGAAATCGTCGAAAAAAAGTTGAAGGCTATACTATGGAAAAATCGTCGATTTTCGCGATGAAGTAAAAAATTCTGAAAATAGGCTAGAACGACTATAAATGGTCCTAGCTAACGTTTTTACTTAGTTCCGGTTCAATCGGAGAAAGTCGAGGAAATCGTCGAAAAAAAGTTGAAGGCTATAGTATGGAAAAATCGTCGATTTTCGCGATGAATTAAAAAATTCCGAAAATAGGCTAGAACGACTATAAATGGTCCTAGCTAACGTTTTTACTTAGTTCCGGTTCAATCGGAGAAAGTCGAGGAAATCGTCGAAAAAAAGTTGAAGGCTATAAGTATGGAAAAATCGTCGATTTTCGCGATGAATTAAAAAATTCTGAAAATAGGCTAGAACGACTATAAATGGTCTTAACTAACGTTTTTACTTAGTTCCGGTTCAATCGGAGAAAGTCGAGGAAATCGTCGAAAAAAAGTTGAAGGCTATAGTATGGAAAAATCGTCGATTTTCGCGATGAATTAAAAAATTCTGAAAATACGCTAGAACGACTATAAATGGTCCTAGCTAACGTTTTTACTTAGTTCCGGTTCAATCGGAGAAAGTCGAGGAAATCGTCGAAAAAAAGTTGAAGGCTATAGTATGGAAAAATCGTCGATTTTCGCGATGAATTAAAAAATTCCGAAAATAGGCTAGAACGACTATAAATGGTCCTAGCTAACGTTTTTACTTAGTTCCGCTTCATTCGGAGAAAGTCGAGGAAATCGTCGAAAAAAAGTTGAAGGCTATAGTATGGAAAAATCGTCGATTTTCGCGATGAATTAAAAAATTCCGAAAATACGCTAGAACGACTATAAATGGTCCTAGCTAACGTTTTTACTTAGTTCCGCTTCATTCGGAGAAAGTCGAGGAAATCGTCGAAAAAAAGTTGAAGGCTATAGTATGGAAAAATCGTCGATTTTCGCGATGAATTAAAAAATTCCGAAAATACGCTAGAACGACTATAAATGGTCCTAGCTAACGTTTTTACTTAGTTCCGGTTCAATCGGAGAAAGTCGAGGAAATCGTCGAAAAAAAGTTGAAGGCTATAGTATGGAAAAATCGTCGATTTTCGCGATGAATTAAAAAATTCTGAAAATACGCTAGAACGACTATAAATGGTCCTAGCTAACGTTTTTACTTAGTTCCGCTTCAATCGGAGAAAGTCGAGGAAATCGTCGAAAAAAAGTTGAAGGCTATAGTATGGAAAATCGTCGATTTTCGCGATGAATTAAAAAATTCCGAAAATACGCTAGAACGACTATAAATGGTCCTAGCTAACGTTTTTACTTAGTTCCGCTTCAATCGGAGAAAGTCGAGGAAATCGTCGAAAAAAAGTTGAAGGCTATAGTATGGAAAAATCGTCGATTTTCGCGATGAATTAAAAAATTCCGAAAATACGCTAGAACGACTATAAATGGTCCTAGCTAACGTTTTTACTTAGTTCCGCTTCAATCGGAGAAAGTCGAGGAAATCGTCGAAAAAAAGTTGAAGGCTATACTATGGAAAAATCGTCGATTTTCGCGATGAATTAAAAAATTCCGAAAATACGCTAGAACGACTATAAATGGTCCTAGCTAACGTTTTTACTTAGTTCCGGTTCAATCGGAGAAAGTCGAGGAAATCGTCGAAAAAAAGTTGAAGGCTATAGTATGGAAAAATCGTCGATTTTCGCGATGAATTAAAAAATTCCGAAAATAGGCTAGAACGACTATAAATGGTCCTAGCTAACGTTTTTACTTAGTTCCGCTTCATTCGGAGAAAGTCGAGGAAATCGTCGAAAAAAAGTTGAAGGCTATAGTATGGAAAAATCGTCGATTTTCGCGATGAATTAAAAAATTCCGAAAATACGCTAGAACGACTATAAATGGTCCTAGCTAACGTTTTTACTTAGTTCCGGTTCAAGCGGAGAAAGTCGAGGAAATCGTCGAAAAAAAGTTGAAGGCTATAGTATGGAAAAATCGTCGATTTTCGCGATGAATTAAAAAATTCCGAAAATACGCTAGAACGACTATAAATGGTCCTAGCTAACGTTTTTACTTAGTTCCGGTTCAATCGGAGAAAGTCGAGGAAATCGTCGAAAAAAAGTTGAAGGCTATAGTATGGAAAAATCGTCGATTTTCGCGATGAATTAAAAAATTCCGAAAATACGCTAGAACGACTATAAATGGTCCTAGCTAACGTTTTTACTTAGTTCCGGTTCAAGCGGAGAAAGTCGAGGAAATCGTCGAAAAAAAGTTGAAGGCTATAGTATGGAAAAATCGTCGATTTTCGCGATGAATTAAAAAATTCCGAAAATAGGCTAGAACGACTATAAATGGTCCTAGCTAACGTTTTTACTTAGTTCCGGTTCAATCGGAGAAAGTCGAGGAAATCGTCGAAAAAAAGTTGAAGGCTATAGTATGGAAAAATCGTCGATTTTCGCGATGAATTAAAAAATTCCGAAAATAGGCTAGAACGACTATAAATGGTCCTAGCTAACGTTTTTACTTAGTTCCGCTTCATTCGGAGAAAGTCGAGGAAATCGTCGAAAAAAAGTTGAAGGCTATAGTATGGAAAAATCGTCGATTTTCGCGATGAATTAAAAAATTCTGAAAATAGGCTAGAACGACTATAAATGGTCCTAGCTAACGTTTTTACTTAGTTCCGGTTCAATCGGAGAAAGTCGAGGAAATCGTCGAAAAAAAGTTGAAGGCTATAGTATGGAAAAATCGTCGATTTTCGCGATGAATTAAAAAATTCCGAAAATAGGCTAGAACGACTATAAATGGTCCTAGCTAACGTTTTTACTTAGTTCCGCTTCATTCGGAGAAAGTCGAGGAAATCGTCGAAAAAAAGTTGAAGGCTATAGTATGGAAAAATCGTCGATTTTCGCGATGAATTAAAAAATTCCGAAAATACGCTAGAACGACTATAAATGGTCCTAGCTAACGTTTTTACTTAGTTCCGCTTCAATCGGAGAAAGTCGAGGAAATCGTCGAAAAAAAGTTGAAGGCTATAGTATGGAAAAATCGTCAATTTTCGCGATGAATTAAAAAATTCTGAAAATAGGCTAGAACGACTATAAATGGTCCTAGCTAACGTTTTTACTTAGTTCCGGTTCAATCGGAGAAAGTCGAGGAAATCGTCGAAAAAAAGTTGAAGGCTATAGTATGGAAAAATCGTCGATTTTCGCGATGAATTAAAAAATTCTGAAAATAGGCTAGAACGACTATAAATGGTCCTAGCTAACGTTTTTACTTAGTTCCGGTTCAATCGGAGAAAGTCGAGGAAATCGTCGAAAAAAAGTTGAAGGCTATAGTATGGAAAAATCGTCAATTTTCGCGATGAATTAAAAAATTCCGAAAATAGGCTAGAACGACTATAAATGGTCCTAGCTAACGTTTTTACTTAGTTCCGGTTCAATCGGAGAAAGTCGAGGAAATCGTCGAAAAAAAGTTGAAGGCTATAGTATGGAAAAATCGTCGATTTTCGCGATGAATTAAAAAATTCTGAAAATAGGCTAGAACGACTATAAATGGTCCTAGCTAACGTTTTTACTTAGTTCCGGTTCAATCGGAGAAAGTCGAGGAAATCGTCGAAAAAAAGTTGAAGGCTATAGTATGGAAAAATCGTCAATTTTCGCGATGAATTAAAAAATTCTGAAAATAGGCTAGAACGACTATAAATGGTCCTAGCTAACGTTTTTACTTAGTTCCGGTTCAATCGGAGAAAGTCGAGGAAATCGTCGAAAAAAAGTTGAAGGCTATAGTATGGAAAAATCGTCGATTTTCGCGATGAATTAAAAAATTCTGAAAATAGGCTAGAACGACTATAAATGGTCCTAGCTAACGTTTTTACTTAGTTCCGGTTCAATCGGAGAAAGTCGAGGAAATCGTCGAAAAAAAGTTGAAGGCTATAGTATGGAAAAATCGTCAATTTTCGCGATGAATTAAAAAATTCCGAAAATAGGCTAGAACGACTATAAATGGTCCTAGCTAACGTTTTTACTTAGTTCCGCTTCAATCGGAGAAAGTCGAGGAAATCGTCGAAAAAAAGTTGAAGGCTATACTATGGAAAAATCGTCGATTTTCGCGATGAATTAAAAAATTCCGAAAATAGGCTAGAACGACTATAAATGGTCTTAACTAACGTTTTTACTTAGTTCCGGTTCAATCGGAGAAAGTCGAGGAAATCGTCGAAAAAAAGTTGAAGGCTATAGTATGGAAAAATCGTCGATTTTCGCGATGAATTAAAAAATTCTGAAAATAGGCTAGAACGACTATAAATGGTCTTAACTAACGTTTTTACTTAGTTCCGGTTCAATCGGAGAAAGTCGAGGAAATCGTCGAAAAAAAGTTGAAGGCTATAGTATGGAAAAATCGTCGATTTTCGCGATGAATTAAAAAATTCCGAAAATAGGCTAGAACGACTATAAATGGTCCTAGCTAACGTTTTTACTTAGTTCCGCTTCATTCGGAGAAAGTCGAGGAAATCGTCGAAAAAAAGTTGAAGGCTATAGTATGGAAAAATCGTCGATTTTCGCGATGAATTAAAAAATTCTGAAAATACGCTAGAACGACTATAAATGGTCCTAGCTAACGTTTTTACTTAGTTCCGCTTCAATCGGAGAAAGTCGAGGAAATCGTCGAAAAAAAGTTGAAGGCTATACTATGGAAAAATCGTCGATTTTCGCGATGAATTAAAAAATTCTGAAAATAGGCTAGAACGACTATAAATGGTCTTAACTAACGTTTTTACTTAGTTCCGGTTCAATCGGAGAAAGTCGAGGAAATCGTCGAAAAAAAGTTGAAGGCTATAGTATGGAAAAATCGTCGATTTTCGCGATGAATTAAAAAATTCTGAAAATAGGCTAGAACGACTATAAATGGTCTTAACTAACGTTTTTACTTAGTTCCGGTTCAATCGGAGAAAGTCGAGGAAATCGTCGAAAAAAAGTTGAAGGCTATAGTATGGAAAATCGTCGATTTTCGCGATGAATTAAAAAATTCCGAAAATACGCTAGAACGACTATAAATGGTCCTAGCTAACGTTTTTACTTAGTTCCGCTTCAATCGGAGAAAGTCGAGGAAATCGTCGAAAAAAAGTTGAAGGCTATAGTATGGAAAAATCGTCGATTTTCGCGATGAATTAAAAAATTCCGAAAATACGCTAAAACGACTATAAATGGTCCTAGCTAACGTTTTTACTTAGTTCTGGTTCAATCGGAGAAAGTCGAGGAAATCGTCGAAAAAAAGTTGAAGGCTATAGTATGGAAAAATCGTCGATTTTCGCGATGAATTAAAAAATTCCGAAAATAGGCTAGAACGATTATAAATGGTCCTAGCTAACGTTTTTACTTAGTTCCGCTTCATTCGGAGAAAGTCGAGGAAATCGTCGAAAAAAAGTTGAAGGCTATAGTATGGAAAAATCGTCGATTTTCGCGATGAATTAAAAAATTCCGAAAATACGCTAGAACGACTATAAATGGTCCTAGCTAACGTTTTTACTTAGTTCCGCTTCAATCGGAGAAAGTCGAGGAAATCGTCGAAAAAAAGTTGAAGGCTATACTATGGAAAAATCGTCGATTTTCGCGATGAATTAAAAAATTCTGAAAATAGGCTAGAACGACTATAAATGGTCCTAGCTAACGTTTTTACTTAGTTCCGGTTCAATCGGAGAAAGTCGAGGAAATCGTCGAAAAAAAGTTGAAGGCTATAGTATGGAAAAATCGTCGATTTTCGCGATGAATTAAAAAATTCCGAAAATAGGCTAGAACGACTATAAATGGTCCTAGCTAACGTTTTTACTTAGTTCCGGTTCAATCGGAGAAAGTCGAGGAAATCGTCGAAAAAAAGTTGAAGGCTATAAGTATGGAAAAATCGTCGATTTTCGCGATGAATTAAAAAATTCTGAAAATAGGCTAGAATGACTATAAATGGTCCTAGCTAACGTTTTTACTTAGTTCCGGTTCAAGCGGAGAAAGTCGAGGAAATCGTCGAAAAAAAGTTGAAGGCTATAGTATGGAAAAATCGTCGATTTTCGCGATGAATTAAAAAATTCTGAAAATAGGCTAGAACGACTATAAATGGTCCTAGCTAACGTTTTTACTTAGTTCCGCTTCAATCGGAGAAAGTCGAGGAAATCGTCGAAAAAAAGTTGAAGGCTATAGTATGGAAAAATCGTCGATTTTCGCGATGAATTAAAAAATTCTGAAAATAGGCTAGAACGACTATAAATGGTCTTAACTAACGTTTTTACTTAGTTCCGGTTCAATCGGAGAAAGTCGAGGAAATCGTCGAAAAAAAGTTGAAGGCTATAGTATGGAAAAATCGTCGATTTTCGCGATGAATTAAAAAATTCCGAAAATAGGCTAGAACGACTATAAATGGTCCTAGCTAACGTTTTTACTTAGTTCCGCTTCATTCGGAGAAAGTCGAGGAAATCGTCGAAAAAAAGTTGAAGGCTATAGTATGGAAAAATCGTCGATTTTCGCGATGAATTAAAAAATTCTGAAAATAGGCTAGAACGACTATAAATGGTCTTAACTAACGTTTTTACTTAGTTCCGGTTCAATCGGAGAAAGTCGAGGAAATCGTCGAAAAAAAGTTGAAGGCTATAGTATGGAAAAATCGTCGATTTTCGCGATGAATTAAAAAATTCCGAAAATAGGCTAGAACGACTATAAATGGTCCTAGCTAACGTTTTTACTTAGTTCCGGTTCAATCGGAGAAAGTCGAGGAAATCGTCGAAAAAAAGTTGTAGGCTATAGTATGGAAAAATCGTCGATTTTCGCGATGAATTAAAAAATTCTGAAAATACGCTAGAACGACTATAAATGGTCCTAGCTAACGTTTTTACTTAGTTCCGCTTCAATCGGAGAAAGTCGAGGAAATCGTCGAAAAAAAGTTGAAGGCTATAGTATGGAAAATCGTCGATTTTCGCGATGAATTAAAAAATTCCGAAAATACGCTAGAACGACTATAAATGGTCCTAGCTAACGTTTTTACTTAGTTCCGCTTCAATCGGAGAAAGTCGAGGAAATCGTCGAAAAAAAGTTGAAGGCTATAGTATGGAAAAATCGTCGATTTTCGCGATGAATTAAAAAATTCCGAAAATACGCTAGAACGACTATAAATGGTCCTAGCTAACGTTTTTACTTAGTTCCGCTTCAATCGGAGAAAGTCGAGGAAATCGTCGAAAAAAAGTTGAAGGCTATACTATGGAAAAATCGTCGATTTTCGCGATGAATTAAAAAATTCTGAAAATAGGCTAGAACGACTATAAATGGTCCTAGCTAACGTTTTTACTTAGTTCCGCTTCATTCGAAGAAAGTCGAGGAAATCGTCGAAAAAAAGTTGAAGGCTATAGTATGGAAAAATCGTCGATTTTCGCGATGAATTAAAAAATTCCGAAAATAGGCTAGAACGACTATAAATGGTCCTAGCTAACGTTTTTACTTAGTTCCGCTTCATTCGAAGAAAGTCGAGGAAATCGTCGAAAAAAAGTTGAAGGCTATAGTATGGAAAAATCGTCGATTTTCGCGATGAATTAAAAAATTCTGAAAATACGCTAGAACGACTATAAATGGTCCTAGCTAACGTTTTTACTTAGTTCCGCTTCAATCGGAGAAAGTCGAGGAAATCGTCGAAAAAAAGTTGAAGGCTATACTATGGAAAAATCGTCGATTTTCGCGATGAATTAAAAAATTCTGAAAATAGGCTAGAACGACTATAAATGGTCTTAACTAACGTTTTTACTTAGTTCCGGTTCAATCGGAGAAAGTCGAGGAAATCGTCGAAAAAAAGTTGAAGGCTATAGTATGGAAAAATCGTCGATTTTCGCGATGAATTAAAAAATTCCGAAAATAGGCTAGAACGACTATAAATGGTCCTAGCTAACGTTTTTACTTAGTTCCGGTTCAATCGGAGAAAGTCGAAGAAATCGTCGAAAAAAAGTTGAAGGCTATAGTATGGAAAAATCGTCGATTTTCGCGATGAATTAAAAAATTCTGAAAATAGGCTAGAACGACTATAAATGGTCTTAACTAACGTTTTTACTTAGTTCCGGTTCAATCGGAGAAAGTCGAGGAAATCGTCGAAAAAAAGTTGAAGGCTATAGTATGGAAAAATCGTCGATTTTCGCGATGAATTAAAAAATTCCGAAAATAGGCTAGAACGACTATAAATGGTCCTAGCTAACGTTTTTACTTAGTTCCGCTTCAATCGGAGAAAGTCGAGGAAATCGTCGAAAAAAAGTTGAAGGCTATACTATGGAAAAATCGTCGATTTTCGCGATGAATTAAAAAATTCTGAAAATACGCTAGAACGACTATAAATGGTCCTAGCTAACGTTTTTACTTAGTTCCGCTTCATTCGAAGAAAGTCGAGGAAATCGTCGAAAAAAAGTTGAAGGCTATAGTATGGAAAAATCGTCGATTTTCGCGATGAATTAAAAAATTCCGAAAATAGGCTAGAACGACTATAAATGGTCCTAGCTAACGTTTTTACTTAGTTCCGCTTCAATCGGAGAAAGTCGAGGAAATCGTCGAAAAAAAGTTGAAGGCTATAGTATGGAAAAATCGTCGATTTTCGCGATGAATTAAAAAATTCTGAAAATAGGCTAGAACGACTATAAATGGTCTTAACTAACGTTTTTACTTAGTTCCGGTTCAATCGGAGAAAGTCGAGGAAATCGTCGAAAAAAAGTTGAAGGCTATAGTATGGAAAAATCGTCGATTTTCGCGATGAATTAAAAAATTCCGAAAATAGGCTAGAACGACTATAAATGGTCCTAGCTAACGTTTTTACTTAGTTCCGCTTCAATCGGAGAAAGTCGAGGAAATCGTCGAAAAAAAGTTGAAGGCTATAGTATGGAAAAATCGTCGATTTTCGCGATGAATTAAAAAATTCCGAAAATAGGCTAGAACGACTATAAATGGTCCTAGCTAACGTTTTTACTTAGTTCCGCTTCATTCGGAGAAAGTCGAGGAAATCGTCGAAAAAAAGTTGAAGGCTATAGTATGGAAAAATCGTCGATTTTCGCGATGAATTAAAAAATTCTGAAAATAGGCTAGAACGACTATAAATGGTCCTAGCTAACGTTTTTACTTAGTTCCGCTTCAATCGGAGAAAGTCGAGGAAATCGTCGAAAAAAAGTTGAAGGCTATAGTATGGAAAAATCGTCGATTTTCGCGATGAATTAAAAAATTCCGAAAATAGGCTAGAACGACTATAAATGGTCCTAGCTAACGTTTTTACTTAGTTCCGCTTCATTCGGAGAAAGTCGAGGAAATCGTCGAAAAAAAGTTGAAGGCTATAGTATGGAAAAATCGTCGATTTTCGCGATGAATTAAAAAATTCTGAAAATAGGCTAGAACGACTATAAATGGTCTTAACTAACGTTTTTACTTAGTTCCGGTTCAATCGGAGAAAGTCGAGGAAATCGTCGAAAAAAAGTTGAAGGCTATAGTATGGAAAAATCGTCGATTTTCGCGATGAATTAAAAAATTCCGAAAATAGGCTAGAACGACTATAAATGGTCCTAGCTAACGTTTTTACTTAGTTCCGGTTCAATCGGAGAAAGTCGAGGAAATCGTCGAAAAAAAGTTGTAGGCTATAGTATGGAAAAATCGTCGATTTTCGCGATGAATTAAAAAATTCTGAAAATACGCTAGAACGACTATAAATGGTCCTAGCTAACGTTTTTACTTAGTTCCGCTTCAATCGGAGAAAGTCGAGGAAATCGTCGAAAAAAAGTTGAAGGCTATAGTATGGAAAATCGTCGATTTTCGCGATGAATTAAAAAATTCCGAAAATACGCTAGAACGACTATAAATGGTCCTAGCTAACGTTTTTACTTAGTTCCGCTTCAATCGGAGAAAGTCGAGGAAATCGTCGAAAAAAAGTTGAAGGCTATAGTATGGAAAAATCGTCGATTTTCGCGATGAATTAAAAAATTCTGAAAATAGGCTAGAACGACTATAAATGGTCTTAACTAACGTTTTTACTTAGTTCCGGTTCAATCGGAGAAAGTCGAGGAAATCGTCGAAAAAAAGTTGAAGGCTATAGTATGGAAAAATCGTCGATTTTCGCGATGAATTAAAAAATTCCGAAAATAGGCTAGAACGACTATAAATGGTCCTAGCTAACGTTTTTACTTAGTTCCGCTTCAATCGGAGAAAGTCGAGGAAATCGTCGAAAAAAAGTTGAAGGCTATACTATGGAAAAATCGTCGATTTTCGCGATGAATTAAAAAATTCTGAAAATACGCTAGAACGCCTATAAATGGTCCTAGCTAACGTTTTTACTTAGTTCCGCTTCAATCGGAGAAAGTCGAGGAAATCGTCGAAAAAAAGTTGAAGGCTATACTATGGAAAAATCGTCGATTTTCGCGATGAATTAAAAAATTCTGAAAATAGGCTAGAACGACTATAAATGGTCTTAACTAACGTTTTTACTTAGTTCCGGTTCAATCGGAGAAAGTCGAGGAAATCGTCGAAAAAAAGTTGAAGGCTATAGTATGGAAAAATCGTCGATTTTCGCGATGAATTAAAAAATTCTGAAAATACGCTAGAACGACTATAAATGGTCCTAGCTAACGTTTTTACTTAGTTCCGCTTCAATCGGAGAAAGTCGAGGAAATCGTCGAAAAAAAGTTGAAGGCTATACTATGGAAAAATCGTCGATTTTCGCGATGAATTAAAAAATTCTGAAAATAGGCTAGAACGACTATAAATGGTCTTAACTAACGTTTTTACTTAGTTCCGGTTCAATCGGAGAAAGTCGAGGAAATCGTCGAAAAAAAGTTGAAGGCTATAGTATGGAAAAATCGTCGATTTTCGCGATGAATTAAAAAATTCTGAAAATACGCTAGAACGACTATAAATGGTCCTAGCTAACGTTTTTACTTAGTTCCGCTTCAATCGGAGAAAGTCGAGGAAATCGTCGAAAAAAAGTTGAAGGCTATACTATGGAAAAATCGTCGATTTTCGCGATGAATTAAAAAATTCTGAAAATAGGCTAGAACGACTATAAATGGTCTTAACTAACGTTTTTACTTAGTTCCGGTTCAATCGGAGAAAGTCGAGGAAATCGTCGAAAAAAAGTTGAAGGCTATAGTATGGAAAAATCGTCGATTTTCGCGATGAATTAAAAAATTCCGAAAATAGGCTAGAACGACTATAAATGGTCCTAGCTAACGTTTTTACTTAGTTCCGGTTCAATCGGAGAAAGTCGAGGAAATCGTCGAAAAAAAGTTGAAGGCTATAGTATGGAAAAATCGTCGATTTTCGCGATGAATTAAAAAATTCCGAAAATAGGCTAGAACGACTATAAATGGTCCTAGCTAACGTTTTTACTTAGTTCCGGTTCAATCGGAGAAAGTCGAGGAAATCGTCGAAAAAAAGTTGAAGGCTATAAGTATGGAAAAATCGTCGATTTTCGCGATGAATTAAAAAATTCTGAAAATAGGCTAGAATGACTATAAATGGTCCTAGCTAACGTTTTTACTTAGTTCCGGTTCAAGCGGAGAAAGTCGAGGAAATCGTCGAAAAAAAGTTGAAGGCTATAGTATGGAAAAATCGTCGATTTTCGCGATGAATTAAAAAATTCCGAAAATACGCTAGAACGACTATAAATGGTCCTAGCTAACGTTTTTACTTAGTTCCGCTTCAATCGGAGAAAGTCGAGGAAATCGTCGAAAAAAAGTTGAAGGCTATAGTATGGAAAAATCGTCGATTTTCGCGATGAATTAAAAAATTCTGAAAATAGGCTAGAACGACTATAAATGGTCCTAGCTAACGTTTTTACTTAGTTCCGGTTCAATCGGAGAAAGTCGAGGAAATCGTCGAAAAAAAGTTGAAGGCTATAGTATGGAAAAATCGTCGATTTTCGCGATGAATTAAAAAATTCCGAAAATAGGCTAGAACGACTATAAATGGTCCTAGCTAACGTTTTTACTTAGTTCCGGTTCAATCGGAGAAAGTCGAGGAAATCGTCGAAAAAAAGTTGAAGGCTATAGTATGGAAAAATCGTCGATTTTCGCGATGAATTAAAAAATTCCGAAAATAGGCTAGAACGACTATAAATGGTCCTAGCTAACGTTTTTACTTAGTTCCGGTTCAATCGGAGAAAGTCGAGGAAATCGTCGAAAAAAAGTTGAAGGCTATAGTATGGAAAAATCGTCGATTTTCGCGATGAATTAAAAAATTCTGAAAATAGGCTAGAACGACTATAAATGGTCTTAACTAACGTTTTTACTTAGTTCCGGTTCAATCGGAGAAAGTCGAGGAAATCGTCGAAAAAAAGTTGAAGGCTATAGTATGGAAAATCGTCGATTTTCGCGATGAATTAAAAAATTCCGAAAATACGCTAGAACGACTATAAATGGTCCTAGCTAACGTTTTTACTTAGTTCCGGTTCAATCGGAGAAAGTCGAGGAAATCGTCGAAAAAAAGTTGAAGGCTATACTATGGAAAAATCGTCGATTTTCGCGATGAATTAAAAAATTCTGAAAATACGCTAGAACGACTATAAATGGTCTTAACTAACGTTTTTACTTAGTTCCGGTTCAATCGGAGAAAGTCGAGGAAATCGTCGAAAAAAAGTTGAAGGCTATAAGTATGGAAAAATCGTCGATTTTCGCGATGAATTAAAAAATTCTGAAAATAGGCTAGAATGACTATAAATGGTCCTAGCTAACGTTTTTACTTAGTTCCGGTTCAAGCGGAGAAAGTCGAGGAAATCGTCGAAAAAAAGTTGAAGGCTATAGTATGGAAAAATCGTCGATTTTCGCGATGAATTAAAAAATTCCGAAAATACGCTAGAACGACTATAAATGGTCCTAGCTAACGTTTTTACTTAGTTCCGGTTCAATCGGAGAAAGTCGAGGAAATCGTCGAAAAAAAGTTGAAGGCTATAGTATGGAAAAATCGTCGATTTTCGCGATGAATTAAAAAATTCCGAAAATAGGCTAGAACGACTATAAATGGTCCTAGCTAACGTTTTTACTTAGTTCCGGTTCAATCGGAGAAAGTCGAGGAAATCGTCGAAAAAAAGTTGAAGGCTATACTATGGAAAAATCGTCGATTTTCGCGATGAATTAAAAAATTCTGAAAATACGCTAGAACGACTATAAATGGTCTTAACTAACGTTTTTACTTAGTTCCGGTTCAATCGGAGAAAGTCGAGGAAATCGTCGAAAAAAAGTTGAAGGCTATAGTATGGAAAAATCGTCGATTTTCGCGATGAATTAAAAAATTCTGAAAATAGGCTAGAACGACTATAAATGGTCTTAACTAACGTTTTTACTTAGTTCCGGTTCAATCGGAGAAAGTCGAGGAAATCGTCGAAAAAAAGTTGAAGGCTATAGTATGGAAAATCGTCGATTTTCGCGATGAATTAAAAAATTCCGAAAATACGCTAGAACGACTATAAATGGTCCTAGCTAACGTTTTTACTTAGTTCCGGTTCAATCGGAGAAAGTCGAGGAAATCGTCGAAAAAAAGTTGAAGGCTATACTATGGAAAAATCGTCGATTTTCGCGATGAATTAAAAAATTCTGAAAATACGCTAGAACGACTATAAATGGTCTTAACTAACGTTTTTACTTAGTTCCGGTTCAATCGGAGAAAGTCGAGGAAATCGTCGAAAAAAAGTTGAAGGCTATAAGTATGGAAAAATCGTCGATTTTCGCGATGAATTAAAAAATTCTGAAAATAGGCTAGAATGACTATAAATGGTCCTAGCTAACGTTTTTACTTAGTTCCGGTTCAAGCGGAGAAAGTCGAGGAAATCGTCGAAAAAAAGTTGAAGGCTATAGTATGGAAAAATCGTCGATTTTCGCGATGAATTAAAAAATTCCGAAAATACGCTAGAACGACTATAAATGGTCCTAGCTAACGTTTTTACTTAGTTCCGCTTCAATCGGAGAAAGTCGAGGAAATCGTCGAAAAAAAGTTGAAGGCATACTATGGAAAAATCGTCGATTTTCGCGATGAATTAAAAAATTCTGAAAATAGGCTAGAACGACTATAAATGGTCTTAACTAACGTTTTTACTTAGTTCCGGTTCAATCGGAGAAAGTCGAGGAAATCGTCGAAAAAAAGTTGAAGGCTATAGTATGGAAAAATCGTCGATTTTCGCGATGAATTAAAAAATTCCGAAAATACGCTAGAACGACTATAAATGGTCCTAGCTAACGTTTTTACTTAGTTCCGGTTCAATCGGAGAAAGTCGAGGAAATCGTCGAAAAAAAGTTGAAGGCTATACTATGGAAAAATCGTCGATTTTCGCGATGAATTAAAAAATTCTGAAAATACGCTAGAACGACTATAAATGGTCTTAACTAACGTTTTTACTTAGTTCCGGTTCAATCGGAGAAAGTCGAGGAAATCGTCGAAAAAAAGTTGAAGGCTATAGTATGGAAAAATCGTCGATTTTCGCGATGAATTAAAAAATTCTGAAAATAGGCTAGAACGACTATAAATGGTCTTAACTAACGTTTTTACTTAGTTCCGGTTCAATCGGAGAAAGTCGAGGAAATCGTCGAAAAAAAGTTGAAGGCTATAGTATGGAAAATCGTCGATTTTCGCGATGAATTAAAAAATTCCGAAAATACGCTAGAACGACTATAAATGGTCCTAGCTAACGTTTTTACTTAGTTCCGCTTCAATCGGAGAAAGTCGAGGAAATCGTCGAAAAAAAGTTGAAGGCTATAGTATGGAAAAATCGTCGATTTTCGCGATGAATTAAAAAATTCTGAAAATAGGCTAGAACGACTATAAATGGTCCTAGCTAACGTTTTTACTTAGTTCCGGTTCAATCGGAGAAAGTCGAGGAAATCGTCGAAAAAAAGTTGAAGGCTATAGTATGGAAAAATCGTCGATTTTCGCGATGAATTAAAAAATTCCGAAAATAGGCTAGAACGACTATAAATGGTCCTAGCTAACGTTTTTACTTAGTTCCGGTTCAATCGGAGAAAGTCGAGGAAATCGTCGAAAAAAAGTTGAAGGCTATAAGTATGGAAAAATCGTCGATTTTCGCGATGAATTAAAAAATTCTGAAAATAGGCTAGAATGACTATAAATGGTCCTAGCTAACGTTTTTACTTAGTTCCGGTTCAAGCGGAGAAAGTCGAGGAAATCGTCGAAAAAAAGTTGAAGGCTATAGTATGGAAAAATCGTCGATTTTCGCGATGAATTAAAAAATTCTGAAAATAGGCTAGAACGACTATAAATGGTCCTAGCTAACGTTTTTACTTAGTTCCGCTTCATTCGGAGAAAGTCGAGGAAATCGTCGAAAAAAAGTTGAAGGCTATAGTATGGAAAAATCGTCGATTTTCGCGATGAATTAAAAAATTCCGAAAATACGCTAGAACGACTATAAATGGTCCTAGCTAACGTTTTTACTTAGTTCCGCTTCAATCGGAGAAAGTCGAGGAAATCGTCGAAAAAAAGTTGAAGGCTATACTATGGAAAAATCGTCGATTTTCGCGATGAAGTAAAAAATTCTGAAAATAGGCTAGAACGACTATAAATGGTCCTAGCTAACGTTTTTACTTAGTTCCGGTTCAATCGGAGAAAGTCGAGGAAATCGTCGAAAAAAAGTTGAAGGCTATAGTATGGAAAAATCGTCGATTTTCGCGATGAATTAAAAAATTCCGAAAATAGGCTAGAACGACTATAAATGGTCCTAGCTAACGTTTTTACTTAGTTCCGGTTCAATCGGAGAAAGTCGAGGAAATCGTCGAAAAAAAGTTGAAGGCTATAAGTATGGAAAAATCGTCGATTTTCGCGATGAATTAAAAAATTCTGAAAATAGGCTAGAACGACTATAAATGGTCTTAACTAACGTTTTTACTTAGTTCCGGTTCAATCGGAGAAAGTCGAGGAAATCGTCGAAAAAAAGTTGAAGGCTATAGTATGGAAAAATCGTCGATTTTCGCGATGAATTAAAAAATTCTGAAAATACGCTAGAACGACTATAAATGGTCCTAGCTAACGTTTTTACTTAGTTCCGGTTCAATCGGAGAAAGTCGAGGAAATCGTCGAAAAAAAGTTGAAGGCTATAGTATGGAAAAATCGTCGATTTTCGCGATGAATTAAAAAATTCCGAAAATAGGCTAGAACGACTATAAATGGTCCTAGCTAACGTTTTTACTTAGTTCCGGTTCAATCGGAGAAAGTCGAGGAAATCGTCGAAAAAAAGTTGAAGGCTATAGTATGGAAAAATCGTCGATTTTCGCGATGAATTAAAAAATTCTGAAAATACGCTAGAACGACTATAAATGGTCCTAGCTAACGTTTTTACTTAGTTCCGCTTCAATCGGAGAAAGTCGAGGAAATCGTCGAAAAAAAGTTGAAGGCTATAGTATGGAAAATCGTCGATTTTCGCGATGAATTAAAAAATTCCGAAAATACGCTAGAACGACTATAAATGGTCCTAGCTAACGTTTTTACTTAGTTCCGCTTCAATCGGAGAAAGTCGAGGAAATCGTCGAAAAAAAGTTGAAGGCTATAGTATGGAAAAATCGTCGATTTTCGCGATGAATTAAAAAATTCCGAAAATACGCTAGAACGACTATAAATGGTCCTAGCTAACGTTTTTACTTAGTTCCGCTTCAATCGGAGAAAGTCGAGGAAATCGTCGAAAAAAAGTTGAAGGCTATACTATGGAAAAATCGTCGATTTTCGCGATGAATTAAAAAATTCCGAAAATACGCTAGAACGACTATAAATGGTCCTAGCTAACGTTTTTACTTAGTTCCGGTTCAATCGGAGAAAGTCGAGGAAATCGTCGAAAAAAAGTTGAAGGCTATAGTATGGAAAAATCGTCGATTTTCGCGATGAATTAAAAAATTCCGAAAATAGGCTAGAACGACTATAAATGGTCCTAGCTAACGTTTTTACTTAGTTCCGCTTCATTCGGAGAAAGTCGAGGAAATCGTCGAAAAAAAGTTGAAGGCTATAGTATGGAAAAATCGTCGATTTTCGCGATGAATTAAAAAATTCCGAAAATACGCTAGAACGACTATAAATGGTCCTAGCTAACGTTTTTACTTAGTTCCGGTTCAAGCGGAGAAAGTCGAGGAAATCGTCGAAAAAAAGTTGAAGGCTATAGTATGGAAAAATCGTCGATTTTCGCGATGAATTAAAAAATTCCGAAAATACGCTAGAACGACTATAAATGGTCCTAGCTAACGTTTTTACTTAGTTCCGGTTCAATCGGAGAAAGTCGAGGAAATCGTCGAAAAAAAGTTGAAGGCTATAGTATGGAAAAATCGTCGATTTTCGCGATGAATTAAAAAATTCCGAAAATACGCTAGAACGACTATAAATGGTCCTAGCTAACGTTTTTACTTAGTTCCGGTTCAAGCGGAGAAAGTCGAGGAAATCGTCGAAAAAAAGTTGAAGGCTATAGTATGGAAAAATCGTCGATTTTCGCGATGAATTAAAAAATTCCGAAAATAGGCTAGAACGACTATAAATGGTCCTAGCTAACGTTTTTACTTAGTTCCGGTTCAATCGGAGAAAGTCGAGGAAATCGTCGAAAAAAAGTTGAAGGCTATAGTATGGAAAAATCGTCGATTTTCGCGATGAATTAAAAAATTCCGAAAATAGGCTAGAACGACTATAAATGGTCCTAGCTAACGTTTTTACTTAGTTCCGCTTCATTCGGAGAAAGTCGAGGAAATCGTCGAAAAAAAGTTGAAGGCTATAGTATGGAAAAATCGTCGATTTTCGCGATGAATTAAAAAATTCTGAAAATAGGCTAGAACGACTATAAATGGTCCTAGCTAACGTTTTTACTTAGTTCCGGTTCAATCGGAGAAAGTCGAGGAAATCGTCGAAAAAAAGTTGAAGGCTATAGTATGGAAAAATCGTCGATTTTCGCGATGAATTAAAAAATTCCGAAAATAGGCTAGAACGACTATAAATGGTCCTAGCTAACGTTTTTACTTAGTTCCGCTTCATTCGGAGAAAGTCGAGGAAATCGTCGAAAAAAAGTTGAAGGCTATAGTATGGAAAAATCGTCGATTTTCGCGATGAATTAAAAAATTCCGAAAATACGCTAGAACGACTATAAATGGTCCTAGCTAACGTTTTTACTTAGTTCCGCTTCAATCGGAGAAAGTCGAGGAAATCGTCGAAAAAAAGTTGAAGGCTATAGTATGGAAAAATCGTCAATTTTCGCGATGAATTAAAAAATTCTGAAAATAGGCTAGAACGACTATAAATGGTCCTAGCTAACGTTTTTACTTAGTTCCGGTTCAATCGGAGAAAGTCGAGGAAATCGTCGAAAAAAAGTTGAAGGCTATAGTATGGAAAAATCGTCGATTTTCGCGATGAATTAAAAAATTCTGAAAATAGGCTAGAACGACTATAAATGGTCCTAGCTAACGTTTTTACTTAGTTCCGGTTCAATCGGAGAAAGTCGAGGAAATCGTCGAAAAAAAGTTGAAGGCTATAGTATGGAAAAATCGTCAATTTTCGCGATGAATTAAAAAATTCCGAAAATAGGCTAGAACGACTATAAATGGTCCTAGCTAACGTTTTTACTTAGTTCCGGTTCAATCGGAGAAAGTCGAGGAAATCGTCGAAAAAAAGTTGAAGGCTATAGTATGGAAAAATCGTCGATTTTCGCGATGAATTAAAAAATTCTGAAAATAGGCTAGAACGACTATAAATGGTCCTAGCTAACGTTTTTACTTAGTTCCGGTTCAATCGGAGAAAGTCGAGGAAATCGTCGAAAAAAAGTTGAAGGCTATAGTATGGAAAAATCGTCAATTTTCGCGATGAATTAAAAAATTCTGAAAATAGGCTAGAACGACTATAAATGGTCCTAGCTAACGTTTTTACTTAGTTCCGGTTCAATCGGAGAAAGTCGAGGAAATCGTCGAAAAAAAGTTGAAGGCTATAGTATGGAAAAATCGTCGATTTTCGCGATGAATTAAAAAATTCTGAAAATAGGCTAGAACGACTATAAATGGTCCTAGCTAACGTTTTTACTTAGTTCCGGTTCAATCGGAGAAAGTCGAGGAAATCGTCGAAAAAAAGTTGAAGGCTATAGTATGGAAAAATCGTCAATTTTCGCGATGAATTAAAAAATTCCGAAAATAGGCTAGAACGACTATAAATGGTCCTAGCTAACGTTTTTACTTAGTTCCGCTTCAATCGGAGAAAGTCGAGGAAATCGTCGAAAAAAAGTTGAAGGCTATACTATGGAAAAATCGTCGATTTTCGCGATGAATTAAAAAATTCCGAAAATAGGCTAGAACGACTATAAATGGTCTTAACTAACGTTTTTACTTAGTTCCGGTTCAATCGGAGAAAGTCGAGGAAATCGTCGAAAAAAAGTTGAAGGCTATAGTATGGAAAAATCGTCGATTTTCGCGATGAATTAAAAAATTCTGAAAATAGGCTAGAACGACTATAAATGGTCTTAACTAACGTTTTTACTTAGTTCCGGTTCAATCGGAGAAAGTCGAGGAAATCGTCGAAAAAAAGTTGAAGGCTATAGTATGGAAAAATCGTCGATTTTCGCGATGAATTAAAAAATTCCGAAAATAGGCTAGAACGACTATAAATGGTCCTAGCTAACGTTTTTACTTAGTTCCGCTTCATTCGGAGAAAGTCGAGGAAATCGTCGAAAAAAAGTTGAAGGCTATAGTATGGAAAAATCGTCGATTTTCGCGATGAATTAAAAAATTCTGAAAATACGCTAGAACGACTATAAATGGTCCTAGCTAACGTTTTTACTTAGTTCCGCTTCAATCGGAGAAAGTCGAGGAAATCGTCGAAAAAAAGTTGAAGGCTATACTATGGAAAAATCGTCGATTTTCGCGATGAATTAAAAAATTCTGAAAATAGGCTAGAACGACTATAAATGGTCTTAACTAACGTTTTTACTTAGTTCCGGTTCAATCGGAGAAAGTCGAGGAAATCGTCGAAAAAAAGTTGAAGGCTATAGTATGGAAAAATCGTCGATTTTCGCGATGAATTAAAAAATTCTGAAAATAGGCTAGAACGACTATAAATGGTCTTAACTAACGTTTTTACTTAGTTCCGGTTCAATCGGAGAAAGTCGAGGAAATCGTCGAAAAAAAGTTGAAGGCTATAGTATGGAAAATCGTCGATTTTCGCGATGAATTAAAAAATTCCGAAAATACGCTAGAACGACTATAAATGGTCCTAGCTAACGTTTTTACTTAGTTCCGCTTCAATCGGAGAAAGTCGAGGAAATCGTCGAAAAAAAGTTGAAGGCTATAGTATGGAAAAATCGTCGATTTTCGCGATGAATTAAAAAATTCCGAAAATACGCTAAAACGACTATAAATGGTCCTAGCTAACGTTTTTACTTAGTTCTGGTTCAATCGGAGAAAGTCGAGGAAATCGTCGAAAAAAAGTTGAAGGCTATAGTATGGAAAAATCGTCGATTTTCGCGATGAATTAAAAAATTCCGAAAATAGGCTAGAACGATTATAAATGGTCCTAGCTAACGTTTTTACTTAGTTCCGCTTCATTCGGAGAAAGTCGAGGAAATCGTCGAAAAAAAGTTGAAGGCTATAGTATGGAAAAATCGTCGATTTTCGCGATGAATTAAAAAATTCCGAAAATACGCTAGAACGACTATAAATGGTCCTAGCTAACGTTTTTACTTAGTTCCGCTTCAATCGGAGAAAGTCGAGGAAATCGTCGAAAAAAAGTTGAAGGCTATACTATGGAAAAATCGTCGATTTTCGCGATGAATTAAAAAATTCTGAAAATAGGCTAGAACGACTATAAATGGTCCTAGCTAACGTTTTTACTTAGTTCCGGTTCAATCGGAGAAAGTCGAGGAAATCGTCGAAAAAAAGTTGAAGGCTATAGTATGGAAAAATCGTCGATTTTCGCGATGAATTAAAAAATTCCGAAAATAGGCTAGAACGACTATAAATGGTCCTAGCTAACGTTTTTACTTAGTTCCGGTTCAATCGGAGAAAGTCGAGGAAATCGTCGAAAAAAAGTTGAAGGCTATAAGTATGGAAAAATCGTCGATTTTCGCGATGAATTAAAAAATTCTGAAAATAGGCTAGAATGACTATAAATGGTCCTAGCTAACGTTTTTACTTAGTTCCGGTTCAAGCGGAGAAAGTCGAGGAAATCGTCGAAAAAAAGTTGAAGGCTATAGTATGGAAAAATCGTCGATTTTCGCGATGAATTAAAAAATTCTGAAAATAGGCTAGAACGACTATAAATGGTCCTAGCTAACGTTTTTACTTAGTTCCGCTTCAATCGGAGAAAGTCGAGGAAATCGTCGAAAAAAAGTTGAAGGCTATAGTATGGAAAAATCGTCGATTTTCGCGATGAATTAAAAAATTCTGAAAATAGGCTAGAACGACTATAAATGGTCTTAACTAACGTTTTTACTTAGTTCCGGTTCAATCGGAGAAAGTCGAGGAAATCGTCGAAAAAAAGTTGAAGGCTATAGTATGGAAAAATCGTCGATTTTCGCGATGAATTAAAAAATTCCGAAAATAGGCTAGAACGACTATAAATGGTCCTAGCTAACGTTTTTACTTAGTTCCGCTTCATTCGGAGAAAGTCGAGGAAATCGTCGAAAAAAAGTTGAAGGCTATAGTATGGAAAAATCGTCGATTTTCGCGATGAATTAAAAAATTCTGAAAATAGGCTAGAACGACTATAAATGGTCTTAACTAACGTTTTTACTTAGTTCCGGTTCAATCGGAGAAAGTCGAGGAAATCGTCGAAAAAAAGTTGAAGGCTATAGTATGGAAAAATCGTCGATTTTCGCGATGAATTAAAAAATTCCGAAAATAGGCTAGAACGACTATAAATGGTCCTAGCTAACGTTTTTACTTAGTTCCGGTTCAATCGGAGAAAGTCGAGGAAATCGTCGAAAAAAAGTTGTAGGCTATAGTATGGAAAAATCGTCGATTTTCGCGATGAATTAAAAAATTCTGAAAATACGCTAGAACGACTATAAATGGTCCTAGCTAACGTTTTTACTTAGTTCCGCTTCAATCGGAGAAAGTCGAGGAAATCGTCGAAAAAAAGTTGAAGGCTATAGTATGGAAAATCGTCGATTTTCGCGATGAATTAAAAAATTCCGAAAATACGCTAGAACGACTATAAATGGTCCTAGCTAACGTTTTTACTTAGTTCCGCTTCAATCGGAGAAAGTCGAGGAAATCGTCGAAAAAAAGTTGAAGGCTATAGTATGGAAAAATCGTCGATTTTCGCGATGAATTAAAAAATTCCGAAAATACGCTAGAACGACTATAAATGGTCCTAGCTAACGTTTTTACTTAGTTCCGCTTCAATCGGAGAAAGTCGAGGAAATCGTCGAAAAAAAGTTGAAGGCTATACTATGGAAAAATCGTCGATTTTCGCGATGAATTAAAAAATTCTGAAAATAGGCTAGAACGACTATAAATGGTCCTAGCTAACGTTTTTACTTAGTTCCGCTTCATTCGAAGAAAGTCGAGGAAATCGTCGAAAAAAAGTTGAAGGCTATAGTATGGAAAAATCGTCGATTTTCGCGATGAATTAAAAAATTCCGAAAATAGGCTAGAACGACTATAAATGGTCCTAGCTAACGTTTTTACTTAGTTCCGCTTCATTCGAAGAAAGTCGAGGAAATCGTCGAAAAAAAGTTGAAGGCTATAGTATGGAAAAATCGTCGATTTTCGCGATGAATTAAAAAATTCTGAAAATACGCTAGAACGACTATAAATGGTCCTAGCTAACGTTTTTACTTAGTTCCGCTTCAATCGGAGAAAGTCGAGGAAATCGTCGAAAAAAAGTTGAAGGCTATACTATGGAAAAATCGTCGATTTTCGCGATGAATTAAAAAATTCTGAAAATAGGCTAGAACGACTATAAATGGTCTTAACTAACGTTTTTACTTAGTTCCGGTTCAATCGGAGAAAGTCGAGGAAATCGTCGAAAAAAAGTTGAAGGCTATAGTATGGAAAAATCGTCGATTTTCGCGATGAATTAAAAAATTCCGAAAATAGGCTAGAACGACTATAAATGGTCCTAGCTAACGTTTTTACTTAGTTCCGGTTCAATCGGAGAAAGTCGAAGAAATCGTCGAAAAAAAGTTGAAGGCTATAGTATGGAAAAATCGTCGATTTTCGCGATGAATTAAAAAATTCTGAAAATAGGCTAGAACGACTATAAATGGTCTTAACTAACGTTTTTACTTAGTTCCGGTTCAATCGGAGAAAGTCGAGGAAATCGTCGAAAAAAAGTTGAAGGCTATAGTATGGAAAAATCGTCGATTTTCGCGATGAATTAAAAAATTCCGAAAATAGGCTAGAACGACTATAAATGGTCCTAGCTAACGTTTTTACTTAGTTCCGCTTCAATCGGAGAAAGTCGAGGAAATCGTCGAAAAAAAGTTGAAGGCTATACTATGGAAAAATCGTCGATTTTCGCGATGAATTAAAAAATTCTGAAAATACGCTAGAACGACTATAAATGGTCCTAGCTAACGTTTTTACTTAGTTCCGCTTCATTCGAAGAAAGTCGAGGAAATCGTCGAAAAAAAGTTGAAGGCTATAGTATGGAAAAATCGTCGATTTTCGCGATGAATTAAAAAATTCCGAAAATAGGCTAGAACGACTATAAATGGTCCTAGCTAACGTTTTTACTTAGTTCCGCTTCAATCGGAGAAAGTCGAGGAAATCGTCGAAAAAAAGTTGAAGGCTATAGTATGGAAAAATCGTCGATTTTCGCGATGAATTAAAAAATTCTGAAAATAGGCTAGAACGACTATAAATGGTCTTAACTAACGTTTTTACTTAGTTCCGGTTCAATCGGAGAAAGTCGAGGAAATCGTCGAAAAAAAGTTGAAGGCTATAGTATGGAAAAATCGTCGATTTTCGCGATGAATTAAAAAATTCCGAAAATAGGCTAGAACGACTATAAATGGTCCTAGCTAACGTTTTTACTTAGTTCCGCTTCAATCGGAGAAAGTCGAGGAAATCGTCGAAAAAAAGTTGAAGGCTATAGTATGGAAAAATCGTCGATTTTCGCGATGAATTAAAAAATTCCGAAAATAGGCTAGAACGACTATAAATGGTCCTAGCTAACGTTTTTACTTAGTTCCGCTTCATTCGGAGAAAGTCGAGGAAATCGTCGAAAAAAAGTTGAAGGCTATAGTATGGAAAAATCGTCGATTTTCGCGATGAATTAAAAAATTCTGAAAATAGGCTAGAACGACTATAAATGGTCCTAGCTAACGTTTTTACTTAGTTCCGCTTCAATCGGAGAAAGTCGAGGAAATCGTCGAAAAAAAGTTGAAGGCTATAGTATGGAAAAATCGTCGATTTTCGCGATGAATTAAAAAATTCCGAAAATAGGCTAGAACGACTATAAATGGTCCTAGCTAACGTTTTTACTTAGTTCCGCTTCATTCGGAGAAAGTCGAGGAAATCGTCGAAAAAAAGTTGAAGGCTATAGTATGGAAAAATCGTCGATTTTCGCGATGAATTAAAAAATTCTGAAAATAGGCTAGAACGACTATAAATGGTCTTAACTAACGTTTTTACTTAGTTCCGGTTCAATCGGAGAAAGTCGAGGAAATCGTCGAAAAAAAGTTGAAGGCTATAGTATGGAAAAATCGTCGATTTTCGCGATGAATTAAAAAATTCCGAAAATAGGCTAGAACGACTATAAATGGTCCTAGCTAACGTTTTTACTTAGTTCCGGTTCAATCGGAGAAAGTCGAGGAAATCGTCGAAAAAAAGTTGTAGGCTATAGTATGGAAAAATCGTCGATTTTCGCGATGAATTAAAAAATTCTGAAAATACGCTAGAACGACTATAAATGGTCCTAGCTAACGTTTTTACTTAGTTCCGCTTCAATCGGAGAAAGTCGAGGAAATCGTCGAAAAAAAGTTGAAGGCTATAGTATGGAAAATCGTCGATTTTCGCGATGAATTAAAAAATTCCGAAAATACGCTAGAACGACTATAAATGGTCCTAGCTAACGTTTTTACTTAGTTCCGCTTCAATCGGAGAAAGTCGAGGAAATCGTCGAAAAAAAGTTGAAGGCTATAGTATGGAAAAATCGTCGATTTTCGCGATGAATTAAAAAATTCTGAAAATAGGCTAGAACGACTATAAATGGTCTTAACTAACGTTTTTACTTAGTTCCGGTTCAATCGGAGAAAGTCGAGGAAATCGTCGAAAAAAAGTTGAAGGCTATAGTATGGAAAAATCGTCGATTTTCGCGATGAATTAAAAAATTCCGAAAATAGGCTAGAACGACTATAAATGGTCCTAGCTAACGTTTTTACTTAGTTCCGCTTCAATCGGAGAAAGTCGAGGAAATCGTCGAAAAAAAGTTGAAGGCTATACTATGGAAAAATCGTCGATTTTCGCGATGAATTAAAAAATTCTGAAAATACGCTAGAACGCCTATAAATGGTCCTAGCTAACGTTTTTACTTAGTTCCGCTTCAATCGGAGAAAGTCGAGGAAATCGTCGAAAAAAAGTTGAAGGCTATACTATGGAAAAATCGTCGATTTTCGCGATGAATTAAAAAATTCTGAAAATAGGCTAGAACGACTATAAATGGTCTTAACTAACGTTTTTACTTAGTTCCGGTTCAATCGGAGAAAGTCGAGGAAATCGTCGAAAAAAAGTTGAAGGCTATAGTATGGAAAAATCGTCGATTTTCGCGATGAATTAAAAAATTCTGAAAATACGCTAGAACGACTATAAATGGTCCTAGCTAACGTTTTTACTTAGTTCCGCTTCAATCGGAGAAAGTCGAGGAAATCGTCGAAAAAAAGTTGAAGGCTATACTATGGAAAAATCGTCGATTTTCGCGATGAATTAAAAAATTCTGAAAATAGGCTAGAACGACTATAAATGGTCTTAACTAACGTTTTTACTTAGTTCCGGTTCAATCGGAGAAAGTCGAGGAAATCGTCGAAAAAAAGTTGAAGGCTATAGTATGGAAAAATCGTCGATTTTCGCGATGAATTAAAAAATTCTGAAAATACGCTAGAACGACTATAAATGGTCCTAGCTAACGTTTTTACTTAGTTCCGCTTCAATCGGAGAAAGTCGAGGAAATCGTCGAAAAAAAGTTGAAGGCTATACTATGGAAAAATCGTCGATTTTCGCGATGAATTAAAAAATTCTGAAAATAGGCTAGAACGACTATAAATGGTCTTAACTAACGTTTTTACTTAGTTCCGGTTCAATCGGAGAAAGTCGAGGAAATCGTCGAAAAAAAGTTGAAGGCTATAGTATGGAAAAATCGTCGATTTTCGCGATGAATTAAAAAATTCCGAAAATAGGCTAGAACGACTATAAATGGTCCTAGCTAACGTTTTTACTTAGTTCCGCTTCAATCGGAGAAAGTCGAGGAAATCGTCGAAAAAAAGTTGAAGGCTATACTATGGAAAAATCGTCGATTTTCGCGATGAATTAAAAAATTCTGAAAATAGGCTAGAACGACTATAAATGGTCTTAACTAACGTTTTTACTTAGTTCCGGTTCAATCGGAGAAAGTCGAGGAAATCGTCGAAAAAAAGTTGAAGGCTATAGTATGGAAAAATCGTCGATTTTCGCGATGAATTAAAAAATTCTGAAAATACGCTAGAACGACTATAAATGGTCCTAGCTAACGTTTTTACTTAGTTCCGCTTCAATCGGAGAAAGTCGAGGAAATCGTCGAAAAAAAGTTGAAGGCTATACTATGGAAAAATCGTCGATTTTCGCGATGAATTAAAAAATTCTGAAAATAGGCTAGAACGACTATAAATGGTCTTAACTAACGTTTTTACTTAGTTCCGGTTCAATCGGAGAAAGTCGAGGAAATCGTCGAAAAAAAGTTGAAGGCTATAGTATGGAAAAATCGTCGATTTTCGCGATGAATTAAAAAATTCTGAAAATAGGCTAGAACGACTATAAATGGTCCTAGCTAACGTTTTTACTTAGTTCCGCTTCAATCGGAGAAAGTCGAGGAAATCGTCGAAAAAAAGTTGAAGGCTATACTATGGAAAAATCGTCGATTTTCGCGATGAATTAAAAAATTCTGAAAATAGGCTAGAACGACTATAAATGGTCTTAACTAACGTTTATACTTAGTTCCGGTTCAATCGGAGAAAGTCGAGGAAATCGTCGAAAAAAAGTTGAAGGCTATAGTATGGAAAAATCGTCGATTTTCGCGATGAATTAAAAAATTCTGAAAATACGCTAGAACGACTATAAATGGTCCTAGCTAACGTTTTTACTTAGTTCCGCTTCAATCGGAGAAAGTCGAGGAAATCGTCGAAAAAAAGTTGAAGGCTATACTATGGAAAAATCGTCGATTTTCGCGATGAATTAAAAAATTCTGAAAATAGGCTAGAACGACTATAAATGGTCTTAACTAACGTTTTTACTTAGTTCCGGTTCAATCGGAGAAAGTCGAGGAAATCGTCGAAAAAAAGTTGAAGGCTATAGTATGGAAAAATCGTCGATTTTCGCGATGAATTAAAAAATTCTGAAAATACGCTAGAACGACTATAAATGGTCCTAGCTAACGTTTTTACTTAGTTCCGCTTCAATCGGAGAAAGTCGAGGAAATCGTCGAAAAAAAGTTGAAGGCTATACTATGGAAAAATCGTCGATTTTCGCGATGAATTAAAAAATTCTGAAAATAGGCTAGAACGACTATAAATGGTCTTAACTAACGTTTTTACTTAGTTCCGGTTCAATCGGAGAAAGTCGAGGAAATCGTCGAAAAAAAGTTGAAGGCTATAGTATGGAAAAATCGTCGATTTTCGCGATGAATTAAAAAATTCTGAAAATACGCTAGAACGACATAAATGGTCCTAGCTAACGTTTTTACTTAGTTCCGCTTCAATCGGAGAAAGTCGAGGAAATCGTCGAAAAAAAGTTGAAGGCTATACTATGGAAAAATCGTCGATTTTCGCGATGAATTAAAAAATTCTGAAAATAGGCTAGAACGACTATAAATGGTCTTAACTAACGTTTTTACTTAGTTCCGGTTCAATCGGAGAAAGTCGAGGAAATCGTCGAAAAAAAGTTGAAGGCTATAGTATGGAAAAATCGTCGATTTTCGCGATGAATTAAAAAATTCTGAAAATACGCTAGAACGACTATAAATGGTCCTAGCTAACGTTTTTACTTAGTTCCGCTTCAATCGGAGAAAGTCGAGGAAATCGTCGAAAAAAAGTTGAAGGCTATAGTATGGAAAATCGTCGATTTTCGCGATGAATTAAAAAATTCCGAAAATACGCTAGAACGACTATAAATGGTCCTAGCTAACGTTTTTACTTAGTTCCGCTTCAATCGGAGAAAGTCGAGGAAATCGTCGAAAAAAAGTTGAAGGCTATAGTATGGAAAAATCGTCGATTTTCGCGATGAATTAAAAAATTCCGAAAATACGCTAGAACGACTATAAATGGTCCTAGCTAACGTTTTTACTTAGTTCCGCTTCAATCGGAGAAAGTCGAGGAAATCGTCGAAAAAAAGTTGAAGGCTATACTATGGAAAAATCGTCGATTTTCGCGATGAATTAAAAAATTCTGAAAATAGGCTAGAACGACTATAAATGGTCTTAACTAACGTTTTTACTTAGTTCCGGTTCAATCGGAGAAAGTCGAGGAAATCGTCGAAAAAAAGTTGAAGGCTATAGTATGGAAAAATCGTCGATTTTCGCGATGAATTAAAAAATTCCGAAAATAGGCTAGAACGACTATAAATGGTCCTAGCTAACGTTTTTACTTAGTTCCGGTTCAATCGGAGAAAGTCGAGGAAATCGTCGAAAAAAAGTTGTAGGCTATAGTATGGAAAAATCGTCGATTTTCGCGATGAATTAAAAAATTCTGAAAATACGCTAGAACGACTATAAATGGTCCTAGCTAACGTTTTTACTTAGTTCCGCTTCAATCGGAGAAAGTCGAGGAAATCGTCGAAAAAAAGTTGAAGGCTATAGTATGGAAAATCGTCGATTTTCGCGATGAATTAAAAAATTCCGAAAATACGCTAGAACGACTATAAATGGTCCTAGCTAACGTTTTTACTTAGTTCCGCTTCAATCGGAGAAAGTCGAGGAAATCGTCGAAAAAAAGTTGAAGGCTATAGTATGGAAAAATCGTCGATTTTCGCGATGAATTAAAAAATTCTGAAAATAGGCTAGAACGACTATAAATGGTCTTAACTAACGTTTTTACTTAGTTCCGGTTCAATCGGAGAAAGTCGAGGAAATCGTCGAAAAAAAGTTGAAGGCTATAGTATGGAAAAATCGTCGATTTTCGCGATGAATTAAAAAATTCCGAAAATAGGCTAGAACGACTATAAATGGTCCTAGCTAACGTTTTTACTTAGTTCCGCTTCAATCGGAGAAAGTCGAGGAAATCGTCGAAAAAAAGTTGAAGGCTATACTATGGAAAAATCGTCGATTTTCGCGATGAATTAAAAAATTCTGAAAATACGCTAGAACGCCTATAAATGGTCCTAGCTAACGTTTTTACTTAGTTCCGCTTCAATCGGAGAAAGTCGAGGAAATCGTCGAAAAAAAGTTGAAGGCTATACTATGGAAAAATCGTCGATTTTCGCGATGAATTAAAAAATTCTGAAAATAGGCTAGAACGACTATAAATGGTCTTAACTAACGTTTTTACTTAGTTCCGGTTCAATCGGAGAAAGTCGAGGAAATCGTCGAAAAAAAGTTGAAGGCTATAGTATGGAAAAATCGTCGATTTTCGCGATGAATTAAAAAATTCTGAAAATACGCTAGAACGACTATAAATGGTCCTAGCTAACGTTTTTACTTAGTTCCGCTTCAATCGGAGAAAGTCGAGGAAATCGTCGAAAAAAAGTTGAAGGCTATACTATGGAAAAATCGTCGATTTTCGCGATGAATTAAAAAATTCTGAAAATAGGCTAGAACGACTATAAATGGTCTTAACTAACGTTTTTACTTAGTTCCGGTTCAATCGGAGAAAGTCGAGGAAATCGTCGAAAAAAAGTTGAAGGCTATAGTATGGAAAAATCGTCGATTTTCGCGATGAATTAAAAAATTCCGAAAATAGGCTAGAACGACTATAAATGGTCCTAGCTAACGTTTTTACTTAGTTCCGCTTCAATCGGAGAAAGTCGAGGAAATCGTCGAAAAAAAGTTGAAGGCTATACTATGGAAAAATCGTCGATTTTCGCGATGAATTAAAAAATTCTGAAAATAGGCTAGAACGACTATAAATGGTCTTAACTAACGTTTTTACTTAGTTCCGGTTCAATCGGAGAAAGTCGAGGAAATCGTCGAAAAAAAGTTGAAGGCTATAGTATGGAAAAATCGTCGATTTTCGCGATGAATTAAAAAATTCTGAAAATACGCTAGAACGACTATAAATGGTCCTAGCTAACGTTTTTACTTAGTTCCGCTTCAATCGGAGAAAGTCGAGGAAATCGTCGAAAAAAAGTTGAAGGCTATACTATGGAAAAATCGTCGATTTTCGCGATGAATTAAAAAATTCTGAAAATAGGCTAGAACGACTATAAATGGTCTTAACTAACGTTTTTACTTAGTTCCGGTTCAATCGGAGAAAGTCGAGGAAATCGTCGAAAAAAAGTTGAAGGCTATAGTATGGAAAAATCGTCGATTTTCGCGATGAATTAAAAAATTCTGAAAATAGGCTAGAACGACTATAAATGGTCCTAGCTAACGTTTTTACTTAGTTCCGCTTCAATCGGAGAAAGTCGAGGAAATCGTCGAAAAAAAGTTGAAGGCTATACTATGGAAAAATCGTCGATTTTCGCGATGAATTAAAAAATTCTGAAAATAGGCTAGAACGACTATAAATGGTCTTAACTAACGTTTATACTTAGTTCCGGTTCAATCGGAGAAAGTCGAGGAAATCGTCGAAAAAAAGTTGAAGGCTATAGTATGGAAAAATCGTCGATTTTCGCGATGAATTAAAAAATTCTGAAAATACGCTAGAACGACTATAAATGGTCCTAGCTAACGTTTTTACTTAGTTCCGCTTCAATCGGAGAAAGTCGAGGAAATCGTCGAAAAAAAGTTGAAGGCTATACTATGGAAAAATCGTCGATTTTCGCGATGAATTAAAAAATTCTGAAAATAGGCTAGAACGACTATAAATGGTCTTAACTAACGTTTTTACTTAGTTCCGGTTCAATCGGAGAAAGTCGAGGAAATCGTCGAAAAAAAGTTGAAGGCTATAGTATGGAAAAATCGTCGATTTTCGCGATGAATTAAAAAATTCTGAAAATACGCTAGAACGACTATAAATGGTCCTAGCTAACGTTTTTACTTAGTTCCGCTTCAATCGGAGAAAGTCGAGGAAATCGTCGAAAAAAAGTTGAAGGCTATACTATGGAAAAATCGTCGATTTTCGCGATGAATTAAAAAATTCTGAAAATAGGCTAGAACGACTATAAATGGTCTTAACTAACGTTTTTACTTAGTTCCGGTTCAATCGGAGAAAGTCGAGGAAATCGTCGAAAAAAAGTTGAAGGCTATAGTATGGAAAAATCGTCGATTTTCGCGATGAATTAAAAAATTCTGAAAATACGCTAGAACGACTATAAATGGTCCTAGCTAACGTTTTTACTTAGTTCCGCTTCAATCGGAGAAAGTCGAGGAAATCGTCGAAAAAAAGTTGAAGGCTATAGTATGGAAAATCGTCGATTTTCGCGATGAATTAAAAAATTCCGAAAATACGCTAGAACGACTATAAATGGTCCTAGCTAACGTTTTTACTTAGTTCCGCTTCAATCGGAGAAAGTCGAGGAAATCGTCGAAAAAAAGTTGAAGGCTATAGTATGGAAAAATCGTCGATTTTCGCGATGAATTAAAAAATTCCGAAAATACGCTAGAACGACTATAAATGGTCCTAGCTAACGTTTTTACTTAGTTCCGCTTCAATCGGAGAAAGTCGAGGAAATCGTCGAAAAAAAGTTGAAGGCTATACTATGGAAAAATCGTCGATTTTCGCGATGAATTAAAAAATTCTGAAAATAGGCTAGAACGACTATAAATGGTCTTAACTAACGTTTTTACTTAGTTCCGGTTCAATCGGAGAAAGTCGAGGAAATCGTCGAAAAAAAGTTGAAGGCTATAGTATGGAAAAATCGTCGATTTTCGCGATGAATTAAAAAATTCTGAAAATAGGCTAGAACGACTATAAATGGTCTTAACTAACGTTTTTACTTAGTTCCGGTTCAATCGGAGAAAGTCGAGGAAATCGTCGAAAAAAAGTTGAAGGCTATAGTATGGAAAAATCGTCGATTTTCGCGATGAATTAAAAAATTCCGAAAATACGCTAGAACGACTATAAATGGTCCTAGCTAACGTTTTTACTTAGTTCTGCTTCAATCGGAGAAAGTCGAGGAAATCGTCGAAAAAAAGTTGAAGGTTATAGTATGGAAAATCGTCGATTTTCGCGATGAATTAAAAAATTCTGAAAATAGGCTAGAACGACTATAAATGGTCTTAACTAACGTTTTTACTTAGTTCCGGTTCAATCGGAGAAAGTCGAGGAAATCGTCGAAAAAAAGTTGAAGGCTATACTATGGAAAAATCGTCGATTTTCGCGATGAATTAAAAAATTCTGAAAATAGGCTAGAACGACTATAAATGGTCTTAACTAACGTTTTTACTTAGTTCCGCTTCAATCGGAGAAAGTCGAGGAAATCGTCGAAAAAAAGTTGAAGGCTATAGTATGGAAAAATCGTCGATTTTCGCGATGAATTAAAAAATTCCGAAAATACGCTAGAACGACTATAAATGGTCCTAGCTAACGTTTTTACTTAGTTCCGCTTCAATCGGAGAAAGTCGAGGAAATCGTCGAAAAAAAGTTGAAGGCTATACTATGGAAAAATCGTCGATTTTCGCGATGAATTAAAAAATTCTGAAAATAGGCTAGAACGACTATAAATGGTCTTAACTAACGTTTTTACTTAGTTCCGGTTCAATCGGAGAAAGTCGAGGAAATCGTCGAAAAAAAGTTGAAGGCTATAGTATGGAAAAATCGTCGATTTTCGCGATGAATTAAAAAATTCTGAAAATAGGCTAGAACGACTATAAATGGTCTTAACTAACGTTTTTACTTAGTTCCGGTTCAATCGGAGAAAGTCGAGGAAATCGTCGAAAAAAAGTTGAAGGCTATAGTATGGAAAAATCGTCGATTTTCGCGATGAATTAAAAAATTCTGAAAATACGCTAGAACGACTATAAATGGTCCTAGCTAACGTTTTTACTTAGTTCCGCTTCAATCGGAGAAAGTCGAGGAAATCATCGAAAAAAAGTTGAAGGCTATAGTATGGAAAAATCGTCGATTTTCGCGATGAATTAAAAAATTCTGAAAATAGGCTAGAACGACTATTAGGTCATATTATATGCCAATTTTGAAGTACTTCTGTCATGTTGACTTATTTATTTGATAGTATATCAATCACGATTCGTGACAGGGGTATTTTATTTTGTTTTATCTTGTGCTACTGAAGATGGGCGCATAGCGCTTGAAATGTACATCTAGCTACTTAATGCTTGTTACGGTATTTGGGTGATATTTTTTAATATAGTTTAGTGTGAATAAAACAACTGTATTTATTAATAATGCTTTTTTTTTAATTATTAACTAAATTATCATTACATGTAAACACTCTTGAAAATTGTAATTAATAAACCTTGACCCACTTTATTCGAAATTGGTGTATTTATTTGACCTTGAATGACATTGAACGACCTTGACCCACCTTTTTTCGAATTTGGTGTATTTATTTGACCTTGGAGGACCTTGACCTTTGACCTTCGATGATTTCCGCAAGTTTTTCCGAGTTTAAGGAAAATTTTACCATCTGGGGTAACATGGAAACTGACACTCTTCCGACCTCCAGGACAGTCGAAATCATTTGTGTATCGTATGTAACATGTGTTTACATCTCATAAATCAACTCAAAAAATATGTTCTTGAAAATATTCTAATTATTCACTAATCCTTTTAAATTTCTATCATAAATTTATACACTCATTAACTACAATTAAATGACCTAAACAACATCCATGTGGGGTGAGGTCAGGTCGGTCTATATCAGGTCAAGTTGACCTTCGTCTACTCTGGCCAAGTTTCGTCAACATCCGTCAACATGAGTCAGTGCTGGTCGGTTTCGGTCAATTTCGGTCTATTATCTAAAAAAATAAAATTGTAATTAATAAAATATTTAAAACTCTTCCGACCTACTTTATTTGACCTTGCTTGACCTTATAAACCCACTTTATTCGAAATTGGTGTTTTTATTTGACCTTGACATTTTCCCGCGATTTCCGCAAGTTTTTCCGATTTTAAGGTATGCGCATTCGGAAGCCCCCCGTGGCGTACGATGGTCCCGTTCAACATACTAACTGCAGGGGATGAACTTCGCCCAAATCTGCGCGAGTCTGTAATAAATTTATAATAAAAAAATTTTCAAATCCAGTAGAATTTTATTTTTTTGAGCAAATACCTCTTTGCATTCCTATGATCCTGGTACAAAATTGTATAATTGTAAATTATAAATACTATATAATTTATTTATTGCTAATTCGAAGGTTATAATCATTTTTGCCAATTTAAATTTTCTAAATAATTTTTAGCTTCTTAATAAAATCAAATAGAAATAAAAAATAGAATTGAATAGAATAAAAAACAAAATCTTTTATGAAGATAGACACAAACGGACTTAACCTCAATCAATCCGAAGGGGAAATAAGAAAAATTAACCTCAATAAAAGTTTGCTTGGAAATAATACTTAGGTTAACAAATGTGCTTACATTTTTAAAGCGCGTTATTTGTTTAAATTAAATATATATTTAAAATCATGAAAATGCTCCACCGACAAATATTATCGTATTCTTTCGTCCCTAAAAAGCTTCCGAATTATTCCACGGCACGAAACGGTATTTTTTTTGTAAAAAAAAGAAAAAAATGGTTGCATAATTTCCAAGTCATTTAGCAAAATCGAATGCATTTCAGCGCAATTTAATATTCCTGCTTACCTGAACTTATCGGAGGCGATCCGTTGCCGGGAACACGAAAGTCTGGTCGAGCGACTTATTCCCGATCTGGTCGTGCACAAGGACTTTCTCAGTCCCGACGAGGAACAGTGGATAGTCGATGAAGTGGACCCGTACATGTCCCGCATGCGCTACGAATTCGATCATTGGGACGATGTGCGTTCATCCATAAGTACCGATCGAAACGAAATATACGAACGCGACAACGGTGGTGGATTTTCAATATTACCGATTCCAATAAATAATATTTCAGGCTATTCATGGCTTCCGGGAGACTGAACGGCTGAACTGGAACGAGAAAAACGCAATCACTCTGGACAGGGTGCGAAATTTGGCTTTTCCCAAAGGAGTTGCCGCTTTAAAACACGTACATGTCTTGGATTTGGCTAAGGATGGCCAAATTAAACCACACATCGACGCTGTCAGAGTAAGAATTCTTTTCATACAATATAAAAATCATTGTAATACATCATTACCATCCGTCACATAAAATAATACACCATTACTCCAATCCCCATTTCCATCCGTCAAATATCAGCTGAGCTAAAAAAAACTATACAATTATAGTCTAATAAATCCTCGTTTTTAACTGTGATCAATTTTTTAAAGAGTCCGCAATCCTAAAGATTGGTTGGAAACAGCACGCCATGCCGATCTATCCTGAGCTAATCCCTTCATCTCCCTATAGCTATTCATCTCAACGTCTTCAACTATCTGACTCACATACTCCAATTTAGGCCTACCTACCCCTCTCTTTCCCTCCACTCTACCTTGCTACCACTCTATGATCAATTGCATAATCCCCCCATGCCTAAGGATATGCCCTACTAATCTGTCTCTCCTACGCTGTAACACTCTCCAAATACTTCTCTTCTCCCATACTAACTCTAGTACAGCTTCATTTGTTACTTTATCTTCCCAACCAATCCTCATCATCCTCCTATAACACCACATTTCAAGTGCTTCTAATCTACGCTTCTCTTCCTTTCCTATAGTCCACGCCTCACACCCGTACAGTGCTACACTCCAAACATATACCTTCAGTAATCTTTTTCTAATACCCAAGTCAATATTTGATCTTAAAATCTGTTCCTTTTCTACGAATGCCTTCCTACCCTGTGCTATCCTACACTTTATATCTACCTTGCTTCGATTATCTTTTGTGATTCTACTGCCTAAATAACAAAAATCGGACACTTCTTCGATTCTATTATCTCCTATTGTGATCCTCATTTTTCTACTGCATTCCTTTTTGTCACACCTCATCACTTTAGTTTTACCTATATTTATTTTCATGTTAAAATCCCTAGTCAATACTGCCTGCATACCATTCAATACCCTTTCTAAATTCTTTTCGCTTTCTTCCAATATAGCTATATCGTCGGCGAATCTCAACATATATATTTTCTCTCCCTGTACATTCATACCTACACTATTATACTCTTCTTTTACTTTGTTTATTGCATCTTCTATATATAGATTAAATAATAACGGTGAAAGTGTACATCCCTGCCGAACTCCCTTCCCTATTTTTGCTACCTCTTCTTCCCCCTCAATTCTAACTAAGGCAGTTTGGTGTTTATATAAATTAAAAATTATTCTCCTATCCTTATAATCTATACCCGTTTCTTTTAAAATTCTAAACATTATGTCCCAATCTACATTATCAAATGCCTTTTCTAAATCTACAAAAGCTATGCAAGTTACCTTTCCTACCCTCTTTCTTTTTTCTACTACCGTTCTTAGTGCTAGAATCGCCTCTCTCGTCCCTCTGTTTTTCCTAAAACCAAACTGATCTTCTCCTAGCCTTTCCTCTACTTTATTTTCTAATCTCCTATAAATAATCTTTAACAATATCTTCGATGCATGTGATAGTAGTCTAATATATAATAATATACAATTATAGTCTAATAAATCCTCGTTTTTAACTGTGATAAATAACAAACATAAATTTCGATAGTTTGCATAGAAACTTTAATTTAACTGTGATGTTAAACATTGTACTTTTATCTCTTCCCCTTAAAAAAGTCGTTTATAAATTGACGAAACAGTTTTGCGGCGATACCATTGCCGGATTGAGTTTGCTGAGTGACAGCGTGATGCGCTTGCGCCTGGACAGGCAGCGCCACCTGTACGTGGACGCGTTATTGTCGCGTCGGTCGCTGTACGTGATGCGCGCGTGCGCCCGATACGAGTACACGCACGAAATATTGCCGAATGGGCCGGATAATCGGTTCCGCGGGTGCGCAGTGTATAAGGACAGAAGGATCTCTGTCATATGTAGGAACGAGCCGGAAGCTAGGCACGTTGGTAATGGGGTTACTATGGGGGTGATAAAGGAGGAGGATGGTGGCAAATTGACGTAACAAACTGAATACATTATTGAATGAGGTGGGAAAATATGTTGTGTTGTTAGTATTTTTTTGTGATGTAAATGTAAATAAATTGTTGGTAGTTTGATAAATATTACGTTTGCGTAGAATTTATAATGTTATTTACCTTTTAACATAAAACGAGGAAAAAAAATATCTAAAAAAAAACATTGCAGTTTGTGAAAAGAAAAGAAAAACGTATTACCTTTTTTGTGCCAACGTATTTATATATGGAAAAAATAAATAAGAAATTATACCTTTTTGGGAACACAGATGTCTACTGTTGTGACATTAAATGTCAAATCTGACATTGAAATCTTCAAGATGGTTTTCGTATCATCGACGATGCTGAACTATTTTTCTTCATTTTATCTTTAACGTTTTAGAATTAAAATGTCATCACGCAAAATTAACATATTTCGTTAAATATAATAAAGCAGCAGCATTTTTTACTGTTGTTTACACAGGACGTAAGTCTTTATGGTGCGTGACCAGACGTACACGACATACAATACAGTAGCCTATATATCATGCATCATTTGAAGGGTCAGGTCAACTAACCAATTTATTAATTAAATCCATTATATCGAAGGGTATTTTCTGCTGTAACTTTCATTTTTTTGGATTACAAATATCACCGGGCACAAATGCAATTGTACAATATCGAATCAAAAATCCACTCACGAAGAGAAGACGATTGACATATTTGACGTGTCCATTGACATGTTAAACGCGATGCCAGATTATAGAATAGACAAGCAATTAGTTCGAACGAATCGTTTTCGATTTGTTTATTTATATAGAAGTTTTTATTCATATATTATAATATATTATGTGATATATAAACTTACTATTAACAAAGGCATATGGAAGCGATAATAAAGTAATATTCTTTTTGTATTACTATCGTTCATATGCATATAAAATTATGATACAATATAATTAATAGTTTTTTTGTAAGAGTTTTTATTAATTTTTAATCGTTTGGAAAATAATCACTAGCCTATAATAATGATATTGAACGTTACCAAAAAAAACATTGCTTATATCTTTTTTATATATATACTAAACAGATGTTTTATTAATCTTAGCGATAATTATTAAAAACGAAATTAGAAATATTTAGTCGATAAAGAGATGTTTTTAATTCAAACACACCTAAATAAAAAAATCTATTGAAAATAAAAAATACTATATATATAAAGTAAATATTTATATATTATTTCGGTGTAATAAGTTTTTAATTTTATAAAATTGTCTGCAAATTGTTACCCTTCACGAGTAGAGTGAGTAAAAAAATATACCGCCCGCATTTTTTTTTTTTACAATATTAATAATAATTGTTTTTTTTGCTGCAATAAATAAAATATCGGAATTAAAGAAATTCTCTACTATAAAGATGAAAAATTTCCTAATAAACGTCGTACTTAGAAAGAGAAGCATCAACGATGATTTAACAAACAGACAACATGAAAAAAAAGCAATTCATTTTGTTTTAATACTTTCGAATGACCGAGAACAATTCTAAAATAAACGTTCGTAATTTCTCAAATCGGCAAATAGTAGGAATTTCCCCCAAAAAAAAATGTACAAAGAAAATTACCTCAGAAACGAGCAAACAAAATTTGTTTTGTTTACTCCAACAAATTACGATCGCTCAAATAACCGTTTTCAAAACCACCTTTTAAGCTATTTTAAAAAAAGTATCTATTTTAACAATTTACCCCAAAGAAAAAAGCCAAAGTGTATTATTTTAGAAAAGACCAACGTGATTATAAAAAGAAACACACACACATTTTAATCAAAAATTGCCTGTATTACTTGAATTCCTATGTCTCTCTCTCTCTCTCACTCTCGTTCTCCCCATCCGTAATCATTACTTTTACATTGTTGCCGATGCGGACGAAAGATACGTTTAGCACGAGCAAGAATCGCCATTAGAACTACCGCCCGTTCGCTGTGTGCTCGTCAGCTTTATTTGATCGGGGAACTCGTTATAAAGGTCCACGGCCTGATTCTGTTGGCTCAGTGCGGACCTGGCAATACTCTGAAATGCCTAACGCGCAACAACAGTAATTCCACAGTGAAGTTTCAATTTTTTTTTTTGAAAAATAATACTACATTATTTCATCGGAATCATTTGAACTACTCAGTAGGTATATTGACTACAATTTGAACTACCAAGTAGGTCATTATAACTACAAAATTGTCCAATTGTGAATACATTTAAATTACAATGTAAATCGTTAGAGCTGCAAAATAAATTATTTGAACTACAAAGACTATCGTTCAACCAACAAAATAAATCATTTCAACTAAAAGGTACTTTAATTCACTTACAAATTAATTCGTTTGAACTACAACAATATTATATGAACTACAAAGCAACTCTTTTGACCTACAAAGCTTTTTAATTATTTTTAGCACAAAAAATTGGGGCATATAAATGACACAACCTCACTTTAACATATGTTCAGGACATTACAAATCATTCGAACTACAAAACAATGCATTTCTTCCTCAAAGTAAACTATTTTGACCTACAGGGTAACTAACTGACTCAACCTACAAATTAAACGATTTCAACGACAAAGCAAATCATTTTTCACAAATCAAACAATAAGGCACAGAACCAACATAATCTCAATCTAACCGATATGTTCAAATAAACCATTTGAACTATTCGTGTTAATAGACATTGACAATATAAAGAATAAACGCAAAAATATCAGCAGTTATTATTTGAATGGTTATTTACCTGTTCGACGTTGAGCGCTTCTTTGGCGCTGGTCTCGAAGTAGGGTATACCGTTTTTGGCGGTGCACCATTGGCGCGCGTGTTTGCCGGTGACGCTGCGCGGGTCCAGGTCCACCTTATTACCGAGCAGGACGAACGGGAAGTTCTCGGGTTCGCGCGGCGACGCCTGGATGAGGAATTCGTCGCGCCAGCTGTCCAGCGACTGGAATGAATTTGGCGCTGTCACATCAAACACTGCAAGCGAAAACAGAAATAAGAATCGATTTTTATGTAAATATGATAACAGCAACAAAAGATATATTTTAGTTCGAAAAATTGTTAGAATTAGTAGAAAATAGTTGTTCTAATTTATTTTCATTTTTTAAATTCATAAAATTGTTAAATAAAATTATGACAATTTTAGTTAGAAAGTAGAAAGGAAAAATATCTATCTAAAACCTACTCACTTTAAATAAAACACAAAACAACCCTGAATTGGTTATTGTTGTGGTTGTATTGCAATCAAAATACAATTAATTTAAAATGATATAAAATACAAATTTGTTCTGACAATATTGTATTATTGCTTCTGTAGGAATTTAAATATTACAAACGCATAAAGTCAATCAATTACTAACAAAGAAATTTTATTTTGGATACAAATGAAATTTTATACCATTAAATATTGACGTGCAAACGGAAATATTTGACGCAATATGGAAAATGAATTGATTTGCATTCACGCAATTAGTCGAATTTCAAACGATTTTTCGGTTTATGCAAAAGTTCGACAAAATCGTAAAGATAAATTAAATACATTCGTTATGTTGGAAACAAACACGTTTATTATAAGCGACCTTCAAATTATTAGTCATTTGCAATATTTAACGCTTCCCAGTATTTTTATCTATACGTTAATTAAAAATAATAATCTACACAATTCTGAATTATACTTTAACAAGTACAAAGACTAATAATTAATTTAATATATAAATGTAATTGTATCCAGCAATTATGTAATTTTAAAATGAATAAAAATAATTATTAGTCACGGTATTATTCACTAAGTATCCGGTGACCTCAATATTAATTCAGATGTATAAAAAAAATAATACAATTAATTTATTAACTTGTAAATTAAATAAAAGTAACTAATCTTGCAGATACTTTGTAAAAAAAAAACAACGAATTATTAATAGAAATACGTTGATATTTAAATAAAAAATTGTTCGATATAGTTATCAACAATTGTTCCAAATTGAACATATCATTTCTGTTTACAATAATAACCAGATTACAACAAACAAAGAAGACTTTAGAACGCCGACATTTTTATCAATCGCTTTACCAGCTGCATTAACAAACCAATTTTTCCCGAAATCGCCGTTAAAACGAACATTTATAACGCTCACCTAACACGCAACAATCCGCCCCCCTATAAAAGGCCACACCGAGCGACTGAAACCGTTCCTGTCCCGCGGTGTCCCATATCTGCATGGTAACCACGCGATCGTCCACGATCACTTCCTTCGTGAGGAAATCCGCCCCGATCGTAGCCTTGTACTGGTTCGAGAACTTCTTGTTCACGTACTGGTTCATCAGCGACGTTTTACCCACGTTCGAATCGCCCAAAATGATCACTTTCAGCAGCACCTTTTTTCTCGTCGCCATTGCCGCTGAAAGAGACGATCCGATTACGAATACGCAGTCTATTTCTACAATGCGGTTATCGCGCTATTGAATGACTCACACGCCTTTGTTAATTATACGAAATGATTCTGGGGTAAATCGTGATGTCAGCTGTGATCAATGGAGGGTTATTAAATGCCATTATAAAACGGAACGGGAGAGAATTTATGGATATTATACGCTGTACGTGTTTATATGGGCTTGTAGAGTAATATATATAGCGGTTTTTATGTATAATTACCTGAATTGTTGTGTTAAAAGCACGTAAAGAATTTTGCTGCGTATTATAAAACTGGACTATTCACAAACTACAAGATGGCTTGCGCTGACTGACACATGTGACGTGCGTAGCTGCGACATACGTCCGCGCGGCAACTTCACAATAGTTTAGTTCGAATGTAAAGTTAGTAGACCAAACAAGTCAAATATTAGTTAAAGAGTCCGCAATCCTAAAGATTGGTTGGAAACAGCACGCCATGCTGATCTATCCTGAGCTAATCCCTTCATCTCCCTATAGCTATTCATCTCAACGTCTTCAACTATCTGACTCACATACTCCAATCTAGGCCTACCTACCCCTCTCTTTCCCTCCACGCTACCTTCTATGATCAATTGCATAATCCCCCCCATGCCTAAGGATATGCCCTACTAATCTGTCTCTCCTACGCTGTAACACTCTCCAAATACTTCTCTTCTCCCCTACTAACTCTAGTACAGCTTCATTTGTTACTTTATCTTCCCAACCAATCCTCATCATCCTCCTATAACACCACATTTCGAATGCTTGTAATCTACGCTTCTCTTCCTTTCCTATAGTCCACGCCTCACACCCGTACAGTGCTACACTCCAAACATATACCTTCAGTAATCTTTTTCTAATACCCAACTCAATATTTGATCTTAAAATCTGTTCCTTTTCTACGAATGCCTTCCTACCCTGTGCTATCCTACACTTTATATCTACCTTGCTTCGATTATCTTTTGTGATTCTACTGCCTAAATAACAAAAATCTGATACTTCTTCGATTCTATTATCTCCTATTGTGATCCTCATTTTTCTACTGCATTCCTTTTTGTCACACCTCATCGCTTTAGTTATACCTATATTTATTTTCATGTTAAAATCCCTAGTCAATACTGCCTGCATACCATTCAATACCCTTTCTAAATTCTTTTCGCTTTCTTCCAATATAGCTATATCGTCGGCGAATTTCAACATATATATTTTCTCTCCCTGTACATTCACACCTACACTATACTCTTCTTTTACTTTGTTTATTGCATCTTCTATATATAGATTAAATAATAACGGTGAGAGTGTACATCCCTGCCGAACTCCCTTCGCTATTTTTGCTACCTCTTCTTCCCCCTCAATTCTAACTAAGGCAGTTTGGTGTTTATATAAATTAAAAATTATTCTCCTATCCTTATAATCTATACCCGTTTCTTTTAAAATTCTAAACATTATGTCCCAATCTACATTATCAAATGCCTTTTCTAAATCTACAAAAGCTATGCAAGTTACCTTTCCTACCCTCTTTCTTTTTTCTACTACCGTTCTTAGTGCTAGAATCGCCTCTCTCGTCCCTCTGTTTTTCCTAAAACCAAACTGATCTTCTCCTAGCCTTTCCTCTACTTTATTTTCTAATCTCCTATAAATAATCTTTAACAATATCTTCGATGCATATATATAAATATATAGTCAAATATAAACATGAAAATTTAAATATATATATTACGTTACTATGTAATTTAAAATAGAACGATTTTTTTAAGAATATTATTTTTTCTAATTTGCGTTTCTAATAGAACTATTAATTAACGAACCCAAATGAGTTCGTTTATAGCGAATTTGAGTTCGCTTATAGCATAGGGCAATTTAGTGTTCCAAAGATGGTAGCTCTGCTTGTCAGTTATCAAACGTCAAACTACAAAAGAAAGCAACAAATAGTTTAATTTAAATTTAATTGACAATTTATTTCAAATGTTTCAAATCTGCCAATAGTTACTACCAACAGTAAAAAAATTCCCTACATTTTTAAATTTTATTTAAAAAGGGCATAAAAGACGCAAATTAGAAAAAATTATATAAAAAACTCATTTCATAACACTCTTTTTTTTTTAGAAAACTCCATGCTACGCACCTCGTTTTATAAACTTGAACTCGTGCAATAAAACCTGCCGCCTTATGACACTCGTTCTTTAATATACTTTAGGGGTTTATTATTATTTGCTTGAGAGGTTTACTTATGCTTAGATAAAATTCCGCTATGCGATACAATACAAATATATATGAATGTATTCTAGGTTATTATATCGTTTTTATAATAACAGTTATAAATAATGTGTATAATATATCCCATTATAACAATAACATGAATAAGTGATTTCTACGCACATCAAAACGTAAACTAAAGGGTTTTTGTGTGTGTGTGTGTGTGTGAATACACCTTCGCTTAATATATTAGTTTATATATTATATATAATATTTGTTGGTACAGTTATTATAGTATATTAGAAAAAGAGTTGTTTAAAATTGCCTAAAGCCGTCGAAAATTTAAACATATACTTGAGCCAAACCCTGTAATTAACAGTATTACATATGAATTTCCCTCAAAGAGTCGCATTAAAAAATAAATTAACTTTAAAAATACAAACATCGATATAAAAAAATGTTTTTCGAATGAAATATTACGAAAACAATTCAATTCCCTTATTTATAATTAACAATTGCACTAGATTTCGTCTATATATAAAGAAACCAATAAAAATTCAGTCACATTTATGTAAAATTTTAATAAATGCATGTTTTTTTTTGGCTTTACAGGACAGGGCCCTGCACAAATTAGACTTTAAAAACGTCATTTATTGGTGTATATATTCGTATATTGTAGCTATTTTTAAGTGCTGCCATCTATTGGTTGTATGTATCAATTAAACCAGTGGCGTTTCCTTAGGGAGTCATTCATTTTTCCTCTTTTTCAAATAAAGAAAAATGTACTCAACTTTTTAACTGCTTCTTTTTCAATTTAATAATTAAAATTTCTGGTCACGCCACTGACTATATATATATCTATTAATTCCTATATTCTGTTGTATATGTTAATAAAAATCGAAATGTACATTTATAAGTTCGGTTAAATTGGCATTGGGTATATTTTTTCAGAATGAAAAAAAAAACAGTGGCGTACTGTTTTTTTTTTTTAAATATATTTAAACGAACTAAAGCTTCGTAATTGCCTGCGGCGTTTTTTTATTCGAATCCGGCGTCATCTTGTCAACGGTGACGTAGACAGGTTTGTACAAAATAGTAGGTTGATCTCTGAACGTACAAAAATAATTTTATTTTTATAAATTTCTTAATTATAATTTAAAATAAAAATTAATGTCTTGGAAAAGCAAAAATTACATTAAATTAAAAAAATAATGAAAAAGAAAGCAATAAAAGTCCGTTGGAGAGAATTTTTGTACAAAAAAATATATATTAAAATGTAACATTTTTAATTTACCTATTTTGAATTTCGTTGCCATCATATACCTGACCCATTAGAAATTCAGGCCCGATATATTGACCTCCCTCAACATGGTTCACTGCATGTTCTTTAACAAAATAAACAAATTAAAAGTAACAAATAGTAAATAAGTAACAAATATATGTAAAAGGTAGGCAGAGGGAAAGATGTAGAGGTGTATATACTCGTTCATTCGATGATCTTTATAGTTTATTTTGACAGCAATTGGTAAAAACGGTGTGAAATTTCTTGAAAAATTAAAATTAAATGGAAACATAAAAAATTAAATTAGATATTGAACAATTTTTTATTTTTTTATATAGTCTTACCGTATTTGACGTTAGGTGTGATGTTGCTATTGGGTATTCGGAAAGGCACTGTTGCTACGGTTACAGGAAATGTCATTTGTACAATATCGCTGTCACGTTCCGAGTCCAAACTAGCCTAAATTTGTTTATTTATTAAGTTTAGAACGTAAAAATTCAATAATATACACGGTGAGTCGTAAAATTTAATGTGTATATTTTCAATAAATTGCACTTACTGTTAATATATAGTAGATTTGAATCAATCGGCAGTTTCCGACAAGAGTCGTTGGCATAGGGGGCAGTACTAAACTGTTGGAACTGTCCCATTTTGTACGGGTACCAGGTTTTACTTGATTTCCTCTAAAATTATTTTTTTTTAATAAAAAATCCTGATTTAAAATATACCATACAGATTAAAACAATTAAAACAAAACTGACTAGCCTGTTGTTTTACCTACAAAAGTAAAGGGGAAAACCAAATTTTTGTACCTATATTCAAATACCAAGCTTTTATGATCCTTGGTGACGCCCAACACGCCCCTATCAATGAAAAACTCGACGCACTGCTCGAGGCGCACGCGCAACGACACTTGTTCCTCACCCTGGTTGTCAATTGTCGCTTTCAGCTTCAACGCCTCCTTGCAAACATAAGCGCTGCGCTCCAGGACACACCGCAGACTCACAGTGCCCTTTTTACAACACCAACAACATGTGCTTTTCCTCTCTTCGCACACCATCGGCTTCTACCGTAACAATTTTTTTGTTGAACTATGTTTATTTTTCTAATTACGTTGTAATATTATTAGTAATAAAGTGGCTTCTAACGTTTGATTTATGTAGAAAATATAAAATTTGGGGAATAAACTATCTATTACCATATATTGTTCGTCCATACAATCGATATGCGGGCCGATAACAGTAAAATATTTCATCCCCTGCGGCGGCGATGCGTACGGAATATCCACCGTCACTTTGATGTAGTAACGTATGCAACCAGTCTTACTTTCGAATGAGCAGGGAAGACTAGACTCGGGAAGATTAAATCTGCGCATGTTAGAAAATCACATTGTTTTATAAAGAAATATGTTTTTTTAAGTTAAAAATGAATTATAATTATTAATGACGATTTAAATTAAATTTTAACGGGTACATAGATAGATAATTCCATATAAAAAGTAAATAAAAAAGCAATTGAAGGGGATTATTTGTGGGTGTTTTTTTTTTTACATACCGAAAATTGAATTTGTGGTGTCCCCTGGGGAGGATGGGGATGGTTGTGTCGACGTGTTTTTCACCCCAAATAACCTGTCGCTCGTCCACGAAATATTGATCGTCCTTTACCTGTTGTAATTATAAAAATAAGCGTAGAAATTTGAAGAGTAGAAAAAATACGCAACTTCCATAAAGAGATAATTAATTCTTTTAGATAAAAAAGCATTAATTGTGTGTGAACATTCAATTAAAGTTTACATTTATAATTAAGCTTTTGTAATAATTAAAAATGAAACAATAGTATTTTTTTTTTTACAAAAAATACCAATTTATAGCGTTATCTCCGTATTTAAGAAAATGGTATTTTTTTAACATTATATAAATAATTATGTTAGTATTAAATAAACAAATTTAATGGGTAAATATCGTTTTTTTGGAAGCTGATGTCATCAGCTGATATTTCGACAATTGTTTACAAGAAATCTAGAATTGGCTAAATTACTATACACAGTGGCTCAAATTATAATTCGATTTTTTTTAAATTAGTTCAAAATAAAGGAAAAAATTAATGGATTTCATTTTTTCTTGGCAGTTTGAAAACTTCAAAAAAACATTTTTGGGGTATATATACAAAGTGATGCTTTTTTTAGTGCGGATAATTGATTAATTCGACATTTTTTTAAACAAAATAAGCAAAAAACCATTTTTTATTGCCTTTTGAAGAAATGATTAATAATAATGAAATAAAAATATTTGATGTCGGATTTTTTCTTTAATTAAAATTTTTAAAAACTTACAGTACGTCGGTCACCACTTAAAAGAACTTTCCATTCAACATGCGCTTTGCCACGAAGAATCACTCGAATTGCTACAAAAAAATTGCAATAATTAAATTATAAAATATTTTTAAAAAAATTGATATTTTTTGCAAGCTAGTAGAATAAAAATTAATAATCAAAATAAAGCTGATATATAACTAACCAAAAATGTATATTTTATAAATTTTGTTTAAATTTATAAACTTACATCTTAATTTAAAATTTTCAATTGTATCCAAAAGAACGGTTCCTTCGATAGTTTCGCCAGCGTAATAAAATTCTTTATCCAAACGTATATCAAACTCCCTGATATAATCCATGATTCAGCAATCCAAAGAATCCTCCAAAAATGGATTTATCCAAATTTACCTAAACACACCTTTTTACATTTATATTTCGCTAATTCTCATTTATTAAAACACCAAAACATCGCAATTTCACCGAATTATTTCAGATTACTAAATACAAGAGTAAAAATTGCCGACTTTTTCGGTGCCGGATTGGTGAAAATTGTTAGGGAAAAAACGTCAAAATTGGAAGAAATCAGCAACACGACCGAAGCACGATTTATCGGAACTTTATAATCTACTATAGCTAAATGAAACTGGCAAAAATCGAATGAAAACGTTTTCCAAATCGATTCTTAAGAGGAAAGTGATACGTTTTAGATTGCGGTTTTTGAGGCGGAAATTGCGGTAATGCGAGATTTGATCGGTGAATTTCAGTTTGGTCGTATTTGAGTCGCATGTTACACTGAATATTGACTGTGATAGTTGGTTTAGTGGGATGGGATGATGTGGGAGAGCGAGTTGCAATCAGCTGTTCGCTACGGAAGGATCAATACGCTGGCGGAGACATGGGAAGTGATAAGGTCGTATGTCCATGCGATATGAAGTGACGGGGAAGTGGAAATAGGGATTTTTTTTAAAGAGTATTTGGGTCGGAAAATGTTGTCAACAAAAAAAAAATTTTTTAAATAAATATTTCGACTTTTTTATAATAAAAAAAAATGTATATCAAAGAAAAATGGATTTTTTTTCAAATATTTGAAAAATCAGAAATTTTACGTTTACAAACTAAAAAGATGCAGTTAAAAAAATCATGCTGCGTTTTTAATTATGAACGACAATAAATTTAGGCTTTAAACATATTTTTTTTTGGAAATATTTAGAAAAAATCTGATATTTTAAGTTTACAAACTAAAAAAAAAAACCTTTAAAAATCATGCTGCGTTTTTGATTATGAGTTTGTTAAATAATAAACTACAATGAAAGACAAATATGTAGGCCTTTAAAATAGAATAAGAATAAAATAAAATTATTTCAGCAAAATAAAATGTCCATTTTTTTTCTGCAAATAAAAGTCATTTATATATTTAAAAAAAACAGTATAGGAATTTTTTTTAAGGGCATTTAGTATAATTTAAGGCCTAAATATTTGTCTTTCAAATTAATAAATTCCCGAAGGATTTGTAGGCGTTGTAAATACAGGCCGTTACAAATATTAAAAGCACTAATACGTATAAGAAACTAATAAAAACGCTATTTAAAACATACTCCCTTCAAAAATTGAAAAATATAAAAATTGTTATTACGATACTGAAACTATACAGTTCCGAATCCAGACGAGAGATTTTCATTAATTTCCCTTTTACGAACGTAAACATTTTACGATTCTCGTCGCGAAATTAATTCTCATTGTTATAATGACAGTAACGACTTGTTTTTTTTTTCGGCCGAGATTAAAAAATTGATAATAAAAGCAAGGATTATTAGTTGGCAAAAATTAGTTTAGTTTATAACAGTTTAGAGATTATTTCCGATAAGGTAAGTAAATATATAATTATCTATCATATTGTCGTGTTTTTATTTATATATATAATAAGTCTTGCAAAGGGCTAAAAGTTACACATGATTTATTATTAAAATATTTTTTTTGAGCGTGCTTTTATATATATATTTTTTAATCCTATTAAATATTATAAAGTGTTTAAATCATTTAATTATATATCGATCGAAAAACGTTCTTTTTTTACTTATTAATAAAATAAAATAAATTAAAATCTAAAGAAGCTACAAAAATATTTACGCATTTTATAATCTACATAGATATATCCATCACCGTTATCAAAGTAAGCGAACTGAACAAATCCATCACCAAATATGTCATCAATATGTGAACCTAACCTGAAAGATTCGTCCGCCTCGTCAAACGAACTACTCTAAAAGCACGAGGCTTGATGTCTGAGCAGTTGCGAGGCCGGTATCATATCCGCGCAGAATTCGCAGGGCAGCTGCACCTCGGGCGATATGTTGCCAGATGGACAAGCGGCAGCTGCTGCGCCTGCGCACGACTGTTCACTACTTACATTTGTCGATAGTGCGGGTAAAGTGAATCGTACCGTTGAGGGCGCAACAGACGAGCCTATAGTTGATACTAAAGAAGGGCGGGATGGGACGTAATCGGTATTGGAGGAGGGGGTTAGAAGGGAGGAGACTGTTATTGGTTGCGAGGGCGTGGGGAGCGGGACGAAATTGAAGGGGGACGAGGAGTTGCTGACAATGGAAATGCGATTGTTGATAAACAAAAACAATAAATTTTGATAGAAGCGTGCATTTTTACCTGTTTATTTTGCCAGCAGATGTCGATCCCAACCCTCCCCCAACCGCATTACTCTCCCTGCCATTAGCCAATCTGCCCCCACCCTCACCAATCGGGGCGCTAGTCCTATACGCGTTATAGAACCGATCCCCCTCAACCCCATCGAAACTATACACGTGCCGCTGTTGCGCCCCTCCACCACCCCACTCCACGTCCTCCAGTAGTCCCCCATCCCTGCGCCGCCTTGCGCTCGCCTGCGCACGCTCCGTGCTCAGATAGCTTCGGCCGCACACCGTTTCGTGCTCGATGAGATCGCGATGGGGCAACACGAGCGTGCAATAGTCGCAGGGTACGCATAATTCAGAGGGGGGATTCAGTTTGGGCCGTCTGGTGGGGGGTGGAGGTAATTCCTCCGATGTGGGGAGGGTGGGCGTGTTGTAGGGGGCGGGTGTCGGAGTGGGCGATGTTGGTGAGAAAAGTGGAGCGGGGGAGGCGGTTGAAGATGTGGGGGTGTAGGAGGTTTGCGTGGGGGGTTGTGGGGCCGGGCCTAAAGTAGAGTATTTTTTCATTGAAACAATAAAATTAACGAAGCAATGAAATTGATGGATTTTTTGTAGTACCCCGTAGATGAAGAATGTCGAAAACAGATGGCATGAGTATCGATTTTTTTTATGGATATTTCATTGGTAAAATTAAAATTATATCGTACCTTTGCTGTGATTAAAATGATTTCTGGGAGTCATGGGGTTAGTTCTAATCGGAACTGTTATGTTCGCCGAATCGTGCAAAAGATTTTTAATATACTCCGTTTTACCTAAAAAAATAAATTTTCATTTTTTTTATATATCTATACATAATAATTTCTATTTTTCGTACAATCCAACCGCCTCGTAATTTGTTTATAACTTTCCGCGTTCGCTTTGCTTTGCCGTACGGGTGGCCTATACTCTTCCGGGAATGAGTACAGGGTCGTATCCAGCAAGCTGGTCGTGCGCAACGGCATCGGCCGGTAATTGCCGTCGCTGAACAGGGAGGCGCTGTTGCTAGCGGTATTACCTCGACTGCTCGAAGAAGGGGTTGTTCTTTGGGAGGCAGAGTCCCAAGTTGGACGCGGCCCTGGTTCTATAAAAAAATTACGTGGATAGAGAATGCATTGATAAGAAACTGTCGAATTACCGTCGTTTAGTTTGAGGAATCCGTGATTCGTTTCCTCGTGCAATTTCTTGTATTTGAACATGACTATTTCGCCGCAAGCGATGCATTTGTCCGTTCTAGATCCGCAATAGTTTTCGTGGTCGGTGATTTCCGTTTTTAACAGCTCCAAGTCGCAAAATTTGCACGGGATTAAGTCTGATTTCGGTTTCGCTACATTCCGAACCTTTTTATCTAAAGATACTCTTTCCAGGCGGCTGGTAACTGTCTCGGTACTAATTTTATTCGTACATTCAATAGGTGTACTATCACGGTACCCATTCGTTACGATGCCAGACAATGAATGGCGATTTTGATTTGCCTTTTTGGCCGAGTGAGTAGAACTGATTGTTTCGCCGAAATTGCCAACGTGGAATTCACGTTTGTGGCTTTCCAACTGGGCTTTGGCAACTGGCTCTTTGCAGATTGGACATAAAGTGATGTTTCTGGCGCAATGCGCTGTGTGCATAACGTAGTTGGTGTGAGGTATCTCTTTTTGACTAAAAAAAGAAACCAAAGAAACTATTTTTTTTTCAAAGACAAATATAAAAAATAATTAGTACGACTCTGGCGCATGATTACTGAATAGGGAAATAGATATAGGCAACTAAATCTGCACAAGAAATTTATTTATTTACAATTATTGAATTGATTTATATATTCTAGATATATACTTGATAAAATATTAAATTAAGATAAATGTAGAAAATGATCTATAGGTAATAATTAAAATTAAAAAATTAAAGACGTTGACATAATATATATAAGCCGATTATTTAATGCAATACAAACCCTTGGTGGTAGGCAACTTAATAAACGGTACTGTATCGCGGAAGATACACTAACATTATCCCTATTCAGCTAGAATTAACATAATTAATGCTAAACTATTAATGAATTAAATTGCGATTAATTTAAATTTGAATTGAGTAATTCAAAGGAGTATTTTTAAAATTAGTCTTTGGCCGTTTTTTTAAAAGGTCTTCGATCAATATTTTAAAATAGAAAATGATATCATTAGATTTTGGAACTAGAAAATTTTTTTTATTTAACGCAACTATTTTTAACGGAATGATATTAATATAATTAACACGGCAAATGAAATCTTGCCAATAGATGCGAAAAAACGCGGCTTGGCGAAACAAACAAAACTCGATTAAGTTTTTCTTTGAAATTAAAAAATATATATTGAAACAAAAATACGCGTTATAAATAGATTTTACGAAGCTAAATTAACTAAGCATTATCATGAAATTGTTGCAATTGTGTGTATTATTTACGTACCGTTTCTAAAAGGAACAAAGAGGAATTATAAATAGATCTAGCAATTATAATTGAAAAATAATTTGTTAGGACATTTTTTGTGGGTATTAAATTGATACTAAAAATACTCTAAAACCATGATCAAGGTCTGAATTAAATTAGTTAAGATTATAAAAAAAAATCACGTACCAATTAGCGCAAAGTTCCAGCTCAACAATTTCCATCGCTGCTTTTTTCTTAACGCCAACTTTTACAAATTAGAAAAAATCGATTTTCTTTAAACGGAACAAAGTTATATTTCTAATCGCTGCAATATCGGAAAATATCGAATTCTTCGAGGAAAGTGGCAACTTTCTCGCAACGTTCGAATATGGACGACGACGGTCAACGCTTTTCTAGCAAAGACAGCCCAAGCGGCATACAACGGTTCGATATTTTTAGAATTGTACAAAATAGTTTCCACCGGCTATTTCGGGATTGTGGCATAAAATCCTGATGCAGCCTTTCGATGATGACGACGCGTTTGAACGTGTAATTACGAGGTCTTATTTTCCGTTTAGAATAACTGTTGTTGTTTCAGACGTCGGTTTGGGAAATGCAGTGATTTTTTTTTGTTTTGTGTAATCACGCTGAAAAGGTAAAAAGTCAAAATAAATTGTTTCTATCGATGTAGATTCTCTAAGTAAAAAGCTATTTTTGAAATTATTATATAAAATGTATTAAATAAATTATTTAAAAATGAAACTTTACTTTTTAAAATTAATTATTTCTAAGTTAGGCTACTTACATAACATTTGACTCTGTAAATGCCTCTGATGACGTGGGTGGTATTTAATGCGTCTGATGCGCATGTCACATAGCAGCAGTCTTATCCACTGTTGCCATATCGATTTTGGAAATCTAAAAAAAAAATTGTTTTATAAGTCATACAAATTTTAATGGTGGATTCAGTTTTTATTTAATGAAAATACTTAATATTTCAAAAAAGCTCGTTCTATAAATTATTGCATATGTATACATATTTTTGATCTAACAAAAAAGCGATTTTAATTATTCAATTTAAAAAATTATCACGACGGTTAAATTACAATATAGAATATCAGATTATAATATTACGGTATTTGGGTGGTATTGTATATTATTAATTATTCAAATTTAGATATTTATTGAAATATTAGAAAATTTATTTATATAAATAATTGTTCAAATAATAACAATCTGGCAAATAAATGTTAAAAACAATTTCGAAATTATCATTTGTACTCAAGGCCGGTTCTTTTTACGTTATTATTATAAATTTAATGAATCAAGGTGCGTAAAGATATTAATTTTCATTTTGGCAAATTTTCAATATATGAATCAGCACTGAATATGTTCCGGACGTAATAATACAAAGTTCTCGATCTTTAGAAATATATAAATAAGTGTCTAGAAAAAAATTTAAATAAAAAAAGGCTACGAAAACGTTTTTTTTTTCGAAGCAGGAAATAATGTTTGTTTTCGATTGGGATTTAACAAAAAAAAATAGGGATTATTTATATAAATATCAATATTTTTTACAAAAAAAAAATCATATAAGTAAGATATAAACATAAAAGCAAGTAAATAAGATACAAAAAGGCTGTAAATGCAAATTACATCACAAATAATATTGGTAAAAAGATAATATTGAAAAATACTTAACACATCTAGACGATAATAAATATAGTTTTTTTTTAGTAGTATATTTTTTTCATAAATTTTAAGTACTTTTTAATGTAAATATATAAGTACTGATTGCACATATTTGATTATTTATACTATTTAATAGCGCTGTTTAAATTAAAATTGATGAAATCGATTAATATTACATATTATTCTATAGCGAAAAAAATTTCATCAATTTTTGTGTTGCGTATATATATATTTTTGTTACGCCACTGTGGTGTTCCATTTTTCCTTGTGTTGTTCCAAGCCGAATGCAGTGTCGTAGTTACCTTTGCTTATAAACAGGCGCTTAAAATGAGGAGTGCAGTATAAAAGGCCCTGGTTATATGAATATGAATCCATACTAGAAATTGGCGAAATTAAAAGAAAATTGGGGGAATTATATTTGTTTTATCGGATGTTAACGACGTTGTTTGGGTTTGTTAGTCTTACCGTAGAATTGTATTACATTCCATGCATTTAAAACACTTTTTATGGTAAATGTAGCCATGAAGTGATATTTTTTCCAATGGATAAACGCGTTTTTTGCAACCTTGGCAAATTTCTAAAGAATTTGTCATGTCCTAACAAAAAACAAAACAAAAATAATTTCTTAGTAAAAAAAAACATATTTTTTTATAATAGAAAATAAGCGTGAAGGAAAAATATGTAGGGTATTTTTTTTGTATGTATGACTTTTAATTTTACAACAAGTAAAAAAAAATTCATTTTTTTAATAATAGAAAATAAGCATGAAGAAAATTATACAGTGTAGAAATGTGCATAAGTTTCATTTGGAAATGGTGACTTTTAATTTTAGGACAGGATGTATTTACATAATATAGATCCAGTGTATTTTTTTATTATTTTGCACTCTTCAATATTTTATTACATAAAAAATTGGCACGAAAAGACAGTCGATAGTGTGTTATTTATTTCTTATAAATATCGTACTAAATTTTCTCCACTGTATTACAACAGGATAAAAAAAGTGGGGGGGGGGGACTAATAAGAATTCGGGGAGGAGGGCGAATCTAACTTATGGTATATAGGACCATGGTAAAAATTATTATTACCAAGGGGCGTTATTTTTATTATATATTTCATAAGAATTCCAATTTGAATAGCAAAAAATCAGTTCTTTATATAGTTTATTAAAAAAAAAATAACGTCCCCGATTTATATTTTATAATAATCGATATATTAATAATAAAATATTTCTTAAAACATACGAACGTTTCTTAAAAAAAAACAAGAGCGACAACAAATATTTTTTAATAGCACTTAAGTTTATATTAAAAAAACAAACGGAAAATTAACATAACAATTTTTTTCTTCGACAATTATTTTGTCAAAAATGGAACGAAACGTGAAAATATATATTGATTTTAATTAATAACTTTTTTAATAATAAATTTGCACGAATAACAACTAGCTAATATATTGGTTCCAAAGCAGTCGAAAAAAAATTTTCAATATAAAATATAAATCACATAATAGAAAATTTTATTAAAAAACTCTTTTTGTTTTTATTATTCTAATCTAACATAGAAATATTTTTTCTTGGGATTTTGAAACGAAGGTAGAGGGGAAGAAAATATGGGCTGGTTAGGGGGGGGGGTAGTAGTAATATATTTAACAAAGCTTTAAACTAGCTAATAATTAAAAATTGTTCGGTAATAGTTATTAAAAAAAAATTTGTGCTTCTCGAAAAAACAGTTAAATTGAACATCTAGACACAAAAGTGACGTAATGTTGTTGTTGTTGTTGTCGTTGACACATTTTTTGACATATTGAAACGACCACCGAGATTTTTTAAAGATGGTGCGTTCTAGTGTAAATACAAAGATGGCGTGAGTTTTATTATTTTTTTTAAAGGACATAACCGCAAAAGTTCTACTTATGTTGAACAGCATCAGAAGTTGATTACTGTAACAGAAAAATTGTTATTACATTGTTTGTTTAAAGTATTTTTTTTTGCGTAAATAACACCAAATCATGCAATATATTTTTTTAAAGAAACAAATCATAGCAACAAAGTAATTAATAAAAATCGCATAATCAATATTCGTGCAAATTTAATGAAAAAATTATTGCGGCTTTTGTGGAGCGTTATTTTTTTAAGTGCCATAATAATAATAAAAAAATTAACTGGACTATTTATATAAAAATTAAAATATACAATTGGTTGCACATAACTTGCAGAAGCAAACATTATATTATTCTTTTAAATAAAGCGACAGTGTTTTTTTTTTTTATTCACTTACCACAAAGCGATTAACTTTGATTCTAGGCGATTTTGTTTCGCAGGTCGTTTCTCTCATCGACTCAAAACGAGCCCGTAAACTAAAATGAATTTCGGTTTAAGTACGTTTTTTTTACTTCACAGTTGAATTAAAATCTCGACGCGAAAAGATTTCAATTAAAAATGTTCAAATACGCACAAACATTTTCTCCCTACCTCTTAGTGGACTCGACCTGTCCAGCCTCCTCGTCCGCCTCGACGACATTAACGCCCCCCTCCACGGCCTCTTTGCGTATCTCCTGCGCCTCCCACCGCTCGAACTTGGCCCGCAACTGTTTGGCCCGGGCGGCCTTTTGCGCCTCCATCAGATCGGCGTCGGCAGATGGCGCTTGCCGACCATTATCCAGACAATCATCACCGGCGCCGCCATCTTCGTCGTCGTAGTCATTGTCCTCCTCGTTCGAACCGACACTAGATGAGTAATCGGAGCTGGCGCTGTCGCGACGAGCCGGTTCCGGTGGTGGGGTGAAACATTTCAGGGGTTTGGGACCTGTAGTAACGTAGGCAACTTGCACGACGGTAAATATACGAGTAAAAGATCGCGTGTTTCTTCTATTTACCTAAAGGCACTTGCTCTTTGGTGCCGTTCTCTTCCATCTGACGGAATTTGTTGAGCATTTTTGTGGCGGTGTGCGTTTGTTTGGCGACGACAGAGTCCTCTATAATGGCTTCTTCGGCGCGGATTATGTTCGGATCACGATATACCTCCGATTGGACAGTCTCCTTTTGCACAGATGTGAGAAGAATTGAAGGATTTGTACGCGAATTGTTAAGAATTTGTTAGAAAGAATGTTTATAGATGCAGAAAGAATGTCAGTTTGATTGTTGTAAAGTGGGTGGTGTATTCATTCGGATGGGGGAGTTTTTTAAAGAAATGTTTGTTGGAAAAGGCGATTAGTTTATAACTTCCAACGTTCAATGTTTATTTGTTGTAGCAATGAGTTGCATAGTTTTGTTTTTTTGAAGATATCTTAAGGCTAGCATTTTTTTTGCAATATTATTGTAAAAATCATGATTTTAGAACTGGAGCTGTAATCGAAAAGTTTAAATTTTTTAACATTTGCAACATTTGAAAAAAGAAAAGAAAGAGTCAATTGAAAAAAAAATTGAGGAAAATAAACAATTGAAACAAGGAAAATATCGAGAAAAAATCGAAAAAAAAGGTTATTTGTAAAATGGAAGATATGAAGAAGAAAAAAAGTCAAAATGGAACAAATGAGAAGAAATTGAAAAAATCGAAAAATATAAAACTGAGGATTATATCGTTAGGATCTTTTTATAAAAAAATTCCCAGTCTCAAAATATATCGCGTTTTTTATGGAAAAATAATATGGTAAACCGCGCGTTTAAAACGAGAACTTGTAGAATAGCGAAGAAAATAATAAAAATTCTTAAGCCCTTTTATGTCTAATCCTGTAAAATATATATTTAAACAAGGCTTCATTTGGATGTAATTTTTCTTGTAAAATACATTGAACTCAATGGGTTACAACAAAAAATATATCCACTTTTAAGAGGTTAATTTTTTAGTATTATTAGAAACAAAGATTTAAATTTAAAAAAAAAAATCGACTTGATAATCCAAAAGTGGCTCATAAAAAAACAATTTCTAAAAGCAATCTATCAACGACAAAAAAATCACACGAAAATTAGAACATTCAACAAAAGTTTAGTAAAAAACGGGTCAGTCATCGCACAGTGTTGCCAGATATAGCAAAGCTAAAAACCCTTGTGTCCACCTGTAATTGTTGGCCGTCGCGCGGCGGCGTGATGCGGAACTGTTTCCGGTGCGTTTCCGGTGCGCGGTACGTTTCGAAGAACTTAAACTTTTGCTGAATGTCCGCCGTTTCGACGTTTACATCGTCCACGGGCACCATCGTGGACTTCACCACATCGTCGTCCGATATCTGGCGTTGCACAAACGCCTTTTATGCACAAGTTGCCATAAATAAATTGATTAAAAAAAAATTCAATTCAATGATATTTCTTTTTCGGACAATGAATTATTTTAGACTATAAACGTTTTTGGAGAATATGGTAAACAACAAAGGCTCTGAAATCGATCCTTGGGGTAACTAATCCGATTCGATTTTGAATAATCATATTTGTATGTTCGTTCATTGTTTAGCAACGGAAGTTCACATTTTTTTTACGTTATATTAACTAAAATATCAACAATACCTAAGTGACAGATTATCAATGTGAAAAATAGATGTCTAGCTAATTTAATATAGTGTTTGTTTGACATTTATGACCGTAAGTCACGCGGTATTTTAGTATATATATATAATGAAAATTGTCAAGAATTTATTAAGTGACAGGAATATTGTGTCTAAAGCGACAGATAAGTCAAAAATGACAGGAAATTGTGTGTAGTGACATAAACAATAAAAAAACGATATTTTTATCATACTCTAGATAAATGAAAGTTGTGTGTTGGCCGCGGCGTCATTTTTATACTTACATCCCTAGCCTTAGCGATGTTGCTATTTGTGGCGGACCGTTGTGGAGAGATTGGAGAGAGTGGCGCAGCTTTGGAAGCATTGGCGTCCAATTCCAAGAAAATCGAACGCGATTTTTTGCTGATACCTAAATACGAAAAAAATTGAAACACTTGTTTAATATGTGCGAAATTCTATTCAAAATTTTAACGACATTCGAAAATCTTAATAAAAAAATACCTATTTTTACATAAATTCCTGCTCACCACTTTCAAACACCTGCATATCCTCCTCCAACTCTTGCCCGGCTTTGCCGGCGGCACCCTCACCCTCCATGCCGCCCTTCTCAAAGCGCTCCTTGATGCTCTTGGCATTAGCATCGGCCACCTCCGCGGCCATCGCGCTGGACGCGGACCTCTTCACATTCACGCCCGACTCGGACTCCATGACCGCCTGCTGGTACGCCTCCTTCATCTTGCCCTGTTTGCCCATAAACAGTCGCGACCGGATCGATTGGATCTCCTGTTTGCGCTCCTCGCGCCGCTCGTCGCGCGACACGTCCGTATTGGTCGATTCCCATTTGGATTTCACGTCCGACATACCTGAGCAGGAGTGTGCACACGCGGTGATAGAGCGATTGGTTGTTTAGTGGGTTGGAGAGTGACGGAAATGTTAAATGTGACATGTATATGTCAATAGTGATAGAAATGTCAACGGGAACAGAAATGTCAAAAGGGACAGGAATATTGAGTCGAAAGTGACAGATATACCACGAGTGATATAAATGTAAAATATATTAAGAATAGCAATGGCTCTTATGAGAACCCTTGTTGAATTCCAAGTATTAGTTAAAAATTTTACATTATACGAAGTATCGATGATTTTTTTTTTTTTTATTGTGACACAAAATTTAACAGAAAAAATGTCACAAATATCAAGTGGCAGAATGTCTAAAGTGGAAGAATATCAAAAGTGGTAGAAATATTAAGTCGTAATTGACAGAAGTCAAGGGAAGAACGATTGAAAAGTGACACAAATGTCAAAAGTCGCAGGAATATCACGTCAAAAGTGACAGAATAGTTAAAATTCACAGGAATATAAAGTCAAAATTGGCAGAAATGTCAAGTCACACGAATATCAAGTCAAAAGTGACACAAATGGGTTTGTGTGTGTGCTGCCGATGTTTTTGAAAATGATTACATTTTTCCCGCAATGCGGCGGGAAATTCAAATATTTTAGTTTAAGTATCGATAGCTTATACTGAAAATGATTAAATTTAAATCAAATTTATTATTATAGGCAGTTTGGGAGTGTTTAATTTAATTTTACCGATGAAATGAAATGGTTTTTCTTTTTGAGCGCGTTTAGCTCGGACCAGTTCGACGTCTTCGCCATTTTCGCGAGCTTCTTCATCATCCTCGTCCGCATCGCTACTGCTTTCTTCAATCGGTATCCCATTGAGAACGTCATCAGCAACACCAACGTCCATACCCTAAAATAAACACATCAATAGAGAAAAAAAAAACGTACATAGAGAAATAAATAACTTTAGAAACAATACTTGCTTTAGCTTGGAAACGCGCTAATTTGCTCAGGATCGAAGCGGAACGTTTTACGTTCAAAGCGCCCCCGCCGTGATTTCGCTCCAGCTGGTTGTCTTCGTCGACGTGGTGTTCGAAGACATGGAAACGCTCTTTGACATTGAGGGATTGCAGTTCGTCCAGGCCTAGGTCAGGCTTATCACACGCTAAATAAAGACATCAGGTTTAGTGTTTTGAAAGTTAAAATTAGAATTGATTTGAAGATATGCAGTGATTTGTATGTACAATAAATATTCGAATGTCTAGTGTCAGAAAAAAATTGTCTGTAAAGTTTTTAGAAAAAAAAGCAAATTGTTAAAAATTCTGTTAAATTGAAAATAACATAGCTGTGGCAATATCAATTATTAGTAATGCGCCAATTTAATAAATATTGGCGAAATTTAAATAATATTTACATCTATGAGTTAGAGAGTCCGCAATCCTAAAGATTGGTTGGAAACAGCACGCCATGCCGATCTATCCTGAGCTAATCCCTTCATCTCTCTATAGCTATTCATCTCAACGTCTTCAACTATCTGACTCACATACTCCAATCTAGGCCTACCTACCCCTCTCTTTCCCTCCACTCTACCTTCTATGATCAATTGCATAATCCCCCCATGCCTAAGAATATGCCCTACTAATCTGTCTCTCCTACGCTGTAACACTCCAGATACTTCTCTTCTCCCCTACTAACTCTAGTACAGCTTCATTTGTTACTTTATCTTCCCAACCAATCCTCATCATCCTCCTATAGCACCACATTTCGAATGCTTGTAACCTACGCTTCTCTTCCTTTCCTATAGTCCACGCCTCACACCCGTACAGTGCTACACTCCAAACATATACCTTCAGTAATCTTTTTCTAATACCCAAGTCAATATTTGATCTTAAAATCTGTTCTTTTTCTACGAATGCCTTCCTACCCTGTGCTATCCTACACTTTATATCTACCTTGCTTCGATTATCTTTTGTGATTCTACTGCCTAAATAACAAAAATCTGACACTTCTTCGATTCTATTATCTCCTATTGAGATCCTCATTTTTCTACTGCATTTCTTTTTGTCACACCTCATCACTTTAGTTTTACCTATATTTATTTTCATGTTAAAATCCCTAGTCAATACTGCCTGTATACCATTCAATACCCTTTCTAAATTCTTTTCGCTTTCTTCCAATATAGCTATATCGTCTGCGAATCTCAGCATATATATTTTCTCTCCCTGTACATTCACACCTACACTATACTCTTCTTTTACTTTGTTTATTGCATCTTCTATATCTAGATTAAATAATAACGGTGAGAGTGTACATCCCTGCCGAACTCCCTTCCCTATTTTTGCTACCTCTTCTTCCCCCTCAATTCTAACTAAGGCAGTTTGGTGTTTATATAAATTAAAAATTATTCTCCTATCCTTATAATCTATACCCGTTTCTTTTAAAATTCTAAACATTATGTCCCAATCTACATTATCAAATGCCTTTTCTAAATCTACAAAAGCTATGCAAGTTACCTTTCCTACCCTCATTCTTTTTTCTACTACCGTTCTTAGTGCTAGAATCGCCTCTCTCGTCCCTCTGTTTTTCCTAAAACCAAACTGATCTTCTCCTAGCCTTTCCTCTACTTTATTTTCTAATCTCCTATAAATAATCTTTAACAATATCTTCGATGTATGTGATAGTAGGCTAATGGTCCTATACATCTATACCAAACATAAAAATATCCAACAAATGCAACGAAAGCGAGAATATATTATTAATAATTTTTGTTTTGTTAAAATGTATTTTTTGTATTATAGTACAGGAAAGGGTGTAATTTTACATCACAGTCACTGATTTTTTTTTTATAGAATTATATAAATTATTCCATTTAAACTAAAATGGTACAACAAATATTGTACAAAATTAATGTCGGCCTAGGGATAACGTCAAAACTACACCCGTAGCTAACTTCGCTCGGTTGTCAGTAGTCATTGTCGTCACATTCCCATTTTTCTATTTTTAATTATTTCGTGCTTGACATTCGTTCAATTAATTAAAGAATATTCGAATATATTACATTGATATAATTTATATATATATGTATATATACAGGATAAGAGAGAGTAAAAATTCCATATCAAAATATAATTCCTTCGCACAAATTTATATTCAGTGACTGTGGAGTCCAACAAAATAAACTAAAAAAAAATATGTACTCGTCTTGAATGTACACATTCAACTGATTGCCTTATTAATTAAAAACGAAACAGCGCAGAACGAATTATTAAATAAATAACGCTTTTAACGGCGGTATGTTGTGTATGTGTGAGTGTATATTATTCGCACGTGAAAAATTATGGCAGTTTTGGAAACTTGATTTGCATAAAATCACGTGCATGAAGCGTTTTTTTTTTTTATTGAACGAGTGTTTAAAAAACGAAAAATATATATATAAGATAATCTGCATGATATTAAATCGAAAACGAAATAGAAATTAGTACGAAAGTAATGCGATGTGAAACGGTGTTTTTTTTTCAATTATAATTGGTCTTCAATATAGCAGTTAAATAAATGCAAATTATTTATAAAAATATAAATTTAGAAGATTTCGAAGTAAAAATATTCGCAAGTTGCTTCGATATTAGTTCAAATACAACTACAAAATGAACCACTAATATTAACTACGTACTTATAATGACATATGTGTCAAAGTTGGCAATTGCATATCATTTTGGTGGGAAATTTGAATTATTTTTTAAATGATATATCCCGCTGTTATAAATGACAGTCCATTTTATATATACTATATCCACGGCTATAACTGCTGTTAAAAAAATAAGCACTGTCTTTTATATATGAAGTCATTAAATATAATTATATATTATTAAATTGTGTGCAATTTATGAAAGACCATTTATTAAGATAATTACTGAGTTAAATTAAGAACAATTAGTAGTAGAAATGGAGAAAAAAAAATTCACAAGTTAATAATAACGTTAGATATTGCGAAATTTCGCACAGAAAAGGTTTTTTTTTTAATTATTTTTTCGCTTTGGTAAAGCAAGAAAAAGGTTGCTAACCTCTGACAACATCTGGCGGTAGCTCTAACGGCTGATTTTCGCGAATAATCAATTCGTGTTTACGCGGTTTCTCTAGAAAAATCACCAATAATTTGAAATGTGTAAATTTACAAGTAAAAAAAATTGTATACGAATAAATAAGCAATTCTTTTTTAGGGGGGGGGACTTACGTGGCGTGTTATCTTCTACGGCCTTTGGTGTAAATAAGGCCTTAAAATGAGGCTTGCAATACAAAGTACCTTCGTGACTTTGATACGTATCCACCCTGTAAAAAAAATTATAATTTCTATTTTTAGTTATTTTGTAAATATCTATTTTTTAAATCGCTTCAAATGTATATTAATTTTTTATCGACGTTCTATTTGAACTAATTTGATATTTTAAGCAACTTTAATTTGCATCTACTTCGAATAAACTAAATTAAAAATTAAAAATCTTCACCAGCAAGTAATTGAATAGATTTTATTAAATTTTAAATTGAAAAAATACTTTGCCAAATAAAACGTCATTTCACTGGTATTTTTACAACGAAAATATGTTAACCCACTTTCTAAAAAATCACCTATATAATTTCTAAAAATAATCTAAAATAAACACTGTCACAGTTTACTCTAAAAAATCGTCAAGTAGAACAAAAAACATATACAAAATTTAAAATTGCACTTAAAAATTATTATTTTTCAACAAATAATTATTTAAAAAAAAACATTTTAACGAAAATATCTTAAATTTTGTAAAAATACATTTTTTATGTTGGGCTTAATTTATTTTGAAAACCAATTTAACACTTCTCCTTAATATTTTCTTTAATTTTTTATGGTCTTAGGCTTCGATCGTCGATATTACAAAAAAAAAAATAGAGATTGCTTTTTAAAATCGACTAAATTTAACCCAAAAACTTCTAAAAAAAATCTAAAAACGATGTTTAAAACAAACAATGAACGGAACAATGTTCATTTTTTCGGTTATTATATATTTTTCGGTTGACTTACGTCAGTTGTTTATTACACTCGGTGCAACGAAAGCAGTTCTTATGCCAGATGCACTTTTCGGCCTTCATCTGTTCCATCTGGAAGACGACTTTGCCGCAACTTTTGCAACTGCTAACATCCGCCTGATTTCCATTACCCTATGCAACAAAAATATTTTTTTATTAGTACCTCTCCGTAGTAAAATCGTAGTTACGCCACTGATGTGGAAATGTAACTCACGTTGAATTTTTCAGTGGCTTTCGACGATTCGCTCGAACGCACGTGCAAGACATTCTTCTTTTGCAGAGCATCGAATTTGCTAAAACTGGATTTCTACACAAAAGAATTAAAAAAAAATTACATTTTTATTTTTATTTTTTGGGGGGCACGAAAAGTTGTATATATTGATAGATAGTAAAATTTAGAACTTTAATTATAAATTGGAAGCTAAGTAGATTTAATTTTTTTCAAATTAAAAATTTAAAATTTCGATTTTATAAAATTTATAGAACTGGTTTTTTTTTGCAATGTTTTATTAGTTTAATATTAAAATTAAATATAGCGTTTAATAAAAAAAAAAAAGTGCCACGGAAATACAAAAAGGAAAAATGGGGCCTTCCACAGAAATTATTTTTTTTAAATTCTTTAAGTCTTTAATTAATCTAGCGAATTTCAAGAGCTAAATAATTAAAAATAAAGAATTTGGAATATTGGCAATGAATGACAACCGAGCGAGGTTAGCTACGGGTGTGATTTTGAGGTTATCCCATAAATCCAGCGTTGACATATTGAATCTAAATGTTGATTTTTTGGAGAAATATTTAAGAAATTTACTTTTACGTTATAAGTTATTATGCAATTTTACTAATGTTATTAAAAAAAATACTAGTTTATTATATAAACTACTGCATCATATGAATAATTACTTTTTGATTATAAAAAAAAATTGGCATCAGTGTCCAGAAATACCATATACGTCACGCGAATAACTAATACATAATAAATGTCCAAGTGTCGAAAAAAATTTTTGTTTATACGGAAGACCTCATTTTAAGTGCAAAGAAATTTACTCCGAAAAACAAGGCAATTTCTATCTACACTTACCAGTTTCTCAAATTTTTCGCATACATTTCTAATAAGTTTTGGCTTGGGACAATTAGAAGCAGAGTTGTTAAATCGATCTCGCTACACATCACATATACAGAGTGTGTTAGTTTTTACGTGTTGCGGTTTAGTCACACAGCCAATTATTATTTATTACGCATGCACAAACGATCAAATAAATTACTGGTTAATAACGTACAATTGAACAATTAAAAAATATCTAGATTACATCGAATTATATGATTAAAAGATTACGCAAATCGATGCCATTTCATTATAAAAGCAGAAGTCAGTCAAATATATAATGGATAATAAAGGGCCTTGTGGTGGGACCCTTAAGGAACTACACTTTTTTAATTTTTTTATGTTATTCTACGAAGTGTCAATGAAAAGTCTGTCAAAAATGTCAAAATATTACATATATGTGCAAAGTAAGCGAATGTCAATAATGGACATAAATGGTCAAATATATTATGATTAGCAATGGCGCAAGATGAGACCCTTGTGGAAGTCAAAATATTTAAAATATATTTTATACGAATCAATGGAGAATTAAAAAAAAAAAACATATACAAAACTTTAAAAAAATTGTAAGAAAAAATTTGACTGACTTTAGCTTTGAAAATACAAGCTATAAATGATTGTTTTTTTTTAATGAAGCCTTACCAACGTTTTGACAGAAACGCCCCCGAAAACATTCTCTAATGATTTGCCAGTATCCGTTGTTCGGACGTCATTCAATGACTTTGTTCTTTGATACTTTTGAAAATAGAACAGGCGAAAGAAAAAAAAACACACGGTTAATACGAAAGCGGCCGTGTCATGCAAAATTATACAAAGTATTAGATTTGCACAGAATTGTAAATTAATAAAAATTCCAAACTACACATTTAATTATATATATATATAGCAATAAAAAATTATTTTTTAATATTCGGTTATGTGAAAAAAAAATGGATCGGAGTTTATATTTTAGTAGTAACAATAGAAAATGCTAATTTATTCCCGATATAATTATAGAAAGTAAATTAAATAATGTTAATAGTATCCATAAATTAATAAAATTTCCGTTAGTTTCATTATTATTATTATTATTAGATGGGAACTCACCGTGTAACTATTAATTATTTTTGTTGGTGAGTTTTGTTCGTCTTCGATTTTCGTTAAATCGCCAAAACTGCGACACTAAAGCAAAGCCAAAAAAAAATTTTTTTGGTGAAAAAAAATCAAATTTTAGTTGCAAAAAAAAATGCATTAATGAAAATATAATTTAAAAAAGTATGAAATTATTAACAATTATATAAAATATCACCCAAAATACCGTAACACAAATAGCTATATGTGCATTTCGAAAGTTATACCACCATCATCACCAGTTACAAATAAAAAAACGTCCGTTTTATAGTAAAGACTTTTATTTATAGTAAATGTGCTGCTGAGGGTATAGACTTTGAAATGCGCATGTAGCTATTAAATGCTTTGTAATATGGTATTACATTTAATATATACATTTTTGTAATAATAATTAAAGGAAAAAAAATAAAAAAGGGGGGAAAGGGGGTAAAAAATTGTACAGTGCGGTACTTACCAAATTTTTAACGTTGACATTGTAGAAATGGTCTTCATTATAGCAATTATGGTTCAACTCCTTTTGCTATAATTTAAAAAATAAAAATAGAAAAATCAAGCGAAAACGAAATCCAAAATAAAATCAATTAATTCGTGCCAACAAACGAAAACACCGTTAAAAACAAAAACGTTAAAGAAACAAAGAAACAACACAAAAATACGAAACGTTTCTTTCTTCAAATTTTCAAATAAAAACTTACGACAGAAATATTTTCTTTCTCATGCCGCGACTTTTTCGACTTTTTCTTTTTGACAGATTTCTCCTGGCTTGTGCCGATGGCGCATTTTGTCTCTACAGTTTCTACATGGTACGATGACTCTGTCACCACTTCAGTACTCTACATTAAAAAAAAAAAAAAACAATAAAAAAAAATAGAGAAAGGAAAAGTGATCAAATAAAAAAGACCGCGTTATACGCTAAAGTTGATTTGCAGACAAATAAAATAACATAAAATAAATTCGCGAAAGTTTTTACTGGATCACTCACTAATAATAATAATAACAATAATCTGCGATTATATATATATGTGTGTGGTGAAGCGAAATATTTATGAAATTGAACATATAAAAGCTAAAAATTGCTAAAAACAAACATGCGAATAGAATAACACCACATTTAAAACGATTGTCCGTTCAAATTCTTCTAATACGAACGAATACATAATCTCAAATCTGATCGCGAGTACTTACGCTATTATAAGCCGGAGCCGCGTCGATGACATTACCCTGCCCAGTCGTCACCGTCGTCGCGTTCTGTTCAAACTTGCTGATCTGCTTCATAATATCCAAACTCTTCAATTTGGCGATATCCGTTTTCTCCTTGCCGGACATCTTCAGATTCTCCGTATTCGCCGATTTAATATACTGACTCTTCAGGCTTTTGACGCTCGGTATCATAGGATAATCGTCGGCGGATAACGGTTTCCATTCCACACTCTTTTCCACCGTTGTTGTCGTTGTGGAGGTAATATCTTGTTGTTGTTCGTTGTCGAGTTGTTGGTTATAGTCATCCATATCGGCGGTGTGGTGTAGTTCGTTTTCGAACAGTGCCTCATTTTGTTCAAACTCAAAGATGGACGTGTCGGTGATGTGGTCGAATAGGCCCGAGTTTCGTTGGACTCGCACGATTTGTGGCTCGTCGTCGTTGCTCGGGATCGTTGAGTCGATGTCTATACCTTCGTCCACAAATCCGCCGCTCTCATCATCCCCCTCCTCCTCCTCCTCATCGATCTGTCGACGTTCCGTTTTCAATTCTTCGCACTCTTGTATATCTTTGACAACGTCCGCGTCTTGTAGAAATAACGCCGTCTCCTCTTTATCATCGTCGTCATCTTCTTTGCCGACATTTCCGTATATGATGACTTCGGTGAGCAGTTCGTCGTTCTGTTCGCTACGCGGTGACGTGTCACTCAGCGTGTTCTGCGCAGATTCCCGTTGAAAGCCCTTTAGAAAGTCGATATTCTCCTCGCTGGGCGTCAACATGGGCGACGTGACCGTTTGCGTGAACAACAAACACGACGCCTCATCCGTCGACAATAGCATGCGATCTTTAACGGATGATCGGCCATCTTGATGTTCAGCGTCGGGGGATGATGACACGAGATCGTCGGTGGCCTCGGTGAAGCTGGTGATCGGTATGGAAAGGTCCAGTTTCGGCGTGATCGTTTCCGTCGGATCGTATATAACTCTATTATGTTCCGAGCCTAAGTTTTCATTGTTCTCTACATCAGTCTTGTTTGTTTTTACGGCGCCGCCATTTTCTAAAATAATATGGCCCCGTTCTATTTGAATGAAATCGACCACCGACGATTGCGAGTTAGTTTCCGTGGATGGTGGTTTAGTGCTATTCTCGTTCGTTGTGTCGGTCAAATTGAACTCGGTATTGCCGTTGGTTTTGATAATTTCAACGTTTTCGTAAAGATATTGTTCGGTACTGCTGTCTTCATACGCGGATGCATTTGTTTCGGCTGTAGGAGCATTTTTTGACTGTTCCTCCTCCGGCTGTTGATTTATTTGCGGCAACAATGTTGGCGATTTGTGTTAGTAGCACACCAGATAAAACAAAAACAAAAGAAAACAGCGTTTGTTAATATAAAAACAAAACGAAACATCGATGGAATTGTTTATTAAAGATCGAGTGTTGTTTAAAGTATATGTTTAAAAAAAAAAACAAGTGACAGATCGTTGTGGATCAATAAGAAAGAGTTGAAATAAAAATGGTCTTGTTATAATTCATTGCGGGACTCTCAAGGCATGTCAAATCACGTGGGATTACGAGAAAAGATAGTTATGAATCAATGATATAAAGAGGAAAATAAATTGTTCCTAGTTTAGGTACACTTAGGTGCGGTAAGGTTAAATTAGATCAAGCCAAATGAAGGGAAAGTTTAGAATTTCGCAAACAAGAGCGAAATAAGATATTATGATGCGTGCGTAGTCTCAGGTTAAGTCACGTCATGTCAGGTCAAAGAGTTTAGAATCAATCAAATAGAGCGAAAATGGTTGGTCGTAGTATATTGCCTTGGGGTATGTTCGGATCAGGTCGGATCAGGTCATTTAAATCAAGTCAGGTTGAATTGTAATGTTTTACAAATTAAACAAAATATCCGAAGTGAATGCTTGCAAGAGAAGTCGAAAATATATGATAAATTTGCTAAAGGTAGATCGATCGTGTAAAGCTAAAATAGAAATGGGGCTAGTATTACTTGTTGCGGGTCAGATTTAAGAAGAACAAAGAGTTTATTTGTAGTTATTTAAATCAATTAATTGTGATGTGTCTGTATTTATGATCAAAAGTTGTCATTCAAACGAAAATTGGAAAAAAACGACTTCTTGAACTCACTTATGATAAATTATAGCCGTTTTCAACACTTGAAAGAAGAAGCTTCGAAGTTTCTTCTGGATACCATTTTTTTAATGGCAGTACTTTTTTTACACGGTTTTCACACGACAGAAATAAAGTGTCTTATATATAATGGCGAGATTCAACGAGAAGAATACAATTTGTGTTGCTGTATGTAAATCAAGAGGATCGTGGAAAATTAATTAATTCCCTTAAAAAAAACCTACAAGTTTCTTCTTGCAGCGTTGAAAGTCGCAATAATTTCTCACAAATAGATGATAAGATGAGCAGTTTTTTTTTTTTTTTTTGGTACACCCTGTATATTTGAACGACAACTATGGATATACGCGTGTGTGTACATATAGAGGGCGGTATTTACACACATTTGCGGCAGTAGGCTCCATGCATGTTTTTAGCCTCATGTTGAATTCTTGCATTAGTGACTCTTCCAGGTCATCTGACGCTTCACTTACGATTTTCGACCGTTTCGTCGCCTTGGTCGCTGCGGTCGCTTTCGCTGTCGTTGTGTCGGCCATCGGGGATTATTACGATCACGTGCTCGCGCTTGCGCACCACTTCCAATTTAGCCTGCGGAAAAATAAAGAAATATTTCACTGAATTAATGCATTAGAAGTGGATTGGTGCAACCAAAAGTATTCGCATATTTTCCATAATTAGTTAAAGAGTCCGCAATCCTAAAGATTGGTTGGAAACAGCACGCCATGCCGATCTATCCCGAGCTAATCCCTTCATCTCCCTATAGCTATTCATCTCAACGTCTTCAACTATCTGACTCACATACTCCAATCTAGGCCTACCTACCCCTCTCTTTCCCTCCACTCTACCTTCTATGATCAATTGCATAATCCCCCCATGCCTAAGGATATGCCCTACTAATCTGTCTCTCCTACGCTGTAACACTCTCCAGATACTTCTCTTCACCCCTACTAACTCTAGTACAGCTTCATTTGTTACTTTATCTTCCCAACCAATCCTCATCATCCTCCTATAACACTCCTATATATTTCCATAATTAAGCGATATTAATTTAGTAGAAATTCGTTTCTGTCAAATTTGACAGAAATGCGTAATAACGTAGCGTGTCACATGGCGTCAGCTGATTCATAAATAAATGATGGCCGCTGCAGTTATAAATACTTACATTGTCAACAGATTTGACATAACCATGGATATCGAATAAAAAAAACATTCATTTTTAGTAAACGTCGGGACTTGTCGAAATAAAATTTATTATCCAATATACAAATCTTTTTTCAACCAAAATATCACCCAAGAACTATTTTAAAGATTTAAATATTTTCCATCGTGTTTTCTGTACACAAATACTAACCTATGAATAAATTATGACAGTGCCGCGACGTATTGGAACTACTTATGGGGGGACAACAAACGATATTGACTGAAGATATTAAGGTCTTGAAGATGGTAAATGTTGTTAACAACTAACTGCAGATACGAACTGGTACTAAATATAATATATAGGAGGAAATATTATCTATTTACGAGGATGTAAAGTTCAAGATATAAACATAAAATGGAAATGTGTACAAGAACGGTCAAAGGACATGTTTGTATCGCAGACTTAATATACAGGTTATTTCGAAATGAAGTAGGTCAATAGAAAATGTCTACAAAAATGCAAATGGCACCTCGAAATGTCGAAATAAATTTAAAATCGACATTATAATTATTAAATACAAAAATTAAATTTAAATGAGTACAATTATTGTGTGCAATATACAGAAAATTGAAGTACATTTGTGAAATGTCAAAATAAATATTTTTTTTGGGACATTTTCCATTTTTCAAATGAACTATTATTGAAATGTTGAAATTGACTGCTATAAATATTCAAATCAGCGTCAATTTCGATCGATTGTTGTCTTTTAGTGTACACGAGGAATTATTATTTTAATTGAAATTGAAGTAATAAATGGAATTGTTTGACGACTTGGGATAAGTATGGCAATACTGTTGCGAGATTGTGAAGAAGTGCGGAGTGGTACCACGCGCCTAAGTACTAGAGGAAATTGCTCACAATGATGATGATAATGATAATAATAAGAAGCGTAATGGTTATACGCTGTAGAGGAACATGTAAACGATTTACATCTATTTCGATACAATAAATCCAAAATTATTATTAAAGAAATTTAAATTATAAGAAAAAAATAATGTACAGGCCTTTTTGTGATTGATTATTATTTTTATATATATCAAAAGTGTGTGAATGAAAATTAAACAAAAACAATGTTTAGAAATGCAGAAAATATAATTAAATGGGAATTAAGAAAATTTGACGATCCGGTCCTGTATAAACGACAATGATATACAGTACAGGGGGTCATCAGCCGTACGCTAGTTGCACATCATAATTGTTCGATGTATAAAACTGATAACTAAGCTCTTATTCTACAGAAAATTTTATTCTATTTCACACGAAAAGGCTGAATATATATAAAAAAAAAGTGCTTCAAATTTGTTTGCTTTAAATGAAATTTTGTGTATTCAAAATTTCAATTCGTTGGAAGAATTATTTTTAGAGATTTAAACGAATATTAGAAGAACAAACAGATTGTTGATGTATATTTAAGAATGCTAATAACTGTGTAAATATTATAATAAGGACAAAATTCAAATTTCAAAATGTCAATTGATAAGAAATCGCTTAATTAATGGCCATATTTAATGTATTGCACAAACATAAAATTAGTTTGGAATAATTTTGAAATTAATGCACTAATAAAGATAACATTTTAAAAGGACATTTATAGAATAAATTGATTTTAAAAGCCAACAAATAAATGTAAATGGAAAATGCGTTTGGTTTACATTTTCAAAATGAATTCTAAAAATTAAATATACGCAAAAAAAAAATTTCTAAATTTCTTCTTTAAAGAAAATAATAATTTTTCGAATCGTAGCTTTATAAATTCCTCACTACAACATTTTAATATTATTCCGGTAAAATAGAAAACGTGTAAATTTAAATAATGGCACACATTTATCAGATAATATAAATCTGTTCACGTCAAATTGTATACGGCATGATTTTATTATTTGTAAAAATATATTGAATTGTAATAACGATAATATACTGGCTCTTTTAATTTTCATACGCATTAAACTCGACTAATTAAACTTGAAATAGATTTTTTTTTTGAGCAAATTAAAATTTTCATATTACACAACTTGCATAGAACACTCTGTATATATGAATTTTTTTCAATAAAAAACGTACTACTAAAAAATTGTGAACGTTTCACTTGAAAAAAAACAACGCTTTTTATAATTTATTTATATTTAATTCATTACCATCCTGTATATATTTCAACATAGACATATTCTCTATCAAAGAGACTGTAATATAAAAGGACAAAAAAAAAACAGATAGGAGTTCTTTTGTTATTAGGGACAGAGCCATTGGGAAAAAGAAATCTATAATCTGTAAAAATCCTCAATTGTTATTGACATTGACAACACGAATTTAAAATTAGAAAGAAATTTGGTTAAACAACCGTCAAAATAAACATGCGAATGAGGGGTATTAAATGATAATAATATAGAATTAGCCGATTTATGAAGAACGATTAAGTTATACAGGGTGTTCAAATCGGCTACGTGTCTTTAAAATAATGCAATACTGAAAAATGGTGCGAATTACAAAGTATCATTTTTTGCGCACTATTCACGAAAGAATCACCCTGTACAATTAAATAAACGGTGACTCTAAAATAAAATCTATAATAAAAATGGCAGAAAGAAAGCCTTAATATCGAATTCGTGCGCAACGTTTTATAATTTTATTATTGTATTTAAGCGTTCGTTGGTTGGTCGCGGATCAACGCGTTATATTATCTCAAACAGTGGTCGCCAACTTATCACGAGGGCACGAGACAAGAATGTAACGTGAAATGAATATTCTAAGGCGAAAAAAAATAATTTTTGGTAGAATTTGGGGTATTTTGGAAGAAAGGGGACAGAATTTTGTGTTGAAAATTGATCAAATAAATGGTTTGAAAGAATTAATGGCTGAAATAAAGAAACAGAAGACAAAAATTTTAGTTGAAATCCGCAGGTGGAAGACATTTTAGAGGGGGGGTCGGCGGAATTTAGTGTTAAAAAAATGATATACAAGAAGTAGTGGCTAAAGTAAACATTTTAAGAAGAACCTATTTTTTAGTTGAAATGGAAAAATATTCTTGAAGAAAGGGAGCAGAATTTAGTATTGAAAATGGGTAAAATATGTGGTGTGCGAAAATGAACATATCAAGAGGGAAAATATATAATTCTTTGTGGAATCCGCTGGAGGGAAGGGTGTTTTAGAAGAAAGGGGGCAGAATTTAGTGTTAAAAATGGCATGCAGGTAGTCTTGGCTAAAATATCGACTTTTAAGATAATGGTTCTTCCACAAGACAATAGTAAAAAAAAATTTTTTGTCTAATTTCTAATAATATTTCATTCTCTAGTTTTTCCAACGTCAATAAAACCTAGACACCACACACACCCTGTACAACATAAACTAACGATTAGACGTCAATCAAAAGCATCTATTTCACGTACAACTCAATTTAATGTTCTAATTATTTAATTACAGCTACATTTTATTATTATTTTCTGTTGTTCCAATGCAAATCGATTGCGGCTCAGAAATGAGGTTATGTACCAAACGCACGACGGTCGCATTTTCGGTTTGCACATTTCCTTTTGCGATAATTATATGTGCAATAAAAAAATGCTACCGCACCAACTTCGGAAATGCCATTTAGCGATAAAGGAACTGATTATAAACCACTTGCAATAAATCAAATATATATTGAAAGTGACTTAGTTTTCAAGTATGCCCTGTAATTGTTGTTAGTAATTTTGCGATTGTTTTTTTTTTTTTGTTTGTTGATTAATTCGTGCCGAGTGGTTTTTGTGGAACAAACGTTAGTTTAGAACGATTCATTTTAGATAAGAGAATTAGAATAAAAATAAATCACGTTAAATTACATTTTTAGAAAATATAATTTAACGAAAAAAATTGATTTTTTTCGATGTTGTTTAAAGAATTTTCTAAATATGTACTGTAATTTTCACCACAGTTTGTGATTTTTTTTTATAATTAAAAGAATTTTTCAGTTCAAAAATGATTTTTGCACTTTCGAATGAATTTTTCTAAATTGCAATTGCATAAAATTTCGTTTTGATATATATATTATTTTTTTAATTAATAACCTCCAAAATCTGTCAATATCTAATCTGAACCTTTATTAATATGTGGTAAAAATATTACGTCCACACGACTGCTCTGTCAAAAAAAAATTGTTTAATCAAAATATATAACGTTTCTTATAATTAAAAAATAAAAGAATCTGTTTTTTTATATTAAATATATATTTCTTTAATACGTTAAATTATTTTTTATACATAAATACTTCCCTGTACTCCCACACATCCACTTAAAATACAAAATCATCAAAATATTAATTTTTTAATTTATATTTTCAAGTTCTTTTAACGAAAATCAAATTACCATTTCACCTGACTCCAACTATATACATCACGTTCGCGTACGAAGAAACCACTTCTACTTAACCTAATTTCCCGTACGCTGCAGAATATATCGACCAATAATTTGTTTTAATTAAATATATTATGCAAACATTTCCTTTTCTATTGCGCCAAATATTGGAGTTAGTAAAATCATCTTCGCACAGAGCGCGCTGTCTACCACACATTATATACACCGGGTGTTTGCACATCGCGTACATTAGTCATTGTTTGTTTTATTAGTTGAATAGTCGTTTGTATAAAATCTTTTAAAAAATGCATTTTTTATTTAGATTTTTTTTTTCTACTCATCACTTTTTCATTATACAGGATGTATAAACACGTTGGTTCATGTTTTTTTTTTTTCTAAATTGGAACACCCGTTACACGCTTCTATACCGCAATCCAGCCATTTTAGTTGTTTTTTTTTCGATCTCAGCCTGGTTATATCTTCTAACTTTCTTCTTATACGTTGCGGTAACATTTTTTACTTTTATCAATTAGGAATTACACAAACGATTCAATAAATAAATAGAAGGCTTTTCTTATCGTGAAAAGAAATTGACGTGATGGTAATATTTAATGCGGGATTTAATTCGTTTGTTTTATATTGCGGTTTATTTTTTAATTATATACAAACCAGAAGAGATATTTCTTAATATTATAACGTTAATAAAAGAAATGGTAGAATTAATTGATTTTTTATTTAAATACCCACGCAAAATGTCTCTGTTTTATTTTTGTTTAAAAAAATATAACTTAAGGCTAGCGTTTTTTTTTCTAGAATTTTGTGTATGTCGTTATTATCTTTTTTTTTTTGTCAATTCGTCAAATATTTGATTAAGATTGTTAGAAATCGTAAATTTATGATTGAGTAATTGAAATACAGATGGCGCTCGGGTCTAATTATACTAAAGTAAACACAAAAACAATGTATCAATAGTTGCTACCAATTTATTTTTTAGATGCGTAATTAATGATTTAAAAAAATTATATGATGTATCTGGAATAAGCCACAACTTTTGGAAACATCTTGTTAAAAAAAATGATTTTTTTTTAATATTTGAGATTTTTATATAATAAACTAAACCACTTTATTTTTTTTATTCTTAGTTAAAAAATAAACGATATTTTCTACAAAAAAAAAAATGTTAACCTAAAATAAGTTGTATTTTCTTAAAAAAAAAAAACGCTGGCCTTACATAATATTTTTAAAACGCTAACTTTAAAATTATATAAATATTAAAAAAAAAAGCTGGCCTTAAATTATATTTACAAAACGCTATCCGTAAGTCGTATACTTTTTGTGGTACAAACGCTAGCCTTAAGTGGTAAAAACGATTTGTGAATTATTTTCTACTTTTAAATCAGTTCTTGACTTGCTCAATAGCTTCAACTATTATTATCTAGACATAGACTGTAATATATAAAATCTATATTAACTGATTGATGTTTACAAACAATGGAGCAGAAAGATATGACCGATTCGCCATACATTTCTATATGCAGATGGAAGTGTTAAAGTCCAAAAGATTAACGAAACATCTATTCATTGCATATAAAACGTGATTATAATATTATAATGATGATGAAGATAGATGACTGACTAACTGGTTCAAATGTTATTGCTACTTGAAATAGCAAAACGTGAATAATACAGCTTTGTTTTATGAGGTCGTTTTATTTTGTTTTGGGTAAAGTATGTTATAATATTAAGGAGCAAGAAAATCGACAATAATATAATATTGTTTTGACAAAAAAGAAGCTCTATTTTGGGATTTAAAAATATATATAACCAACATAGGTAATACTGTCAAAATCTGTCATTACCTAACCTAAACGTTTCAATAATATTAAGGAGCAAGAAAATCGACAATAATATAATATTGTTTTGACAAAAAGGAAGCTCTATTTTGGGATTTTAAAATATATATAACCAACATAAGTAATACTGTCAAAATCTGTCATTACCTAACCTAAACGTTTCAATAATATTAAGGAGCAAGAAAATCGACAATAATATAATATTGTTTTGACAAAAAATAAGCTCTATTTTGGGATTTTTAAATATATATAACCAACATAGGTAATACTGTCAAAATCTGTCATTACCTAACCTGAACGTTTCAATAATATTAAGGAGCAAGAAAATCGACAATAATATAATATTGTTTTGACAAAAAAGAAGCTCTATTTTGGGATTTAAAAATATATATAACCAACATAAGTAATACTGTCAAAATCTGTCATTACCTAACCTAAACGTTTCAATAATATTAATGAGCAAGAAAATCGACAATAATATAATATTGTTTTGACAAATAAGAAGCTCTATTTTGGGATTTAAAAATATATATAACCAACATAGGTAATACTGTCAAAATCTGTCATTACCTAACCTAAACGTTTCAATAATATTAAGGAGCAAGAAAATCGACAATAATATAATATTGTTTTGACAAATAAGAAGCTCTATTTTGGGATTTAAAAATATATATAACCAACATAGGTAATACTGTCAAAATCTGTCATTACCTAACCTAAACGTTTCAATAATATTAAGGAGCAAGAAAATCGACAATAATATAATATTGTTTTGACAAAAAAGAAGCTCTATTTTGGGATTTAAAAATATATATAACCAACATAAGTAATACTGTCAAAATCTGTCATTACCTAACCTAAACGTTTCAATAATATTAATGAGCAAGAAAATCGACAATAATATAATATTGTTTTGACAAATAAGAAGCTCTATTTTGGGATTTAAAAATATATATAACCAACATAGGTAATACTGTCAAAATCTGTCATTACCTAACCTAAACGTTTCAATAATATTAAGGAGCAAGAAAATCGACAATAATATAATATTGTTTTGACAAAAAATAAGCTCTATTTTGGGATTTAAAAATATATATAACCAACATAAGTAATACTGTCAAAATCTGTCATTACCTAACCTAAACGTTTCAATAATATTAAGGAGCAAGAAAATCGACAATAATATAATATTGTTTTGACAAATGAGAAGCTCTATTTTGGGATTTAAAAATATATATAACCAACATAGGTAATACTGTCAAAATCTGTCATTACCTAACCTAAACGTTTCAATAATATTAAGGAGCAAGAAAATCGACAATAATATAATATTGTTTTGACAAAAAAGAAGCTCTATTTTGGGATTTAAAAATATATATAACCAACATAAGTAATACTGTCAAAATCTGTCATTACCTAACCTAAACGTTTCAATAATATTAATGAGCAAGAAAATCGACAATAATATAATATTGTTTTGACAAATAAGAAGCTCTATTTTGGGATTTAAAAATATATATAACCAACATAGGTAATACTGTCAAAATCTGTCATTACCTAACCTAAACGTTTCAATAATATTAAGGAGCAAGAAAATCGACAATAATATAATATTGTTTTGACAAATAAGAAGCTCTATTTTGGGATTTAAAAATATATATAACCAACATAGGTAATACTGTCAAAATCTGTCATTACCTAACCTAAACGTTTCAATAATATTAAGGAGCAAGAAAATCGACAATAATATAATATTGTTTTGACAAAAAAGAAGCTCTATTTTGGGATTTAAAAATATATATAACCAACATAAGTAATACTGTCAAAATCTGTCATTACCTAACCTAAACGTTTCAATAATATTAATGAGCAAGAAAATCGACAATAATATAATATTGTTTTGACAAATAAGAAGCTCTATTTTGGGATTTAAAAATATATATAACCAACATAGGTAATACTGTCAAAATCTGTCATTACCTAACCTAAACGTTTCAATAATATTAAGGAGCAAGAAAATCGACAATAATATAATATTGTTTTGACAAATGAGAAGCTCTATTTTGGGATTTAAAAATATATATAACCAACATAGGTAATACTGTCAAAATCTGTCATTACCTAACCTAAACGTTTCAATAATATTAAGGAGCAAGAAAATCGACAATAATATAATATTGTTTTGACAAAAAAGAAGCTCTATTTTGGGATTTAAAAATATATATAACCAACATAAGTAATACTGTCAAAATCTGTCATTACCTAACCTAAACGTTTCAATAATATTAATGAGCAAGAAAATCGACAATAATATAATATTGTTTTGACAAATAAGAAGCTCTATTTTGGGATTTAAAAATATATATAACCAACATAGGTAATACTGTCAAAATCTGTCATTACCTAACCTAAACGTTTCAATAATATTAAGGAGCAAGAAAATCGACAATAATATAATATTGTTTTGACAAATAAGAAGCTCTATTTTGGGATTTAAAAATATATATAACCAACATAGGTAATACTGTCAAAATCTGTCATTACCTAACCTAAACGTTTCAATAATATTAAGGAGCAAGAAAATCGACAATAATATAATATTGTTTTGACAAATAAGAAGCTCTATTTTGGGATTTAAAAATATATATAACCAACATAGGTAATACTGTCAAAATCTGTCATTACCTAACCTAAACGTTTCAATAATATTAAGGAGCAAGAAAATCGACAATAATATAATATTGTTTTGACAAATAAGAAGCTCTATTTTGGGATTTAAAAATATATATAACCAACATAGGTAATACTGTCAAAATCTGTCATTACCTAACCTAAACGTTTCAATAATATTAAGGAGCAAGAAAATCGACAATAATATAATATTGTTTTGACAAAAAAGAAGCTCTATTTTGGGATTTAAAAATATATATAACCAACATAGGTAATACTGTCAAAATCTGTCATTACCTAACCTAAACGTTTCAATAATATTAAGGAGCAAGAAAATCGACAATAATATAATATTGTTTTGACAAATAAGAAGCTCTATTTTGGGATTTAAAAATATATATAACCAACATAGGTAATACTGTCAAAATCTGTCATTACCTAACCTAAACGTTTCAATAATATTAAGGAGCAAGAAAATCGACAATAATATAATATTGTTTTGACAAATAAGAAGCTCTATTTTGGGATTTAAAAATATATATAACCAACATAGGTAATACTGTCAAAATCTGTCATTACCTAACCTAAACGTTTCAATAATATTAAGGAGCAAGAAAATCGACAATAATATAATATTGTTTTGACAAAAAAGAAGCTCTATTTTGGGATTTAAAAATATATATAACCAACATAGGTAATACTGTCAAAATCTGTCATTACCTAACCTAAACGTTTCAATAATATTAATGAGCAAGAAAATCGACAATAATATAATATTGTTTTGACAAATAAGAAGCTCTATTTTGGGATTTAAAAATATATATAACCAACATAGGTAATACTGTCAAAATCTGTCATTACCTAACCTAAACGTTTCAATAATATTAAGGAGCAAGAAAATCGACAATAATATAATATTGTTTTGACAAAAAATAAGCTCTATTTTGGGATTTAAAAATATATATAACCAACATAGGTAATACTGTCAAAATCTGTCATTACCTAACCTAAACGTTTCAATAATATTAAGGAGCAAGAAAATCGACAATAATATAATATTGTTTTGACAAATAAGAAGCTCTATTTTGGGATTTAAAAATATATATAACCAACATAGGTAATACTGTCAAAATCTGTCATTACCTAACCTAAACGTTTCAATAATATTAAGGAGCAAGAAAATCGACAATAATATAATATTGTTTTGACAAAAAATAAGCTCTATTTTGGGATTTAAAAATATATATAACCAACATAGGTAATACTGTCAAAATCTGTCATTACCTAACCTAAACGTTTCAATAATATTAAGGAGCAAGAAAATCGACAATAATATAATATTGTTTTGACAAATAAGAAGCTCTATTTTGGGATTTAAAAATATATATAACCAACATAGGTAATACTGTCAAAATCTGTCATTACCTAACCTAAACGTTTCAATAATATTAAGGAGCAAGAAAATCGACAATAATATAATATTGTTTTGACAAAAAAGAAGCTCTATTTTGGGATTTAAAAATATATATAACCAACATAGGTAATACTGTCAAAATCTGTCATTACCTAACCTAAACGTTTCAATAATATTAATGAGCAAGAAAATCGACAATAATATAATATTGTTTTGACAAATAAGAAGCTCTATTTTGGGATTTAAAAATATATATAACCAACATAGGTAATACTGTCAAAATCTGTCATTACCTAACCTAAACGTTTCAATAATATTAAGGAGCAAGAAAATCGACAATAATATAATATTGTTTTGACAAATAAGAAGCTCTATTTTGGGATTTAAAAATATATATAACCAACATAGGTAATACTGTCAAAATCTGTCATTACCTAACCTAAACGTTTCAATAATATTAAGGAGCAAGAAAATCGACAATAATATAATATTGTTTTGACAAATGAGAAGCTCTATTTTGGGATTTAAAAATATATATAACCAACATAGGTAATACTGTCAAAATCTGTCATTACCTAACCTAAACGTTTCAATAATATTAAGGAGCAAGAAAATCGACAATAATATAATATTGTTTTGACAAATAAGAAGCTCTATTTTGGGATTTAAAAATATATATAACCAACATAGGTAATACTGTCAAAATCTGTCATTACCTAACCTAAACGTTTCAATAATATTAAGGAGCAAGAAAATCGACAATAATATAATATTGTTTTGACAAAAAAGAAGCTCTATTTTGGGATTTAAAAATATATATAACCAACATAAGTAATACTGTCAAAATCTGTCATTACCTAACCTAAACGTTTCAATAATATTAATGAGCAAGAAAATCGACAATAATATAATATTGTTTTGACAAATAAGAAGCTCTATTTTGGGATTTAAAAATATATATAACCAACATAGGTAATACTGTCAAAATCTGTCATTACCTAACCTAAACGTTTCAATAATATTAAGGAGCAAGAAAATCGACAATAATATAATATTGTTTTGACAAATGAGAAGCTCTATTTTGGGATTTAAAAATATATATAACCAACATAGGTAATACTGTCAAAATCTGTCATTACCTAACCTAAACGTTTCAATAATATTAAGGAGCAAGAAAATCGACAATAATATAATATTGTTTTGACAAAAAAGAAGCTCTATTTTGGGATTTAAAAATATATATAACCAACATAAGTAATACTGTCAAAATCTGTCATTACCTAACCTAAACGTTTCAATAATATTAATGAGCAAGAAAATCGACAATAATATAATATTGTTTTGACAAATAAGAAGCTCTATTTTGGGATTTAAAAATATATATAACCAACATAGGTAATACTGTCAAAATCTGTCATTACCTAACCTAAACGTTTCAATAATATTAAGGAGCAAGAAAATCGACAATAATATAATATTGTTTTGACAAATAAGAAGCTCTATTTTGGGATTTAAAAATATATATAACCAACATAGGTAATACTGTCAAAATCTGTCATTACCTAACCTAAACGTTTCAATAATATTAAGGAGCAAGAAAATCGACAATAATATAATATTGTTTTGACAAAAAAGAAGCTCTATTTTGGGATTTAAAAATATATATAACCAACATAAGTAATACTGTCAAAATCTGTCATTACCTAACCTAAACGTTTCAATAATATTAATGAGCAAGAAAATCGACAATAATATAATATTGTTTTGACAAATAAGAAGCTCTATTTTGGGATTTAAAAATATATATAACCAACATAGGTAATACTGTCAAAATCTGTCATTACCTAACCTAAACGTTTCAATAATATTAAGGAGCAAGAAAATCGACAATAATATAATATTGTTTTGACAAAAAATAAGCTCTATTTTGGGATTTAAAAATATATATAACCAACATAGGTAATACTGTCAAAATCTGTCATTACCTAACCTAAACGTTTCAATAATATTAAGGAGCAAGAAAATCGACAATAATATAATATTGTTTTGACAAAAAAGAAGCTCTATTTTGGGATTTAAAAATATATATAACCAACATAAGTAATACTGTCAAAATCTGTCATTACCTAACCTAAACGTTTCAATAATATTAAGGAGCAAGAAAATCGACAATAATATAATATTGTTTTGACAAATAAGAAGCTCTATTTTGGGATTTAAAAATATATATAACCAACATAGGTAATACTGTCAAAATCTGTCATTACCTAACCTAAACGTTTCAATAATATTAAGGAGCAAGAAAATCGACAATAATATAATATTGTTTTGACAAATAAGAAGCTCTATTTTGGGATTTAAAAATATATATAACCAACATAAGTAATACTGTCAAAATCTGTCATTACCTAACCTAAACGTTTCAATAATATTAAGGAGCAAGAAAATCGACAATAATATAATATTGTTTTGACAAATAAGAAGCTCTATTTTGGGATTTAAAAATATATATAACCAACATAGGTAATACTGTCAAAATCTGTCATTACCTAACCTAAACGTTTCAATAATATTAAGGAGCAAGAAAATCGACAATAATATAATATTGTTTTGACAAAAAATAAGCTCTATTTTGGGATTTAAAAATATATATAACCAACATAGGTAATACTGTCAAAATCTGTCATTACCTAACCTAAACGTTTCAATAATATTAAGGAGCAAGAAAATCGACAATAATATAATATTGTTTTGACAAAAAAGAAGCTCTATTTTGGGATTTAAAAATATATATAACCAACATAAGTAATACTGTCAAAATCTGTCATTACCTAACCTAAACGTTTCAATAATATTAATGAGCAAGAAAATCGACAATAATATAATATTGTTTTGACAAATAAGAAGCTCTATTTTGGGATTTAAAAATATATATAACCAACATAGGTAATACTGTCAAAATCTGTCATTACCTAACCTAAACGTTTCAATAATATTAAGGAGCAAGAAAATCGACAATAATATAATATTGTTTTGACAAAAAAGAAGCTCTATTTTGGGATTTAAAAATATATATAACCAACATAGGTAATACTGTCAAAATCTGTCATTACCTAACCTAAACGTTTCAATAATATTAATGAGCAAGAAAATCGACAATAATATAATATTGTTTTGACAAATAAGAAGCTCTATTTTGGGATTTAAAAATATATATAACCAACATAGGTAATACTGTCAAAATCTGTCATTACCTAACCTAAACGTTTCAATAATATTAAGGAGCAAGAAAATCGACAATAATATAATATTGTTTTGACAAAAAATAAGCTCTATTTTGGGATTTAAAAATATATATAACCAACATAGGTAATACTGTCAAAATCTGTCATTACCTAACCTAAACGTTTCAATAATATTAATGAGCAAGAAAATCGATAATAATATAATATTGTTTTGACAAATAAGAAGCTCTATTTTGGGATTTAAAAATATATATAACCAACATAGGTAATACTGTCAAAATCTGTCATTACCTAACCTAAACGTTTCAATAATATTAATGAGCAAGAAAATCGACAATAATATAATATTGTTTTGACAAATAAGAAGCTCTATTTTGGGATTTAAAAATATATATAACCAACATAGGTAATACTGTCAAAATCTGTCATTACCTAACCTAAACGTTTCAATAATATTAAGGAGCAAGAAAATCGACAATAATATAATATTGTTTTGACAAAAAATAAGCTCTATTTTGGGATTTAAAAATATATATAACCAACATAGGTAATACTGTCAAAATCTGTCATTACCTAACCTAAACGTTTCAATAATATTAATGAGCAAGAAAATCGATAATAATATAATATTGTTTTGACAAAAAAGAAGCTCTATTTTGGGATTTAAAAATATATATAACCAACATAGGTAATACTGTCAAAATCTGTCATTACCTAACCTAAACGTTTCAATAATATTAATGAGCAAGAAAATCGACAATAATATAATATTGTTTTGACAAATAAGAAGCTCTATTTTGGGATTTAAAAATATATATAACCAACATAGGTAATACTGTCAAAATCTGTCATTACCTAACCTAAACGTTTCAATAATATTAAGGAGCAAGAAAATCGACAATAATATAATATTGTTTTGACAAAAAATAAGCTCTATTTTGGGATTTAAAAATATATATAACCAACATAGGTAATACTGTCAAAATCTGTCATTACCTAACCTAAACGTTTCAATAATATTAAGGAGCAAGAAAATCGACAATAATATAATATTGTTTTGACAAAAAAGAAGCTCTATTTTGGGATTTAAAAATATATATAACCAACATAAGTAATACTGTCAAAATCTGTCATTACCTAACCTAAACGTTTCAATAATATTAATGAGCAAGAAAATCGACAATAATATAATATTGTTTTGACAAATAAGAAGCTCTATTTTGGGATTTAAAAATATATATAACCAACATAGGTAATACTGTCAAAATCTGTCATTACCTAACCTAAACGTTTCAATAATATTAAGGAGCAAGAAAATCGACAATAATATAATATTGTTTTGACAAATAAGAAGCTCTATTTTGGGATTTAAAAATATATATAACCAACATAGGTAATACTGTCAAAATCTGTCATTACCTAACCTAAACGTTTCAATAATATTAAGGAGCAAGAAAATCGACAATAATATAATATTGTTTTGACAAAAAATAAGCTCTATTTTGGGATTTAAAAATATATATAACCAACATAGGTAATACTGTCAAAATCTGTCATTACCTAACCTAAACGTTTCAATAATATTAAGGAGCAAGAAAATCGACAATAATATAATATTGTTTTGACAAAAAAGAAGCTCTATTTTGGGATTTAAAAATATATATAACCAACATAAGTAATACTGTCAAAATCTGTCATTACCTAACCTAAACGTTTCAATAATATTAATGAGCAAGAAAATCGACAATAATATAATATTGTTTTGACAAATAAGAAGCTCTATTTTGGGATTTAAAAATATATATAACCAACATAGGTAATACTGTCAAAATCTGTCATTACCTAACCTAAACGTTTCAATAATATTAAGGAGCAAGAAAATCGACAATAATATAATATTGTTTTGACAAATAAGAAGCTCTATTTTGGGATTTAAAAATATATATAACCAACATAGGTAATACTGTCAAAATCTGTCATTACCTAACCTAAACGTTTCAATAATATTAAGGAGCAAGAAAATCGACAATAATATAATATTGTTTTGACAAAAAAGAAGCTCTATTTTGGGATTTAAAAATATATATAACCAACATAAGTAATACTGTCAAAATCTGTCATTACCTAACCTAAACGTTTCAATAATATTAATGAGCAAGAAAATCGATAATAATATAATATTGTTTTGACAAATAAGAAGCTCTATTTTGGGATTTAAAAATATATATAACCAACATAGGTAATACTGTCAAAATCTGTCATTACCTAACCTAAACGTTTCAATAATATTAATGAGCAAGAAAATCGACAATAATATAATATTGTTTTGACAAATAAGAAGCTCTATTTTGGGATTTAAAAATATATATAACCAACATAAGTAATACTGTCAAAATCTGTCATTACCTAACCTAAACGTTTCAATAATATTAATGAGCAAGAAAATCGACAATAATATAATATTGTTTTGACAAATAAGAAGCTCTATTTTGGGATTTAAAAATATATATAACCAACATAAGTAATACTGTCAAAATCTGTCATTACCTAACCTAAACGTTTCAATAATATTAATGAGCAAGAAAATCGACAATAATATAATATTGTTTTGACAAATAAGAAGCTCTATTTTGGGATTTAAAAATATATATAACCAACATAAGTAATACTGTCAAAATCTGTCATTACCTAACCTAAACGTTTCAATAATATTAATGAGCAAGAAAATCGACAATAATATAATATTGTTTTGACAAATAAGAAGCTCTATTTTGGGATTTAAAAATATATATAACCAACATAAGTAATACTGTCAAAATCTGTCATTACCTAACCTAAACGTTTCAATAATATTAATGAGCAAGAAAATCGACAATAATATAATATTGTTTTGACAAATAAGAAGCTCTATTTTGGGATTTAAAAATATATATAACCAACATAAGTAATACTGTCAAAATCTGTCATTACCTAACCTAAACGTTTCAATAATATTAATGAGCAAGAAAATCGATAATAATATAATATTGTTTTGACAAATAAGAAGCTCTATTTTGGGATTTAAAAAAATATATAACCAACATAGGTAATACTGTCAAAATCTGTCATTACCTAACCTAAACGTTTCAATAATATTAATGAGCAAGAAAATCGACAATAATATAATATTGTTTTGACAAAAAAGAAGCTCTATTTTGGGATTTAAAAATATATATAACCAACATAAGTAATACTGTCAAAATCTGTCATTACCTAACCTAAACGTTTCAATAATATTAATGAGCAAGAAAATCGACAATAATATAATATTGTTTTGACAAATAAGAAGCTCTATTTTGGGATTTAAAAATATATATAACCAACATAGGTAATACTGTCAAAATCTGTCATTACCTAACCTAAACGTTTCAATAATATTAAGGAGCAAGAAAATCGACAATAATATAATATTGTTTTGACAAAAAATAAGCTCTATTTTGGGATTTAAAAATATATATAACCAACATAGGTAATACTGTCAAAATCTGTCATTACCTAACCTAAACGTTTCAATAATATTAAGGAGCAAGAAAATCGATAATAATATAATATTGTTTTGACAAAAAAGAAGCTCTATTTTGGGATTTAAAAATATATATAACCAACATAGGTAATACTGTCAAAATCTGTCATTACCTAACCTAAACGTTTCAATAATATTAAGGAGCAAGAAAATCGACAATAATATAATATTGTTTTGACAAAAAAGAAGCTCCAATTTGGGATTTAAAAATATATATAACCAACATAGGTAATACTGTCAAAATCTGTCATTACCTAACCTAAACGTTTCTTGATGTGTAATAAAAATATTGTGTCCTTACGACTGCTCTGTCAAAAATGTATACTCTAAATTGACCATGCAAATTGAAAAAATTGCATAGTCGAGCAAACCGACGCCTTAAGTTGCGTAATAAAAAAATATTTTCCATTCATTAATTTGTTACAGCAATTGCAAGTGGCTAATTATTTATAAAAATAATATCCATCTTCTCGCCTGCATGCAAAATATAAATTCCTATAATCAATAGATAATACGGTTTGATTTAGAAACCGAGTAAACTAGATCAATCAACAAATTGTACGGAGGAAGAGAACAATGTGCAATGCTGAGAAATTTCTCTGCTATTTTCATATTTGTATAGACCAGAGGTTCCAAATTTATACACAATTTCTTGTCTTTTGTAGACAATATAACAAATTTCTATTAATATCGAATTGTAATTTTTTTTTTAAGAACGATTTAGCACTTAATTTTAATTAAATACTTTTTTATATATAAAATAGAATTAAATGAATGTTTAAATTTTTTTTCGCTTTTATTATAAGGGTAATATTGAAATACATTGAGGTTACTTAGTTCATTTGCACAAAATATATGTATAGTATGAGACAGATGAAATGGCATTTTTGTATAGGAAATGATCTGAGGATTCTAAATCTGCAAGTACTTTTGCTGTAGGTCTAACCGCTTTGAAAATATCGCGAAAAAACTGAAAGTGGACAAATGTTAAGGGGATACCCTTAGAAATTTGTCTATAATTTTTTACTATTGGTTTACGAGATATTATTACTTAGGCAGAATAAAGTATTTACGTACTTTCCAAACAGTAAAATTCCATTTGCAGAGCAACTTTGTATTCTTTTTATATTGCAAAGTAGATCCGTCCGCTCAACTTACGGACCAACGTATTTATTACACTTGGCTACCCATGAGAAAGTGTGAAAAAATAATACAGACAACTGAGCATAATTGAAATCAAGAATGTTTTATAATTTTGTTTTTTCGCCGTCTCTTTGGCTGGTCAAAATTTCGCCATCAGATTGAAATGAAATATTCGGCAATTTTCGGTAGAAATAAATTGTTGGTGATTAAAAAAATTACACTGCTTCAAAACACGTTTTTTTTAAGCCTCTATATTAAAAAAATTATCATTTTTTATACACTACCTTGTACTACAATGACATTTACGCTCGAAATACCATATTATTTCACGCGACTAGTTATAGATGGCGCTGAGCAGTACAAAAAAAACGTTTTGAATGAAATGCTTTTGGCAGGTGGTGAATAATGCAAATTTAATTTACGTAATGACGTATGTAGTATTTCTTGACACTGTTGCCACTAAAATATTTTTTTCGTACGTTCAAAATAATTACACATAAGATTTTTTTGATATAAAATATTTTCATTAAATATGAAATATCGGCTATAAAAATTTGTATAACAACTTGAAAAGGTTTTTATTTTTTATTTCTTCAAACCTGAGGATTTAGATCCAATATGGCAACGATTGATTGTTTTTTTATGACACATGCGCACCATACATTTAAATACCACCTTCGTCGTCATAGGGACATTTACATTTGGTCAAATGTTATCTAAGTTGCCTACCTCAAAAAATATTTCAATAGCGAGAAAAAACTGCATTATTAAATATGAAATAAATTATTAAAAAGACGAATATAACAAAACAAACTAATATTTCTGATGAAATTGGCGACATTTCGGGAAATATTTCAGATTATACGAGAAACATTTCATTTCAGAATGTGTACATATTTATATATGCAACAAAAAGTACATCAAAACGTCAACGTGTGTAGGTAGGCATGTGTAAGTACATTTCTCCTCTGGAAGAGAAGAGTTACGTTCATTTGAAACGCTGCCAACTGAATAGAGAATTCTCAGTTGGCACGTTCAATGTATCCGTGCAGTGCGCCAACGTAAAACTGCTATACAATCTAATGGCGTGTGCACTGCAATATAGTTTTGGACACGCTGATTATTCATAGGTATATAGAGAGACATATTTTCCGGTCAGTTTTAACTCACAAAAATACCAGACCATCGGAATCTACTTTTAGAGTTCAAACAGGTATGCGAGCGGCAACGTTCCTTTCCTAGCCAGCTAGCGTTTACTAGCTTAAAATATTGTTGTTTTACACCATTTTGAAGATATATATTTGCTATTAAGGGGGTACTGCATTTTTTTTTTAAATTTGCAGCAATAAATTTGATTGTATAGCAGTCAACGACATCTATTGGCAGTCGTGTGAAATATTATGACACTTTGAGCGTAAATGTCATAGTAGTACAACCTAATGTTGTATAGATGGCGCTTGTGTTCTACATTATATATAAAAGTTGATACCGCATTTTTTGTATTTTGCAGCAGTAAAAATTTTTGTAGTGCTCAACGTCATCTATTAGTAGTCGCGTGAAATAATATGGTATTTAGAGCGTAAATGTCATGTTAGTATAAGTAAATCTTGTATAGATGGCGCTTAGATACTAATAATTACTGAAAGATGGCGATAAATTCGATTATATGTAGAATTATATATGTTTATGTATATAAGTTGTTATTTACTAATTTATAATTTATTTTTTGAAAAAATCTCTTTATAATTGTTTGTAGAATAGAATGATTTAATGTTGTAAAAAAAATGACAAGTCTAGCGAATGTACGTTTAAGAGTAAAAGTGGATCTCGTTAAAATTGTCAGAATCTACAAAAAAAGTCTCTAAAAAAAAAATCAAAATTCGCTCTACTTTTTTTCTGAATAAAAAAATTAAAAAAATTCAAATGTTAATTCTTCTACAATTCATCTAGAAATTAATAAATACCAATAAATAATTCTTTTATTGATCTTATATGAGAAATATATATGCCCTTGAAATTTCTATAGGGTCTATTTTTTTCTTCTATTTAAGAGAGTATTTTTAAAATATTTAAAAAATCGTCTATATTTTTGAAGAATAAAAATTAGATGTATGTATATAGAATTTTGGCAAGTTTACAGGAAATTACATTGAAATAGAATGAATTGTAACCTAAAAATAATTTTCGCATACTTTTAAAGGCAACTATCAAATTGTTTGAGAATTATTTATTAGTCATGGAGAAAATACGCAAAAAATAATCAAACAACGGTTTTTAAATTCAATTTTTCAAACTCTAAAACTTTCCTATTCAGTGTTTTATTATAAAAAAAAATAGGGAAGCCAATATTTGAATATTTGATTTACTATATTGCATTTGCCAATACAACACCCAGTATTAGTGGATATACTCTATCCACGAATATATCCAAAATATTCACGATTACATTAAATTACATTTAAAAACGTTGCAATGAAATGATTAAATTAAATTTTTATGAAATTTCTACACAGGCCCAATTTCAACACCCTGTATATCGAAACAAAAAAACTGCAGACTAAATACACCTAGTCTTTGTATAACTAAAGACGGCTGCTAAATTGCAATTACACGCTACGCATCGAACACAAATACCGATAAAACAGTTTCCTTTAAATAGGCGTTCCGATATTCCGCCGTCTTTCCATCGAGGCATCGTAATTTCATTATTGCACACTATATATATATGCCATGCGAGAATCACTGGGTACTCGCCCATATACAGGGTAATACATAAACCACCACCAATGAAAAATACAACCTTTGACACGTCATCCACTACACAAGAGCTACTTTTGACAATTTTTTAAAAATAAATTTCACGACGTATATAAATACAGGACAACAAAATATTTAAATAACGACAATTTACGACTGATCATTTGAACTACTTTCACGGCTAATCGAATATAAACGTTGTTTTAAGTGCTAAAATTGCATTACCCTGTATACCGTGAAAAATGTTGTTTTTATGACAAGCCAATAATACGAGTAAAACGAAACGTTAGTGTTTTGCTTAATGGTTAGAACGAGCGTAGAAATGGTACATAGCCCCCAGAGCAAAATAAAAAGGCAACAATGTCAAATGTATGCACGTAAAATGAATTAAAATCAAATTCCGCGAATCTGTTTAGAATCTTAGATGTTGGTGTGTTTGAATGGTACCTACAAAGATTGCCGATATTGTAGTCATAAAATAAACAACGGTTGTTTTAGAATACGTAATAAGCGCGAAAACTATTTTTAAAAAAAAATATTATATCAAAATATCTACGATTACCTCAAAAACGTATCGATTTTTGTATAAAAAAACAACATGATATTAAAACCAGAGATTTTAAGAATTATATGGCAACACTGCCTGATACGGCAACATGGCCATTGGTACTACCGAAAACGGCAAAAACTAGAAAAAATATATTTCTGTCAAATTATTACAACGCTGATAGGATCACGTATAATCAGAGTTGCCAAATTTATTTAAAAAATCTTTAGCGGAAACACAACATCAACTAATGAATGAAATATAGGACAAGCGCTGAAGAAAATGGAAAATGTGTGCAGCTATAGATATATATATATATATATATGACAATCAGACATGATGGAAGAGAAGAAGATCCGCTCTGACGTATATAGCCAAGTCTTTAAGAGCATTAAGTTGTGTTAATGACCTTGCCGAGGCTATCATCGTATAATATTTATACGCGTATTTTAAATGCAAAGAAACAGTGATCTAAAGCCACATGTCCAATTTTCTAATCGAAGATATTCGACAAAATTAATCGGTAAAAAACGCAATAAGAAATTATAAAAATTAATAAATGAAATGAGCAAGCTTAATCAATTAACCAAATCGATGCTTGGTATTTAAGTTTTTTTTTACGTAGAACCGGCAACTGGGCCTTGTCAGAAAGTAATCGGAGATGAACGGTAACAGTCGATTGTGTACGATTATATAACCAGTTCCTATTGGTGGACAGCTAATGTCATAAAATAAAACAGCGGGAAATATAGTGCGTTCAAAAATTATTCTTATGAACAAATAAATTCAGGAATTTGGCATCGTATTGCGAAGTATATATGGACTAAATGTTGGATGATGGTAGTAAAGAAGCTATTGCTGAGGATGGTGATAATGACGAAATTCAGTCTTCTGTGAGTGGATGGATATACAGATCCATCGCCAATAATAAACCCATTCAAATCGACAATAAAACCGGCAAATTTCTCGATACAATACGCTCTAGCATTTCGATTGTAGTGTGCAGTGTGAGCTACCGGTATTCACATATTTTGTTGCCACGAATTATTAAAAACCTGTCGAAGAGGATCTGGGGAAAAGAAATGGGGAACAAAATGACCAACACAATTCTAATCAAACATTGTAAAAGTACAAAATCAGGTTTGACCTGACAAATGGTATATTAAACAAATACCTCACGAAAATAGAAAGAAATGCCCCGACCTGACCTCTTTTTATCAGATAAAGACAAAAAATCTATTTCGCAAATTTCGATAATTTTAAAGCTAGATGCGCATTGCGAATATCAAACTAGCACCTTCAGTAGTAATTAACAAAATGGTGAATTTACGAAAATATTGAACTTTACACAAGAATTTGTCATTTAATTATGTATCTAGATCAAATTTAATCTAAATGCAAGAAGTATATGAATCTAAAAGTATTTGCTCGTTACAATTTTACAGGCACTTTAAACGCGACTTCGTACGTTCCGAGCACCATTCATTGCCAACATTTTTTGATTTATATTCGCCGTTGTTTATGAAAAATAAAAAATGGAGACCGGTTTTCTATATAACAATCACGGAGAGGTCCGCCTAAGAGCACGCCGCGGCGCAATACCTCATCTCTCGTACATACTCGAGCGAAGGGGATCCTATCTAGAGATAAACGCCCAAGAAGTAATCCCGGCCATTTCTACACGCAATTACTGCAATGTAAACACACCGTCCTACGCGATACTGGCCAGTCGCCCGATCGGCGCTATTTGTTCCGCTTTATAAGTCACGACAGGGTGTGCGATTGCGTTGCGTTATCTAGCAAAACGCGCAACGAAATTGAACATGGTAATGTACAGAGAGTTTCGTATCTTTCATGGTGGACGACTTACCGGTGGCGCTTTAACAAATTCCGATACACACAGCGAAATGCGGCACATAAACGGGGAATTCTTGTAGCTGGTGTGGACGTTCAGGGTTCACTGCACGGCAGTAATGAACGACGGGGTACCCAGGTACATGCACATAGAACGGACCCGGACGCAACTGATCTGGACACCGCAACCGTTTCAGCCGCACTGAAATCCAATCCACCGTGAACTATTTATACAACATAAGCGCATGCGCTCGTGCCGCGTCGAACAACCGATTGACATACGAGATGACGCTGCACCAGCACTGACGTTAACCGAAATGAATTGAATTCATTCTAACCTCCAATACGATATCATACATCGACGTCTAAACGAACACGCATAGTCACCATACGCACACTTCACACCTGCACTTGTCAGCGAACACTGTCATATTTACATACTGCACGTTATAGTTGAATGCTTGGGAGTTTTTTCGTCCAATTTCCTGCTGGAATAAATCGCCGTGTAGATTCAGTATGTGTCTTTCAAAACGGATTTGGATTCAGTGCGGGAAAACTGTCGTGGAATGTGTGGGGAAAATTGGCTTGAAATTGGATATTACATCGAAATTAGATCAGAGTGACAGGCGGTTAGTTCATAATATGTCGAAATAAAGGGTTGAATTTTTATTTATACCTAAAAAAAAAAAGGATTGTGTTAGTTGTTTCGGAACATATATAAAGAAAACGAACAATGTTATATTTAATATATTAGCTTATTTAGTTAGAATTGAGGGGGAAGAAGAGGTAGCAAAAATAGGGAAGGGAGTTCGGCAGGGATGTACACTCTCACCGTTATTATTTAATCTATATATAGAAGATGCAATAAACAAAGTATAAGAAGAGTATAGTGTAGGTGTGAATGTACAGGGAGAGAAAATATATATGTTGAGATTCGCCGACGATATAGCTATATTGGAAGAAAGCGAAAAGAATTTAGAAAGGGTATTGAATGGTAAGAACTTTCTGCTTGTAAGAATACAAGCAGAAAGTAGAAATCATGGCTAATGGAACATCTAGGAACGACATAGATTGCGAATGGAGGGAAATCAGAAATGGGTTAACTACAGCAGCAAATGAAGTAGGCACAAAGAAAAGGGCAGGTAGGAGGGAATGGATCACGGAAGAAATAGTTAAAATGATAGAAGCAAGAAGGAAAATTAAAATTGGAAACACAGAAGCAGGACAGAAAAAATATAAGGAACTAAGGAACTTAATTAATAGGAAATGCAAGCTAGCGAAAGAAGAGTGGATAAAAGGAAATTGTGAGGATATTGAGGAGGATATGAGAAGAGGTAAAGTAGATTTGGGCTACAGGAAAATTAAGTCACATTTTTCTAAAGTAAAACCAAAGGGTAACATTATATGTGATAAGCAGGGTAAGGAACTCACAGAAAATAAGGAAAAAGCTAGAAGATGGAAGGAGTATCTTGAAGATTTATATAAAGGTAGGCAGGACATGGAGGAGCTAGAAAATGTGGAACAGATAGATGAGGATGACTTAGGTCCTAGCATACTTAGGTCAGAGTTTCATAGAGCATTAAATGATTTACGGAATAACAAAGCAGCGGGGATTGATATGATACCAGCCGAATTAATAAAACACGCAGGGGAAAAAATGCAGGAGCGATTATACAGGTTAGTTTGTAAAATATATGAGAAGGGAGAAGTACCACAGGATTTTCAGCGTAGTAGAATAGTAACGATGCCGAAGAAAATAGGAGCTAATTTGTGTGAGAACTATAGGACCATTAGCCTACTATCACATGCATCGAAGATATTGTTAAAGATTATTTATAGGAGATTAGAAAATAAAGTAGAGGAAAGGCTAGGAGAAGATCAGTTTGGTTTTAGGAAAAACAGAGGGACGAGAGAGGCGATTCTAGCACTAAGAACGGTAGTAGAAAAAATAAAGAGGGTAGGAAAGGTAACTTGCATAGCTTTTGTAGACTTAGAAAAGGCATTTGACAATGTAGATTGGGACATAATGTTTAGAATTTTAAAAGAAACGGGTATAGATTATAAGGATAGTAGAATAATTTTTAATTTATATAAACACCAAACTACCTTAGTTAGAATTGAGGGGGAAGAAGAGGTAGCAAAAATAGGGAAGGGAGTTCGGCAGGGATGTACACTCTCACCGTTATTATTTAATCTATATATAGAAGATGCAATAAACAAAGTAAAAGAAGAGTATAGTGTAGGTGTGAATGTACAGGGAGAGAAAATATATATGCTGAGATTCGCCGACGATATAGCTATATTGGAAGAAAGCGAAAAGAATTTAGAAAGGGTATTGAATGGTATGCAGGCAGTATTGACTAGGGATTTTAACATGAAAATAAATATAGGTAAAACTAAAGTGATGAGGTGTGACAAAAAGAAATGCAGTAGAAAAATGAGGATCACAATAGGAGATAATAGAATCGAAGAAGTGTCAGATTTTTGTTATTTAGGCAGTAGAATCACAAAAGATAATCGAAGCAAGGTAGATATAAAGTGTAGGATAGCACAGGGTAGGAAGGCATTCGTAGAAAAAGAACAGATTTTAAGATCAAATATTGACTTGGGTATTAGAAAAAGATTACTGAAGGTATATGTTTGGAGTGTAGCACTGTACGGGTGTGAGGCGTGGACTATAGGAAAGGAAGAGAAGCGTAGATTAGAAGCACTGAAATGTGGTGTTATAGGAGGATGATGAGGATTGGTTGGGAAGATAAAGTAACAAATGAAGCTGTACTAGAGTTAGTAGGGGAGAAGAGAAGTATCTGGAGAGTGTTACAGCGTAGGAGAGACAGATTAGTAGGGCATATTCTTAGGCATGGGGGGATTATGCAATTGATCATAGAAGGTAGAGTGGAGGGAAAGAGAGGGGTAGGTAGGCCTAGTTTGGAGTATGTGAGTCAGATAGTTGAAGACGTTGAGATGAATAGCTATAGGGAGATGAAGGGATTAGCTCAGGATAGATCGGCATGGCGTGCTGTTTCCAACCAATCTTTAGGATTGCGGACTCTCTAACTAACTAGCTTATTATAACACCCCCTGAAAAAATGGGAGATATAAAATGAATGTTATAAATGGCATGATTGATTAATGGCGGCATCTATCGGATAATTGGAGAACCTCGTCGCGTATAATACTTATTAATAAACAATTACGAAATTTATATAATTGCATTAATACAATTGCCATAGTTGTTTCTAAAATCATATAATTATAAATAATGGCTTTTTAATTGCCACCAAAAAAAAAATAATTACAATTCAGACAGATTGCGAATTGACATTTGTAAGGTTGACTTTAGCGAGAGGTTCGCCGCGCGATCGCGATGCAATAACAAATAATAAAACAATTACCGATAACATGGCAGATAATTTGAACAAGAGGCCTAAGAAGGGCATTCTAAAGAACTCGAGCAGTTTCGATACGCACGAATCGCATCCGGCAATGAAGTACGTAACCAAAACACAATACGCGATTAACAACCCAACCCCTCTCTTTGTAATATCGAAAACAAGGCGCCTTTTAATAAATGCATTTGTTGCCAACAGACACAAAGAAACGAAATGGGACGAAACGAATATTATAGCGACGTTACATCCGGCCGATAAAACGTACGGTCATATGAAGATAGATGAGCCGAAGACGCCGTATAATTACGACAGCGCCTCCGCGGACGAGCGCGTGTCTTTGGACGCCATCGATTTGGCGGCGCGCATCGCCCAGGGCAGCTCCAAACCGCCCAAGGTAAACGCGCACGCTTTCCAAATGGTTTTTGTACTTTAAAGACGTGTGAATAATGATAGGTTGTAGGGCCGATTCTGTATATGTTCAAAATTTTAAGAACGCGTGTTTTTGTTGTTAGTAAATGTATTATATTGAGCTTTGCTCGTATATTTTGGTATAAAGATTCTGCAAGAGCATTCCGAATCCGATAACAGTTCCGAGGACGATGAATTGACAAAAGAAGAGTTACAGCAGCGAACCGACTTCGAGAATAAACGGAAGAAACATTATAACGAATATTACGCGATGAAATTGGCGCGAAAGTTGCTGAAGGAGCAAGAGGAAGAAGATGAAGACGACGATGATGATGATGATGATGATGATCATAAGGAGGGACCAAGCGGATCGTAACCGGGTAATACGGAAGTAGCGGGAAAAAAAAGTCGCGATAGTTTGTCATTAGTTTCAGTTAAATTGCGCGCGGATTTTATATGCAGGGTGCTTTAAAATTGCATTTATACAAGAAATTGTATTTTCTTAAGCACCCTATATATACATATTTTTTTAAATAGATTTGTTATTTATTTTTTTAAGTATTTGCGACGCTACGTTTGTGTATTATTGTAAATTTTAGGTTACTACAAAAGTTACTTTAATAGATGCATTTTTATTCAAAAATGAATCAACGCAAACTTGTAGTTTACATAATAATATATTTGACAAGTCTTTTTTGGTTTATTATTACGCTGTATAAACAGCCAAGTCTTCCGTTTCATGAAAGTAATTTTATATTCGAATTTTTTTATGTAAAACCGGCAACTATGCTTGCAATAGTAATCGTAAATGGTCGTTTGTGTTCGCTTATTTAAGCTAATGTCATCATAAAATGGCGGGAAATATAATTTCCATTTCATATATTGATTAAAAAAAATTAAAGTGATTTGATTTAGAAAATATAGTAGTATTTTTTATTAAATATTGCCACGAACGAAGAATTTTTTTTAAGGGGTTCAAAAATATTTTGAATCACCGAATGGTTGTGAAATGGTATAAATAAATTTCAAATTTAAAATTTGATTGTGGTGTTGAAAATTGAAAACAGATTTCGCAGGATAATATTTTATTTGATTTTTGTAGTAGCGTAAGATGTGTTTTTTTTTTTATATTATTGCCTAATATAATGCGCTTTTTACATTTAGTAGAGGTAATAAAGAAAATTAGGCGAATAATCAAATAAATAAAAATATTGGACATCTCCGCGATAAATCGTATCGTTTTCTCAATATGAGAAATAAAATTCAAAACACCAGCAAAAGAACATATTCTCCTACTTGCTACTAAATGTTAGTGATGTACGAGTCAGAGTAATTATTATCTTGTTTTTTAGCTACTATTTAACGATTCCTAATTTATATTATTCCTAATTAACGTTCTTCTAATGTGACAATTAATTTAAAGAACCCCAAGGACATGAGACAACTAATAACGTATTTTATATAATTAATTATACAAATCCATTATTCGATAAGTGAAATGAACAGCACGACTTTGTTATGTATTGTTTATAATAAATGTAAAGAAAAATAAATTATAATTGTCCCCAAAATAATTATCTTATTTTTCAATGCTGCCCATGCTAAACTTATTCCTTTTACTTACCCTCATCGTTAATACTAAATAGACCATAGATTTCATCAAATCGCAATAAAACTATTCATGATTACTTAATTAGTTAAAGAGTCCGCAATCCTAAAGATTGGTTGGAAACAGCACGCCATGCCGATCTATCCTGAGCTAATCCCTTCATCTCCCTATAGCTATTCATCTCAACGTCTTCAACTATCTGACTTACATACTCCAATTTAGGCCTACCTACCCCTCTCTTTCCCTCCACTCTACCTTCTATGATCAATTGCATAATCCCCCCATGCCTAAGAATATGCCCTACTAATCTGTCTCTCCTACGCTGTAACACTCTCCAAATACTTCTCTTCTCCCCTACTAACTCTAGTACAGCTTCATTTGTTACTTTATCTTCCCAACCAATCCTCATCATCCTCCTATAACACCACATTTCTAATGCTTGTAATCTACGCTTCTCTTCCTTTCCTATAGTCCACGCCTCACACCCGTACAGTGCTACACTCCAAACATATACCTTCAGTAATCTTTTTCTAATACCCAAGTCAATATTTGATCTTAAAATCTGTTCTTTTTCTACGAATGCCTTCCTACCCTGTGCTATCCTACACTTTATATCTACTTTGCTTCGATTATCTTTTGTGATTCTACTGCCTAAATAACAAAAATCTGACACTTCTTCGATTCTATTATCTCCTATTGAGATCTTCATTTTTCTACTGCATTCCTTTTTGTCACACCTCATCACTTTAGTTTTACCTATATTTATTTTCATGTTAAAATCCCTAGTCAATACTGCCTGCATACCATTCAATACCCTTTCTAAATTCTTTTCGCTTTCTTCTAATATAGCTATATCGTCGGCGAATCTCAACATATATATTTTCTCTCCCTGTACATTCACACCTACACTATACTCTTCTTTTACTTTGTTTATTGCATCTTCTATATATAGATTAAATAATAACGGTGAGAGTGTACATCCCTGCCGAACTCCCTTCCCTATTTAATTAGTCTTAATTTAATTAGTTTATTTAATAACTTATTTACTTAATTAGTCGAAAATATTTAAAAATAACTTTGAAAAAAAATACATTCATTGCGTAAACTTCGAATCACTGACAAGTGTATACTTAACCTCAAACGTGGCATTTGAGCAATGAATTTTGAAGAATTCTCGCAAAATAAGTCGAAAACGAATATTTCAACCACCGGAAAGGTTTTAATTGCACTATCAGGTATGTATTTTAAAAATACAAGTTAATTCACATAGAAAATTGCTCGTGTAGTCCCATTAAAATTTTATTTTATTTGACATAAATTGACAAATTTATCTTGTACAAAAAATTGGTAAATGTGAAATAATTAAAATGTATTGCGTCAAAATGATAATTAGCATGGTTATTTAGGAAATAACGGTGTAATTCAGTATATAAAAGAATTGTTGTATGCTACTTGCACTACAGCATCGTATGTCAAGTTGCCTATATAAAACTAATTCCTTCTTTAAACCGTTTTTTTTTTTAGAGAATAGTACCTGAAATAATCATTAAGTATTTAATGACGAAAATATGAAAATAATATGACGCCGATTTAATATTCGCGATACAACATCAAAATGTCTTTTAAAATGTATTTTTTTGACCAGCAAGAGAGTTGCGAAGTCTGAAGTAATGCCAAAATGATTTATTAAGAGTTTTATTAAAGGTGGCGTAGCCGTAGGCCTATCCATAATATGCATACCATTCGTTTTTCCGGCTTTTCGGAAAATATGCTTACCGTATATTCCAGCAACGGATATTCAAATGAAAAATATATTGACAGCTCTTGGGAAAAATAATAAAGGGAAATCGTTGATAGATTTAGGATCTGGAGACGGACGTATTGTTTTAGGTATAAAAAAAAAAACTGTAAAAAAATTGGCGGCATGAAATTTGGTTTTAGAATGTTCCAAAATCAATTCGGTTGCTCACGGGGTGGAATTAAACCCCTGGTTAGTGCTATATTCAAAAATCGATGCGTTTAGGAAAGGTTTTGGAAAAAACACGGAGTTTTTCAGGAAGGATTTGTGGAAATTTGATATTTCCAAATATAATAACGTCGTTATTTTCGGAGTGGAGCAAATGGTAAAGTTTCTGCTAAATTAGTAATAAGATTCATTTAAAACTTTTACGCGAATTTATAATATTTCGGCGACTAAATATTTAAAAGATGTGAATGTATAATTAATTTTAATCTTTTGTTCGCTATTTTCAGATGTCGCAATTAGAAGAAAAAATAAAAAAAGAATGTCGATCAAATACAAAAATCGTAGCTTGTAGATTTCCATTACCAAACTTAATTCCAATAAAAACGATTGGAAATGGAATAGATAAAGTTTGGATTTATATTATAATAAAATAACTCCAAACTCACGTTTGTTTAAATTTCAATCATCTCTATAGTACAAGCATTTTATTGTAATATTCTTTTCCTAGCCTAATTTATTTATAATATAAACAGATTTCTTTTAGTACATTTACAAAGCCCTCGATTGTGAGAAGAGATAATAATAATGAAATTATGAATTATTTGTAAAAATACTTGTGAATAAATTGAGATTTAAAAATATTAATATGAAATGTTAATTTTTATTATCAAATTTTAATTTTTTAATCGAGTAATAATGATTTATTTAAAATACGAATAAATAATGGATTTTTTTAAAGTTATAATAAATAGGACAGAACCTTTAAAATCCCGATATATATATTTTTAAATTCAATGGAAATATTTTAGTTGAATTAGTTTTTTTCTACTCGATTTTCTAAAAATTTCACCAAATTTTCGACTAATTATCACAATGTTCTTTTCCAACAATAAAATCTAATCTTTGTTTAAGTTTCGCCAATTGCAAAGTCCCCATAAAAACACAAATTTTCAAAAAAAAAAATATATATATAAAAACAATTTTTTTTTACCGTGTTAAATGAAGAGGCACGGCACAGTCCCCACCAGCATTTAAAATGCGGAATACCAACTCCAAAACTACGGCACTGGCGTACGCGTTGGAGGCTGTGATTCGGTGCAGGACCGGAATTAGTTCGTTATCTAAGCTTTTCATGTAAATTGGCGGTAATTTTATGCCGTTACTTCCGGCGCTGTAAGAAACCTGCAAATAATAATTAAAAAATTAGCGAATAATTATTTTGGAAAATAGTAAGATTTACAGGTTTTTCTAAAGAAAAAAAAAAAGTATTTTTATGGGGATATTTTGTTAAGTTTATTTTTTTGTTTTTATTTTTGGAGACGTTTTTAGTTGTTTTTTTTTTTTACTTACGTTTTCAACGTGAAGGTTAGTTCGAATGCCGACTTTGTAGAAATTATTGCTAGCTAAAAGGTCGAGATATTTAACTAAAGCCGTACACGTTGCTCTGGCAATATCGCTAGCTACTTTTGACACATCTACTGGTTCAGAATTTTTATTATTTTCTTCACCGTTCTAAAATTAACAAAATCAAATTTATAACAGTGATTTTTGTGCTTAAAACGGTGTTTTAATGTTAATTTTTCATAAGAAAACATGGTTTAATTTTTGTCCAGATTTTTTTTACAGAACAGTCGTAAAGATGTAATATTTGTAACACCCTTTAAGAAAGGTTTAAGTTAGATTATAACAGTTTTTGGAGATACTAGCTATATTAGTTAGTTTTTTTAAAAATCTCAAAATGAAGCTCAAAAAATACGCTAGTCTTAAGTTTTTTTTTCTTAAAAAAAACTGACCAAGATTTTGCATAGACATTTAAATAAATATTAATTAATCACAACTTTATTTTTATTTTAACCTTTATCTTTCTCCTGTTATCCTGCTAGAAATTACAACAATTAAAAATGTTCATATTTATACTTATTAAGATTTAATTTATTAATTTAATACAAATATTGCAATTTATTCATTTAATTTTTCACATTTTTTTTTTCGTGCCAAAATTAATTACTATCTTCCCCGCAAAAAAATATTTAGCAGGATTAGTAACTGATCCCAAAACATAGTTAAATTAAATTTACTGCATGTATTTTACATTTTATTATTCTTTTCGTTAAATTTACCTGTAGAATAAACACTTCCGTCCATCGGATGAACCTATTTCCACTGTTACAAACGAAATCTTTGCCTTGGTGTACCCTAATTGAAGGTACGCCACTCATGGACGTATCATCTATTAAAGATTTTACTCTAAAAAATAGACCATCATTTTTTAAATCTACCAAAAAAGCAAATTAATTTTGTCACAAACATTTTTACGATCCAAAAACAGTGTCGAAGAAAATGTTTGCAGGAGAATAACGGAATACGCGTAAATTTGCGATGTTGCCATATTGTATATTTCTTTTAAAGTGACCACCAATCGAAAAAATAACACCTGTTTTTAGTAACTTTTGCATTTGATGAACATACTTATTTTTTTCGTAAAAGAAAAAATATTAGTTAATTAATTCAATAGTGTGCCAATGCACTGCATATGCCTCCTAGGGGCAAGACATGGGCAACGACGCTCTGGCCTATAGAGCGGTCCCTATACAGGGATCCCGGTCTATAGGAAAGATTCAGGCTAACCCACGGTATTAGGGGGATTAGGCTGAATCGGTGGGGCGACGGCTAAAATATGCACTCATTGGTCGGTGCAAGGCAAGGAGAAACCAGCACTGTACCCTTCTCAAGCGTACAACATGAAATGTCGATTATCTTTAATATATTACCCCAGATGAGTAGAGCCAATGGCTCAGAATCTCATCCTGCTACTTCGGTAGCAGGCAAGCCCTCGGATTCTGGGGCGGGCAAGAAATCGTCTTCGTCGAAAATTCTACGAGTCGGAGCGTGGAATGTACGCAGTCTTAATAGGATAGGAAAGTTAGAGAACTTGAAATTAGAAATGGAGAGAATTAAACTAGATATTGTAGGGATTAGTGAAGTTAGGGGGAAAGATCAAGTAGATACGTGGTCAGGAGAATATAGATTAATAACCACAGCATCAGATAATGGGCATACCGGTGTAGGTTTTATAATGAATAGAAAGTTGGGATGTAGAGTAAAGAGTTATTGCCAAGTTAGTGATAGAATTATAACTATTAGATTAGACACGAGGCCAACGGACACAGTTATAGTGCAAGTATATATGCCAACTTCAAGTCACGATGATGAGGAGGTAGAATCCATTTATGAGGAGATTGAATCTAGGTTAGCAAACGTTAAAGGACAGGATAATCTAATTGTAATCGGAGATTGGAATGCCGTAGTAGGTAAGGGAAAGGAAGTTCCAATAGTAGGAGAATATGGAATAGGAACACGTAATGATAGAGGGGATAGATTGGTAGAGTTTTGTATTAGGAATAAGCTAGTGGTAGCAAACACGCTTTTTCAGAATCACAAGCGCAGGATATATACGTGGAAAATGCCAGGAGATATAGGGAGGTATCAGATAGATTACATACTGGTTAAAGAGAGGTTTAGGAACCAGATTAAGAATTGTAAGAGTTACCCTGGAGCAGATATTGATAGTGACCATAATTTAGTAGTCCTGGACTCAGAGGTCAAATTCAAGAAATTACAGAAGTCCAAACAGGTCAGAGTAGATGTCGATAGGTTAAAATTAGCTGATGTATGTGAAAAGTACAAGCAGAAAGTAGAAATCATGGCTAATGGAACATCTAGGAACGACATAGATTGCGAATGGAGGGAAATCAGAAATGGGCTAACTACAGCAGCAAATGAAGTATTAGGCACAAAGAAAAGGGCAGGTAGGAGGGAATGGATCACGGAAGAAATAGTTGAAATGATAGAAGCAAGAAGGAAAATTAAAATAGGAAACACAGAAGCAGGACAGAAAAAATATAAGGAACTAAGGAACTTAATTAATAGGAAATGCAAGCTAGCGAAAGAAGAGTGGATAAAAGGAAACTGTGAGGATATTGAGGAGGATATGAGAAGAGGTAAAGTAGATTTGGGCTACAGGAAAATTAAGTCACATTTTTCTAAAGTAAAACCAAAGGGTAACATTATATGTGATAAGCAGGGTAAGGAACTCACAGAAAATAAGGAAAAAGCTAGAAGATGGAAGGAGTATCTTGAAGATTTATATAAAGGTAGGCAGGACATGGAGGAGCTAGAAAATGTGGAACAGATAGATGAGGATGACTTAGGTCCTAGCATACTTAGGTCAGAGTTTCATAGAGCATTAAATGATTTACGGAATAACAAAGCAGAGGGGATTGATATGATACCAGCCGAATTAATAAAACACGCAGGGGAAAAAATGCAGGAGCGATTATACAGGTTAGTTTGTAAAATATATGAGAAGGGAGAAGTACCACAGGATTTTCAGCGTAGTAGAATAGTAACAATGCCGAAGAAAATAGGAGCTAAATTGTGTGAGAACTATAGGACCATTAGCCTACTATCACATGCATCGAAGATATTGTTAAAGATTATTTATAGGAGATTAGAAAATAAAGTAGAGGAAAGGCTAGGAGAAGATCAGTTTGGTTTTAGGAAAAACAGAGGGACGAGAGAGGCGATTCTAGCACTAAGAACGGTAGTAGAAAAAAGAAATAGGGTAGGAAAGGTAACTTGCATAGCTTTTGTAGATTTAGAAAAGGCATTTGATAATGTAGATTGGGACATAATGTTTAGAATTTTAAAAGAAACGGGTATAGATTATAAGGATAGGAGAATAATTTTTAATTTATATAAACACCAAACTGCCTTAGTTAGAATTGAGGGGGAAGAAGAGGTAGCAAAAATAGGGAAGGGAGTTCGGCAGGGATGTACACACTCACCGTTATTATTTAATCTATATATAGAAGATGCAATAAACAAAGTAAAAGAAGAGTATAGTGTAGGTGTGAATGTACAGGGAGAGAAAATATATATGTTGAGATTCGCCGACGATATAGCTATATTAGAAGAAAGCGAAAAGAATTTAGAAAGGGTATTGAATGGTATGCAGGCAGTATTGACTAGGGATTTTAACATGAAAATAAATATAGGTAAAACTAAAGTGATGAGGTGTGACAAAAAGGAATGCAGTAGAAAAATGAAGATCTCAATAGGAGATAATAGAATCGAAGAAGTGTCAGATTTTTGTTATTTAGGCAGTAGAATCACAAAAGATAATCGAAGCAAAGTAGATATAAAGTGTAGGATAGCACAGGGTAGGAAGGCATTCGTAGAAAAAGAACAGATTTTAAGATCAAATATTGACTTGGGTATTAGAAAAAGATTACTGAAGGTATATGTTTGGAGTGTAGCACTGTACGGGTGTGAGGCGTGGACTATAGGAAAGGAAGAGAAGCGTAGATTACAAGCATTAGAAATGTGGTGTTATAGGAGGATGATGAGGATTGGTTGGGAAGATAAAGTAACAAATGAAGCTGTACTAGAGTTAGTAGGGGAGAAGAGAAGTATCTGGAGAGTGTTACAGCGTAGGAGAGACAGATTAGTAGGGCATATTCTTAGGCATGGGGGGATTATGCAATTGATCATAGAAGGTAGCGTGGAGGGAAAGAGAGGGGTAGGTAGGCCTAGATTGGAGTATGTGAGTCAGATAGCTGAAGACGTTGAGATGAATAGCTATAGAGAGATGAAGGGATTAGCTCAGGATAGATCGGCATGGCGTGCTGTTTCCAACCAATCTTTAGGATTGCGGACTGTTTAACTAACTAATTCTAAAACAGTCGTAGCCTTCGAAATGCGCATCTAGCAATTAAATTTTGGGTGATATTCTATATAATTATTTATTTAGTTGCAACAAAAATTCGCAATATATATTCATTAATTTCCAGACTATCTAATCGAAGATTTATTTATTTGGTTATCCAAAAACAAATTTCATAAAAAAACTACAGTTTTTTTCTTTTTACAACCAACTTTTCCCACTCACCCTATATTAAAACAGACATCAGCATCGCCCCACTTCAGGTAGACCATTTCATCGTTAGCCTGTTCTGCCGCACTAGCAACCCGCGTGGTATTATCCCCACCACCGCCAGTGGCGGGCGGCAACGCGGGCCCACAACGAATCACGTGATCGCGCATCTGCCGCAGACTCTCGCGCACCTTCACCATGTCTTCGGGATGGATTTGGATCATCAGGCCGTCCTCCACGATACTCGACTTGGCTGATAAGCCGCTGCTGGATTTCAACGCGCCATTGAATACTATATAACTGGCGCCAGTTACTAAAAAGTGTTAAAAATAAACACAAAAAATGGTGGTAGTCTCATTTTGTTCGTTTACAAACAATTTTGCGAGTATAAAATTATTATTTTTACAGAAAGTAAATAAAAAAACATATTTAGAACTCGGAAAACTGTAAGAGAAATTAATATTTATCTACGCTTTGAATTATATAATGGTCACTTATTCGTTTTTTTTTTTTTCAAATATACAAAAGAAAACAATTAAAATGCGGTTTTTTGGTAGATTGTTCACTTACTTTTTCTGGGTTTGTGATTGATATTAATCGCGTGAGTTGTGTAAGTATTTTCACTAGTACCATTTTTATTTTGAATACAAACTAAATGCGAATCGGCTTGACTGCTAAAATTGCCGCCGAATGCCAAAATATGCTCGCTGGAATTATTTAAAGATTTCATAACCTAAAAATCAATGTTATCAGATGTTAATGACGTCTCAAGAGTATTAATTGATAAATAAAGTTGTTTTTTTCTATATATAAACGTCAAATTTGGAAGAAACATAATAAATGACGGCAACGTCAAAATTTACAGATATGTTTAAATTTATAGAAGAAACATTAAAATTGGCAGAAACGTTAAAATGTACAGAAGAAATGTCAAAATTGGTAGAAACATAAAAAAATATAACAGATAGGGCACTGAGAAATAAGTGTCAAAATTTACAAAAACATTAAGTGACAGAAACGTCTAAAATTGACATAATCGTAAAAATTGACATACAAAATGTCAAAATTGGCAGAAACGTTAAAAAATTAACAGGAACGTCAGATAGGGGATTATTAAGATGGTTGTAGTTTGTTTTTTTAACTCTGCAATAGAATGACAGCAAATATAATAATGTAGAATTTACGAAATTCATATCACATAGTGTAGGATAGCACAGGGTAGGAAGGCATTCGTAGAAAAAGAACAGATTTTAAGATCAAATATTGACTTGGGTATTAGAAAAAGATTACTGAAGGTATATGTTTGGAGTGTAGCACTGTACGGGTGTGAGGCGTGGACTATAGGAAAGGAAGAGAAGCGTAGATTAGAAGCACTTGAAATGTGGTGTTATAGGAGGATGATGAGGATTGGTTGGGAAGATAAAGTAACAAATGAAGCTGTACTAGAGTTAGTAGGGGAGAAGAGAAGTATCTGGAGAGTGTTACAGCGTAGGAGAGACAGATTAGTAGGGCATATTCTTAGGCATGGGGGGGATTATGCAATTGATCATAGAAGGTAGAGTGGAGGGAAAGAGAGGGGTAGGTAGGCCTAGATTGGAGTATGTGAGTCAGATAGTTGAAGACGTTGAGATGAATAGCTATAGGGAGATGAAGGGATTAGCTCAGGATAGATCGGCATGGCGTGCTGTTTCCAACCAATCTTTAGGATTGCGGACTCTTTAACTTTAACTAACATATCACCTGATCGTATCTGTTGACAGGAATATGAATCGTAGTCTTTTTCTCTTCCATTAGAATGGATAAACCTCTAATATGTGGTAAAGAATATGAGAAATTTCTAAAATCCTGTTTTAAAAAATATATATATCAAACGTGTAAACAGAAATATCGATTTTGCATTAGATTTTTTTTTAAATATTTCGATCACTTACCGCTAAAATATTAATTATTGTATGTCCAATTTCGACAAAAACGCTATCTCTGTGCCTTGTCGATATAATCGGGCTTGGATAATACCGATATTCAGCGCCTAATCGTAAAACGAGCCGTAATGGAAATACTTTAGCCCACGGCGTTTCCCATCTAGAAATATATAAATTTACGTAGAAGAACAAATATATACATAACTTTATTTACACTTCTGTTACCTATGAATTAAAATTCCTATCAAATACGATTCCTTTGGTGTGATCAAATTGAATAAGCATTGAAATGTCGGCCGTATATACAAAAATCCAACATGGCTTTTCGATTCCAAAAAGTTTGAGTTATTGTGGAGACTAACGCCCAATTCCGCTACAGTTTGGCCTACGAACAGTCTTTTTTATATCGACGAATATTGCTTATTTTTACAAAACAGTTTAGCACCTTTTACGGCGTCTAAATAAATATCATTCAAATGGTAAAATATATCTTTCGGCACAGTATTTTCGTTTTCGATAGTTTCCAATAAAATTAATATCTCATCTTGGCCGACGGACATTAAACCTTCCGTGGAGAAACACCAAGCCATTTTATTTATACAACAACTCACTGAAAGTACAAATGAAACTTCCGTTGGAAAAATCCCCACGATTGCGCCAATTTAATAAGAAATACTCTTAAAATTTTGATATGAAAAACTTACTATTAACAATTTTAACATTCACATACAGATTCTTTTGAAGTGCAAATGTAACAGTCTCATTTTTTAACGTTTCCATCAGACTGGGACTGTTTGAGCATTCCGAATAAGAAATATCTGAAATACACAATAAAACGATTTAATTTTTAAGTGAACAAAATAGAATATATAATGAGCTTTAAATTACGGTATTTGGGTGATATTCTATACTACTAAAACTTTTAAAACACCGTAGTGATAATTTTTAGAAAATATGATGTAACGGTTTTTTTTCCCGAAAATTAAAGTAAAATGTTATCGAAGTTTGATAAAATATGATAAAGTTTTCCCAATATTTCTTTTAAAAAATCATGAATAAATATCAATATATCCGTAAAAACTACGCTTGAAATCAATTTTAAGCTCATTTTAACCTCAAAAGTGTCTTTAAAATCTATTTTAAGCTCATTTTAATCTCAAGTGACTTTTAAATCCATTTTAAGTTCATCTCAACATCAAAATCGGTCTTAAATAATGTTATATGCTAATCGAAAACTCAAAATTGAGTTTACAATCAGATTCTGCTTATTTTAATCTCAAAATTGTAGAATAATTAAGTTTTACGCTCATTAACCGTTAAAATCAACTTTCTCCACATTTTATAGACGCTGTTTCTTTCTTAAACGTACCCGATTTACACACCGAAACTCTGGGCGGTAAACCATTCGCACTAGCCGGAATAAAACTCTTCGTTCCTTTATCGACATCCGGTTGATTTCCCCCACTACCACTAATACGCCCAACAACCTTATGCCCCGCTCCCGTCGCCGCCAATGTCGTTAACTGTGGCGAACCACCATCACCTAACACACAATCATAAATCAAACATCCTCAAAATTGTTATAAAAAAAAGGTTTTTTTTTAACAATATTTTCGAGACCAAACAAGTACCTGAGGCACTGCCGACGGTACCTTCGGAACTAGTATTACTTCCCGCATCGGGGGAACGTCGACCCGAACTAGAAGACGTTGTCATGTTGTAATTGAAATCCTGGTCGAGGTTGGTCAGGTCCGAACCAGGTCGAATACCGTCGCAAAACATCACCGACTTGGACGATTTCTATTTCGCACAAAACGAAACTTCAATTCAAATATATACAAGAACACAAATCAAACTACACGACAAATGGTGAATACCACAAATATGAAACAAAAAACAATAACGAATCAAGTATACCATATCATAGGCACAATAAAACACAGGGAGTACTTATACTTTTGCTAATATGTGCATTTCGACGTTTGCAAAATTGTAAAATTTAAACAATATTATGAACTAATTCCAGACCGCAATGCGCAGGACAATTTCACTTACCTTACTACCGGACGTACTTCCATTTCGTTTCAACACGCTCACGGGTACCATAACGCTGGGCACACCTCCTCCGCCACCACCACTGGCCCCACTGCCTCCCGCACCACCCCCACCACTTCCACCGACCATTTGTTGCTGCAGCGGTGGCGGAACGGTACTGCAATAGTCCATCGGGTTGTTCGGATTCGGCTGGCGAACAGTTGCATTCGAAGAATTCGGCGGAATTGCCGAAGTGGAGGGTAGAGAGGGAGATGAAGAGGACTCTACCGATGGGTATAATATAAGGAGAATCTCTTGACATTTGGCGCAGACGCGCGCCTCGCGATTGTTGAGATATTCTAGGCGGTACTTCGCATTGCAGCAACGCGAACATAGAACCTAATAAACGTTTTCGGAACGAAATAAGCATCCCTTTGTATAAAATATCACCCAAATACCGTAACACAAAGCATTTATTAGCTAGATGCGCATTTCGAAGGCTATGCCCCCTATATTCGGTAGCATAAGATAAAAACTAAATAAAATAACTTTGTCACGAATCGTAATTGTTGTACAATTAAATAAAGAAGTCAACATGACAGAAGTATTTAAAAAAATGGCATATAATATGACCTATAAATCTTCAAACAATACAAATTAACAATTAACGAAACTAATTACTAAATTTGTCCTTTGATTTCCTAGAAAATTAGCGCAAGAGTATTAGAGGTATTATATGTTACTTTAAAATTTTATTTATTTAAAATACTATCCGAACCACGCGCAAAAGGATCAAAATATTTGGGTAATATTCTATACTATTATTTAACACCGTAGTGATAATTTTTTTATTTTTATTCATTATTTAACGTCGTAGTGACGATTTAACAAAGCATCCCTTTATCGACGAACAATTTTATCAAACCTAATCAACCACATCGTAGAACCTTCACGAAACCTTTCGATCAGCAAAATCGACTTACCAATCCGCACGCTCGACAGTGATGCCGCCTCTTAATCACCGTAAACTTCATATCGCAATGAAGACAATTCAGCGCCTCAGTATCGGGAATCCAGATCGGCTGCTCCTTACCTAACCAACTATTCGCCTCTGCCGTAGCTTCGTCTATACCACCAGTTGCTAACGCTGGCGCAGACACTGTTGCCACATCACCAGATATCGACGTAGAAACAGAATCGTCGGAAAGACAGGCGGATATAACGCCGCTAGCGAGATGTTGGTTCATTAAATTGTTCGTTTCGTCGGTGTTGGACGTTTGTACAGTATCCAAGTTGTTGTTTGTTTCTTCGCAAGTTTGGACTTGTTCAGTAGATGGTTTTGTTTGAAGGGATTGTGATGTGAATTCGGACGATTTTTGTTGAGAATGTGTTTGATTTGTCTCTTGTTTGGTTGTTTCGAGTGGTTTGTTCGTTTGCATTAATAAAATATGAGATTCGTTGTTGTTGTTTGGATTTATTTGATGCAATTGATGTGAGGTCGAAGTTTCAGCTGTAAAAAAAAAATTATTCAAAGAAATTCTTTCTACCCTTTAAATAAACTATTTTTTTTAACTCTATTATCTATCTTTATATTATGAACTTGAATCAACTATATTTTTACGTCGTTTTAAACCAATATAAAATCCTTTACACACAACAAAAATTATTACCTATAAAATCCATTGCACTAATCTCTTCCTCCCCCTCCTCTTCTTCAACGTCCTCCCCCCTAATCCGTCCACCAACTACTTTACTCTCCAAAATCGCCTCGTCGCTCTTACTATCTTCATCCAACGACAACAAACGCTCCCTATCCTCCTCCTCCTCATCCACACACCCTTCATTCACTGCCCCCCCAACATCCAGATCTTCTCGCACTCTCTTCTTCTGCCTATCTAATTTAATCTTGCCCATTCCCGTGAGTACATCGTCAGCGGACTCGGTGCTTTGTACGGAATTGGTGCTGGCCTCGCTGAAGGTGGGCGACATAGCGGAGGAGGATGCCGTATCGGCAGACGATGAGAGGGAAACGGAAGAATTGCAGGAGATATTGTCGCCGTCTGTGGGTATTTGGGCAGGATTGTTGGTTAAGATGGGTGTGGTAGTGACGGGTGTTTCAGTGGTGAGGGTGATGATTTGTGTTGGTTCTTCAATTGGTTCATCTTGATGAACTGTAAAAGGTACCGATTGTGAAGAAACGGCGAAGTTCCGCAATTAAACGTTCAGAATATACATCTGTTGTAAGATGGCAAAACACGATATCGTCAGTGATGTGACAATACCTCCTGTCTTACAAAAATTTGAAAAATGTGATATTACGTCTTAGGATTATTGCGCATGTTCAGAACATCTCCCAAGTCATTAAAAGTTCAAAGCAGATAGTAGGTATTGTCACATCACTGGTGATATGTCCTGTATTGGTCATTTTCTGATTTTTACTCCAGTAAATGTAGAGATCTATATACTGGCAAAACTTATGCTACGTCAACGGCTTTTAAATCCGTAGAAATTCACTTATGATACGTACAATCAAATACACACCTTAAGAAACTTTATTTTTACTCTCCTGTAAATTTTATAAATTGCACATATCACGTTTTGCCATCTTACCACGGACATAACATGAAGGTTTTTTCGTTGAGTGAAAGAAACTGAATTTACATCAACTATTCTAATAGATTTACTGTTATCGTGCGGTTCAGTTGAGGGATCTTCATCAAGTTGTAAAGTGACATTATCTTCGGAAAATTCGTTTGTTTTCGGTGAATTAAATTCCTTGGAAACGTACGCGTTGTTATATGGAGTGGATCCGGGTTGACCTACGATATTAGAACAAAACAACGACAAAAATAAACGTCACCAAATAAAAATATATAAAATAAAGCGAAAACAAGCATTGCCTATACAATATCTCTTCAGTTTTTATCTTGTGCTACTGAAGATGGGAGCATAGCCTTCGAAATGCGCATCTAGCTATTGTTACAGTATTTGGGTGATATTCTATACAATTATTTAACACCGTAGTGATAATTTTAAAATATCTAGCGGATTTATTGTATTTTTTTAAAACAAACAATCGAACGCAATAATACAACAAATATACAGGCCCAAAATAATTACGCATATAATTTATTGCAACAACAATTTGTATAAATCGGCATTTTGTATAAATAAATAAAAAATACTAAACAGCTTCGTTCTAAAATTTCTTCCTTTTTACAGTCGTTCCCTTACCAATTAGATTGATACATTCCCTAGTGGGAACCAAATTATTCACAATATCCAGAGAGTTCGGTCGATCCAGCAATGAATCTCTCCTCCCCGCTTTCGGCGAGTATCTTTCCGTTTGCCCCACCTGTAAGTTACCATCAATTACTTTCGACCGATCATCAGCACATTCCCCGAGCAATCTATTCGTCAATTCCTCTCTCGGTATATCCAATTCCATTTCCAAGTCTTCCAAATATCGCGACAATTCCGAATCGTCAATATCCAAAGTATTATCGAAACCAACTGGCTTATTTAATTGTTCCATCGGCTCTACTCGATTCTCAATTGGTTTAGGTGCATCTTCTAGTATCACATTTTTACTACCACCGCTCATATCTAAGTAAACAGATTCCGTAGATTCGGAATCACTATTATCCGCCTCAGCGTCATCCAGAACGATATTTTTACCGAACACAATATCCTCTTGGGACGTTATCGCCAAGTTCAAACCTTCCGTAATGGTATTATCATTTTCCAGCAGATCGAACGTGCAGTTATTTGTCGCCGCGTCCGATGAAATGTCCACCAACATATCGGATTTGGCCGGAGCTACGCACTTGTCTTCGATTCGTTTTAAGTTGTTTTCGGAAGCGGTTACGGTGGCGGATGTTATATCCGTGTTCACGTAATCGTCCAATGATTTGAAGACGGTGTTAATCGAGTGTTTGGTAGCCGCCCCCGCGCCTTTGCGGCGACTGCCCGATGGGTATGGGGGCAGAGCGCCCGCCGCGGTGGCGCCGCGGCGGTGGTGATCGTGCGGATTGTTTTCGATCGTGAGCTCGTTGTATTCGAAATCATTCAGCACCTTATCGAGGTCCACGGTGTATTTGTCCATGATTTCGACGTGCTGTAATTTCTACGTGAACATGGTGTTGTTGTTTTTTTTTGTTTAGTCGCAAGGAAGTGAAAGTTCTCGTTCGCGAAAAGGGAGATTGTCGTTTCACGCGATGGATTTAATTTCACCAAATACCGATCGAGTGCTTTTATAAGCGTTAAATTTAGATTTAAAGTAACACACAAATTGTTATATTTGAATCAAAACTACAAATGATTCGTAAAAAATTATTGTTGCACGATTTTGACGTTAATAATCATTTATTGTTGACACGTCGAAAAAGTTTATTCTGTACTCGTCAAGGTTAATTAATAAGCAATTGTCAAAATTAACTTATTTTATGCGTTTTCGTTTAGTTTTTTGTATAATTATATAATTATTAACATGTATTGTTGAAAATTATATTCGTTTTCGTATATTTTGGAAAATAAATTATAATTTACATACTGTGACTTGTGAAATTTTAGCGCGCAGACTATGCAACCAACTATTCTTTTAATGGGTGGCCAAAAATACAAAAGCCTAAGTGCCAAATATTAAATGAAAAAAATAAATAGATAAATAAAAAAAATGTTCATTATTTACATATATAACAATTTCAAAAATATTTTCCATATTTAAAATTTTGTAAATGTATATTACTTCGTATGAATTAAAAAATGAAATCAATTAAAAAAAACAATTTTTTTTAACTAAAATTTACTTTTTCATTTGACAAAATATCAAACAAATGAAACCGTTAATCAAAATATTGATAAAAGTTGTCAACGTACAACATTTTATGCTAAACGAAGTGTTTAATCAATAGAAATTGATTTAACAAAGCAGAGAATTTAATAAAAAGTACATAAAATATTTTAAAAAATGCCTGCGGTAGCAGAAAATCAAGTTGAACCCATTCAAAACGATGCTTTAAAAGAGCTGTTTAAAACACCGAGGTAAAAATATCGAAAAATCGTTTGCTTTTTAAATTTATAAACGCGTATATTTCTTTTTAGAATGACGAAAGAGTTTATTGTAAAACATTGCAAGGAGCACAAACTTTACGCCACCCCATATCTTAACGACGTACTTTACCTCCATTACAAAGGGTTTTCTTACATCGAGAACCTTGAGGAATATACAGGGATAAAATGTCTTTGGCTGGAGAATAACGGTATTTGCAAGATAAGTGGTTTGGATAAGCAATTGGGCCTAAGGAGTCTGTTTCTGCATTACAATCTGATTAAGAAAATCGAGAATGTAGCGCATTTGGTGGCTTTGGATACCATTAATTTGTCGCATAATCAAATTAAGAAAATAGAAAATTTAGGTAATATTAATTCGAGGAGGATACTATGTGATAAACTTCAGATATAAATTCTATGGTTGTTAAATTGCCAAATATGTCGATAGTTCAAATGTCGCGGGCGCATTTTGTTTGTGCGCTTGCTATCTGTCTAATAATAAAAAAAGGCGCGAGATTTAAACACACAAAACAATTATAAAGTTCTTATCAATAAACAAGCGGGTACATTAAAGAAAAACAACCATTACAACGTCTACTATCACATACCAACCAATTCCTCGTGTCCTTATCTTCTTCTAGACGCTATCCCATCTCTACACACCCTCAATTTATCCAATAATTACATCGAACATATCGAAGACTTTGAGCATCTTACTGATTTGCTTGAATTGTCCGTTTTGGACCTGGCCAATAATCATATTGATGATCCATTGATTGTTAGGGTAGTTGGGGCGATGCCCGAGCTAAGGGTGCTCAATCTCATGGGCAATCCATGCATAAGAAAGATACCAGCGTATCGAAAAACCATGATATTAGCTTGTGTAAGTTGGAAGTTGAGGAAAGTTTTTGAATTTATTTGTAATAACTTCGAAGTGATCATTTGAAATGTTTATAAAAACTGTATAAATTTCTTATTTTATTTGTTTTGCAGAAAAATCTTCATTATCTTGATGATAGGCCAGTATTTCCAAGAGATAGAGCTTGTGCAGAAGCATGGTCAAATTATAAGAATTATGTCAATTGTTTGAATATTTTCAATAATTTTTTTTATTGCAGGGAGCGAGGAGGAACTGCTGAAGAAGTTGCTGAAAGGCAACGTTGGATTGATCGAGAAAATCAAAGGATCATGGATAGTGTCAATGGTAAGTCCCCCCCCCCCTTTTTTGAATGAAAATGAATGAAAATTCGAAGTAGTGAATTTAAAAATTAACTCTGGTGGTGGTGAATTAAAACGATTTTTTTAGCTGTTTTATCTACTAGAAACCGACGTCAGCAACGACAAGAAAATCGCTTACAACATTCCGATAGTGGAATGGGAGCTTCTTTATACGACTCTGAGAGCGAACGAGGAAGCATGGTAACTTAAAAAAAAATGAATGTCAAATTTTTTAAACAAAAAATCCTTCATTTAAGGTCAGTTTACATGGACCTGACAACCCGATACTAATGCGAGGACCTTACCACGAAGGCATGGAAAATAATTTAGTAGCAACTGCTGCTGAAAGAATTCAACAAGGAGAACAAAACAGTCCAGGTAGATTAGAAAATGTCGCGCAAAACAACCAACTGGTTGAAGAAAATGACACGGATAGTCTTGTTGGGACTTCTTCTCAAAATGGCCGCCAAGATGGCTGTAACTCTAGCTCAGTTTGTACCAGTGATAGTGTCGAAAGTGATTCTGCGCCAGCCAAAGCGATTTTGGACATGGTGAATAATGAATCTGACGAAGAGGATGATGAGGAGGACGACGAAACATCTGAAGATGATTTTATGAAGGAAGATGACAGGCAACATGCCAATATTGAGGAGTATAGGGAGTGTATATTTGATTATTCTGGACCGAGTAAGTATGTGGCTGGCAATAACGTGTTGATTGAAGAGATTTATCCAGAGGAATACGGCCAAGTTAAGAGTCAACGTGCGGAAAACAAAGGCGGTAATGACAATGAAGGAATTGAAGAGGAACAACGAGGTGGGGATGATGGCGTTGCAAAATTAGATGAAAAAATACAGATAGAAACAAATTTCCCAGAAGATTATAGACGAAATAAAATTGACCAAAATTCAGTGGAGGGTGGTTTAGATATGGTTCAAAATAATGTTACAAATGAAGTCCATAGTGAAGACATCCAAACTGAAAAAGAGCAAGAGGATGTTAAAATCATCGAAAATGTTGAAATAATAAACGCAAATGGCGTAATAGATGATGAAATTTTAAAAGATGCCGTGAAGAAGCATTTGAATGAAGATCAGAAATATTTGGATGGCAATGAAGAAGAAAATGTGCCTGAGAAGGAAAATAAACAATTTGAAAAGCTAGTTGGAGATAAATCTCATAATGATGAAGAACTGAAGATAGATTCTTCTACAAATTTGGAAAATAAACAAGCCACCAGTGCATATGAACCAGTTTTAGAAAATGTGATAGAAGCGGATAAAAAATACAAATCCTCCACATCACGGGCGGATAATGAAGATCCAGAAACTATCATCAAACAATTAGAAATTGATTTTTTGAAAGATAATTCAAACAAAGACAATTACGATACTTCAAATAAACAAAATGACAGTGTGGAACTAATACGTCAGGATAATGAAAAACCATTCTACGAAAAACTAGATGAAGAAATGGAAGAATGTAAACAATTAGATGCGTTCGATGATAATCAACTCCACGAGGTTATGTCCAAAGAATCCTTGGTGGCAAATTCTTCCGAAGCGGACTGCTCGTCTAATGAAAACTTTGAAATTTTGGAGGAATTATTACAGTGGGAATTGAAAATTCCAAAATCGAACGAAATGATTTTAAAACCACGAAATGCTTATATGGTGAGAAGGCAAAATGCTGCAAAAGCCTTTCATCAGGCAAAAAGCGACTTTATCGAAGAGGATGTTGAAGAAGATTCTGAAAGTGAAGTTGACGAGAATCACAGATTTTTGGAAAAATGCAATAAATTGGTGGAAAGTACAAAATTTGAAGCACCAACTTTGGACGTACCGAATGATTTAGATGATCCTTCCAGTAACCTTAGGAAAGACAATTCGTTAATTATGAAAGATAGCATCAGCACCATGAGGAAGGAAATGAAGTCTTTCAGTGACAAACTAACGAATTTCAGAAGTCGATTTCACGATGAATACGATAAGTTGATTCAAGAGTGCAATGAGGCTTGGAATTCTCCGAAACGTAAAGAAGATATCGAATTTATGCTTGGAAAATATACCGGCTCAGATTTCTCACGGGCAGCATTCGAATTGGAACGTTCCGAAGCAGCTGATGATGACATAATGGATGAGGATTTTATCACAGATGATATTGTTGAAGAGGATTTAGTGTTGGACATGCCACAAAAAAGTAGCTACGAAGAAATGATGGAATGTTTGAAAGAACAAGAAACAAGAAAAGTGGATATTAAGTGTGAAAGTATTAAAACCTGCCAAGTTACAACTAGAGATTTAAATGAGGAAATTTTGGGAGATTGGAGCACTTTAATGAACAATTTCAATTCAGAAAAGCAAGAAACGGAAGACGAATTAAACGACGATGACACGCAGAATATTATCTACGAAGAAAAACCCGATGATATTGTAACATACGATTTCGACACATTAACCTCAACCGATACGGCAACCTTTTACGCCGACATCGACGCATCTTTCGAGAAATACAACACAGCAAACACCAACCAGTTCGATACAGATTTTACCGTCTCCATAGATGAAATTACCACCAAAGACTTGAAGAACGATTGCAATGAATTGACACGGAGAATTGGCACGGTGAATATTAATAACGACAATAGTCTCGATGAGGAATGGTTTGAAGCTGAAGCGGATGGTTTCGATGTGAATGATACGTTGGATAAGGTCAAGGAGGAGCTGGAGGAGAGTATTAAGAACAGGGAGGAGATGATTCGATCGTTAGAATTGCAAATGGCGAAAAATGTGGAGGATTAGTGAGCTGATTTTTGTTTCGTTTTGATTGTAGTTGTTTAGTGTATATTTATTTTGTATTGTAGTCAATAAAATGTTTGAAAATACCGACGAAGTTTTTGCAAATTTTTTGTAAACGCTATTCTATTATCAAGTCCAGTCGTATCGAAGCCAAATCAATTGAAAGCATACAAACTGTAGTACCTGCATTATATGAAATTAAACGTTGTAATACATCAAACGCGCGCATTAAGGAATTTTCGTACAATTTTTTTGTTTTTTCTTACACCTTATAGTTAGGCTGTATTCTGTTCGAATACAATTCCAAATGCTTTCTAGCTGCGAAATGACCAGAAAATTTACTTGAGCGCCAATGTAAGTCATAAATCACTCATTACAAAATTAGAAAAATATTATGCCGTTGCATTTTAAATGGTTAAATAAAGATGGGGGTATGACTAGTCACACTTTTGTGACAATAAAACTGCCGTCATCGAATAAGTTATGACATATGCCAATGTCAAAGGATTTGGCAAAATTTAAATGATAGTAAAAACATAGGAATCTAAAAGCGAATTTTTGGAGATGCAAATAGGATGTTTTGGACATGATTCGATGGGACCTGATGGGCTTGTCTTTTATATCCAATCCTATTTCTAATTAATTATAAACAATTATATTGTTTTTAGTAAAACTACTCCGAAGAGCACTGTTCTTCCTCGTATAAACTATAACAACGTTAATAATAACTTATACAAATAAAATATGACTATAACAAAATATAAATATAATTTGCACAAGTATTAGATCCTATAGCGATAAAAATAATTCGTTAAAAAATGAATATACAAAGTCCATAAATGGTTTTGCAAAAAGTACCAAATCATTCGAAATTCTGCAAATCCCAACTTCTTTGGAATGATTAAATATTTTTTATAGTACCCGCATACACTTTGCATATATTTATGCTTAAAATTAGATGCAAATAAAATTATTAAGTATTTTTTTAAAGCATACACTTGCGAATTAACAATGTGTTTGTTGATACATCCAACAATGATACAAATTGCATTTTTATAGGAAATGTGTCGAAAATCTATTATAAATTGGTATATACAGTGTAATATTATTCATTTACCTGATGATAGTTGGTGCTAAAGGATTCCCAATTGTCCCAGCTAAAAAAATAAAGACACCAACATTAAAAGCACACGACAAATTTTTATTTATTCTGATCTATACACTAAATGAATTATAACTTCAACGTACCAGCGTCTGTTTCTGTTGTTCGTGCTTCAACACCGCCTCCGTTTGGACCGAATCGAACTTACACACGGCCGCAATCACCCTCGCCAGCACAACACCCTCCCTACCCAACATGTAATTATACAACACGTGCCGCAGATACTCCACCTGCGTGTCGACGCCACTGAGCTCGGCGCAGTGCCGTAACGTGACCAACGTCTCGTCTAACCTACGCTCGAGCTTATCGCCGCGGGCTCTCGTCCGGTCCAACTCCAATTCGTAGAATTCTATCGACGTTCTAACGAAATCAAACACACTGTACCGCATTTGTCCCAAAAATATTGTGCGTACACGTGGTTTTTTTATATCGTCAGCGATGTGACAATATCTTTAAAATTTTCGAAAAATGAGATATTACGTCAAACTGAATCTTAGAACATCTCCGACTCATTAAACGTTCAAAGCAGATAGGAGGTATTGTCACATCAGTCACATAGGACGTTATTTAAAAAGAACATATCGTCAGCGATGGGACAATACCTCCTATCTTACAAAAATTCGAAAAATGAGATATTATGTCAAACTGATTCTTAGGTTTATTGCGCATGTTCAGAACATCTCCCGACTCATTAAAAGTACAAGGCAGTTAGGAGGATACTTTTGTTCGGGGAGGATATTTTCGTACCTGTTTGTAGCGTCGATCGCTTTATATTGTTGCACTTTCTCCCGTAGCTGTTCCATTTCTTTCGTGGAGTCTGTAATCTCTGAAGTAGTTGTGTTATTATTGGTCCCGTTTAATAAGTTACTATTCGCCTGCTTCGACGACGTATTTAAATTCATCGGCGTTATCTTCAACTCTTGTATTTCATCTTTTAATAGCTGATTCTCGTGCCTAAACAAAAAGATTACACACCAAAAGACTTGGAAACGAACTCCGCTTACTTCATTTCACTGTAGCTTCTATCCATATCCCCCACCATCAACTCCAACCGCCGCCTCTCCCCCTCCACCTCCTCCCTAAGCCTGGCCACTTCCACCAGGTCCTCTTTCACCGCCCTATTCTCCTCTACGATCATTTCGAATCGGCGCGTCATCTCTGCCAGCTCCGTGATTTTCTCTTGCAACGTACACTCAAAGTTCTCAGTATTTGGCAAATGAGACTTGAGTTGAATGGCGGTAACACTGGCAACGCTGGACTCTAGTTGGGCGGTTAGGGAGGCTATTCGCGCTTGGGCGGTGGTTAGTTCGGAGGTTAGGCGGGCAATTTGGGTGTCTTGTTGCGTAGTTTGGTCTGTGAATTGGATAATTCGTAAGTTTTAGACAAAGGATGACCAAATAACGCAGCCAATCTCACCCGTGTTCCCTTTCTGTCCTTCCTCGGCCATAAGTCGCGCCTGTTCTAACTCTACAACCAATCTGTCACTATCCTCAATTAATCGATCTCGATCTTCAGCTAGCTGTCTATTCCTAACCGTGACTAAACTAAGTTCATCGTTTAGTCGCGCTGTTTTTTCGCGTTCGGCAGTTAGTTCGGACGTAATGGCGGACTTTTGACGTTGAATGTCATGGTTTTGTGAGGCTTGCTGCTCGAGATGTTGGCGATCGTTTACGAGGCGTTGGAGATTGCCTTTTAGATCGGAGATCTCCTATGGAGAACATACGATCGAATTTAGAGTAACGTAACCTCAAAGGTTTCTGTAAGATATTGTGAGGTTACAATGCGCTCTAATGGCGGTTGAAAAGATTCCAGCGCAAAAATTGAAGTTTGAAAGTACCAAAAAAAAAAGCATCCAGTTAGCAAGAAAAATTTGTGGATTGAACGATGGTATTAATGTACAATTTTAGTGTGGATATTTATTTAAATTATATTCTTCTAATCTCAACGACTGCGCCAATTATTGCATATTCAAACACATCAACAGGGCCACAAAAAAACGAATTAAAAAAAAGCAACTAAACAAAAACAAAATAAGAAATTACAAAAATCCTACCTGTAAACATTTATTTTTATCCTCGACAGCCTGCGCCATCTCTTCCTTGGCAATTTGCAACGCCACAATCTGCTGCTTATGCCTCTTTTGATCGGCTGTCAAATTATCAACAATTTTATTCAAATCGCTGACTTCTTTAACCAATTCCACCTTCTCCGCAGTCAATTTAACCAATTCTCCCGACTGCTTATTCGAATCATCTAGCGTAGACTTCAAATTAAGCACTTCCTCAGCAGTTTCTTTAGATATTTCATCGATTTTCACATTTAGTCGTCGATTTTCTTCAAGCAAATTACTGTTCTTTAGCTGAACCTCGTCGGAATTCGTTTTTATAACGCTTAGTTCTTCTATCCGAGTTTTGTAGCTATTATTTTCAGCTTGCACGTTATCGAATTCTACTTTTATATCGATAATTATATTATTAAGTTGACTTTGCATTAATATCTTTTCTTCTATTAATTTTTGTACTTGTTTGGATGCTGCTAGCTTTTGTTGATTTATTCTTTCGTCTTGTTTCGATAACATATCTATTTTTTTATTTAAACTAATTATAGTATCATTTAAATTAGTCGCAGCAACTTCTTCATTTGCCATCTTATTTTTTAAATCGGCTATTTCATTATCGTTAGCAACTAACGTTGTAATTAAAATTTCATTATTCGTTTTGGCAGTGTTTAATTCGTCTTGTAGCGTTTTAAAATCAGTTTTTAAACAATCAACTTCATCTTGTCTTTGTATAAGCTTCCGATTGCAATCATCCGCTAATATTTTCAGGTCACCATCTTTCAATTTTAAACGTTCTTCTAGAAAAGTAATGTTATTACCGTCTCTACTAATTTTATTCGTTTCTTCGGCAATATAATCATCTTTATCTTGCAAAGTTTGTTCCAACTGTTTTATCTTCTCTTCCAACGTTGACTTGTTTGAAATGGACACTTCCAATCGATCTTTTAACCAAATCACTTCCGAATAAATAGATTCCAACTGTTCTCTTAACTGTTGCACAATAATTCGGTCATTTTCAAAATTTTTTTCAACCAAGTTTTTTTCAGACTGCACTTCTAGCTTATCCGCGATATTTTCTCGGTTCTCCTCAATTAGCTCCAAATAATTCGCTTCCAACTCATCATACTTCCTCCTAGAAATACTCAGTTCATCGTTTATATTCGCCAAATCATCTTGTAGCGTTTTAATCGAATCTTCTCGCGCTAATAACTTCACATAGACCTCCTTAACGTTCTCGTCATTAACCGATAATTTGCTGATCTTCTCTTCGTATTCTTTGGACATTTTTTCCGATCTCTGATCGAATTTATGTTGCAGCTTTTTCGTGATTCTCCTTTCTAGAGTTAAAAGGCTCGATTTAGCGTCGGATCGGATCTTTTCCAGCTCCTCATTTTTCGCTATCAGTGCGTCACTTAAGCTCGTGTTGTCGATCAAGAGTTTATTATATTTGCCATCCAAATCGTTGTGTTCCATATTCAAATTGGAATATTTTTCATTTAAACTCGCGTTAGATTTAATAACATTCTCCAATTGTTGCTGTAAATCAGTTTTCTCTTCACTGAGAAGGATCACGTCATTTCTGGACACTTGCAAAGCCTCAGAGACGTCACTAAGATCATATTTTAGCTGGTTAAGATAACCGGTGAAGCCTTTATTCACTTCTTTGAGGTTATTGGCGTTTTCGATCAGATTCCGGTTTTCTTGTCGAACCTGCTCCATTTTCAGCAGCTCCGCTTCCATGTTATTGCACTTTGCCGTGAGTAATTCCACTTTATCTATCAGTTTGGTATTTTGCCCTTGGAGATTGTCCATTCTGGTTTTATCGGCAGCGCTTTTAGGGGCAGTGTCCTTTTCGTAGCTTTCCAGTTCATCTTTTAAAGTCTCCAAATCGCTTTTGAGATTGTTTATTTCTAAATCTTTATTTTGCAGCTCAGTATGTACAGTCATTTTGTTCCGGGCTAATTGAATGTTGTATTCTTCTTCAGATTTTTTCTGTTTTAATCGACCAGTTTCTATTTTTTCTTTTTCTTCTACTAATTCAGTTATTCTAGCTTCTTGTTTATCTTCCAAATCTTTCATTTTGCTCATTTTATTTTCTAAATCTGCCATCTTCAGTAATTTCGTTTCCAAATCGGCAATTTTAGCTGCCTTACTTTCCAATTGAATTAAATTCGCTAGTTTACTGTTATTCTGTGTGTTTTTTGTCATTTCCGATTCCAAATCGTTAATACGACTTAATAAATTGACTTCTTTAGTTTGAGATATGATTTTAGAGGCTTTAAGTTCTTGTAATCGTTCGCTTAGAGTTGCTATTTCTGTTTTAGCGTTGGCTAAGTCGGTTGATAGTTGTGTATATTCTGGGGAGGGGGGTGATGTTGAATTTCCATTGGTTAATATGCCTAACAGCAAAAATATCTGTACTAGTTTCAGTTAAATATACAGAAAAAAAACCAATTGAAAGGCAAATATGACAAACGCACTACTTTTACAAAATGCAATACTGTAACTTATTAATACAATTAATTATTTATTGCACTTTCCATCGTGAAAACCGACATTTTGCCTTACCATTCGTATTATCCGCTTCAAAAACAATTTCGCTCGCATTACTGGAATTTAGAAGCTCAATTTTCGTTTTTAACGTGTCAATAATGTATTGTCTTTCATCAATCTCAACACGTAGAGCATTTTCCAAATGGGCTTTAGCTTTCTGTTCTAATAGGCATTGCTCGCGCAATTCTCCTATTCTCCTAATTGAAATGTCTTGCGTTTCTACGAGAACCGCCTAGAAATATTTACAATTATTTTTACCTACGCAAATCATGCCTCATAAATAATAGCTAAAACAATGAAAACTGCAGTAAATGCACACGTTATTATCCCATTTGGTTTACAAATATAAATTTCACGCAGCAATCAAATAATTTGGCAATAAATTATTTATTTTACCTTCATTTTACCATTTTCTCGTTCCAAATCCTTATAATGATTAGACAGGTCAGTATATCGACCTCTGTATTTATGATACCGTAATCTAACTCTTTGCAATTCGGCATAAACTTGTTCTTTGGTTATCTGACCCGTTTGTGTCGAAGAATTTGACACATTGTCCTCCATTTCACTGGCCGAAGCCTCAATATCCGACTATGTATTTGAAAAAAAAATTATAATCGATGTAAATCGAAAGTAGTAAAGGGTCTTTTGAAGGGTTCCTTGTGGAACTCCAAAGATCAGTTTTTTAAATATTCCAATATTTCACATTGAAAAATATAATAAAACGCTTAAAATATTTCAATATTTGTTTCAACGCTGTTTAAGCAGTACTTCTTCGTATACACTAATTTTGTTTGTATTAAAAAAAAAAGTTTTCTGATGGGTTTTAGGACTTACTTGTAGGTGATACATATTTCCAGGTTCGTATCTAGGTAAAAAAGACACATCGCTCGCCAAGGAGGAATTCGAGGTTCTTCTTTGACGGGGTTCAACAACAGGGGTGGAGGTATGAAGCGAAACGCTCGTAAATCCACCATCGTTCGATTGAATTGGGGTAGTGGACACGGAAGGTCTTGAATCTACGTCTTTGAAAGATAAAATAATTGATTGCAAAGACGAACATGTGTGTCGAAACGAAACGTGATGCTTTTAAAAGAAACATTACATTTAAATAATAGAGGATCTAAGACTGTAGAAATCCACAACATTTTTCTAATTTATCTAAATTTATTGATATTTCATTCATTATTTAACTATAACCAAACAAAATCCGCGATAACGTGCACAATATGTTAAAAACAACATTGCCATGTGTATTTTTACCATCGTCTATGGAGAAGAGATTCTCTTCGACCGTTGATGATTGCAGTTTATCCGAAACGGATTGCGTTATCTGCTGGAACCTTTGCGGCGAGTTCTTCGCCTCTTCCACAATTTTGTCTTTTAACTTTTTGAACATCGTTTTTTGCTTTACACCATCGACGCGAGATGAAACGGACCGAAAAATTATTGGGGAAAAGGGAACCAACTGGAAGAGAAAAGAGGAACACGGGAATGAATGTGTTGTTATAGTGAATGTAAATATTGGGATTTTGTTTGAGTGACGTATGCTGGATGGAGGAGAAATGTCAAACGTCAAATGATATGTGAAATGATTTGATCAAGGATGGCCAAATGGATAATGTAAATTGTAAAAAGGAAGGGTAAAAGTATTTTGAAAATAAAATGATATAAAATAAATATAAATCTAGTTATTTTATAATATAAATTGTAGTAGATATATTGACGAATAAATATATATTTTTAATATTATATATACATGTGGTGAATAACCACATAAATATATGTCAGATCTTTCAAAACTAGACTGAATTTTTAAAAAGCGTAAAATAAAAACAATTTAAAATCGCGATGGCAAAGTTTTTAGGGCTTGATCACTTGTTCGGCGCATTCAAAACAATTTATAAAAGTGGTGGTTTAAGAGCCTCATTGTATAAACTATACAGGTGTGTTACAAACAAATATTATATAACTGCAATGAATTGTCCTATTATCAATGATTCTAAGAATAGTAATATTAGGGGCTGATTATTTTGTTTTAGAATGGATGAATTGAAACTGGGCTCTTTAATTGGAACGGACAAATATGGCAACAAGTATTTCCAAGATAATCGATATTTTTACGGCAGAAATAGATGGGTGGAATATTCACCCCATTATGGTTAGTTTGTTGCGTTTAAATTAATCTCGGGGTATACCGCGAAAAGAATTACTTTTGGATGAAGAATTATAATTGTAGGCCCAGTATTGTGGACAGGGTATTCAGTTTTTAATTTAAGCCTTGATTAAACTTGAAAAAATTTAGTATTCGAATAAATAATAAAACAAACGAACCTTTTTCAATCTTCATGTTTCTTCATTTTCAATCGTAACGTTACTTCATTTACCATCTTCAGTTGCTTCATTTACCATTTTCCTGTTACTTCAAATCAACAACAATCTCTTATTTGTCTGCAAGCAAAGTTTGCCGTTAATGACAATTTTGATGATCCAGGCATGGATTATGATGGTAGTCAGGTGCCGGCGGAGTGGTTCGGTTGGCTGCACTATAAGACGGATATGGCCCCATACGAGGACCCGGATCGACCCTGTCACGGGTGGATGACGGATCATACAGAGAACTTGAGTGGCAAAGCGGGCCAATACTACCCGTACAGCACTACGAGGCCGAAGATCGAGCCGTGGGATCCGACGAGGAAGCTGGAATGATGATTCGATGAGAAATAAACAGGATAGAAATATGATTTGTAAATGAATGTTGTGTAGAGGGGGAAATAAATGAATTTGAAAATAAATAAATTTTGATTTGTAATATTTTAAGGCCATTTTTCTCAAAAAATCATCTACTTCATAAGTAAATGATATTTTTGAATGATTAAGGTCACCGTTCTTATACAGTAGTAAATGAAGTAAGTCAATAGGTGCCGCTTATTGATATCGATAATCCATATGTGAAGTTGCCGTATTTAAATTTGAGCGGAAAATTTGAAAGGCGATATAATTTTTATTTAATTTAAACGTTTTAAAGCGCTAGCAAAAAACGGTTTATTTTTGAAAATTAGGGATTTTTGAAGATATCGAAGGATTCTTGTAATTTTGTGGAAATCTCGGAATAACAATTATAAATACACAATCTATTTACATAGTCTATACAATCAATTTAAATATACTTTAAGAATATAATAAAAATAAAGCTATGAATATTAAAAATAAAAGTACAAAAACACTTGGTAACTATAAAAATAAAATCACAATATATGATCATTAAATATACAAAAAAAATGGCTATATATTCATTAATTATTAAGGGAAGAACAAAAACCAGATTGATTATTATTTTTAATTAAATAGGAATTATTGAAAAAAAAAAACAGACACTGATCGTCTTTAATTAAATCCTAGAATTAAATTCTTTTGTTAATATATTACAGAAAATCTATCACAAATTTACTAGTTTTCAAAATATACGACTTAATTAATATTAATATTTTTTTATAATCTCTTGGTAATTAACACAGATTTGTGATCAATTTTTTTCTTCGCTACGCCTATTTTTTACGTGATGATTTATTTATAAATTATTCCATTAACTATATGTAATTAATGTTATTTTTTTTAACTAGCAGTGGATTTGAGCAAGTCACGAAAACAAAAAAAGTTTTAGTCTTCGTCGATTATATTTAGATAAGTCGGAATTTATACAGGGTTTTGATTTTTTTGGTTGGATCTATTAGTAAATTCTAAACATTTACTTAAAGATAAACAAGCGAAAATATTGTTATATTGAAACGAAATATGATAAATAATTAAAAAATCATATTAATGTAATATGAACTTGCGAATTTAAATTGAATAATAATAACCTCGCGACTTTTTTCTGCAGAATCAACACCCTGTGTAAATAGATTTCTTAAATTGTCGCATGCTTAGAATAAAAAAAAAACCTACCATGAACAAAATGACGAGATCTTCGTTCAATTAATTTCTGTCCCATATTAAAAAATTCAATCTTCAACAAAAACAAAACCTAATCAATCTCTTGTATGACGACATTCCCTTGTTTCGTTTTGTTGGCATTCTCAGATGCCTTCGTTGTGCTATCGTCCTCGGCAAGTAGTCGGTTCAGTTCGGCTAGTCGCCGGTTACGTTCGTCAGTCTCCGTTTGCCGGAGCAGTTCCTCTTTCTCGCGTTTCATGTTTAATCGATTGGTGGCATCCAGTTCACTGAAAGACCATTCACCGGCACCGTCGAATTGTAAAATGTGAGTGTGGAATTTCCTATAGAATATTTCGTTGTAAAAAGACGTAAAAAGAAATCTCTAGTCTTCCTAGGAAGGTATTGAGTAGGGAATTGTAAAATTGTGGATATGTTAGAAAGTACCAAAGATAAATAATCGAATTAGCTAGGGAATTATAAAAAATTGCAAGTGTATAAAAATCAATAAATCGAAATCTTACCATAAAGTTGGCCGGTGCGTAATTGTCATTAGTGTAATTCCAATATCGATAGCAGATTGGTAAATATGACTTTCTACGTCGATCGATACTGCGGAAGTACATTCGTCTAGTAGAGCATATTTTGGCCTGCAAATTCCAAAAGAAATTGCAATATCTTTGCCGTGAAATGATTGTAGAGGCATTTTTTTTTGTCATGTTAGTCATTTTCATAAGAAACAGATATATTTTGAGCCTAGGATTTTTTTAAATAGAATAATAGCGAGGACGTAATATTTTTAACACACATTAAGATTAGATAATGACTTTTGAATCTCTAAAAAATCTCAAAATTTAGCTTAAAAAACACGATAGTCTTAAGTTTTTTTTTTTCTTGTTCAAAAAAATGACTAGAAGATTATATTTATAAATTTACTAAAATGTTTCTTCTTTTAAAACAAAAAAAAATACTTCAAGACGATATTATCATCCACCTCATTCAACAAAATATTCTTCTTACTTATGATAAAACAGCCTAGCGATGGCCATTCTTTGTTTCTCACCGCCCGACAGAATGTCCATCCAATCTTTGACAGAATGGAACGAGTCCCGCTCAACGAGATGTTCCAAATGAACCATGCGCATTATGCGCAACAAATCCTCTTCCGTCACGTGCTTATTCATCATATCAGCGTGCGTGTCGGGATATATGATCTGATCTCGAAGATTTCCTATCGAAACAACATTTAATCGATTGTACAAGCAATAATTACTTCATTTCGCGAAATGATGAATAATAATAAATTATATTATGTGTGATTATATAAAAGAAAATGTTCGTTCGTGTCCAAAAGCGCCAATTTGATGAGACAGTAGCCATTTATAATAGTATATTTGAATTAATTTTTAAGTAGCAAATAATTCTTCTAATAGTCTTGCTAATTTTATAGGAAATTCCAAAGATTGATTTGAATTAAAAAAAAAAAGTGGTATTTATGAAATATCTTGATCTAGTTGTCCTAACTAAGGTATATATATAGAAGACAAACACGTAGGCCTATTGAAACTAGATTTAAGGAACATTTAGCTCATTTAAGATTAAATGCAAATGTGCTAATTATCTTGTGCTAATGAATATGGGGATATAGCCTTCGAAATGCGCATATAGGTATTAAATACATTGCCATACGCTATATGGGTATACAATTTTACAAAAAAAATGGACTAAATATTTTAATTCACAATGAGCGATTTTCATCACTTACCAATGACCATGTAAGGCCGTTGCGGGATATAAAACATGGCGTTTTTCGGTGTTTTCAATTCGCCACCATAGACGGGCCATAAACCGCTCAGAATACGGAACAAACTCGATTTACCGCATCCATTTGGACCGGTTATAAGCAGATGCTGACCGGGCCGAATGCGGAGCGATAGCGAAGAACAGACCACGTCGCAATTCGGCGTGACAATTGGCACGCGATCGAGAATTATCGTGTGGTCAGATGTATAAACTAAAACACCTAGAAATTGCGATTGAAAAAAATGCAGTTTTTATAAGAAAAAAACAACCATCTTTTAGCACTAGTTCACCAACAAAATGCGAATAGAAAACACGCACCCTTCGCAATAGGTTGATCCCCTCGAAACTCCACCCGGAATCCCTGTCGGACATCGCCGTTCGTGCCATTTCCTGCGCCGCCATTTTTGACCACCGTCTTATGGTACACCCCTTGCGACACCTCTTCTAGTACGGCGAACATATTGGCCACCCTCGCCGTATGTCCGGCCAACTCGACCACGTCCTTATAGCTGGACATCAATCGTTCGACGGCATTGCTGCCGGTGAGCAAGAGATTTTTAGCGGTGGTGAAGTAGTGGGTACGTTCTGAAATTGAGTCTTGTTGCGAGGGTGCGTTGGGTGAGGATGAGCAGGAGGGTTTGATCGAGGCGGAGAGGAGGATTGGCAGAGAAACCTGCAAGAAGTTCGCGTGTGAAATGACATTTGATAATTCATTCGTAGAGGATTAAAGATGGTAGGTTTATACGGATATTGAAAAAACCGCTTCATGACCGAGATAAATTATAGTACCCCTATCGCATGAACGTATAAACCTGTCATCTGTCAATAATAAATCGATGTCACATACGACAATCATTCCCGTTCCACTCCATACGTATTTCATGAGGAACTGTTCCAGCATAACGAACCAGAGTTTAACACCGAACATATGTTCCATGTGTTGAACGAGGACTCGGTAAGCGGATCTTAGGTGGTTTAGTTCCACCGTCTGGCCACCGTAGAAAGCGATCTCCTCGCTGTTGGTTACGAGTCTAGTGTGGACGTGACGGAGGTAACCTTTCTTTTCCGCCTCCTGGGCGACCAGCTGGCCGAATTTCGGCGACACGAGGCGAAGGATTAGGGCGGAAACCAAAACAACACCTGTAAGATGGAAGTCATCGAATCGTGTATATATTGCAACAATGAGTTGTTTGTTAAAAGATTTGAGAGTTAATTAGCGAGTTTGAAGTCAAAATTTTCGGAATTCTCTTTATTTATAAAATTTGATTTATTAGAAAGTTCTTTTAATTACAATTTATGTGTTATAATCAATTAATTTTTCGGTATTTTGTTATTACCACTTTAGTTGACATTTATTTATCGTCACTATAAATTTGATAACTAAAGAGATTGGAACAAAAACGAAAACGTATAAACTATGATTTTTTTTAGGTCATTATTAAAGACGCTACTAACAGAAATAGCTGAGAACTGATCTTCTTTCGGTCTTAAAATTACATGAAATTATGTTTATAATAGCTAAATGACAGATTATTATTATAACCGACTAGTAATAATTAAAATGGCATTAGAAACATCTTGAAAATTATAAAATTAATCTGAATTTTTGGAGGTACGTGATTCTTAGAACATAGACCACGAAAATTAACTGTCGTATTACTACAGGAAATTATTATTACGAATTGAGATTTTTTTAATTATAATTTTTTATTATTATTAAAATTGCTTTATATAAAAGCGATCTATTTTTATTATTTAATCCAATTACCTTGAAATAGATTATTTATCTTTGTAAAAAGATTTATTAAAATTTCAAGTACTTTAGATCGAAATCAAACGAAAATTCCTTTCGACACAATTAAATTTAAATAATATTTTTAGCATCGCTAAAATATTCATAGACAATTGGTTTATAATAACACTTTAATTAGAATAAATCCTTCGGAAGGCCTAATAGGTCGTAATAATACCAATCGAATAATATATTAGCTGTAATATATTTAATTAATCAGTAATTCGGATTGTATTTGTATTCATTAAAGGTTTTTTTTATCACGTTTTGCTAAAATGGTAGACGATGGTTATTTTAGCATTTAGTTAGTTAAAGAGTCCGCAATCCTAAAGATTGGTTGGAAACAGCACGCCATGCCGATCTATCCTGAGCTAATCCCTTCATCTCCCTATAGCTATTCATCTCAACGTCTTCAACTATCTGACTCACATACTCCAATCTAGGCCTACCTACCCCTCTCTTTCCCTCCACTCTACCTTCTATGATCAATTGCATAATCCCCCCATGCCTAAGAATATGCCCTACTAATCTGTCTCTCCTACGTTGTAACACTCTCCAAATACTTCTCTTCTCCCCTACTAACTCTAGTACAGCTTCATTTGTTACTTTATCTTTCCAACCAATCCTCATCATCCTCCTATAACACCACATTTCAAGTGCTTCTAATCTACGCTTCTCTTCCTTTCCTATAGTCCACGCCTCACACCCGTACAGTGCTACACTCCAAACATATACCTTCAGTAATCTTTTTCTAATACCCAAGTCAATATTTGATCTTAAAATCTGTTCTTTTTCTACGAATGCCTTCCTACCCTGTGCTATCCTACACTTTATATCTACCTTGCTTCGATTATCTTTTGTGATTCTACTGCCTAAATAACAAAAATCTGACACTTCTTCGATTCTATTATCTCCTATTGTGATCCTCATTTTTCTACTGCATTCCTTTTTGTCACACCTCATCACTTTAGTTTTACCTATATTTATTTTCATGTTAAAATCCCTAGTCAATACTGCCTGCATACCATTCAATACCCTTTCTAATTTCTTTTCGCTTTCTTCCAATATAGCTATATCGTCGGCGAATCTCAGCATATATATTTTCTCTCCCTGTACATTCACACCTACACTATACTCTTCTTTTACTTTGTTTATTGCATCTTCTATATATAGATTAAATAATAACGGTGAGAGTGTACATCCCTGCCGAACTCCCTTCCCTATTTTTGCTACCTCTTCTTCCCCCTCAATTCTAACTAAGGCAGTTTGTTTAATTAGTTTTTAATTAGCATTTAATTAGTTTTATTATTGAAGTAGGTACATGAGTTAAAAGTAACAAAACCAGACATTCAATTAATGGAACAAAAATATTTTTCGATAAACAAGACTTCGTGTGTTATAAAAATGTTTATTTAAGAAAAATATATATTTTTTGTGTTAAATTATATGAATGTTTCCCCCCTTTTTTTTTTATAGAACTGGCAACAAGGCTACGGCAGATTCCCTAAACGAACAGTCCTAAATATTTCTGTTTTTTTTTTTGTTTTTTTTCAACAATCATGTCAAACGTTTCAACACAGACAATATCGCTAACCTTTTCACATGTTTTTTTTTTAGAAATACTCATTGAATAAAAATACAATAATTACTTTTCACCAAAGATATAACTCACCCGATGTCAATATTGGCCCGACAATAATATTGGCATTCCTGCTTCTGGTCAGGTTAGCCAACGCAATCGCCATAAGCAAAATGTCAAATACAGGTTTCGTGATTTGCCCATACAAATGGGACACAGTGTTGGCGACCACCTCAATGTCATCTGTCAAACGTTGCGAACAGTTGTCGAGGCGACCGTCCAATACTGTCACGCGGTAATAACTTTGATTTTTGAAGTACAGTTTGTACGAATGTTCCACCAATCGATTCCTACAATTTTAAATTCAAATTTTATCATCCAAAGTTTAAAAAAAAAATGTACAAAATAAAGTTTTTGACGTTTTTTGTCATGTTTGACGTATTTTCGGTCATCTTTTTCACTGTTATCTGACATTACTATTTTAATATTTCATCAATAATTCTTCAAAATCCTGTATATTTGAACAAAAAATTAAAAATAATGTAAGACTCGCCTAAAGCTCAACGCGATTCGACTTTCGAAATATTTAATCATCGAATTGATGAACGTGGCCGGAATGGCGACCATAAACCATTTCGCCAGTTGCCGGACAAAGTTCTGCGGTTCTTTTCGCACCGTATACTTGACAATGGCACCCTCCAAATTGGCCACGTAAATACTGAGGAACGTTCGCAAGAACAAACAAATGGTATGGCCGCTCAAGAGCAGCGTTTCGGTGCACAGCCATTTCGGGATCATTATACGATAAAGGGCGTAAAATTGGCGGAAGAACTCGAGGTTTAAGTTCGGAATGGACGACGTAATCGAGCGGGACAGTTTGCCCGATTTCACTTTGCCTGCGAAGAAAGGTAGAGTTGAAATATCCTCACGACTGCGCCAAATTGCGATAAATATACTGCTTCAATAGATGTTGCAACGAAATTGAAATATGTAATCAAGTTCTACCTAAACCTAGTTTTGTACTCACCATTTTCGACTTTGCCATTCTTCAGTGTGACTTCTTTCTTGTCCAATTCCAGTTTTTGTTCTAACCGGCCATTAACCAAGAGGTTATTGTTCGCACTATCTTCGGGTTTACTCGTTTCCCCCCCACCACTAGCAGCTGGCCTACTAGCGCCTTTGTGTATCAATCCATCGATGATGGGATATCCCACACGGACCGCATATGCCGTTAGGGAGACGGCTATCAGTCCCTGGGCGATATAGTGCTTGGGAAAGGGAAGGTTTTGCTCGGTTTTGGCGAGGATTTTCGAAATTACAGTCGGCATTTTTTTATCCAAGGATGTGCTTAAGAATTAGTTTAGAAGAGGTATGTTTGTTGCTGTTGTGAATGATGATGCATCAGTTTTGCAACATTTTCTTGCGGCGATTTTGTTGAGGAATTAATCTAAAAGAAACAAAGGAAAAAGTCGTTAATATTTATTTTGTTATATTTTTCAATAATAATCGGGTAAATTCGAATTAATGCGTTGTGGAATTTTCTAAGTGGCTGAATTAGTGCAATGCACTCGATGTTATAATAATGCGCTAATATTTTGCAATTTGTATAAAATATGAGAAAGTATTGAATGCAGCGGTGGTCTCGATTTGAAAGATTCCGCGCGGCGTTGCTTTTCTGTAGTTTTTTTTATATGAAATCTTGTGTTGTATCCACATTCGGTATATTAATATTAATCTGCAGATATATAAACTTATTTTGCAACAAGCACTTGGCAAGTTTGTGCAAAAAAATAAGCATTTACGAGTAGAGTTACGTCATTTCAAAATAAATGGAAATTCTGCGCAATTTTGTGCGAAATATGTAGTCTTATTAATTTTTATTTGCTTCTAACGCCTTCAAAATACTTTTGGCTTTTTAAACTACACACATAAAAAGTTCCTATTGTTTCGTTTAACAATTAAACTAACAACAGTTTGATTTAAACAATTATTTACCAAATTATCGTCATTAGAATGTATTAATTAAATTGAAAGAGCAAACATTACAGCAATCAAAAAATATCTAATTCGTTTTTTTAGCACCGCCATTAAATAACTTTAAAATATATGTAATGATACTAAAATTTCAAAAGGCTATGTATTTACAATGAATTTATTTAATTAAAATTAAAACCACGTAAAAATAACGAAAATGTGCACAAAAAATTTTTTATTTCGTACTTTAGTTTAAATTTCGCGCGATAATTTAATTTATAAAAGCCATGCGCAAACAACTGAATGCGTTACGAATAATTACGAATACACCGGCGCAGTTTCATCTCTTTCTATCCTATTGATATCGTTCGCGTTTACTGTAGTGCATTTGATTGCAACGAAACGTTTTTTTAACGAATAAGTTCAAATGTATATTCAACAGAATTTCTTAAACCGCCAGTAGTGAACGTTCAATCGATTCTTTGCAATGATTTCCTCAACATTTTACGGTCTAGTAAAATAATTGGAACAGCAATTAGATATGGCGTCAAATTGCTGAATCTACCTGCAATATATAATTTAAAATTTTAGTGCACAAATATATTTTTTGCAGATATTGCAACAGTATCTTTGCAATAACAAATTATTTTTGTACATACGTTTAAAAAAAATCTCGGCAAAAACGTAATATTGTTTGTGGCATTGAAATAATCTACATCAGTTTCTTTACAAAAAATATTGTTAATTGATAAAAAAATTACTCGATAGTTTATTCAAAACAAATTTAACAACGCACACAAATATTCATGACGTATTTTTTTCAAAAAAAAAAAATTCATTCGATAAATCAATTTCAATTTGACCTTTCAACAAGCATCCCTTAATTGAAAAGTTGTAAAAACAATTAAACGTAACGTACGAAGTATTTTTTTGTTACTGCAAGTTTCAATAGCAATTAAAAAATAATAATTATATTATTATGCTCAATTATGTTATTGCTGAATGCTGGATTGAAACTGTTTGCCTAGGAAGAAGCAAACCTATCATTATTACATACATATATTTAAGGCCCCCGGGGCTCCCTCGATTCATTTAATAATTGTATAGTTTCGGTTGATGGATGATAGTTGGAAAGTTACCACAATATTTTTTTTATAACGCCATTTTTAGATCGTAAACGTATGTTTTAGAGACGGAGGAAATTATGCAAGAATAATTTGTTTAAGCGGAGAGAGTTTCTTTAAACATGTTTCTTTATTAATCGTAATAAAAAAAAGTTACAACGATATAATAAATATGAGAAATATGATTATAGAGGCCATGTAATAAGTTAGCAACAAAAAATGGATCAATTTTTGTTGGTAATCAACGAATATTTTGTTTGATTAAACGTATATTTAAATAATAATGGACTTGTGACACGTTAAAAAAAAATTGTTGAATCAATAATAGCTAATTGTGAACAATTTTTTTGATTTATTAAAAAAAATTAAGTCATCATTGTACATGTTGTATAATAGAAGCCCAAGTATCGATCCCTGTGGAACTCTTAATAAATTACTATTACGCAGACATATATTTTCAGTCCTATAATGGATTGACTTTTTTTTTTTAGTAACATTTATTCGACCTACTTTATAAATTAACTTATCTATTGTACAGACCTGACCTGACTTTTTAAACAAACTATTTCAATGAAAAATTAAGAGCACTTAGTTTTGAGCAACATTTACTTGATCTATTTTTTAAATTACTTTTTCTATTTTACAAACATATAGGCCATTTAATGTCGTTGAACTGACCTGACCTGACTTTCTACGAAAAAACTATCGTATACGTGATATTAACAAGATTTAATTTTAAGCAACATTTTTTCGGTTTATGGCAATAGGCAATAGAACAGATCCCTGCGGAACCCTAAAAAAATATCTTCAGGCACAGGTATGTGGTTTTACAATCACAGAACTGACCTGACCTGACTTTCCAGGTAAAAGCTATTGGAAATATAAAACGTTTAATTTTGAGCTACATATATTTGATCTGTTTTTAATTTCCAAGTCATCGTTGTATATGTTAAAAAGCAGAGGTCGTAGTACTGATCCTCACAAAACTCTTAATACAATCTATTGAACAGATATATGCTTTCGGAGTCACAAAACTGACGCTAGCAGCATTTATTTGATCTATTTTGAATTATAAAGTCATCATTCTATATGTTAGATACGAGTGGCTCTAGTACTGATCCTTGTGGAACCATTAATAGTAGCCACAGAAATATGCTTTTGCAATGACAAAACTGACTTTTTAGAAGGGAAAAAAAGATTGGAAATACGAAATTAAACAAATGAGATAAAGAAAACCAAAACGTGGGATAATTTTGAAGAAGAAAAAACGATTAAACCAACAATACGAGCTTTTATATATTTTTAAGTGTTTGTGGTGAAATTAATTTGGTATCAAAAGATTCGAGTACAAAGAAAATTAAAACAGCGCAACAATATTTTTTTAATTGTAAACAAGAGTAGATTCATTGACCTCTTTAGCAGTTTCATCACACGCAGAACAATTAAACGATCTCGAAGATCAATCTGCATATTCGATTGATAAAAATTCCGAATATTAATAAAGCGCATAAATGAGCGCACCGCGCTGTTGCCAAATTGCAACAACAAAACACGCGCACGCAATACCAACCGACACAACGTGAATATTATCTCGGATCATTTCTGCATAAATCGAGCGCATGTCGAAGAACGAACTGCGCAAGCACGTACACTTTTGCTTTTTAATACGTCCAATGCCGCAGAAGGTAATCTACTATAACGAAAAAAAAAAAAAAAAAACGCTCGCACTGTTGGTGTCCGTTCAAATGTCAACATGGCTAGAAACAGCACGTCATCTGCACCAGATCTGTACTCAGCTAACTCCTTTATCTGTCTATTGCTATTCATCCTAACGTCATCCACTATCTGACCTACCTACCCCTAGCTTTCCCCCCTACTTTACCTTCTATAACTAATTGCATAATACCCCCCATGTCTAAGAATATGACCTACGCTGTAATACTCTCCAATAAATACTTCTCTTCTCCCTTACTAACTCTAGCATGGCTTCTTTTGTCAGTTTATCTGTCCTACTCTAATGTCATTACTTCCCACATACCGTTTAATAATATTCCTATTTTTGCTACATCTTCTTCCCCATAAATTTGAACTATAGCACTTTGTAAGTTATACGATTTTATTTTAGACCAGTTTTTTTCTTTTTTGATTCATAGAATCCCCTTGTTTCTTTTCCTATATTTTTATTTGCAGTGTACGCTTACTTTTTACGAGACTAATATGAAACGTATGAGTTGGTAGCGAGTTGTTATTATAACAAGTAACCAGGTGGATATGATGCAAGTCGACATATTGTAATAAAAGAGGTTGAAAAATATCGCCATTTATGTAAATACGTTCTTCATCAATGCGAGCGAATCTGTATGGAATTATTATAGAAGGATACAGGCAGCGGAGAAGTATCTTATATTTGCAATTTATATTTAAACGCAATAAAATAATTTCTACTTTTTATCGCATACATGAATTTGAGATTAATTAGTTTTTCATTTTATTAGATTTCGACAAAATCCATTTTTAGGTAAGAGACTCCCGATAATATTTATTAGTAATATTCTGATATATTAATATTTGTAAATCTTCGTTTATACGAATTTGTTAATTGCCGATGAATGGCAACACAGCGTTTGATCAAGGACATATATAGTTGGACCTAAGATATAGCGCCATCTGTGTTTCAATTAGTTAATCATGAATTTACGATTTCTATCGACCATTAATCAAATTTCCATGCAAAATGTGTCATAACGTGTAAAATTTTCGTTTGCAACTTCGAAAATATTGTGTCGAGAAATTTTTTGATAAACATAGTGCAGTGATAAAAATTTGGGCACTCAGCTGTTCAAAATATTCCAATTTTAATATTAAGGAATCGGGATTTTTTTTCAAATGGCGTATAGATTTTGGGAGTTTGAAAATTTTAAAAAAATAGCGAAAAAAGAGAAACAAACTTTTCAAATTCATTATCTAATCCGATTTTTTTTTTGCTCAAAATATGTCGTGTTCCTTATGAAACATGAACATGACAAACCGCAGCCTTAAGTTATTTTTTTTTAGATTCAATTAAAAAATATATATTTGTTTTCTAAATTGTAATATAGATGAAAATGTGATGGACATCAGCTCGATCATTTTTCTTTCAGTTCTAATTACGTTGTTGTTATAAAAATACAAACAGTTGTAAAAAGAAAAGCTATAAACAGTTTGTAGTAATAAGGTAATAATCGTTGAATTATTTCCATAACAATAGACACAAGAATGAAGTAATTGACTATGACCAATTAAAGTTGATAAACTCTAGAAAATTTATAATAACAATAAAAAACAATGGCGTAGTAACAAATTTAGAAATTTGTTTTATTTATTTTTGACATGAATCGCGATGGAACGGAAACAAAATCGGATAAAAGTCGAAAATAAAATGAATTGTCTAAATGATTGATTTATTGTCTAATTATTATTAATTTATATCGGATCACGTTTCAGCTAACAATAAGGAATATAAATTAAGAATATATAGTTGCAATTTAAAGTAGTTAAACGATTGTTAAAATTCTAAACAGTGCCTTATAAAAGAAAAATATAAACATTCAAACTAAAAACGATTTTTGATCAAATCACGACTAAATATCAAATATCGATGGTACTTTTTTTTAAATCTGCATGTTGAAATATAAAAAAAAAATATTTCAGAAATTTAGCTCATAAAGATTATCCCTAGCCTAAGTATTTCAAAAATGACTAGACTTACGATATTGTCAAGTTCGGCAAATTATTTATAGACACAGTACAATTAGTGTGAATTACCTAAAAAAATAATTAATAATACTAATAAAAGCTTTATGATTTGGTATGTATTTTTTAAATTTCATTTGACGTACTAGAAAACTATATATATAATTGCAAAATGTACGAAAAATTATAATCGCTAAATTAAATTGATAATTTTGAACGTAATTTTTTATGTTCGTATATATTTCGTGTATATTCGTATACATAACATTCTGGAAATATAAATTCGCGTTTGTTCGTATATATTTCGTGTTTGTTCGTGTATATTTCGTGTTTGTTCGTGTATATTTCGTGTTTGTTCGTATATATTTCGTGTACGTTCGTACGATTAAATATCGAATCGGATATTTTGACGATATTTCGATGTAAGTTCGTTAATGTGTAGCCAATTTGGTTTTTATTAGAACTCAAAACATAATTGAAGCATTTTAATTTCAATCGATTCGAAAATTAGATGCGGCTATAAAAATATTTGTCTTCTTTCGAGACGTCAAATATTAACGCACACAATTTGAAATATTCAAATTCGGTCGATAAAAAACAAAGATGACATTATAAAAGTTATTATTATTTCAGACAAGCTACAATTGCGTAAAAGATCTTGAATAATTTTGGAGGTTACTCATTTCAATGATTATTTTGTAGATTTGCCGCCTATTAAAGTTTTAATAAAAATAAAAAAATTATTGTTGGGTTTTATTTCCTCGTTGTTAAAATCATTAAAAATACATGTTGCGCCAATTTTTTTTTAATATTTAAAACATAGAAAACAAAACTAATAATAAAAATCATTTATTGATAATGAGATAAAATAAAAATAAATCATTAATAAATGTTTTAATCGGCAACATACGATCGAATTCAAAAATGGCAATAAAATTCTTTTGCCATTCAAAAAATTGTAAATATCTGATATTAACATTAACGACCTTTTCAAGTGCTGTTTGATGATTAAAAAATATCTCCACACTTAATTTTACGATGCGATTTTATGTTCAATAATCAATTTTGTAAGATACAGAACGTTTAGACACAGATTACTAACTTCATTAATTGTGTGCCTGTAAAAATAAAAATAAAAACCTTGGTGTATATAAATTATAGAATCTGATTGCTAAATCTGGAAATGTTAATTAATCAAAGTAATTATAGATCGATATAAGAATATGTTTTTCTGTTATAGTTGTATTTATGTAATTCCGTCGCAGATGGTTGGTAAAACATTTATTTAATAAAATATAAATCAAACTTTTACTAGCTTATTTTCTAACCTCCTATAAATAAATAATCCCGTCATTCAATGCAAGCGATAGTGGACTAATGTTCCTATAGTTCTCATACGAATTAGCTCAATACTTCTTCGGCATTATCTTTTGCTGTATTTTTTACAGTGTTCTCTACTTTATAAAGTTTTATCAGGTTTTCGTTGTTAAGCGGGGTGTTACGGTATATTCCAATAATAAATCGCCAATCAAAGTTTAAAGTTCATTCGTGATTAGTTAATGCATGTTACAGATAAATATTATTCCCATTTATGCGGGAATATTTGTGAATTGTTTTTAATAAAATTGAAAATGAACTTAGTCATGTTTGAAAAGAAAAAATTAAATACTTCCACAAACACGTGTTTCGTTAAAAATCGTTTCAAAGAATTTTAATAAATAACAATTAATATGCAAATTTAATTCAAATGTATTAATTTTTTTTGATATATATAGACATAATAATTTTTTAAGCATAATCATCGGTGTGTATAATAAAAATATATAATATATAATATGCGACTAGTATGTTTTTAATTAATCGCGTTTCTCGTTAATAATTAAAATTTTATTTTGAGAAATAACGTTACTAGCGTTTTTTTTTTTAAATCGCATTAGTAGTAATTATTTGAGTTAACTACGGTGATGTTTTCTGCAAATTAATTGCACAAATACAAAGTTTATTATATAAAAAAAAATCTTGAAAAAATGTACAGACGAAGTGAAAAATTATTTAAAAAAAACATTGTATAGAATATCACCCAAAAACCGTAACACAAAGCATTTATTAGCTAGATGCGCATTTCGGAAGCTATGCGCCCATCTTCAGTAGCACAAATAAAGCTCACTCACCGGGGTTGCTATACTTTAAAATGAACTAAATCAATTTTTTTTTTAACTCAAAACTAAGTACTTACTGTAAATAATTTGCAAGACCACAAAAAATAATCGGATAATTACTATTCACAAGTGCGCACCGAAATTGCTCTTTATTATCATCGGTCCCACAATTTGTTAAAGTTCGAAACAAAGCAAAATCGCGCTCTAAACACTCACCGATTGCATTTAATACGAAATTAAAGCATACAACAAAATGCAATTCAATTTGTAGCCAAACACAATTAGTTCGGGCGCACGACAAACAAAATTCGAATACCGATAAATACACAGGGCAGAAGGTCCCTCGAGAAACTAATCGACTCGCACGATACCCAACCGCTACCACTGAAGCAACAATGTCAGTTCACTTTCGATAACGCAACAACAAGATAAGCAATCGCTCTAATACCACCGATAAAGATAAGAACCCTCGACGAAATACCCGATCAAAAGTCGAAACTTTGTATTTTAAACATCAACCATGCATGATTCGATCGAACACACATACTCACGCAAACCGTCTCGGTCTGGAATCATTATTGGCGAGCACAAAGTTTAATCGAGTCCACGTCATTTTCGATCGCACTGAGCCAGATCAACAAACACACGCCGTTTTGTTGGTGCGGTGATATCACCGCGTTCGTTCGGTTGATAACGCCAGGGAATCAAATTGTAGTCGAATGCACAGGCACGCAACGCGGTGGTGTCGGTATCGAAGACGAACGGGGCAGCTGACGAGAAGGCTCCATTTGGTCAGCAGAGAAGCGTTTTACACGAACTGATGAGGTGGTGGTGGTGGTGGTGGTTGAGCCCATGTGATGCTGAAGCTCGACTGAAATGGGGAATTATCGATCGTGGTGTGCGCCACCGAGACAGCGGTTGCGGTATGTTGTTATTTGTATGTTTATACGAAACACGGTTCGACGCATGCCATTGTCCGCGATCGAAGGAACGGAATTGATGGGTAGAAACCGTCCGTACCGCGGACGATACTGCGGTTACATTCAATCGAATTGTACAGAGGTTTGCGTAGGTGGTATACAATGATTCACACACGCACTGTTGTTGCTAGTGCAGTAGCGGCTGGACTTGTTGGTCGGGTATGACATGGATCAGCTGATTCGCGTGTGAGGAGCTGCGAGGCGAAATGGAGCAGGATCGGGATTGTTTATTCGACTCCGGGAAAATAATGAACCTTGGAAAATGTTTTATTAATCTACGCTTCTTAGAAGCTAGGGAGCGAATTACGTTTACGGTAAATTTGCATATTTTGAGGAATGAGGGTTTTTAGGCCTTTTTAGGGTGGAAACTTTAACGTTGAATTGAAAAAACCAGGCGGAAACATGTAATTGCTAAGCAAAAAATTAAGCCAAACAAGTTACCTTTTTTCCACAGGGACCATGAATATTCGTCCCGTCCCCCGTTCATAGCCTCCAAACACCCACCGACCTTCGACACGGAAGATTACTGTATGTGGCGCACTGACGTTACCTAACCAGTGTTAGATTACTGTATGTATTTTTTACGGACATTTGTTTTGGTCCTTTTTGATGTTCATTTTGGGATTAAAATAATTTCGACCGCCTCGATTTTTTTTTGTTTATATGGTTTTTGGACCTTCCTGGACACAGAAAAATTAACGCCGGATTTTTACCGTAAACCACATTTTACCCGAAGCTAGTCGTGGGCAACGACACCGTAATTTCTGAAGCGGTCATTATAAGGGGCCTCTAGAAAAGATCACACATTAATGAATTCTTATACTTTTGAATACACATGAATGTATTCAAAATCAATATAATCATATTAAAATCTTATACAAATCAATCCGTTTTAAACGATACCCTAATTTCTAAAACGGTCTTTACACGAGGCTTCTAGAAAAGATCGCACCTTAAGCAAGTGGCGAAATTGCAATAACAGCTGATTAAGTTTAACTATCTTTTACGTTTCTTGAAAAATTCGATGTCTAAGTACTTTGTAAACGACCCTATAATTTCTAAAAATGTCCTTATACGTGGGATCCCGGCTTCTAGAAAAGATCGCACTTCGATGAAGTGGCGAAATTGCATTAGCAGCTCTATGGGTTTTCTATCTTTTATACTTCTTGAAAAATGCGATGTTTACGTACTTTCAACCGTTTTTAAGCGAAAGCAAAATTTCTAAAAACGGTTCTTATAAGTGGGATCCTGGCCTTTAGAAAAAAAATCACATTTCAAGGAAGTGGAGAAAGCAATATTGAAAAATTCGATTTTGTTCTTAATCCGGATATTAGTCTTACTTGCGTTGATTTCAAATTTAGTCACAATAAAATAACGAAGATGAATTCGAGTTTTTGGACATACTGTACAACTACAACATTAAAAGAAAACATCAATTTCAACTGACAAACTTTCGACAAACAGCTATTAGTACTTCCTACATGCTAAAATCGCGCAAATAGACAAAGCAATAATTGCAATAATTTTATTGACTTTAAATCATTTCCTATTGAGATATTAAATAAGTACTGTTGGCACTATTGCAGTACTACTACGGCGTCTATCGTAATAATTCTCACAATCGCGTATTATCCGGTTTTCCTATTGGCAAAGATACGCGCGGAAAAGTAAAAGCATCAATGCGGCAAGCAGTAAATGTCCCTTTACACCAATCCCAAACTTTCAGTGGGTAGTTCTGTTGTGTCTTCGCCAAATTAGCGCCACTATTGCAAACATCATAAAACAGAAAATAGAAAAATATTTTAACATTGGCAAAATTGAATAAAGAAACAGCCCAATCAAATGCCACAACCAACAATTTATAGATTTGGCTTAAATTAATTACCGATGATTTTAGATACAAAATAGCCCGAATTGCATACAACGATTCATTCCTTCAGTGTGAAATTGCTTACAGTGTAAACTAACAACCAAATGACACATTCACTCTTCAGTGGATACCGGAAATGTCCCACACGGCGGGTTATATACACTCTACACATTATCTCGTGAATATAATTGCAAAAATACCAACATGAGAACTGCATTCTGTAGGAGAGTTAATGTTCTTTTACAACACAATTTTGGGGACGTATTCGGGTCTACTACGCATAAAGTGAGGTCCGCCGACGATATAGCTATCTATATAAAAGAAAGGGGGCAGAAATTAAATGGTATGCGGGAAGTAAGGACTAGAGATTAGAACATGAATATAAATAGAAGTAAATGCAAAATGATGAGGTGTAATAATAGGAAAGGAATCGTAAAGCGTAGATTAGAAGCATTTGAAATGTGGTGCTATAGAAAGATGATGGGGATTGGTTGGGCAGATAGAGTGACAAATGAACCCGTGCTAGAGGTTGGTAGGGGAGAAGAGAAGTGCCCCAAGTAGCATAAACCAATGCAGCTATGGAAGAACCTTAAGTACTATGCTGCATATTACCGGATAAATGTTATTCAATAGTGAAATGGAAAGTTACCTAGTTACTTTCTTCATATTCAATGTATACCAGCGAGTAGAACCAGAAGAGTAAAGATGACAAATGAGAGTATATAGACGACTTTCCTCGTATGATCTTATAATACCCAGGTATGGTTTATCTCAAGACTGTTCAACACAGACATGCAACGTTTCTGGTATGATTACAGCATTCGTTAATGTTCAGCAATTTATAAGCTGATAAATACTTGGAAAATAGTTAGCCGATGTAAAACGATTCTGCTAAGGGTTTAAAAAAAGATGTCTAGTGTTTGACACATTCAATTTTTTAAAAACTTCATTTTATCGCTGCCAAAAAAATTCTTACGCTGCATTCTACAAATTCTTGTTACGAGTCCTACTAATCTCACAAAGCCACGATTACCAACGTTGAAAAAAACTCGTAAAAAATAAATTTCTTCTCGAGACAGCACTTCTTGCATTTCTTCTGTTAGCTGTGCACTTATATCGTCAAATTGAGAAAACCTTTGGACAGACAAAGCAGACGTTGTATAAAACATCACCCAAAAACTGTAACATAAAGCATTTATTATACAATTGAACGAAATATAATTGTAATAGCAGTTTCCCGCCTTCGCGCGACCTCTATCGTACTTATAATAAACTATGAAAAGGAATTGCAGATCCACTACGCAAGCGCATAACAAAATTCAGGGGTTACCAAACTAAACTAACCAAAAAGAAAAATGATTTGTTAATTAAATCGAATAGACAAGATAATATCGGGCGTGAATCTCGATTTTATTCTATGAATATAAATACTCGCATAAGCATTTAGTTCGGAATAGTTCCTAACATATTTAAGACACCACGTGTTCGTTTTTAAACAAACTTTAATCGCACCAGAACAAACCAAATGCGGATGTATTTATAAAATCAATTAACCCGGATTTAATGGCGTGGAAAAGCCACAGTATACGATATTACGATACACACACATAATAATTACAATATCTTTGCCGAACAATTCCTAATCCAGCGAACGCTAATCAACCGACTAACTATCCTCAGATAGCTCTATTTATAAAATATCAATAGGTAATTTTTCCGTCACGCGATCATTCGCACCAATCAAAATCGTTGATACTTTGATACGAAAACGTCACGCAGAATTTATTATAAGGACAGCTAATGTCAAACATTTGTTCAATTTTAAATTCATGTTTAATTACTAGAAATTTGCAAGTTATTTGAGGAAAATGACCTGACCTGACCAATAACTCTATCCCTCCTACCCAATCGCACCTCACTCCCTCCTATAGCACCACATATCAAAATCTTTCTTTCCTATTATCCGCGCCTCACAACCGTATAATACAATATACATCACTCATTATTTTGAATCATTACTTTCGGCATACCACATAATTAATACCAGTTCTACATTCCGCTGCCTTTCTACTAAAATTCTAATTGACAGAAACATACTAATTTACAGCTTACTTCGAAACATCCAGTATGATGAATATTGAAAGACAATCTATAGCTGTTGAAGATGAAAGGATTGAAGGTTCAATAGCTTGCGTGACGATTGCATATGGATGTTTCGAAGTTAATAAGTAGTCGTGCAAGTTCATCTTTTTATCAGATCGGATCGAGGGTCACCTGGGAGAAAGTATTGTGAGCTATAGCTGTCGATGGATGTTGTTATAGTTGTTTTTGATATGGTGGGTTTGCAGTATGAAGAGATTATGTTACGAAAGGAGTGACGGTGTTGTAAAAAGGAGCGAAAACCGGAAGATTATGTACATGGAGATGCGGAAGGCAAGTTGCTAATATACCTATTCGTTTTTATAATGGTAACTGAGAAGATTTTCTATTTTACATGAATTTTCGTATTTCATACAATTTCCTGCAGCTAGCGTCGATTAGAATATGAATTTTGTTTCATTTCAGTAAAATACGAACGAAATATTTTTGAGGTAGGTAATTTGCATGATATTTGACCATATGATGACGTAGGTAGTATTTAAATGTCTGACATCAAAGGTGCGCATGTGCCATACCTAAAATCCCATCCACCGTTGCCATATCAAATCTAAATGCTGATATTAGAAGACGCATTAAAAAAAAATACTTTCATCGCGCACTTCTTATTGAAAATATTTCCAATATTAGTACAATAATAGTTTATTATATAAACTACTGCAACTGATTTGTATTTAATTCTTAATTTATTGAGAAGTTATTGGGAACAGTGTCTAGAAATACTACCTACGTCACACAAATATTTTAACACTACCGCCAAAAAATATTTCATTCCATCGAAAGATATGATATATATTATATATGTCAAAAAATTGTATTATGATTGATAATTGTTGTTAATTTGAAAGACACCATTGAAGAATTAATATTAAAACAAAAGGCAAAAACACAAAACCTTGTTTTATAATACAATTTTGCAGTGTAATATTAAAAAATACTTTTTATTTGTAAATCGTAAACCGATTTTAAATTAATTAAACAGTTTTGATTCTTTGTTTGTCATATTCACATTTATAACGTCAATCAATTTATATATAAATATCCATTTGTTTCTCTTAATATTTTCAACAGTTAACTATAAACGCTCAGTAGAATATATAAATATATACAAATATATAAATTCCCATAAAATAGTCAATAAAAGTATTTAAAAAGTAAACAAATCATTGTTTTAATACACATAATTTAGTATAATGTTGGAGATAATTATTCAATAGACAAATGGAGACATCTAGTTACGATAGATGAAAGCTCAGAAATTGTTAGGTTTATTACAAATTAAACTCCGAAATAAATAAGTCCTTTTTATTTAGTAATTCAGCATCCGAGCGAGATCTGTCGTCAAATTATTTAATTAATTAATCCGTTTGGTCACAAAAGAAAAAAATTAACGAAGCAAATGATCATACCATATAATCAACAGTAAACATATTTTTATTTTGCATAAACATCATTCAACCTAAAATTTATCTGTCCCTTAGAATAATTTATATTGTATATAAAATTTTATAGAAAGCGACAAAAACGTCTGTGCTGCACTCTGTATTTGAACAACAAAACTAATTGGCCATACGTTACGTCATCTTTGGTCAATATATAGTTACGCAAGTGAAATAGAAGACAAATTGAATAATCAAGTCAAAATGTTCCAAGTTTTCACAAATTACTTGAAAAGAACATTCAGCGTTAAAGCTGACGATGAAGAATTAGTCGATCCACAAGAGGTCTTAAGAGTAAGTAAAAAATGCAATTGTTCCGCAAGAAATCTATAATATAACGTAACCTCAAAAATATATATTAAAAGAACCCTACATTTCCATTATATCATATTTTCAAGCTTTGGAGGTTTAAGATTTTTTTTTTTGCAAACCGAGCTGTGTGTAATTTTCATAGTTAGTTAAAGAGTGCGCAATCCTAAAGATTGGTTGGAAACAGCACGCCATGCCGATCTATCCTGAGCTAATCCCTTCATCTCCCTATAGCTATTCATCTCAACGTCTTCAACTATCTGACTCACATACTCCAATCTAGGCCTACCTACCCCTCTCTTTCCCTCCACTCTACCTTCTATGATCAATTGCATAATCCCCCCCATGCCTAAGAATATGCCCTACTAATCTGTCTCTCCTACGCTGTAACACTCTCCAGATACTTCTCTTCTCCCCTACTAACTCTAGTACAGCTTCATTTGTTACTTTATCTTCCCAACCAATCCTCATCATCCTCCTATAACACCACATTTCGAATGCTTGTAATCTACGCTTCTCTTCCTTTCCTATAGTCCACGCCTCACACCCGTACAGTGCTACACTCCAAACATATACCTTCAGTAATCTTTTTCTAATAATTTTCATATTTGCAACAATTTTTTTTTTTCAGATCGAATGCAGAGAAACGAAACATTGTGTGGAGATGTACGGGAAACTAACAGCGTGCAATGACCGAGTTAATTCCCGTTCGAAAACGGCCGAAATATGCTCTGAAGAACTATTCGATTATCTGCACGCTGTTGAACATTGCGTCACTCCAAGATTGATGTCACAATTGAAGTGATTTATTTAATTAGCAATTCATTGTAGCGAAAATTATTAGTGTATTTGAATTGTCAATTTAAAAATGTGTAAATATATTGTTTGAAACGGAAGATGTGAATTTGTAATCGTCAAAAATAAACGTATCTATGTAAAAGTACAATTCTGCACACAATACATTGTTTTATATAGGCAACTTAAAAGACGTTATTGCCTATTGAAGAAAATCGCTTTTTTTTTTAGATTTCCTCGTTTAGGGTTGTAAAATTATTCTAGTTAAGACAAGGCATCAATACTTGATAAAACTCGTTAAGATGAGAAAAATTATGTAAATTTAAAGACACAATCTGTTTCTTGAATTTTTTTGGAGAAATATAACAATATTATAAATATTGCCGCAAACTAAGAAAATTTTAAAGCCCATATTAATTAATTTTCGATAAATAAAAAAGAAACTTACCATTTTTGGGGTTCCATGTTGAACTTTGTAAAATAAAATAAAAATCTGCTGGGCGCAATCACTTCATTGCGTTTAAAATCACCAAACTGCTTAAAATTTTTGCAATTTCTTATCTTTTAACTTGATTCGCTGCAATGGAAGGAAAAGGACAAAATTAGGATGTGAGCGGTGTTTTTTTCTTTCAAGACCTCAAAAAGGCACATGAAAAAAAGCGAAATATAATTCGTTTAAGAAAAGTATTTTGACTCGGGATTTTGTCTGGATCTACTAAATAACCAGTTTATAAGATTTTATTCGTAAAATATGTAACTCCAGAATAAAATAATGGATAATAAGGAATATAATTAAGAGATATAATAAAGGAATGCATTGAAAATGTTTTCTTATAGATATTTGCTTCTACACGCTTATATTAGTAGAAAAACTTATTTCGTTTTTATTAAACAATTAATACGCTTAAATTGTAAAAGCGCCCGAATTGCCTATAATATATTAATCCTTACAATTATTTGTTCAATGAATAATAAAAAAAATATCGCAATTCAGTACAATAGTTAGTTCATGGGATTCTTTGCCCGCTATCTGAAATCAATCAACAACAAAAATCTTTAATACCTTTTTTTATACAAAAACCGCAAGTTTCAAATGACCTTAAATATCCTACCTTTTCAATCATTCTTTCATCCCCCCACCACTACGTGCTTCCAGTGGGACTCCCCGCCCCGCCATTACCGCTCATCACCCCCACCTTGAGTACATCGAAGCATACCTTGCACACCCTTAACGGCTTATGTTCGCCAAACTTTAAAACGGGTACTTCTTCATCGGAACACCTTTTCCCCAACACAACCAAAAAATATATTTAATTTAAAATGCTATAAAATTAATCAAAGTAAACTTCAATAAACCTTTCTTTCACTTGACATATGACATATTTGACATTTGACATAATTACAGCGCGAAGTGTGTTTTGTTTTTTCGTACCTTGAACACAATAATCGCCCACAATGACGACAGTGATGTCGCCGGACTGTCAAAGTGAATGTACGTCCGCATTCTTGACATGCGTCGCCCCCACTATTAGCGGTGTTTGGCCACGGGCCAGGGCTGGCCAATTGATCGAGTAGACGGTGCAGTAGTTGCTTAGAAGCAACCTAAAATAGCGACGAAATAATCCAAACAAATGTAGAAATAACGACATTTGAGGTTATAGATTTGTATTTTCATTTTAAAATGGGGGAGGGATGGTTAAAAAGTAAATTTCGCACAAAGTAAAAATGTACCTGATAATTAAAAATTGTAATACGCTCGGTATTTTCCGTAGCCAAACAAGCGTTTAGTTTAACTAAAGTTCTGCAGAGGTTTCCGTTACCTTTGGTATAGGCTAATAATAAGGGTGAATTGCCCTAAAAAAAAAAATTTTCGTTCAAAAAAATATACGAGCAAATATGCTGCTTATTTCAACCTCTAAATCTGGTTTATCAATCGGATAATTCGGCATACATTCGAAAAATAATTCGCAAATTGCCGCAGAGTTCTCTTTTCCGAATCGGCAAAGTTCGTGCAAAGGGTTACGACCCTTCAAATTCACAGCTTCAGCATTTACAGTCGATTCTGTTAATAGAACACGCACCTAAAGAACCAGACAAAAACACACCATTTTTTTACTAGATAATTGCCGGTGCATCTTGCAGAACCTCGTGTATACCTATCTTTAAAAAATATAATATTTTAACGCTTCCTTGCAGTTGTCTCCTAGAGAGATATGTTTATATATTCATGAGCACAGAGATACGTTTTTTAAAAACAATATTGTACAATCACAATACCTGAACATTATCATCTTCCCAATCTAAAAAGTGTGCGAATATGTGGTACTTAAAATGTACAATAAGCTGCTCAGTGCAATAAAAGCAATTAATGATATAAAAAAAAAATTAAAGGAAGTGTTAAGAAAATACTTTTAGAAAGTGTATATTATTTTGTAGATGAATATTTTCACTGATTTCTTAATTATTAATTATTGATATACTCCATTATGTAGTAAATTTTAATATAATTTTGTTCCATTGATTAATTTTTATCTATTATTAACTATATCACTGGAACCTTTACAAGCTGTAAACATTTACCCTACCATATGTAAACGTTTCATCTTATATCTTGACTTATATACATGTGTTTTCATGTCCCTTGATGAAATATATACTTTACTTACAACAGCTAAATGTCCCTCCCTAACCGCGATATGAAGAGCATTATCACCATTGGCGTCCGTCGCGTCATAATCGACATTATTCTGCAATAAAGCCGTCACAATTGCGGCGTTGCCACATTCTGCGGCAACATGTAACGCTGTCTTCCTAAAATTAAACAAACCATCTGCCATATTTCTCCAAACATTTCGAGAAAAGATAATCGTTTTACTTATGCGCATCACGGTCCTGTATTCGGGCCCCAGCCAGAATTAGACTACGCAAAAGTGTTTCGTTGCCGCTACTGGCGGCTAAATGCAGGGGCGGTGTTAAAGATGGATTCTGCACGCGACTGTTAACGTCCACATGTATCGATAGAAGGAAAAGAACGTTTTCTAGATCGCCTTTTTTAATTGCTGTGTGCAGGAAGTTCTGACCGCGAGAATCAAACTGGAAAACCGATTGGAAATATTGTTTTCGAGCTATTTTAAGATCCCACATTGACTTATTCAATTAAGAAAATGTAGTACCTGTTCCGCAGCGCTGGGCAGTTTATCTAATATACTTTGCGCGGCTCGATTATTTCGGAATGTTAACGCTGTGGCGAATGGAGAAAGGCCCGCTTTATCGCGAAGGCTCAAATCCAAACCTTCGATATAAACATATACAACGAACAAATATATCAAGCCATCAGAAAAAGTACAATTTCAAACTAACCCGGCACACTTAGAAGCAAGCTAATAATAGCATCGTGAGCACTTTCAATCGCCAAATGAATCGGCGTCTTCATGGCAGCGTTTCTCGTGTCCACATTAGCTCCATGTTCGACTAGCGTCTATACGTTTAAATGTTTAAACACACACAATATTTTTGTACCATTCTTTTGCTACCTGAACGACCGCTTCCAAACCCCACTCGCAGCACAAATGCAACGGGCTGGCTTTGTCTTTAGCTTCGTCCCCACCCGCCCCATTCGGCCCGGGCATTCTGGGCGAGTCCAGATCCGCTCCCGCTTGTATTAAGAATATAGCGGCTGTCTCGTTGTTCTCATCTATCGCTCTGAGTCAATGCGCGTTTGGTTTTGTTATCGATAAGAATAGTTCGTTGGGAGATTTATAGAGTAAGGTAAAAAAAAATCTCAGCAAATACCTTCAAATCTTATTAAGGATTGGTATATCTGGGGTACGAATTTTTAATAGTGATTCGCCCCTCGTGTGCTGTTAAGAGAATGATTTGGATGGGAGCAGGAAAAATGCACTGAAGGAACTATTAAATTAGGTACACAAATTTAGGATATTACGAACAAAAGCCTAGGGAATAATATACAACTGTTCGAGTATTTTTTGTTGAGGCAAATTAAAATCGGGGGGGGGGGCTCCACTTGGGTTGTGTTTAAGTTTTTCCTTTGCCCCGAAATCAATAGAAATAACGATTTTATGAGCGCCGTAATTTTATGTATATATATATATATATATATATATAAGCGTAAAATGTAAATGAGGAAATTTGGGGAAATGCACTCACCGAATCTGACTTACCTGTGCAAGAGCGTCTGCGTACAGCCTTCCGGACCTGCGCCCCAGCAGTCTGTGTCAGCGCCGTGCCTTACCAATATACTGGCGATATCCTCTTGGGCGCTATCCAATGCCGCCCACAATGGACAGTTGCCCAACCTGTCCGGGGCGGCCATGTCGACGCCGCGCGTGCATAGCGCGTCCACCACCTCGCCCAGTCGACAGTGAATGGCGAGCTGTAGTGGCGTCTCGTATTCCGACGTTCTAAAGCGAAAGGGATTTGTTGTTGGAAAATAAAGTGTAAGGTTTCAACATAAAACTGCGTTAAACACTACACAGCTTTGCATTTAGAACACATATGAGGGGGTCAGAATCAAAGGGGTGTAAGTGACAAATTTGTGAAAATTGTAACAAGTACAGCGTGTGGGATAGTTAAAGCATCCTCATACTGAGGACGTCTATAATCAATTAGAAATTGATTAAAGGTGGACCGGACCAACTTAGCTATATAGAATATTATAAATGAACTCACAAAATACTCAATAATATCATAAAAAGCAGTTATTTTAGTGAACAGAGTGACCAGAATCAGTGATAAAATCCACCTAGACGCGCTAAAAACTAACAAGTGCCGTTTTAATTTTGGATTCAAAGCGGCTCAGTAATATAATGAACTACCTCACCATATACGGAAGTGTGATACAATATCAAATTTTAAAACATGGGTGAAAAACTATTTTAAAGAAAAATAGCAGATAACCCTGCGCAATACTATATTATTTATAAGAAACTACTAAATGACGTAAAATATGATTTAAGTTACATAAAATAGGATATCTGCGTGTTTCAATACCACGCCAGTGGCTTGTTAAACAGCAGATATATTTTAAAATTACGATTTATACTGTTGCTGCTACTGTAAGGTCTGTACGATAAACTACTACACAAAAAATCGATTTGGTTTCGAGGAAAAGGGGTATAAAACGGGAAATATATATATTTTTTATCGCATAACTCGGATCAAGCAACGTTATTGAATGGTAATAGAGCCGTTAATATGTTTTTATAAGGTCTCTAGTTTTTCAAAACTGAATTAACTTTGGCGTTTTCTCAAAACTTTTAACCCTTCGCTTCTGACTCCCTCATATAAAGGTCGATATAACATGGCGGCCATTATTTTTGTACAGTGAAGCTCGCATGGTGCGTGACAAGCGGCTTGGTCAGCCATATTGGTACTAATAAATTTCCCCGATATTTAACAACAGATAACACGTATAATTTTGGCGTAATCGATAAATCAATACATTCAAAATGTGGCCTGTCTTACCCTTCATCGATATTTCACAATTACACAATTAGAGACAAAGATTATATTTGTATTTTTTAAATAAATTAACAAGCGCGATACGACCGGAGCACTGTGTGAAATAATACTGCTGCGCGGGCGCACTAGGCAGGAGCCGTCTAATAGCTCGAAGCGCGAGAACCAATGAGCGTGGAGCGTTAGTTTGAATATATTTGGCGCCAAATTTCAAATAAATTTTATTATTCAATTGCAATAGTAAAAAAATATATTTTATTGAAAGTGATAATGCTTTTAATTAAAAAAAAAATGTAAAAATAAGTAATTATGCAAATAAAGTACTTAGTTAGTTAAAGAGTCCGCAATCCTAAAGATTGGTTGGAAACAGCACGCCATGCCGATCTATCCTGAGCTAATCCCTTCATCTCCCTATAGCTATTCATCTCAACGTCTTCAACTATCTGACTCACATACTCCAATCTAGGCCTACCTACCCCTCTCTTTCCCTCCACTCTACCTTCTATGATCAATTGCATAATCCCCCCATGCCTAAGAATATGCCCTACTAATCTGTCTCTCCTACGCTGTAACACTCTCCAGATACTTCTCTTCTCCCCTACTAACTCTAGTACAGCTTCATTTGTTACTTTATCTTCCCAACCAATCCTCATCATCCTCCTATAACACCACATTTCAAGTGCTTCTAATCTACGCTTCTCTTCCTTTCCTATAGTCCACGCCTCACACCCGTACAGTGCTACACTCCAAACATATACCTTCAGTAATCTTTTTCTAATACCCAAGTCAATATTTGATCTTAAAATCTGTTCTTTTTCTACGAATGCCTTCCTACCCTGTGCTATCCTACACTTTATATCTACCTTGCTTCGATTATCTTTTGTGATTCTACTGCCTAAATAACAAAAATCTGACACATCTTCGATTCTATTATCTCCTATTGTGATCCTCATTTTTCTACTGCATTCCTTTTTGCACACCTCATCACTTTAGTTTTACCTATATTTATTTTCATGTTAAAATCCCTAGTCAATACTGCCTGCATACCATTCAATACCCTTTCTAAATTCTTTTCGCTTTCTTCCAATATAGCTATATCGTCGGCGAATCTCAGCATATATATTTTCTCTCCCTGTACATTCACACCTACACTATACTCTTCTTTTACTTTGTTTATTGCATCTTCTATATATAGATTAAATAATAACGGTGAAAGTGTACATCCCTGCCGAACTCCCTTCCCTATTTTTGCTACCTCTTCTTCCCCCTCAATTCTAACTAAGGCAGTTTGGTGTTTATATAAATTAAAAATTATTCTCCTATCCTTATAATCTATACCCGTTTCTTTTAAAATTCTAAACATTATGTCCCAATCTACATTATCAAATGCCTTTTCTAAGTCTACAAAAGCTATGCAAGTTACCTTTCCTACCCTCTTTCTTTTTTCTACTACCGTTCTTAGTGCTAGAATCGCCTCTCTCGTCCCTCTGTTTTTCCTAAAACCAAACTGATCTTCTCCTAGCCTTTCCTCTACTTTATTTTCTAATCTCCTATAAATAATCTTTAACAATATCTTCGATGCATGTGATAGTAGGCTAATGGTCCTATAGTTCTCACACAAATTAGCTCCTATTTTCTTCGGCATTGTTACTATTCTACTACGCTGAAAATCCTGTGGTATTTCTCCCTTCTCATATATTTTACAAACTAACCTGTATAATCGCTCCTGCATTTTTTCCCCTGCGTGTTTTATTAATTCGGCTGGTATCATATCAATCCCCGCTGCTTTGTTATTCCGTAAATCATTTAATGCTCTATGAAACTCTGACCTAAGTATGCTAGGACCTAAGTCATCCTCATCTATCTGTTCCACATTTTCTAGCTCCTCCATGTCCTGCTTACCTTTATATAAATCTTCAAGATACTCCTTCCATCTTCTAGCTTTTTCCTTATTTTCTGTGAGTTCCTTACCCTGCTTATCACATATAATGTTACCCTTTGGTTTTACTTTAGAAAAATGTGACTTAATTTTCCTGTAGCCCAAATCTACTTTACCTCTTCTCATATCCTCCTCAATATCCTCACAATTTCCTTTTATCCACTCTTCTTTCGCTAGCTTGCATTTCCTATTAATTAAGTTCCTTAGTTCCTTATATTTTTTCTGTCCTGCTTCTGTGTTTCCAATTTTAATTTTCCTTCTTGCTTCTATCATTTCAACTATTTCTTCCGTGATCCATTCCCTCCTACCTGCCCTTTTCTTTGTGCCTAATACTTAGTACTTACTTAGCGTTAATATCAGCACCATGATCGAGTAAGAAAAGGGCCGTTTTGGCATCTTCTTCTAATATAGATTGATGAAGTAAAGTGTAGTCTTTATTATTACGAATATTGACGTCGGCGTTGCCTTTTATCAAAATTGGTACCAATTCTAGGAATTAATAATTTAAAAAAAACACAACAAATATAATTAATAAAGCAATCAAGTACTTCTTTCTTAAATAATTTACAATCAACGTCGCTAAAATAAAACATACGCCCAATATACACTCACCCGTATTCTTTTCCTTCAACGTCATACTCAACGGCGTCTCCCCATCGCCATCTTTGACATTAAAATCGACTATCCTACCACCACCACCACCTCCATCTACATCCTTATTCCACTCCACGAACGCTTCGATGCAATCGTTGGAATTCGCGCGAACGGCATAATGAAGCGCCGTCTGACGGGCGGTGAGCTCAACTAAATTCGGATTCGCGCCCAATCGCAGGGCGACTGGTATGAAACTTTGCAAAGAGGACAAACAGGCTGTGTGGAGGACAGATTCGCCGTTCGTGTTCACGTGACTGTAATTCTATTTAAAAAAATGTGATTGTTTATTTGATGTTTGATATGTTTAAAAAATACATTAGAAAATGTATTTTCGAGTTTTGTCAGTATTTTTAGTAGCAAAAAATAAACATCGCGATGTGTGTTGATGTGGCTGTAATTCTATTTACAAAAAAACGTGATTATTCAAGCTGTTTTTAGGTGTATTTTGAGGTTATGTCCAAATTTTTAGTAGCAAAAATTAGATATTGCGATGTGTGTTGATATGGCCGTAATTTTATAAAAAAAAAATGGGTGACTGGAGTAAATTTTTAAAGCTAAATGTGTATTTCGGAGTTTATGTCAAAATTTTTAGTAGAAAAGCATTTTTTTGGTCGTTATGGATTCACCCAAATTTGGCCGCTTCTTTCGACGATCCAGGCGGCCGCCCCAGCAGCGCCCTGCTTCAATAAAACCTGCACTAAACTGTCGCCATCTTTATCGTACACCACATGCGCACCGGCGCCATTTTCCAATAGTCGAGCGGCGTAGCAGTTGGCGTCATCTGTGTCGCCCGCCTCGTACTTGCACAGGGCGTAGTAGAGGGCGGGGTGAGCGCCGCCTTGAGTGCGCAGGCTCAGGTCTAGATGGCGCTGCAATAGCAGCAGGTCAAAAATGGCGCGATTATCGGCCGAAATGGAAATGTGTAGGGCGGCACTAAGGAAGATTGGATAGTTTTTTAAAGTAAAATATTAGGAAAATATTTTTTTACTCTACGTACAATCCTTGGCGATTTTGTCCGTTTATATTGACGTTTTTACTAACGAGACTTTCGGCTATTTTTACGGAACTTTCTATGTTCGAATTTCCAGCTACTAAATGAAGAGCCGATTCATTTTCAGACCTGAAATAATACGTCAATAAATATTACGTCAAACAATTATATTTTGCGCATGCGAAATATAAATGCTTTTACATATTTATTTTTATAAATATTTTTATCGAGTGCATTATTTAAAGAAAAAAAAAAGTTTTGTAGGAATATATATTATTATAACCTAGTTGTCAAAGTGGCATCGCAATTGTGCTCTAATAGGAAAAGCGTTGTTGCCGAATCCTCGTGTTTGATGGCCCGATGTAAGAGCGTCTCGCCCTCGTTGTCGCGAATGTTAATATCAGCGTTGTGCTGCAAGAGGGTGCTGGCGATGCTGTTATTGTGCGCTCGGAGCGACATCTCTAGAGGTAGCTCGCCCTCTGGCGACCAAACGTTGACCACATTCGAAAGCTACAAGAAAAAAAATTGATAATTTGATCATTTTATCAAAAAATATCTACCAGCTGGATAGTTTGTAAAAAAAAATTGTCAAATTGTGCCAAATACGATTCAAACGAAAGCTTTTTATAAATATATGTTATAAAATTTAATTTGGATCATTTTTGACATTTTTGCAAAAAGTTACGACCGCGTTTCCTCAAAATGTATGAAGAAACGTTCTTTTTTTTAAATAAATAAATGTCAAATACACTCAAATAAAATTCTACAATTTTTTTGTAGTGTTATAAACGTTTTTAAAGGTAGAATTGCACCGCCTTTAGCAAATAATTTCTGAAATAATATGAAAGGTCAATTACGGAGGAGCTGGTAAAAGTGTGTGTGGACTCGTTCTATTTTTAAGCGAAATATCAGATCGTTGCTATTTCCGTTTATTATCAAATATTTAAAATAAAGCCGAGCGAAACATGTGGTATCAACATGTGGCATTCAACCAAATTAAAAAAATATATACAACTAGACGATAATGCTAATTTTTTTGTAAATATATTTACATTTCATTGCAGAGAATACTCCTTTTCAAAAATTAAAATATGGTACGACAGGGCCGGACTATTTTTTAAATTTATAGTCGTTTAAATCGATTATTACAAATAGACACAAATACAGCAAAAAAAAGCGAAAAAATATTGCAAAATATCAAATGGTATCGTTAATTTTTAATTATTATTTTTTTTTTACATAAAAATTTGATTAGTCTGGGGAGGGGATAACAATGACATTGCATTATATTGCTACGTCAACGATAGTTTATACAGCAACGAGTCCAGCGGCAAGTTAATACAGAAGTCGAAAACAGTTGAGCATTGAGAACGTGACGAACAAGTCGCGGCATGTTGTGCTCATTTTGAAGCATTTGTTTCGTACTAATAATTTGGTTCGAAGAAAATATTGATGACGAATAAAAAACAAAATAAAAAAATATATATATAAAATCAGTTTTTAACGATTTTTTTTCGTAACTAAATTAATTTTTTTAATAAATATTTATAAATCACGTCATCATTATTTGTAAATCAACTGTCGAATTAAAAAAAAAAAACAAGAAACTGTTGCACTCGATATTTCTCTGATAAGTTTCTGGTGTATAATTAAATTATATTATCAGTTTTAGATTAAAAAAATTAAAACAAACCTTTCGGATAAGTTTAAAAAAATTGTGCAAGCGATAATAAACAAGCCTTGGATTTTCTATATTTGTTTTTCACAATGGATTCGATTGGAAAATAAGTTTTTCAAAAATAGTGCCATGTTAATATTTTTTTTATTGTGGTAATAAGTGCAATTATTTTTTAATTTGAGAATTTTTTGTATTTTGAACATGTTTTTTGATCACGTTATTTTGCGCGTGATACTCATATTAGTGACAAGTAAGTAAATAAATAAATATTTTATATTAAATATTAATTTAAAAAACACATAAAATTTCTTGATATAAAATTAATTAAATTTCTTGAATTGAATTCGATTGAATTGAAAAGTAGCAAAATTGCAAAAATATACAATAGTTTATAATAACAATGCAAAACAATATTACAATAGAAACGTTGCAATATTCAAACAATAAAATACGCGGTCGAGAAATTGTAAAGAAATTCGCTTTGGCGTGCAATTTTTATTTTTTTTACGGCTCGGTTCAAAAATTATTTTAGAAATCGGCTTAAAAATATGTAGGCCAAGTATTTTTAGACGACGGTCAATTTGGAGTGAAGGTGTATAAATATATTCTCTTTTACATTTTATAAAAAACCGGCTTCGATTCAAGTATGTCAGTCTTAACAATCGTTAGCATAAAACGTTTAATATTTTTAAGCTTATTTCTTAAAAAAAAAAAAAACATTCCCTATCGAATTTACAGGACTTATATTATCAAAGGGCCGGCCCTGTATAAACGATGGCGTCCAAAAATCTTGGGCCCAAGTGAAACGTGAATTTAATCTGCCTGTGGGTTAATTAGTGCATGGTTGGTAAATGGCAACACTGGTTTATGTTAATTAACGTTCAACAAAAGATCGATCGATATTGTTCTCAGCTATGAAGTAGTTAATGTAAAACGATTGCTTTATATGGACTAGAATAATTATTTTGTTGTGCAAAAATAAATTAACTTGACCGCGGTGCGGCCAACCTTAAACCAGTGGTTCTCAACCTACACAATAAAAAAATAATTACCGTTTTATGTTTTTATAAAAAAAAACGATATATTTTGTACTAACCTTTTTTTTTTAAATAGAACAGTCGTGTGGATGTGTTTTTTTTTTTTTTTCAAATATATATTAGGAAAGGTTTAGGTTAGGTTATGACATATTTTGGAGGTATTAGTTATGTCAGTTTTTTTTTAAATCGCCAAATGTTAAAAAAAAAATTTCTAGTTTGAAACTCTGCCAAAAAACTAGCACGCGAATGGAAAAATTCGTCAAGGCCTTAATATATAAGTTGGAATATTTATAGCAGCTGAGTGTCAAATTTACATCGCTGCATTATTATGGCTGTCAAAAAAATTCTTAGCTCAGAAATTAACAAACACTTTTGACATTACAAATGAAAAATTTCTACTTTTTGACACATTTCATATGAAATATGTGATTACAGGTCGCTAGAAATCGTAAATTTACAATTGCCTTGTACACACCCAGATGGCGCTTATGCCCAAACAGGTTTGTCGTTGATCAAATGCTGTGTTGCCATTCAGCAGTGGTTAAAAATATCGTATAAATGAAGATTTTTTTTTTAAATGGCGTGACATATTGAAAAATATATACTAAACAATTTTCTAGCGATTTACTTTTTTATTTTGTCTGATTTCGTGGATTTTCCTCGCAGTATTATTTTTTTCGCCCCATTCAAAATAAAATACTAAAATTATTTAATAAAAATGCACTTAGATTATTTTTATCCACGTAAATTTTCATAGAGCATTAAATGATTTACGGAATAACAAAGCAGCGGGGATTGATATGATACCAGCCGAATTAATAAAACACGCAGGGGAAAAAATGCAGGAGCGATTATACAGGTTAGTTTGTAAAATATATGAGAAGGGAGAAGTACCACAGGATTTTCAGCGTAGTAGAATAGTAACAATGCCAAAGAAAATAGGAGCTAATTTGTGTGAGAACTATAGGACCATTAGTCTACTATCACATGCATCGAAGATATTGTTAAAGATTATTTATAGGAGATTAGAAAATAAAGTAGAGGAAAGGCTAGGAGAAGATCAGTTTGGTTTTAGGAAAAACAGAGGGACGAGGGAGGCGATTCTAGCACTAAGAACGGTAGTAGAAAAAAGAAAGAGGGTAGGAAAGGTAACTTGCATAGCTTTTGTAGATTTAGAAAAGGCATTTGACAATGTAGATTGGGACATAATGTTTAGAATTTTAAAAGAAACGGGTATAGATTATAAGGATAGGAGAATAATTTTTAATTTATATAAACACCAAACTGCCTTAGTTAGAATTGAGGGGGAAGAAGAGGTAGCAAAAATAGGGAAGGGAGTTCGGCAGGGATGTACACTCTCACCGTTATTATTTAATCTATATATAGAAGATGCAATACACAAAGTAAAAGAAGAGTATAGTGTAGGTGTGAATGTACAGGGAGAGAAAATATATATGTTGAGATTCGCCGACGATATAGCTATATTGGAAGAAAGCGAAAAGAATTTAGAAAGGGTATTGAATGGTATGCAGGCAGTATTGACTAGGGATTTTAACATGAAAATAAATATAGGTAAAACTAAAGTGATGAGGTGTGACAAAAAGGAATGCAGTAGAAAAATGAGGATCACAATAGGAGATAATAGAATCGAAGAAGTGTCAGATTTTTGTTATTTAGGCAGTAGAATCACAAAAGATAATCGAAGCAAGGTAGATATAAAGTGTAGGATAGCACAGGGTAGGAAGGCATTCGTAGAAAAAGAACAGATTTTAAGATCAAATATTGACTTGGGTATTAGAAAAAGATTACTGAAGGTATATGTTTGGAGTGTAGCACTGTACGGGTGTGAGGCGTGGACTATAGGAAAGGAAGAGAAGCGTAGATTAGAAGCACTTGAAATGTGGTGTTATAGGAGGATGATGAGGATTGGTTGGGAAGATAAAGTAACAAATGAAGCTGTACTAGAGTTAGTAGGGGAGAAGAGAAGTATTTGGAGAGTGTTACAGCGTAGGAGAGACAGATTAGTAGGGCATATTCTTAGGCATGGGGGGATTATGCAATTGATCATAGAAGGTAGAGTGGAGGGAAAGAGAGGGGTAGGTAGGCCTAGATTGGAGTATGTGAGTCAGATAGTTGAAGACGTTGAGATGAATAGCTATAGGGAGATGAAGGGATTAGCTCAGGATAGATCGGCATGGCGTGCTGTTTCCAACCAATCTTTAGGATTGCGGACTCTTTAACTAACTAAATGATTCTATTACAACAAAATCTATTAAAAAAAAAACGTAAAAAATCCAATGGGACATTTTTTTTTTTAAGAAACCATTGTTAATAATAATAAGCGAAGACGCCTGCTAATTGAGAAATAAATTATTCATACGAAGCAAAAAAAACACGCACCGCACGTAAATAAATTTATATTATTATAATTTATATATTTTATTTAATACAAGAAGGGACTTGTTTGAATTTCTTCAAGATGATATACTCGTAAGAAACATATTTAATTAATTAATTAATTAGTTAGTTATTTAATGAACTGTAAGAACAGTAAAATGGATGTTAAGCAAAGTTAATAATTAAATTTTATATATATATATATATAGTTATTTTTTTTTAAAAGAAATAATATTTAAAAATATCTCTATATATATTTAAATTGAAATACTTTCAATCAATAAAAACACAAATATTTCTTATTATATATATTATACAATATTTATTTATATCCCTCCCTGTAATAGAATAACAGCGCTCTATAAATAGATTAAATTAAACCAAAATTACGCGAGCAATAAAGAAGAATTTCTGTTATTAAATATGTCACATATGTCATTGCGTGTTGGTCACACATACGGTTATATAGTACCTAATTACGGACCTGGTAATTGTCCCTCCGCAGATGCCAGTTTATCAACCGTATCCTTATTATCAAATATTATATCCTAACAGCGCCTATATGGGCCGTTCAACAAAAATTCGTCAAACTAAAATTTTCTGTTTCCATTTTCATTAATATAAAAATTCAATAAAATATTTTATTTTTAATATTTATAAACCCAAAGCAATTTTTCAAAAAATACAGACATAAAAAAAATAGTTAAGTCGCATTTTTTATATATAGTATATTTTTTTGTAATTTGGTAATATCCTGTATTATTTCAATTTAAACTATAAAAAAAATTCTTTTTTAAGGAAAAACGTGTTTCGAATAAATAAAATTGTTGCTTCATTAACACAGTAATTTTTTAAATTTAAATATGTTATCTGAATGCATTTTTCAATCCTACATTGATTAGTCTAACAATATTCTTCTGCCCACAAAAACTGGTAAATACCACTTCCTTTTATAAATGTTTTAATTCATTTGAAATAATTTTAATAATACATTAATTTAAAAGACAATTATCCAAATCAAGCGCAGAAATATTTATTTTTATATTATTTTTGCAATGTCTCTTTATATCTAAATATCTAGTTAATTATTTTGCATGTAAAATCTAATTTCGTAATTATCTTCAAATTGCTAAAATTTCTCTCTTTAATTTAAATTGCGTCAATCGTAAACGGGCAAAAATTGTGCCAATTACGCCATTAAAACTTCAAGCTAATCTGCGACAATTTCGCAGTTTAAAATACGAATTTACGGTATAAAATTGTACGGTAGAAATTCATTTTCAAGCAATTTTTGTTGATATTTCATTTTTGCCGTTTTATTGCCAGAAAGCAACGTCGCAACATTTTTGCGGTTTGATTTAAATTTATATAATTTAACAAAGAAATTGTTGTTTAATGCGAAAATAACTGTAAATGTTCTTGCATGTACATACGCATTTTCGTTCCAGAAGAATTCATTTCAATTTTTTTTATAGAAAAAAACTAAATAATAATTACAACATTGAACTGTAAAATTATTGCTCAAACATAATTTGATAAACAAACAAAAATCGAATGCAATTTATTGAATTTCTTTCGGTTTTATATAATAAATTATAAAAGTTAAAAATGCAAGCACGTATTTAATTTAGTTTATAAATTCCTCTACAAATGTCTATGAAATTTCCACAAAGAATTAAATTCAAAGCACGTAGAAGTCATAAAGCTAGACTTTCTGTTAAACATTTAAACTCATTAATTTTTTTTAAATGTAAAACATTTATAAAATATCTAGCAAAAATAAATTTTCAATTTTTGCGCACTAACTAAGCTATTTTTCTATTTTTTTTTATAGTTTTTCATCATATAGAAGGAGTTGTGCAATGCTACAAATGTTCTATGGTGCTGCCCTCTTTATATTCGAACGAAACGGCGAGATTGTGTGCAAATTTCGATTACTCGGAAAAATATATTGTCAATTGTGAACATTCCACGCTTTGTATGAAAAAAGACTTTACTGTTAACTTGGCCAGTAAGTAAATTAAAAACTAAATTAATGTCTTTTAAAAATCCCCTTCTATAAATGTTAGTTTACGCCTCTAAAGCCGCTAATCAAATTAAAAAAAATTAAAATTTCACCACTATTAATAGAGGATCTTTAGGATTGCGGACTCTTTAACTAAACTTAACTTAATAGACAATTTGATATATCACTTCACTATTTTTTTTTATCAAAACGGCCTATGAATCCTAGCCGCTATTTAATTTTTTTTAAATATAATTTCGGCGCTGTTGTGTAGAGAATTTAATTAGCTTCAATTTGCTGTCACTTAAATAGTTACTTAGTTAAAGAGTCCGCAATCCTAAAGATTGGTTGGAAACAGCACGCCATGCCGATCTATCCTGAGCTAATCCCTTCATCTCCCTATAGCTATTCATCTCAACGTCTTCAACTATCTGACTCACATACTCCAATCTAGGCCTACCTACCCCTCTCTTTCCCTCCACTCTACCTTCTATGATCAATTGCATAATCCTCCCATGCCTAAGGATATGCCCTACTAATCTGTCTCTCCTACGCTGTAACACTCTCCAAATACTTCTCTTCTCCCCTACTAACTCTAGTACAGCTTCATTTGTTACTTTATCTTCCCAACCAATCCTCATCATCCTCCTATTACACCACATTTCGAATGCTTGTAATCTACGCTTCTCTTCCTTTCCTATAGTCCACGCCTCACACCCGTACAGTGCTACACTCCAAACATATACCTTCAGTAATCTTTTTCTAATACCCAAGTCAATATTTGATCTTAAAATCTGTTCCTTTTCTACGAATGCCTTCCTACCCTGTGCTATCCTACACTTTATATCTACCTTGCTTCGATTATCTTTTGTGATTCTACTGCCTAAATAACAAAAATCTGACACTTCTTCGATTCTATTATCTCCTATTGTGATCCTCATTTTTCTACTGCATTCCTTTTTGTCACACCTCATCACTTTAGTTTTACCTATATTTATTTTCATGTTAAAATCCCTAGTCAATACTGCCTGCATACCATTCAATACCCTTTCTAAATTCTTTTCGCTTTCTTCCAATATAGCTATATCGTCGGCGAATCTCAGCATATATATTTTCTCTCCCTGTACATTCACACCTACACTATACTCTTCTTTTACTTTGTTTATTGCATCTTCTATATATAGATTAAATAATAACGGTGAAAGTGTACATCCCTGCCGAACTCCCTTCCCTATTTTTGCTACCTCTTCTTCCCCCTCAATTCTAACTAAGGCAGTTTGGTGTTTATATAAATTAAAAATTATTCTCCTATCCTTATAATCTATACCCGTTTCTTTTAAAATTCTAAACATTATGTCCCAATCTACATTATCAAATGCCTTTTCTAAATCTACAAAAGCTATGCAAGTTACCTTTCCTACCCTTTTTCTTTTTTCTACTACCGTTCTTAGTGCTAGAATCGCCTCCCTCGTCCCTCTGTTTTTCCTAAAACCAAACTGATCTTCTCCTAGCCTTTCCTCTACTTTATTTTCTAATCTCCTATAAATAATCTTTAACAATATCTTCGATGCATGTGATAGTAGGCTAATGGTCCTATAGTTCTCACACAAATTAGCTCCTATTTTCTTCGGCATTGTTACTATTCTACTACGCTGAAAATCCTGTGGTACTTCTCCCTTCTCATATATTTTACAAACTAACCTGTATAATCGCTCCTGCATTTTTTCCCCTGCGTGTTTTATTAATTCGGCTGGTATCATATCAATCCCCGCTGCTTTGTTATTCCGTAAATCATTTAATGCTCTATGAAACTCTGACCTAAGTATGCTAGGACCTAAGTCATCCTCATCTATCTGTTCCACATTTTCTAGCTCCTCCATGTCCTGCCTACCTTTATATAAATCTTCAAGATACTCCTTCCATCTTCTAGCTTTTTCCTTATTTTCTGTGAGTTCCTTACCCTGCTTATCACATATAATGTTACCCTTTGGTTTTACTTTAGAAAAATGTGACTTAATTTTCCTGTAGCCCAAATCTACTTTACCTCTTCTCATATCCTCCTCAATATCCTCACAGTTTCCTTTTATCCACTCTTCTTTCGCTAGCTTGCATTTCCTATTAATTAAGTTCCTTATATTTTTTCTGTCCTGCTTCTGTGTTTCCTATTTTAATTTTCCTTCTTGCTTCTATCATTTCAACTATTTCTTCCGTGATCCATTCCCTCCTACCTGCCCTTTTCTTTGTGCCTAATACTTCATTTGCTGCTGTAGTTAACCCATTTCTGATTTCCCTCCATTCGCAATCTATGTCGTTCCTAGATGTTTAAATATTTAAAAAAAAATATTAAAAAAGGGCCCCATTAAAACATAAGTATATTACATAATTATAATAATATACTCAGTAAATAGAAATTATAAAATCAAATAATTTTTTTATTAATTTTACACAATAAATCCATTTTTTTTTCTATATTCTTCATTCAGACCCGATAAACGGTACCGTCCGCGACTGCGCCCCCCAACGATACGACTACCAACAATACAAAGACGGAAAATGGCAACTAGAGGTCGCCATCGAAGAACCGTACGAGGAAGGATGCTCCCTTACCGACGACAAGGGACTACGCAACTCAAGGACACAATACTGTTACTGTAGAGGCGACTTGTGCAATTCCGCAACACTGGCCATTATAAACCCATGGACAACACTGTTGCCGATTATAATCGGAACGTGCTACTATCTGTGATAACTCTATAGACGTGGCTTTATACTGTGATTTTCTTTTAATTCATACAAAATATACCCAGTGACAGATATAAAATAAATTGTAAAGTGACAAAATTTGACAAAAATGTTTTTTTTTTGCCGAAAAATTATGAGGAATTTTCAAGTATCCTGTTTGCACAAATAAATTGTATATTTTAACATGTTTTTAGATGAAACTCAGACAATCATTTCATTGTAATGTAAACCAATTATAAAATGTAAATATTATTGTTAAGACTAGCTGTAATGTTTACCAAATTTTAGCCGAAATAAATACATCATTTCACAACATAAACGCCACCAAATTTTACAAACACATATACCAAAAAAAATTACAAATTCTAACATAAAATAAAAAAAATTGACGACTCACCCAGCTAGAATTCTCCACCAAACAAAGGAACACGACGTCCTCCCTCTGCAATCGGACGGCCGCATGCAGCGGCAACTTCGCTTTGCCCTTCAACATCTCGTACAGCAACGGACCGGACATATGGCCGAAGCTGTCCGGTGTGAGATCGTGCCAGTGGGCGGATATTAGGCCGCTGCAATAGTCGCGCAGATTATGCGCGGCGATCTCTTCCGCTACCGAGTAATATTTCACGCAATTGTGTACGGAGACCGTGCTGATTAGGGAGTCCTCTAAAAGATGCACGAGGGACGCGAGGTTGAATGCAAACGCCTGCCGAATCACCTAAAGGGAAATGTACGATTTAAGACTTGAATGTGGCAGAGTTAGAACAAATTACACGAGTATTTTTACAATTTTAAAACACCAACACTCTATTTCTCCTTCCAGATAACACACCAGCGCGTGGTGTGTGATCTTTCATTTAATTGATAATTTTAAATTAAATTAAATTTAAAATAATTTTAGAGGCGTGACAAGATTTCAATATGACAGTCATCTAAGATGTCATTTTATAAACGCGCCGCGGGCGATTTAATCCCCCTCCCCCCCCACCGCCAAAAACTCATCTTACCTTCAACGTCAACTCGTCATTATCCACAATCTGCACGGATTCGGTATACATCCATTTGACAATAACCTCCGCCACCTCCGCGTCCATATCACCCCAATCGAGCACTGCAGCGTCGCCCGTCACGGCACCCTCCCCATTTACAGTGACGTTACGTAGCATCTCCGAGTGCGCAAACAGCACTAATCTATGCGCGTGCAATAATTTGCCGTCTTTTAATCGGATTTTAACGTCGCTGTATGCGGAGTTATTGTACAGCGTCTTTATTTTGGTGATTAATTTAGCGGCGAATGTGTTCTCTTCGGTGAAACCGTTCGTGGCCGCCAGACTTTTGTATTTCATGCCCAGTTCGGAGTATTTGGCTTGCAGTTGGGCGTATTGGTCGGTTAGGAGGCCTAAATGCTGTTGGAGCTTCGATATTTCGGCAGCCGATTTGGCTGAATACGCTGCGAAGGAAGGAGATTCGTATTGTAGTTAGTATGTACGTGGGGAGGTATTGATAAAGACCTACCCATTGCTTTTGTAGGGTATTTAAACGGTTAAAGCATTCAATTTCGCACAAATACGCCGCCCAAATAGATAAAAAATGGATTTCACGCCTGACATAACCTCAATTTTGACAGTAAAGCGATAAGACTTATCCTATCTTAAAAAAAACGGATTTTCCGATTTAACTTATAAAATAATTGATTTCGCATAGTATATTATGCAATGTGCACAAAATATCGCACCATTATCATATATTTCGTGCTATAAAATTAATATTTATAATTAATTAATAATTTGACAACCACTTGACATATATGCGCGTTTATCAGCTGTTGAGTCAAAACAAGTCAAGGTTGTTGGTTCCAACGAGTTAAATCTCCAATTATCTTAAATTAGTAGATAAATAAAATAAATACACGATTGAAGTCTTATACAAACAACTTCGTTTTAATCTTATCTACTCTTCATGTTATGACAGCGGTGCATATAATCAGTTAACATGTCCGAATCCGGCGAGAACAGAGTTTGGAGCCCCGAAGACATTGTAAACAATGCTTCTAATTGGAGCCTCGCGGCCGATAAAGAACTTTTACGACATTTATATAATTTATCCGAGGTTCTACTTTTATTAAACACTCAAAAACCAATTTTAAATAGCACATTTCTTTTAGAAAATCCTTTCAAACGCTGCTAGAACAAACGACAACTTAGTGGAACTTATCGACAGTTTGGACAGGACCGGATTGTCTTTGGACCTAGCTAATATCGAGCTGGAGAATCTCCATCACACGCAATTTATAGAAAGCCGCGTGTACGAAGATGACGATGAATTCGAAGCGGATGAAGTGACCGATGTCCAAGTTAAGGTTGATAAGAAAACGGAAGAGGAAAAGATACGGAAGGAAATAGAGGAGGGTCTTTTGCAAGCTGTCAAAGCTGTAGAGGAATATTACGAATACAAAGAAGTGCCGAATAGCGACAGTGATGATGAGACTGATTCACCAAAGTTTGTACCATCTCAATATTACGCTGAATATTTGTTAAAAATTTTTTTTATAGTTTTGTTTGGCAACCGAAAGATCCGTATTTGACCCGCCCTCTGCCAAGTGTAATTGGAACTACGGAATGGTACCGAAAATGGCACGTTGGACTACTAGATGACAGTTCAGACGATGAAGATGTCAATTCGAATGTCAAAGCTGTTAAAACGCTCAAAGATGATGTCAATAGTCAGAGTAGTGACGATGAAAGATATTTACCACGTTTAGATCGACGATCTACAATTCCATCGAATAAAGAAGATGAGCGAAATAGTCGGGTGCGTATTTGGGTTTTTTTTTTTTTTTTTAGTGTAAATACATTTTTACATTTAAATACAATTTTTAGCAGTGGCGTCCGAGTGATATAATTGACATTGACAGCAAGAATGGCTTAAATCCAATGGCAAATTCGACTTTAGTACCCGATACGGGTCTTTTTAGTGAGAATAGTGAAAAAGGCGGTTCTTTACCGATACAGGTATATAGTTAATTATTACAAAAAATCCTTTTACACAAAATTAAATGACAACACTGTTTACATATAACGAAGAATAAAATGCAATAATTTACTTCGAGTTATTTTCGAAGAAAAAAACAAGCCAAATATTCTTCTAGGAGCCGAATTTATCTTTCGCCGAACAATTAGCACAAAAACTTGGCAACATTGCGCAAGCGCAAGAATCTACCAAACCCGCAGAAATAAACACTAGACCTATTAAGAAAGCTCCAACAAATACGGGTAAAGAAAAATCACTCACTCGCGTTCATTTAAAAGGCTTTGCGTTATATATTTTTGACATTTCTTTGACAGATGTCAATGTATTCTTTGATGAACCTCCGCCAATATGCGCTGATGACGATTCAGACTCGTCAGACGACGCTATGTTTGGCAAGCCTGGATCATCTGGAGGGGGATTATTTGGACGCAGCGATGCCGGTTTGTTCGATGATTTAAAAGAAAACGAAACGTTTTGGGGCGAATCGAATGTAACCGACCGAAATAAAGGTTCGTTAAAATTTTTTTAAAGGCATTTAATTATTAATTTTCAACGGTTTGATTACAGCTGAAATTAAGAAGACTAAATTACCCGAAGCGCCTCCTCCTGTTTCGATTATTTTCGACAACGATAGCGAGGCTGAAGATGATTTATTCGCACCGAAACCTGCCGCGAAAATGGCAACGTCTAAGTATTTACCCAAATCGTACATGTCAATGCCATTGTTTGATGACGAACCGCCAGAATTGCCGCAAAAAGAAAAGAAGAAGGTACTGAAATTTGTAAAAAATGTCTTGTATTATAATTGTTTAATTTAGAAGCCTGTTGGAGGTGTTTCAACATTTGGCAACGCTGAAATTATGAAACCGGGTTCTATAATAAAAAATCATCGGCAACGTTCGAGTGATAATACTTCGGAATTGGATGTTGCCAGTTCGATTAATAAAGCACTGGATCAAGATAAAGCCGATACAAACAAACATATTTCAGAAATAAAGAAAATTGAGCATAATTCTAGTAGTTATAATAAAGAGTCTGTCGAAACTAAAATCATACAAACAGAAAATAAAATAAACCCGCAGAAACCCAGAGAAAAAGTCAGCTTATTCGATGAAGATGATAATCTATTTGAAGATGATCTATTTTCGAATATATCAGCGAAAAATTTTACATCCAACTTATTCGATGATGATTCTGTTGACGATAATGACAGTTCAGGTTTGTTTTATTCGTCAACTGCCAAAAGAACAAATGAAAAAATAAATATATTTGATAAAACTCAAGACATAATTAGCAGTATGCACAAAAAATCGGACTTATTTGACGATTTGCCGCAAAAAAATGCAACTACCAACGCAAATAGTCAAAATAAAGTCAGTACCGATATATTTGACAGTTCAAGTAATGTCAAATCTGACATATTGAAATCAGAACCGGCCAAAAGTCTGTTTGATGGATCGGATGATTTAAAAGGCATGCCTGTTGAAAGGCTTAATTTATTCGATAATGAAATTGGTCAATTAGATGATGATAAATCATCAAATGATAAAAATGACGTCACTAAACCTGCGCCTTCTAAACGTAGTAGTTTATTTACTAATTTCAAGTCAAGTAAAGTGAAAAATGATCAACCGGAACCTGCGAAACGTCGAAATTTATTTGAGGATGACGTTTTGACATCTGCTACTGATACAACGTTGCCAAATGCTCAAATTGCTTTAGTTTTAGAGAAAAATACTACGAATATTATTAAACCGAATTTATTTGATGATTTTGACGAACCGTCTAGTTTATTTAACGATTTTTCTGACACAACTTTATTTGATAGTGAGGAAATAGTTAAAATCGATGGAAATATCAAAGTAGAGGCAAAAAAACGTGTGCCGCCAAATGACGAAAATGTTGTAAAAGAATCAATTTCATCGATACCAACTAAAAATATAGACTATAGTGCTAATGTGTCAAAAATATTTGAAGAAATTGCTGTTGAATCGGTAGTAGAACCTGTCAAAAGTGTCATATTCGGCGATCTATCACAAAATTTGACAGATATATCGTTATTTGACACGCCACCGGACATTGAGGATGATTTTGACACGGATTCAGAAAATAATTTATTTAATGATGAAAATCATTTGATATTTGAAGATGATTCCAACGAATTATCCGCACCGGTATATAGAAGTGGCATTTTTGATGAAGAACCGCCCCTATTGCCAAGTGATAATGTGGAAACTAAAAAAAGGTAAGTCAGATTATTATTATAACTTAACTTTTTGTTAATTAATATCACGATATGAAGTAAAAAAAAAATGTTTGTAGCACTTCGCTATGTTCAATTGAAGCGACACCTAGTGAAAATATGAACAACAACGAGCCAGTTTTGCGCGATATATCAACCGTGGATGATATTTGCACGCCTCAGTTGAAGAGAAGTAACATATCTATTCATGAACGGCTAAATAGTATAGAAGCGTCAAATTTCGATAAAGTGATGGATGAGCCGAAAGATAGCATTGATAATGCGGAAAATAATAAGATATTTTCAGATAATAGTGCGGAGAAAAATCTGGCTGTGAAAAGCGCAGCTGAAGACGATGAAAAGTTGACGAAAATTGAACCAATTCTAATAAAAAGTTTGAATAGTTCTCCGAGAAAATTGGGTAAGATGTTTGTATGCGTGATTTTTTTTGTAAAGTTGTCTGCGTAATTTTTTGTTTGTTTTTTTTTTGTATCGATTATTGCGTATTTTTTCATTGATTGATATAAATATTACGAAAAATAAATAAACAAGCCAATAATCCCACTATTTTTACGTAACGTCTAATCAACAAAACAAATATTTCATGAAAAAAATGCGGGAAAAATATTATTTTTAACGCATTCTATATGCAAATAGATAGTACCTTATCTATATTACTACCTCCATATATACTCAAAAGATGCGTAAACTAAACGCAAATTGTTACGATTCTACGAAATTTGCGTAGCGATATTTAAATATCTGAAATTTTCGGTTTTTATTTGATGGTATGTTAGGTGCTCCCGGCAAGATTAAACACAATCTCAACATAAATGTCGCTGCGCTACTTCCGGCTTCGTATAGAAAACCGGAAATGGCGAAAACAATAAAACCGCAAGGTGAAAATACAACTGAAGCTGTAGCAACAAACAACGAACAGAATTTAGATGAATTGGACAATAAAACAGAAATTTTACAATGCATAACGAAGGTACTAATAAAATAGTTGCTTGGTTTTCTATAATCGTTTTTTAAATTATTATTAGGACCGTGCGAAGATACCCGTTAAACGTCGACCATCAACGCGCAAAGGGAGGATAGAAACGTCCACTAAAACCCACGAAGAAACATTTGAAAATAACAATAAAATCATTACTAGCGATGAAAAAAGTCTTCCAGTTCGAAAAGAAAATTTCAATTCGACAGAAACTGATTTAATAAATCAAAATACTTTAGAATCGACTAAAAATGTAACCGTAGAAAGTGCAAAACCAAAAGGAGCTGTTAAAAAACCAACCGCTACAAAGCAGCCATTACTGTTTGCATCTTCCGATTCATCAGATAGCGACGATATATTTAAAACGAAACCTCTTAAATCGACTAAAAGTAAAAACATTCAGCCGGTGATGACGAAAAAACCCAGCGATATTTTTAACGGTTTAAAAGCGCAATCGTTGTTTGATAAACAGCCGGTTATAAAAGGGGACGTTTTCGAGTCGCCAGATTATAAAAAGTCGAAGATTTTCTTCGACGACGACGAGGAGAATGTCGACGATTATTTTAGTTCGAAAAAGTTGCCGCCGAAATCGATTATAATGAAGAAATCGCTGTTTGACGATGAGGAGGAGGGCGATGATTTATTTCAATCGAATTTGTTTAAGAATTCTATGAAACCAGCTAAAATGTCAGGTAGAATCTATATTTTAAAAGAATATTTTTATGATCGTGGAAGTTAAAAAATATTTTTGTGAAGTGCGTCTATTTATTTTTATTCACTGACCAAATTATCATTAAAAAATGTGTTTTAATGAATTGTGGTTGTGATTTTTAGGTCCAGTAAAGAAAACCTCAAAAGCGACGCCTTTATTTGCGGTTACAGATACCACGGATGATCCTCTAGATCTCTTTAAATGATTAAGGCCATTTCTAAACCACTTAAACTTCCGGTTTATAATTCAAAACCAAAAATTGCCTTAAAACTCAGCATCGTTAATTAAAAAAATCGTATTAAAATACGACATATTGTTGCTCTTTTCAAAGATTATTATTTGTTATACATAAAAAGTATTATATCATATATTACCACTGTCTGTGTACTGTAAGAATAAAATATTTTCGATTTATAATTATACGCTTATATTAATTAGTGACAGAAATAATTATTATACAACTAAAAAAATTACGATAGCTCTTTCTATATTGATAAATCAATGGGACTTGATAATAAAAAAATTCAGATAAATACAAAGCTGTAATGAAATTAACTCGATTGAATGAATCTTTTTTTTAATATAAAGCGGGTTTTTATATTTAAAAAAAAACCAGCTTTACAAAAGTCATTTTTTGACATCCCTAGTAAGTTTACTTAAAATCAAATGCCAAATTTAATTGATATAAAGGCATATAAAAATGTCTAGCCGATATTACATGCACTTAGCGTAAATTAATTATACATAAACTTTATCAACGTACGTTTCTGGACACCATTTTAACGCAAAGTTATTCGCTTTCGGACTCGTGCAGTTGTGCCAGTAGCAAAGCTCGTTGTTTCTCCAGCTCCGATTCGCTCAGATCACCGCCAGAGCCTTTATGGCCGCCATTGCGGGACTTCTTCGTTTTCTCCGGTTGCGGAGATGGCGTCCTCTGCAAGCAAACACGATTCATCTGACGTTGTTTTGGCAATTTGTGCGCTGTTTTCAAAGATATTCAAACTACAATTGTCTTGACCGAATATAATCTTTGTAACGCTTCGAAAATGACCTGATTTAGCATGATATTACCGCTTTTATATTTCGAATAAATCAAAAATAACTTTTGTGTTTCAAAAGATGTGTACATAATTTTGTCGTTCAAGGAAGATTTAACTGAATTATTGGCGAATATTTGATAAATGATAAAATTGCAATTCTGTGAATAAAAATTTCAATAAAAAAATACATTTCGCTGTCTTCGAGCACTTCCGATAAACTGCCTGTCGCAATTTGATGCAAATTCTTACAGTATATTGAACAAGTTTAAGTTACTTTACAACTATAAAACGAATTGATCGATTAAATTTTTTTTTTGCGCAATTCAACAGAAAAATTGCTATATTACTTACCGAAATTCGAGTCAGTTACGAAAAAACAACAAGCAACAACGAAATAAAAATACAACACCAGTGTATATAAGTAAAAAACATTTATTGAAACAGAAAAAATATTAGTGATACGTAATATTTGGGGGAAATAAACTTGTTAAACTAGCTGGCTTAGGTCAAATTGTAAGATCATTTCATATAAAAAAAAAACACTCGAAAATGAAAAATAATGTTTTTCACGCTCTGCTCGTGTATTTGCGTAGAGTTTTGATAGGCGACAGTCGAAAAGTACTAATAATTCACATGGTAACTAGACAAAAACACGACCTATATATATATGGTAATTAATCCCCTCCACTTCCTACTGCTCGCACGAGTACCGTCAATAATTACATAACTTATCCCCAACCAACATCTTAGACAAATCACTTACACTAACAGATCGCTGGCGACTCTTATGCTTCTTCTTGCTCTTCCTCTTCTTAACATAATCCCGCTGCTCATCCACTTCAGGCGGAGTGCCAGCACCCCTGGACACATCCTCCGCGGCGCCGCCGTAATCACCCGCCGTCGCCTCCAAGCGATCGTTACGATGCGATCCGACCATTTCCTCGCGCTGCGAATGGTACGGGGTCTGTTCGGGGGATGACGGATGATCAGGGTGCGAGGTGGTGGTCATGGGATGGGGTGGATTTGCCGCGGTGGCGGGTGGTTGGGATGGGGGGCTACGCGGGGTGGCGCGGGCGTTGGAGGATTTGTTGTTGTTGTTGCGCGATTTGGTGTCATCGGAGTCGGAGCAAGATGACGATTTGTATTTTTTCGATTTTTTCTTTTTGCTTTTTTTCGAGCGCGAATGGTGGTGTGAACAGGACTCTTCCATTTCGTGTTGGAAGTCCTTCGGTGCGGGTGGAGGGGTAAAAAGGTAATTGTTACGATTGGTGGGAAGATTTATGTAAATTCAAACAAATACTTTGTATAAACTGCAATTTTTATGTTTGGGAGGAAACAAATTTTTTTTTGGGGGTAACTTATAGTTATCGCAAATATCCAACCGACTGCGCCAATTTATAAAAAAAAAACCACGTTGAACTTAAGAATATTATGTATAATCATAGAAATAACATATATTGTTTTAAAGTTTATTTAAATATCGTAGATTTTTTTTCAATATAAAGCGACTCACCTTGTATATTTTGCTGCGCTCTGAATCTGAATCGAACGCAATGAACGCTTCGTGTTGCGCCAATTTCTCACGAGCTTCATCCCAAGGAAGTTCGTAATTGAAATTAAGTTCCCTCAGCAAATTTTTAAATCCATTTTCAAGCTTCTTCATCCGCTTATTTTCTTCCTTAATACGTTCTTTTTCTTTAGCTTCGGCCTTAAAAAAATAATACAGACAGTTTCACTTTACCCAATATATTTTTAAAATCATTTGAGAAATTTCTTACTTTTTCTAGTAAGGAATTAAAGGTTAATTTAACATTTCCGGCGTCAAGTGTTGCACTTTTTTTATCCTCGCAAACCGCTGTCGCGAATTGCTCGAACGTTGTGTCCGCCTTCACTTCGAAATCTTTGTCTTTTAGGATTTCTTTGATTGTTTTCTTTTCATCGTGAAACCTTTAAATAAATATGTCACCATTTTTTTTTACTATATCAAATAATTCGTTGCAAATATTTTTTAAGGTATTTTAACATAAAACTCGCAATAAATATAATGTAACTTATATAAAACAAAAAATCTCGGTGTATTTTTTCATATTTTTTGTTTTAATTTTCGTACCTAGCCTTAAGATCTTCAACGTAATACTTGAACAGGTCCAGTGGCGTGCTACCAGTTTGACCCAACATAGCAGAAAAACGAATATCCGCCGACACGGTCGGATACAGCTCTACCCACAGCGACATAGATGTCAATTTGCCCGCTTCGTGCAAAGCATCTAACAGCGTTAAAAACTGATCTCTAGTTTTCCGCGCCTGTCGCTTAATTCGTTTTTTTTCGCGCTCTTTACTTTCGGCCTCCTCACGTTCTAACACGCGAATGTGTTCCTCGAACACGATGAGAGCGTCCTCTTTGTCCATTGCTACAAAAAATCATTCGATATCGCACAAATAATCCTATATCCGGTATTTTACAAGCGACCTACCCAGTAAATTAACGTCATTCTTAAAAATGACGTTGCCTAGCAACATGGCTTGTGCTTCGCACCACGTGGTATCGTAATTGACATCTGTCATATTATCCAATACTTCGGATAATTTTTTCATATTACGCTTTTTCATAACTTTACTTTCCTCTTTTTCGCGTTTCGCTAGAGAAAATAATACGTCCTCGTAGATGTCGCGTCGGTCTGCGTCCGGCACACAAGTCCACGCCTGTCACAACATTTTTTTTTGTATTAAACTTTATAAAAAATGCGCCAATAATAAATAAATCGTTCAAAATTTAATCGTAACCTTAATGCAATCGAAATAAATAAATAAAATAAAGTATTTTATGAAAAAAACACAAGAATTTCAAAAATTACGCTAATTTCTAAAACAAATCTCTTATTTCAGTCATATTTCTGCACTCACATCAGTTCTAACGAATATTTCGTTGCATCTGTAATATTTCGTGGAGCTATTAATTAAATCTGTCTTTAATAAAAACTCCTCTAGTGCTTCCTTGTTACGTTTCGCCCGCAAGCGACCTTCCTCCTTCTCATCCTTCTGTTTTTGCGTTTTATAAGCATTAAAAATCTGCTTTCGTTCAGGCAATTTTTTCAGCGGTATATATCGATAATCGTTTTGAATATGTTTAACACATTGGTCCCAATTAGAACTGGATGGAACATTACAATCTTTAAGCATATCCTACAAAAGTAGATATACTTTGGCTTTGACAGTATTTCTTTAAAAAAAAGTCCTATGGACTCTAGATATTTATAAATAAATGAATCTCTAGAGTCCCTAGAACGTTTTTAGTAAATTAATTCGTTTGATAGCTTAAAAAATGTATTTGTCTGTTTATAAATTGAGACAAATTAAATAAAAAATCTTAGTTACAAAAAGTTACAAAAAAAAACGGTTACAAAAAATGCAATTTCTAAAAAAAAACCTACCTTAAACGCCTCCATTGCCTCTTTCTTATCTTTATACTCCACCTTGGGCGGAACCTCAATCCCCTCCACCTTCACGTCAACGTCCATATCCTCCTTAACAGCTATACTCCCACTCCCATCCCGACTATTCTCCGCACTACCCCCCGTACCGCCATCCCCACCGGGCGGCACCGGAATCGCAATGGCCGCCAATGTGGCGGCCATGGCGGCCTCTAAGGCGCTACTTTTGCCAGCAACACTGGTGGTGGTGGCGTTACTACCGACGATCGGTGGTGTACCTAAAGGGCTCGGGACTAGGGCGGGCGAGCGCGAGTCCTCGGGCGTGTGATGAACGGGCGGTAACGGCGAGTTATTTGCCACCGATTCGTGGGCGAGGGTGGATTGTTGTGTGGGCTTTTGTCTGGTGACAGAAGGGTTCGGGGAGGGAGGTGTAGTGTAGTTTAATCATTTTAGAGGCGTGTTTTTGAAAAATTGCAACGTGATAATGTTTATTTTTACCTTAACCGTTGTTTTGACGATTAATTAAAAACAGTTTAAATTTTAAAAGAAACTAAATAAATCTACCCAGTACTCACTCTTCCGCTGCTATCCGTTTCTTAATGTCCTCCAACTCGGGCGGTATAACCCACCTACTCTCCTTCGTCGTGACATTATGATAATACACTTTGCCATTATCGGCTGTGTATTCCTTCCAAGCGGATTGGCTCAGTAGTATTTCAGCGGTGCTCTTCAGTGTGTCCGGTTTCTGCCAGCTGCTTTGTTTGGTGGCAGCATTGTAGTAATACGTCCGCCCGTTGGGTGCTTTGTGCTCCGTCCAGTGATCGCCCAACGGTTGCGTGGTGGCAGCTGTTGCTGCTGCTGGGGGATTGATTGAGGGCGGTATGGCTGGGAGGGTCGGTGGGGCGAAACCGGGCGGAGGGATTGAGAATGAGGGCGTTGGAGGAGGTATTAGATTGGGTGGAGGATAGGGTGAGGGGATGAGATTGGGTGGAGGGATGTTGGGGTCCTATATGGTGTGAAATAAAAGAGTAAAGCGAAATGAATTGTGTACAAATTTTTGATAAATGTGTTGAAAAGTGACGCTTAGAAAATGTGATTTCATTTTGTTTTTCGCAAAATGAAATAAATATACTAAGATGATTATTCGATGCGATTTGATTTATAAATACTACTGTTTATATATTTTTCCAATATGATGTAGGGCAGCATAGATACGAAATCAGTGATTCTTAATAAGTGTACTATTTTATTTCTACATTACAAGAGTTATTATTTGAAAAGTACAAATAGTTTGCCCTAATAATACTCTCACCGGGTGTAAAGACGAATAGGTTGTTTTTCTATGTTTTGCCGTATGAAAACTTACCATAGTTCAATGAAAAACACTTCCGATTGTAGCGGGATAATATTTCTAATCGATTTTGTCAATATTTGTAGTCGAATTAAACATATTTAATTAAAAACTCGACCCAAAATGCAAACTCTCTCTAAATTATCTCCCTCATACAAAAGTGAGGTTAGTTGTCAAAACGCTATGGCAATGCTTATACAGGGTGATACCATTCAAATGTAACCAAACTGCTCAAAAAAAAAACTATAATTTGTATCATAAAGAATATTTATGTAATAAATTATACATTCATAAAACAACCGTTTTCAATTTAAATATTGAATCTTACCACATGTACAAATACAAGTTAATTTACAATAAATTGCTACTTAAAACTAATCAAATTCCCAGCACATTATTTTCCATCCCGCTCCAACAAACTCTGTTCAACATCCTGCAAGGCCCATTGATGCTCCACTATTTCCAGTGCTTCCCATTCCGCTTTAAAGGCGACTTTCGGATCTGGCGGCATCGCCATAGCGGCTCCGGACATTTGATCTTGCATTTGCTTGCTCTGATCGGCCGCATTGTTCTCCCCAAGGACTAGAGTGTAGATCGAACGCAGTCCGAACACGTTGAGGAAATACCACGAGGCCGACGATACCCAGGCAGCGTCCAAGCTATTCAATTCGATGCCCCGTTGCAACATGGGCTTGAATCGCAACGTCAATGGGAACGGAACTTTAGTCGTTATAAAACCAGAAAACATCCAGTTAATCCAGCCACCTAGAGATCAAATAAACTCGACGTATTCACTGAGCAAAATCAGTGACCCTGTATATCAGAAATCATTTGCATAAACAATGTACAAATAAGGACCACAATACCACCTTGCAGAACTCACCTATAATAATCATAGGCAATACAGTGACGTTCCCTTTCAACATATCTGTCATCATACTAGGATCTGTCATCATATTGGGAGCGGCATGTTCCTGTTTCTGTGTCAGATATCCGCTGTCCTGGTTGTTGAAGAAGCCTCTTCGCATGTGGAATGCCGCCCTGGGAATGTACTTGGCGTTCTCCCGTAGCATTCTCGACCGCATGATAATCTGGCTGTGCTTGAGCTGCTGGAGTTCGACCTTCTTTTGACTAGCGAGGAGTAACGAGATGTAGTGCCGAAGGATCCCTACGAGGAATGTGATCACTACAATGGGTAAAAACACCCAACCGCGGATGTTCGAGTCCACCACGAGATCCGAAAGAATTGGATTATTCATGGTGGTAATGGCTTAAGTAGGAATTGGATTATTTCGAGTCTGTTTAATTAATACATGATTAATGCTACAAAAAAATCGATTAATTTAAGGTTAACATTGTGCACTACGCCCATTGCGCAAGCGCAAGTATTTAAATTATTTATCCCAAAAAAATCGCTTGAATAATTGCATTTCATGTGATTATTTAACAATTTATCACGCTGTAAAATCTGCTTGAATTCCCATTACATATTAATTAATAATAATCATTTCATAATCAAAAATCTGACAGAACACACCTCGCTTTCATTGTCAAATAAGCGCCAATGATTGGTTATGTCGACATTCGCTGTCAAGTTCATAAAGTTACTTTTTATGCCCAGGACAGCACATCGTACAAATTCTACCGAGCGTCGTTTAATATGGCATTATCGGTGTGATAAAACAGACAGGTGCGCCAATCGGTACTCCGCATTAAAAAAATGGCCCCGCTGCCGTGAGCCAGTGCTCGCGATTCAATCCGATTCAAGCTGGAGGACGACGGAACCGCCAAGTCCGCAGGTGACCACCAGGAAACGACAACAACCATCAATACGACGTGCACGATGAAGACGAAGACGTCGAAACGTATGGCGGGCATGCTGAATCGCTCGCGGAAGTCGATCTCGAAAGACGCTGTGGTCACGGTGAGTGTCGCTTAATAACGAACTAATCACCCCCCCACAAACGGGGCACGAATCTATATCGAGGGCAATTGCGATATCTATATGTATAATGCACTGCATAATAGATTTGTATATCTATATATAGATAAACACTTCGTATGATACAAACAAACAATTAACAGCCTTACAGGCATTATTTGACGGTTACAAAAAAATCGATGAATCATTTCAATAAATCCGATATGCTATTCAAATTGCGTATTACACCCAACATTTGGTGATAACAACGTTATCAGCAAGACAATGTACGATTACTATACCTAAGCTATTTTCGCACACGACCAAATGTTCAGCTTCTCTTACCAAAAATTGTAGTTGCAAAGTTGTAATATTAAATTGCCAAGAAAGCAGTGTCGTACTTGCAGATATAGCAGGGTAATTTAAAAGCAGAAAAATCTAAGCACAAAATTCAAAAGGTCGTTTCGATTATAATTAATTAATTGATATTTTGTTGTAAAAATCAAGTTTAAAGCTATAATTGTGTACTATAGCTTAGCGTGATTGTAATAATACACGGCAATTATTTTAATTGAACCTAATAAGGAGCATTATCGCAATTATGTAATAATTCCATTTGTAAGCGCGGCATTATTTATTTTATTATAATTTTCTGTTGTAAAAAATATGTTCGTACGTAAAAATAGCTCACTTCCGTTTGTGTTATATAAAAAAAAAAAACGCCATCACTGCCTAAATAATTCAATATTTATGTCATTAACTTCGGTCGAAATGGAATTATTTTCGTCTGTCGATACCATCCGTTCTCCTTTCTTATTTTCTGTCAAACATTTACAAGTAAAATGTTTAACATAAATATAAAAATCGATATTTACGTATTAATATCTCAAATACACTCATGGTAGGTGTTGACATTATTTTACGGAACGAAAAAGATCATTACATGTGAAATAAATTCAATATGACACATTCGAAGGCGTGTGCAAACTTTGTTGGCAGTTTTTTTTTATGCGGCCAGTACGGGTCAGGTCAGATCAGCACATAAAATTTTTTCAACGTACTGAATTTTGTGTTTCACTTATAAAAAAACATATACTTTTGAGTCTTGGGCCTTCTAAATATGTATATTAGCTTTTCAAAATTGCGTATAAAGTCTATTAAAGATAGATCAAGTGAATTTTATTAATTTAGTTTGCATTTTCTTTTATAACTAATTATTTTGTACATGTATTGTTAGAAAGAAGATACTCAAATCTACGTAAATTAATATTTAACTTGCTAGCGAAATTTATTTATAAAATCTTGTGCCTTCGTTCGATTATTTTGCTCACGCCTTTTCATATACAAAATGTCGTTTTATCATAGTTTATCATAATAACACACACAAACGCATTATTTGATGTTCGCAATTTTCACCACTCAGATGATAACTCCCACACAAATTGTAAATGCAATAATTTCCAATTGCCCCCCCCCCCCCTCCCCCGTTTATATACCGAAGCCTAGACTAATGCAGTTTCGAAAAAATCCTTTAGTTCGTGCATTTTAGTGTTCGCGAATCAGTCACGGTGAAAATAGAAGACAGAAATATATATTTCGAAATGATAACATAATTTTCGAATTGATATATTTAAAATAGTGCCGGTTGACAGTCAAATTTGACAGTTTACAGCCTCCAAAGGACGTTTCTTTGGTTATATATGTTCAATTGACAGTTGGATAATCTTAAAAAATCGATTTATTAATTTTTAACAGTTTTTCATTAAGTGACTCGTAGTATGACGTATAGATGACATAATGTCAAGTTGACAGTAATGTGCATGTTAGTTGTCTATTATGGCTGCCGGAAGTACGTGTGGCAGAAGAGGCGATTAAGACGGAAGTGTGTGTCATATCTGACAGTAAGTGTCTTGAACTGTCATACAAAAACGAGATGATGGATAGTTGGTATTTGATAAAATGAATTGAGTAATTGTATTGTATAACTGATAAGGAAATATAAAAATAAGTTTATATATTTTAAATCAAAATTTAAAAAAATCTCGACACAATTACCTTAAAATTATTTTATGTCGCTCGGTATGTATATATAAAAATTCAGCGCGTCTTTTGCCAAGTTCAAATTATTATTTTAGTACTAATAGATTTTTGTTTGCTCATTAACCATTAAGTAATTCCGTTTAATTCTTGCCAAAATCACTTTATTTTAACTCAAACACATAATTTACACTACAAAATTAATTCTAACAATAACAATTATTTTGCTGTGCCATTTTTTTTTTTACAATTTTCTCTCTCTTTTTTTTTTTAGAATTCGGGCATTGGTAAGCCGTCACTGTACCACGCCCTCGTCGTCATCTTCCTGGAATTTTTTGCCTGGGGCCTTCTCACCATCCCCGTGATTACTGTCCTGAATCAGACGTTCCCCGAGCACACGTTACTTATGAACGGCCTGATTATGGGCATTAAGGGCATCCTGTCCTTCCTCAGTGCGCCCCTGATCGGTGCATTGTCCGACGTGTGCGGTGAGATTTATATTTATCGTAAAATACGTTATTGGGATTTTTAATGCAAAAAAAGTGGTATTTTTGATATATATTTTTTTTGTGATTTGTAATTTAAAAAAGTATTGCTTTTATAAATATGTTCGGTATCAAGAAAAGACTCGCGCTCTTTTATAATAGGTCGAAAACTCTTCCTGCTCGTCACGGTATTTTTCACATGTCTGCCTATTCCTTTGATGACGGTAAACACGTTCTGGTTCTTCGCCTTGTTGAGCATCAGTGGCGTCTTTGCCGTCACGTTCAGTGTGGTATTTGCCTACGTGGCGGACGTCACTGACGAAAAGGACCGGTCCTACGCCTACGGCCTCGTCAGCGCCATGTTCGCAGCTAGTCTCATCATATCACCCGCACTGGGCGCCTACCTCATGGAAATGTACGTGCAAAAATATATTTGGTTCGATTGAGATTGTTGTGTGTAGTTTTTATATATTTTTTTGTATTTGCAGATGGTCAATGACAGTTGTAGTCGCTTTGGCGACTGCCATCGCCATTTTGGATGTATTCTTCATTTTGGTGGCCGTCCCAGAAAGCTTACCTGAAAAGGTAAGGACGTTCTTCAGTTTTTGTGAATCGATTTGTCCAAACTTTTTCATCTGTTCTTTATTTACATAAATACACTACTAACTTTAAATACCCTGTATTTTCGGCTCGTAAGACGATCTGCAATATGCCAGGTTTATGCAAAATATAAAGATTAAATCGTATTAGGTGCGCGTCTCCCCGATCAGTTGGGAACAAGCGGATCCGTTCAGTTCGCTCCGAGGTGTCGGTAAGGACAGTACGATTCTACTAATTTGTATCGCCGTCTTTCTCTCGTACCTACCCGAGGCTGGTCAGTACTCATGTATATTCGTGTACCTTCGCTACGTGATCGGGTGGAGCGGTCCAATGGTCGCCGTTTTCGTCGGCTTGATCGGTTTGATGGCGGTTATCGCACAATTGTGTTTGGGTAATTAAAATAATTTAGTTTGTGTGTGTTTTTTTTTTAATATTGATGTTAGTTTATAAAGAAACGGCCTTATTTGTTCGGTTTTTTAATGCGCCTTATTGAGTAATTCGTGGTTTGTAGGTATGCTAATGAAGAATTTGGGTTGTAAGCACACGATTATGTTGGGCCTACTGTTTGAGATGTTGCAATTGTTGTGGTACGGCTTCGGTACGACCACGTGGATGATGTGGGCGGCCGGGATATTGGCCAGTATATCCAGCATCACTTATCCAGCCATATCGGCGTTTGTGTCCATTCATAGTACAGCGGACAAACAAGGTGTCGCCCAAGGTAAGTCAATTCACCCACTTTTATCTCTTATTGTTAACAATTTTATCAAACAAAAATGTTATTTCGATAATTTAAGTCTTCAAGTTAAAGAACAAGTCTTCAAGTAAGACCATCATATTTATAACACACATTTAGAAACGTTTAGATTAGATAATCACAGATTAATTACTTTAGTTACTGTGTTAGTTACTTTTTAAATCTCAAATGAAGCTATTTTTAGCACTTTTTACTTTAAAATTGTTAAAAAATAACACGGCACTGGAAAATGTTACCGAACACTTAACAATGACAATGTATATATAGACATTGCAAGTCCATATAAAAGAGAGAATCCGGGGGGAATCACATTTCCACAAATTTCATAGGCCAGGAAGTTCTGCACTCTGTTGGTGATATATAAATTATGGTTGTGTTGAAATACTTGATATCTAGGATAAATCCTGCTTGAATTCGTCTATTATAATAATCTAGTTGATTCAAAAGCCACAGCGGTACATGCACTGTTTGCAATTGCTTTCGTTTTTCATCGGGTTAGTTCGCGGAAGAATTCGGATAATCAATAAAAAAAATATTTATATTTCCAGATTATATTCATTTATCGCACCAACGCATAGTTGTCAAATATTACATGATTTGCATAGATTGGAAGAATTATGATCAATTCATGTATGCGACTATTATATATGTCTGTGATATCAATGACAATGTATATATAGACGTTGCAAGTCCATATACGAAAACGAATCAACTTATGATTTCTGTATATATACCTTTGAAATATTCCGATTTTTGTCAAAGTTTAACAAGTGCTGCCCAAAATAATGCAAAATGACTATAAAACGTCTTAAAACTCTATTTTACTGATTTCCGGTTCAAACGGAAAAAGTTGAAATTATCGTCGAAAAAAGTGAAAAAGTCGTGTATATATACCTTTGAAATATTCCGATTTTTTTGGCGATTTTGGTCAAAGTTTAACAAGTGCTGCCCAAAACAATGCAAAATGACTATAAAACGTCTTAAAACTCTATTTTACTGATTTCCGGTTCAAATGGAAAAAGTTGAAATTATCGTCGAAAAAAGTGAAAAAGTCGTGTAATTGAACTATTCCGATTTTTTTGGCGATTTTGGTCTATACCTTTGAAATATTTCGAGTTTTCGTGAATTTTCATTTTAATATTTTTTTGGCAGAGTTGTAGTTCATACTACTTGTGAAACCATGTTTCGTCGGTGTCGGAGTGGTCTCGGCGTTAAGGTGTCGGTTGGCACCGCTCAGGTCGTCGGTTATCCTGTACTGTGTTGTAAAATTTCTTGTAAATTATATATGTAAAACGTATTTCTGTTAGATTTCTACGATATATAAAAGTCAACTCAACAAGTAGTGTAAGTACAACAAATGTTCTTTAGTAGGAAGGAAATGTAATTTCCTTTTTGTTTTTTTTTGCTAAACTGAAAATTGTTAAAGATTTTTTTACAAAATAAATTGAAGAGTTTTGAAGGTTGTAAATTGTACACTTCTTTAGGTACAATTATTAATACTTCTTTAGATACAATAGGTCCTAGCATACTTAGGTCAGAGTTTCATAGAGCATTAAATGATTTACGGAATAACAAAGCAGCGGGGATTGATATGATACCAGCCGAATTAATAAAACACGCAGGGGAAAAAATGCAGGAGCGATTATACAGGTTAGTTTGTAAAATATATGAGAAGGGAGAAGTACCACAGGATTTTCAGCGTAGTAGAATAGTAACAATGCCGAAGAAAATAGGAGCTAATTTGTGTGAGAACTATAGGACCATTAGCCTACTATCACATGCATCGAAGATATTGTTAAAGATTATTTATAGGAGATTAGAAAATATAGTAGAGGAAAGGCTAGGAGAAGATCAGTTTGGTTTTAGGAAAAACAGAGGGACGAGAGAGGCGATTCTAGCACTAAGAACGGTAGTAGAAAAAAGAAAGAGGGTAGGAAAGGTAACTTGCATAGCTTTTGTAGACTTAGAAAAGGCATTTGATAATGTAGATTGGGACATAATGTTTAGAATTTTAAAAGAAACGGGTATAGATTATAAGGATAGGAGAATAATTTTTAATTTATATAAACACCAAACTGCCTTAGTTAGAATTGAGGGGGAAGAAGAGGTAGCAAAAATAAGGAAGGGAGTTCGGCAGGGATGTACACTCTCACCGTTATTATTTAATCTATATATAGAAGATGCAATAAACAAAGTAAAAGAAGAGTATAGTGTAGGTGTGAATGTACAGGGAGAGAAAATATATATGCTGAGATTCGCCGACGATATAGCTATATTGGAAGAAAGCGAAAAGAATTTAGAAAGGGTATTGAATGGTATGCAGGCAGTATTGACTAGGGATTTTAACATGAAAATAAATATAGGTAAAACTAAAGTGATGAGGTGTGACAAAAAGGAATGCAGTAGAAAAATGAGGATCTCAATAGGAGATAATAGAATCGAAGAAGTGTCAGATTTTTGTTATTTAGGCAGTAGAATCACAAAAGATAATCGAAGCAAGGTAGATATAAAGTGTAGGATAGCACAGGGTAGGAAGGCATTCGTAGAAAAAGAACAGATTTTAAGATCAAATATTGACTTGGGTATTAGAAAAAGATTACTGAAGGTATATGTTTGGAGTGTAGCACTGTACGGGTGTGAGGCGTGGACTATAGGAAAGGAAGAGAAGCGTAGATTAGAAGCACTTGAAATGTGGTGTTATAGGAGGATGATGAGGATTGGTTGGGAAGATAAAGTAACAAATGAAGCTGTACTAGAGTTAGTAGGGGAGAAGAGAAGTATTTGGAGAGTGTTACAGCGTAGGAGAGACAGATTAGTAGGGCATATTCTTAGGCATGGGGGGGATTATGCAATTGATCATAGAAGGTAGGGTGGAGGGAAAGAGAGGGGTAGGTATGCCTAGATTGGAGTATGTGAGTCAGATAGTTGAAGACGTTGAGATGAATAGCTATAGGGAGATGAAGGGATTAGCTCAGGATAGATCGGCATGGCGTGCTGTTTCCAACCAATCTTTAGGATTGCGGACTCTTTAACTAGATACAATTATAAAGAAATTGTAATGAGTAACAGAAGTGAAATAATTGTTGATGACGGAAGTTTAAGTTACGAATTGGGCATTTTAAAAATTGTTTTTGATGGAGTGTAAGAGCAGGAAATTTAGGAGTGCAAATATACGGCTCGTATATTTATTAATTGTGCATTGTAACTAATGCCAATCACAATGTATTTTATCGAATTTTATCAATTCGATACATTTCTCCCGGGTTGTTGAATGTTTAACACATTTCATTCATTGTTTTGATGTTGCTGATGTCGAACAGCTGACCGTGTTCGAACACAGTAATCGAATACTTGGTTGAAGTCGATTGGGGACGCAACGCGCGTATTAAATTCAATTAACATATTGCTTATGGGGAGACACTGGCAATGGCGCCACACTAAGTGGAAAATTGTCCAAATTTCGTTCTCCCGTATTTGGTCAATATACTAGCGCAATCTTCAGTTATCTTCACCAAGTTCTCGTGGGGAAGATATCGACAGATGGCGCTACATGAAAATCAACCGCTTAAAGTTGATTCGTTTTCGTACATGGACTTGCAACGTCTATGTATACATTGTCATTGCTCTTATTACCAAGGATAGAATATTTGGAACAACCGAGTATCAAATTTACATCAGTGCATTTTGTTTATAGAAAGAAAAAAATCGTGACTCATATATTACAAAACACTGTTGATGTTAAAAAAAAATTCGTTTTTTTGACGTATATTGTATTAAACATTTGACCAAGAGTCGTTAGAAATATGTATTCATGATTGGTTAATTAAACTACAGATGGCGCTTAGGTCTAATTATGGTCAAATACACACAAAAGCATTTTACCAACTGTCCTGTGGTTAAGGTATTTTCATCTCCACTCTGTTTTCATATTCCTCTCTAAATATTTTCTCGATCATTTCCCAACTGATGACGTGCCCCATCTTCCGCATTGCATATCCCACCGGTATCCTTCAAAACTCAAATACCCACCAAACTCTTGCACGCACCGACTCACACATCGCCCTCTTTTGCTCGTTTCTCCCGCAACAGGAATGGTAACGGGCATGCGCAGTCTATGCAACGGCTTCGGCCCCGCCATGTTCGGCATCATCTTCTACATGTTCCACGTCGACCTGAACCCCCTAAACTCGAACATGTCCACCTCGTTCCTCTCCAATCCGAATCCCCCGAACGTGCCCAATCTTAATCCGCCCACCCACCTCTCCGGCAACAGTAACGTGAACATAATCAGCCCGGACGTGGACGCGGTGCCGTACGTGCCCGGGCCGCCGTTCGTTGTCGGCGCGTTCCTCGTCATCTGCGCCCTGTTGGTCGCGTCGTTTATACCCAGCAAACGGGAGGGCGACGAGCGGGGCGCTAGTCCACGCGGCAGCGTCGGCATGCTGGACAGGGAGACGAGTAAGTGGCTGAATAGCGCGTTTGTGAGCGTGGAGAATGAGGGCGGTGTGGTCAATAGTAGGGTGGGCGGCGGGGTGTCGTCGCCCAGTAGGGAGCATGTTGTAAAAGTCATGTGATTGGTCATTTTTAAATCAATTTGTGTGTGAAATTATGTTTATTACGCGCTGTTTTGGTATTTTCGCGCTTGTTTCGTATGAGCGCGATGTATAAAACGCATTTTTTTTACAAAAATAATACATATAACATAGGCCAAATTGAAGATATATCATGTCGAAGCAGTACATACAAATGCAGCTAACTTCTGAACGAATGAAATCCTCGCGTTTACAATAAATATCTTAATGGACAGTATTTCAAATGATCTCTTGTTGCTTTTTTTCACTAATATCCATTACAATTGATTAATACCAACCTAAGACACCCCCACCCCGGGCGCCACCCCCTAATTTTGAGATTGACGCTAATAACTGTTAAGTAAAGTGACATTTTGACAGTTACAGATTGACATTTTACACAATTTGTGATTTACATGCTAATAAGCGATGCTATTGATGTAGATGAACTGTAAAATAATATAAATAATTGTTTTATTTGATGATTATTTGCTAATAGTTGCGAAACGAGTAGTTTCGAAAATGTCTTGATGCTGCTTTTAATTTAATTATGCAAAATATAATAGTAGTTAGTGATTTTGTTGAATTTAAATGTTTGAATTTGAAGTGAAGCATGGTTGTATATTCGATTGTACAGTCTTGTTGTATATTTGTAAGTAATATTTTTGTTAGTTTTTTAAATCTATCTGCATGAATTTCAACTTTACGTCTCTTAAAACTATTTCTTCTACTTGGGCCAGTTATTACTTACTAATTTATTCGTTTTGTTTTTAATAGAATTTTGCCGATATTAATAACAGTTGATCGCTAACGTACATAGATTTTTTAAGTTGACTTGTGATATTTAGTACTACATAATTTTATAAACATTAATAAAGCGGGCACAACGCGTACCAAAATTTTGAAACAACATCGAAATATTCTTTTCTTAGAAATTAGATTACTTAAAACTGTGTTTAAAAAAAATTGTACTATACGCAGACTAAATAAATAAACAATTACGTAGTTTCAAACATTGTATTTATTTTTAACGTATAATTGTAAGCATTTATAGACTTTAAAAAAGTTTCGTGTTGTTTTATTATTATTTATTCTTCGCCCTTTTCTATTCCTATCAAATCAAACAATGCACGTTGTTCGCTTTGTATGCTTTGCGTTTTTTCTTCTTCTACGCATGCGCCACATTTAAACTGACAGTTTTGACATCTACCATAAAGTCACCATTCGATCGCCCTCATAGAAATCTGCAAAACAATTGTATATAGTTTTTTTTCTCTTTCTACGTTAACATCCACTGTGTTAACTGTCATTTTGACAGTCCGCGTCACTTTCAATGGCTTAGGTATTCCATTGGACGCGACGGGAAGCTACGAGGTCGATTGGCATACAGGTCACAAGGTCTACAGTTCGCATTGCCCATTAATGGCACCCGAGAATCAACGTATATCCGCCGAAGCGGCTGCCATCTTGTAAATCCAATATATGGCTGCGAGCGGTACTGATCCGAGTGGGAATATTGTTTCGTTACAATTGACATGACAGGCAAAATAGCGTGTCTAATGAATGAAAACTGTTTTTGGGAGAATTGAATTTGATTGAGGATTGATTTTAGGCTTTCTAAAGTGCTGATTAAGATTTGGAAGAAGAAACAAAAGTAACATTGAGCATTTATTATTTTTTATGGAGGTTTCGATTCGTTTCTTAGATTCTATGGATGTTCTTAATTCCATTGCCCCCCCCCCCCCCCCTGTTATTGATGTAGTTGACATGTGTCAAGTATCTTGGCATATGTCAACCGAAATTAAATGAAATGCAAAAGATTTAATAGAGAATAGTATTTTTTCGGTAGTATTACTACATTTACGTTTATTGTTAAGCTAAATGATAATTTCGTTGTTTAATAACTTATTTCTAGTTTGTTTCGTAGCGTTTTAGAATATAAAAAAAGAAAATGTGTGATATTAAAAATATTTGAAGAAAACCAGTGGTGTGTACTAAAAAAAAAAATGTTTCTGACGGGTTTTAAGAGGTGATTAATTATTCGGTTGAGTGTAATATTTGCTACATTTCCTACAACAAAGTAAAATTATCTACTGAATATACCCAATAAATAGCTACAAATAGAATTTCTAAATTAGATATTATTAAAAACAATATTGTTGTAAAAGTAGATTGTACTGAGAATTTAACTATATAGTATATTTATGTTCACCAAAAATATTTAAACGTTGAATATATTTTACTATAAAAAAAGTAATATGGTTTAGAAATTAGGAGAAAAGCTCTAGCTTTAAATAAAACTATTAAAAAAATCGTAGCTGCGAACCCCCTATATATAATAACATATATCTACAGGGTGTTTCATTTCGGCACAAGCAGCAAAAAAAAAACGCGCTCGCTTTAATAAAACAAACATAAGAATATCTACAAATAACAAAACTAGCCCATTTTCTATAAAAATCCATCGTGTCGTGGCGTACGCAATCGATTTTTTGCCCTCCAACGACTTAACGTGTCAAATACAGTGACATGTATGACCCTTCTTGTCAATTTGCGCACTCATTCAATCGCACCTACTTAGTCGATAGTATTAGAACATATCAATATATTGATTGACGATAGTAATTATTTTTATATGTGAAAATGAAACGAGATTTATTTTTCAAAAAAAAAAGAAGCGTATCTACACGACACGAGTAATATTTAAACTTTTATGGACGGCCCGAAAAAAACGTCAATGCGATTGATATCATTGTTGTCAATGTAATTTTTTGACATGCCCTAATGCCAAACAACTAGTTTTTTTTTCTCATTGCTTTATTATATAAATAATTACTGTGCCTTTCTATACAGAGTGGTAACTTAATTCTCGTATTTGCATCTTTTGTAAGCGATAACGTTTTTTTTTTCTTCTAAAGTCTACTTTATTTTTCGAAATTAAATTTCGATAAGCAATCATTTAAGTCATTTAAATCAACTTACGAAAATGAATCAATCTATGGGAATCAAGTGGCCACACTGTATAAAGCGAATCCCAGTCCATTTATTGACAGCCGTCAGTTGACAATGACGTTTGATTCAGGAAGAAACTGTCACACTACTGCATGTTGCGTTTGAATGCATTATATTATGTCGATTGATGAATTACGAGGAATTAGATTAATTAAGATTGTTGAATTATCGATCCTATGATACGATATGCTGAGGAAGATTTTATGAGATTGATGATCGAAAGAAATTGTATTTTTTGACAAAATCCAGTCACGAAACTTTATAAATGTAATTGCAGAGAATGTATTTTAATGATTTTAGATGGTAGGGCTATTTGAATGTAAAGTAAAAAATGTAAAATATTATAAATGAAAAAATAAAATATTGTTTAAGGTAATAATAATAATAAAACGTCTTACCAATCATTAAATCCAGTCGTGGTTTTATATAATTTTTCACACGGGTGTAATTAGAAAAAAAAAAAAAAAACCAACAACATTTTAAATGGCTTTATTAATCCATACAAACTAATATTCCACATAAATGATAGCAAATTATACGCGATTATAATTAATTTGTTCAGTAATCACCAACATCGCTATCAAAATAAATTTGTTTTTCTTAAATATATCGTAGTCTACATTTTTTTTTAATATAATATATTGCGTCTGAATTCGATTATTTTTGTTTGAACAAACACAAATCCAGAAATCTCCTTTATAATATTGTTATATATATTGTACAGGGCGCTCAAACGAAATACAAAAGTTTTATTTAAATTGCAACAAATGAAATTTGTATTTCGAGATAGCGCGCCAAGAATAAGCGTAATATATTAGAATTAAAAATGATTTCACGATTTTTCGTCCCGTCGTAAATCTTTAGAAAACTCCCAACGGGAAAACTACGACCTATTATTTAAATCCGGTGACAATATCTAAACCCCGGAAAAAGCAATTAACGCGTGAAATTTTAGTATAGTCGGAAATATTTATCAATTATTTAACGTGTTGTGTTCGATTTGGAAGCAGCAAATCTGTCGTTTGATGTTAATTGCAATGTTCAGGTGCCAAATTTGTCACACTGTATATTTTATTAACTGCGAAAGTCTAAAAAAAAAACATTTAAAAACATTTACTAACCGAAGAAAAATCGAACTACGAATTTATCAAATCTAATTCACACCTACAGTCTTTACCAATTGACTTGTTTTCTTTTATTTTAATACATAAAAGTACTTTTATTTTTTTATTTTTTGTACACAAAACGACACGAATCTACCGAAGTCGTTCATAAACGTCATGTCCTAAATTACAAAAATAAACATACTATAAATAGCTTTTTAACTATTCACCAAACACGTCCACGCGAAAAGTGTTCAAATTATTAACCAATTAACCTTACAAAAATTATATACCGAGCGTTTATATATCGAATAAAGCGTCCCGTATCGAAAGAAACAAAAAAAATCGAAAATAGCCTAAAACTGAAATAAATCAATTCGCAAATTATTTCCAATGCCAATTATAATGTTACTAATCATATACGATATACTAATGAAAATTCGGGCAAGATACCGTCAGTCAAAGAGTTGTCAGTAGTTTCTGCGCGGAAACAACGGACGATCATACCGTATATCCACCGAATCGTTCATTTGCAGGTTTCCTAGCAACAAACCCATATGCGATGGGGGAAGAATATTTTCTTGCTCGTTTGACAGCTCGCGCTCATAAGCGCCCGAAGTCACAGTCTCAGCGATGTCGCGCAGATCGCGCATAATTTCACCTCGTCCAACATCTAATTGAATTAACAAAAAAAAAAAACAAGATACCTTTTAAATCAACAAAAATCAAATGGCGCAGTCGGTAGGATACAGAGATTTTTTAACAAAACCTTACGGAATAAATTCATGCTCTTCCTACCCCCACCACTGCCAGTCACGCCCCCATCCGATATACTATCGGCACTGGCCGCCTTCTGTTTCAACGCCCTCAGCTTGCCACTGATCATGGCCCTAATGCCATTTGCCTTGGGCGTATCCGCGGAAGTGCCGCTATTCATCTCTTCGAACGTCAAACTCTTCCGCTCCAGGTACTGGCGGCGATCGCAGCGCGGCAACGACTTAGTCGGCCGCTGCGTGGCAACGTTGTGTATGTTGCGCAGATGATGGTTGACATGCGCCTGGGCTAAGGGTGGCTGGGCGAAGTAACGCGACGGTACCATCGTTTGGGGGATGCGATGCTGGTTGGTTTGCAAAAGGCGCAGCTGTAAGGTAGCCGAAATTGGTCGATAAATAAGTTGTTTTTCTTCAAGAGTAGAAACTCTTGTTTTAAAAACGTCACTACAGTGTTAAATAATTGTATTTAATCCAAAACAGTTTAGATGCGCATTTCGAAGACCAGACCTCCCACCCTATCTTCAGCGTGTTACGGTATTTGGGTGATATTCTATACAATTGTATTCATTCCGCACATTATATTCACTTACCGGACTATGATCACCACTGCTGCTACCGCTGCCACTGCCTCCCGTATTCATCATCACCCACTGATCCAAGAATGCGACCTCCCCATCACCCCCACCGCCCACCAATCGTTGCTGCTTACCGACAACGGTGCTCGTGCCAAAGTCCAACGATAGTTCGTGCGTTTGCACTTGAAACTGATTCTGTTCTTCGCAGCGTCCAATTGTGGTACTCGTGCCGTTCGTACTGTTGCTGGTCAGCGTGACGTCGTCATCGATGCTATTGTTCGTCTCGAACTCGCAATCCGCACCATCATCCGCCGTGGTTATCTGACAGATTGGCGCCAATCTGCAATCAAAAACGATAATTATACCAGCAGAAGATATAAATGGATAAATGTACCTGTCGCTGTCAATTTGTACTTCACTCCCCCCTCCGCCAGCACCAACTATATCTGCGACAGTACTCTCATCGAAACTATATACAGTTTTTAGCCTCTTGTTGTGATGTATCATCACCGGCACAGTCAGTGTTTCGTCATCTTCGTCCCGGATCGTACTGGGCGGCGGCAGTTTGCCCAGTTTCTGTTTATCAGGTGTCTGGTAAATCCACGAGCGCGGCGATAGGCGAAAGTGATTGGTTTGGTTGGAACTATTCGGGTGGACCAATTGCTTGTTGGGATGTTGTTGAGTGTTGTGACCGGGTGGCGTTGTGCTTTGTACTTGTGGATAGTTGTGGTCGTTTGTGGGTATGGTGTACGTGTCTTCAGGATGTTTGCGTTTGCCCGAGTGGGTGGTGAGTTGTTGCGATTGGGCGATTAGGGCGGCTGTGTTTGGGGATAGGTGTGACTGGTAGATGGCGGTTGATGAAACGGCCGTCATTGTGGGGGCTGGTGTTGCTGGGGAGGCTGGTGAGTTCATTGGCTAAATAGTGTAAGAAAAGACAACAGTAGACAACTAAATGCTGCTATTATCGAGTAAAACTTACAAAGGCAGATCGAACTAATCGCAACCGGTTCAAGCACCGTTCAGTTGCCTTCTCGAAAGCTGGATGAAGCTGACAGAAGTCTTCCACGGAGCTTTCGAAGAAAGACTTTCGCGGAACAAGGGGCACTACTTGTTCCGCCTCCTCCTCAACTTCAGCCTCTTCTTCAGAGGTACTATTTTCTACAGTATCCTTATATTCATACGCTAAAATATTCTCAAATAAAACCCTCTTCCTTGTTGATGCAGATGACCTGGAAAGTCGCTTGCTAGTACGTCTGGCAACTTTCTTGTACCGCTCGGTTAATTTATTATTATTGCTGCCACTTTTGTTGCTTTTGCGTGAATTATTCGTAATTCGTACGGTGGGTTTTGTCGGAATCACCAAATCCTCGTTACAGAGCTGATTATAGTATGAGCTAGCGCTATTCGAATATGAAATTACTATTTCCGATCGGCGAGTACTGCGTGTGTTAATAAAGTAGTTTGGGCTTGACGGTTTTTGAGCTTTTTTCCAATCTGAAATTGATCAAAATTTAACGCGACTACTATTTTTTTTATAACACCAAATTAATCGCAATATTTAACAATTATTGAAGGTGTTTAAATATTAAATTACAGTACATTTATTTACATAAAAACTTAAAAAATAATCCGATGTGCCGTTTCTTTCAGAATTGCTAAAAGTCGCCTTTTATGGTCAACACAGGAACGACCTTTGGAGGGAATAGTACCTGATGGTAGTCGGAATTCTTACAAGGGTGGTAAATATTAATGTTTACATTACAACAGAAATTTGGCAGTATTTTTAATTGATGATATAATTAGGACCCCCGCCCGAAGATAATAACAATAATTATTCTACGTACTGTGGTCGGGCAATAAGCTTTAGCTCGGCATTGACGTTAATTCGCGAGTATTGTTATATAATTAGTTGTTATAAAGGGATACGGTACCGGATGTTATTGTCGGCAGGAAATAGGCGGGGTACTCAACAGTCAATCGTCAACGTTCCTCATGCTATCTGTACGTGCACTCACCTTTAACCGCGGATACCGATTTATTCCTGCGATTCCCGGTGGTTGTGTTCGTCGCGGATGAAGGCCCGTTCACAGTCTTCTGCAATCAAATACAATCAAACAATACAATATCTCTACGCGACAAGGCCATGTTGTAAATCTTCGGCGCCGTTTTCCTCCGGCTCTATCGACCGAAACACTACACCGCACTGTTACAGTACCTCGAGCCCTTGTGCTGTCGCTGCTGCTGCAGCAGTGCGCCGTAACCGCTGCTTTCCGTCGTTAACGTTCTCGCTTTTGTGGCCGCTGCTGTCAGCTGGACTCCCACTCTTTGGCGGCACAGGCTCAGTGCGTGTCCGCTTCTTTAGCGCGAAATGACGTTGCGGTACGGCGGTATGTTGCCTGTCCGTGGCCGGGACACTGGCGCGATCGCAAAACGGTTTGATACGTTGGGAACGACGCGGGGTCCGCGGACGTTGAAGTCGCTCTCTCGCCATTGTTACAGCTAGAGATGATTTCGACAAAATTGAAATGAATTCGGAGTTGATTTGATTTTGTTTAAAAATGACTGAACACGTCAGACGCAATGTGAGTAGAATGAGTTGGTTAGGCGCACAATGATGTCACGTTCGTTGAAATTTCTCACCTTTGTACGTTATTTAGAAAACGTATATTTTATATCAAATAAGTTGTTACTAAAAGATTACATCAAGCACATTCGGGGAATAATTATTTGTTTTCAAATTAAAATTTGAAACATTTTATAATAAAAAAAAAAACCACAACATATACAGCAAAATATTTTATTATTTTAAAGCACTAATTGAATAAGATTTATTTCAATTTATTTCAAATCTATTTTGACACTTATCTATAAACAGTCCTGTCAAAATATGTCAAGGCTGTCCTGTCAAATATGTCCGATGCTCCAATTGGTCAATAACATTGGTTGCCATAGAAACAATGTCTAAAAATCAATTGGGCGGCCATCATGAATTTACTTCGTCACAGTAAACATGTCAAATTGACATTTCTAACAGCCCAAAAATATAAATGAATATATTTTACTATAACGCCTAGCATTTTTTTTTATACAAAAACAGTGGAATTCATCAAAATAAATAGGAAATGTTCTTTCCTGATGCTAAAGTGCAACATTGCGCGTTCGTGTCATATCGGGCGTATTTAAATTTGAAATGCGGGAAGCGTCGGCGTCGTTTACAGCGCCTAGACGCTCGTCTAATTCGCCCTTTAGTGCGTTTCAGTGTTTTATTACCCGTATCAGATGCGCGCGTTTTCTCAACCCCTAGTTCTAATCAATACAGCCAAAAACGTGTGCAATTCGACCCCTACATACTACTAAACTACATCGGCGCCCTTAAAATAAATACCTATCGCAAAAATCACGTGCCCTAAATAATTAATCTGACGAAGAAAAATACTCTACGTTTCCAATCGAACACTAACATGATTCTATTTAAATTCAATATAAACTGGTAGATGAGAAAGTCATTGCTAATTATTCTTATTGAACGGTGTAAATATGTTTAAAATCGCCGCTGTGAAGTGTTTGGTCCTTTTAGGGCTGTTGATTGTTGAATGCCAACTCCAGAAACCGAATACGGATATCAGGAGACATGATGTATACATAGCAGGGTTCTTTCCGTTCGGTAAAAGCGTCGAAAATAGCGAAATAGGTACGAACTATTGCCGTTGAATGAAACAACTATTTACGTTAATTTTGTTAATGATATTTTTTAAGGTCGGGGCGTAATGCCTAGCGTTAAGCTTGCCTTGGATCATGTTAATGAACATAGCCAAATATTGCGGAATTATCGGTTACATATGTGGTGGAATGATACGATGGTAAATATAATAATAAATCCATTTATTAACATATGCTAGATTGGGAAAGTACAGCCAAAGGGAATGCCAACAAATAATATGCTTTATAAGATATAAGGCCCTTCCTGGCACCCCCGTAATGTATTGTTTTGAAACGTTTTTATTTGTACTTTAATCGTGTTCGATTTGTTTAATTAAGCGTAACGTGAAGTTGTGTGTTGTTTGTAAATCAGTATATTTCCTTATGACATCGTTTGGGGCTTTTGTTTTTCATTTGGACTCCGCCGAAAGTTGTGTTAAATGGTCGGGAAGACACTGCGGCGGATTTAAAGCCGTAATAGTCCGCCCTTTGTGGTCCCTACCATTTCTCAAGCTACAAAACAACGTGTGTTGTCGAAACACGAAATCCGAATTAAATGATCTTCAACATATGTAGACGTGATATTTCGAAAAGCATATAATTGTTTAATTCGTACATTCATTTGGCAAGCTGTGATATATTTTATGTTTAGTGCAATGCCGCTGTCGGTGTTAAAGCGTTTTTCGATATGATGTACCGAGGACCTCATAAGCTCATGCTATTTGGGGCCGCCTGTACGCACGTCACTGATCCAATTGCTAAGGCGTCCAAACATTGGCATCTAACGCAAGTAATTTCAACTTTTTGATCGATTTTCTATTATTCGAACTAGTTTCTACCCTAAACATGTCGCTCCTTGACTCCTTCATTTTGTTCTTTCGACACCCCATTTGGTTTATATCCATTTATTGTTTTCGCAAACATTCTCGTTTATATTTGCTGCAGTTGTCTTACGCTGACACTCATCCAATGTTCACCAAAAAGAACTTTCCGAATTTCTTTCGCATCGTCCCATCGGAGAATGCGTTCAATCCGCCAAGGTTGTCTCTTCTGAAGGAGTTCAACTGGACGAGAGTTGGTACTATCTACCAAAATGAGCCTAGATACTCCTTGGCTCATAATCGGTACGAAATCAATGAAATTTAAAGCTATTATGACTTCGAAAAGAAAAAAAAACGATTGTAGCAATTAATATACCATAGGGAATTACATTTCCCAATTGACCTGATTTAATAATCCAGATCTTAGGATGCATTTGACCAGTTTAGATTATTTGCGACACTGTCAATCAATCCTTGTAGTCGATGTATTAAATTCATTAATTACCTATTCTCGTGTCATTTATCTTTTCCACTCTGCCCACTTATTATTAAAGCCTGGTGGCCGAGCTGGATGATAGCGGCTATCAAGTGGTCGAAACTCAGTCATTTACCAACGAGGTCACGGCCGCTCTGACCAAACTCCGCGAAAAAGATGTGCGGGTCATTCTGGGTAACTTTAACGAACGCTGGGGTCGCAGTATCTTCTGCGAAGCCTTCAAATTGGAGATGTACGGTAGAAGGTACCAGTGGGTCATTATGGGCACGTACTCCGCCAACTGGTGGAAGAAATTGGACCCGGAAGGGAATTGTACTTTAGCGGAAATTGAAGTGGCGTTGGAACAGACGATATTGACTGATTTGTTGCCGTTGAGCACGAGTGGGGAGATCACCATATCGGGAATTGTGAGTAAAATTCGTTTTTGGGCAGATTTAGTACCGTGGCTGTGAAAATAGTTCATTTTGGGCACTAACAGAACAATATTTGACACTTTTTTGCATCGTTAATTTTCCTATTTATAAGATTTCATGTTCAAAACTCCTTTGCGTTATGATTAGAATCGATTTTTATTTATTTCCAAACATTCTCTGCAATATTCTCCATCGGAGGTCAGTTATATATACGTACGACAGTAACGGTTCTGTATGCTGCCTTGGGGAACACTTTGATAAAAAATCAATTTTACTTGCAAAACAAACGAAATTCAATTTGTTTGCGATGAATATATTATCATATCAGACAGCGGATGAGTATCAAATGGAGTACGATTCTCGGCGAGGTCAAGAATACTCACGTTTCCATGGGTACACGTACGATGGCATTTGGGCCGTTGCCCTGGCGATCCAAAATGTCGCCCATAAAGTCAGGTTCTTTAAACGGAATCAAACCGTTGTCGATTTTCGTTATCGTGATCCATTGTGGGAGAGACTCTTCCTCGATGCTTTACATAACACCAGTTTTGAAGGTTCAATTTGAAAGAAAACGATTGTCTTCGGGTATATTTGTGGGTATATTATGTTTAGGCGTTACTGGCCCTGTGCGGTTTTACGATAATGAACGAAAGGCTGGGATTCTCCTAAAGCAGTTCCAAGATGGCACTGAAATAAAGGTGGGGGAATACAGTGCAGCCACGCAACATTTGGACTTGACTTTGGGTAGTCCGATGAAATGGATTGGAAAGTTCGTAACTGCACAATTTATGCTGATTATTTGTTGATATAAATGCTTCTTTAGGTATCCACCGAAAGATCGTACTTTACTTATAATCGAACATACCAGGGTGAATAAGACAGTGTACGCCATCTTGGCTAGCCTGGCTATATGTGGAATAGTAATGGCGACCGTTTTCTTGGCGTTCAATATAAAATACCGAAATCAGCGATATATAAAAATGTCCAGTCCGCAGTTGAATAATCTAATCATCATCGGTTGCATGCTAACGTACACGAGTATCGTTTTCCTCGGCCTGGACTCTGGATTGTCCAGCATAGGTACCGATTTAAAATCTACCAGAAAGACATTCGATTACAAACTAACGATTTTCATTTCAGAGGCATTTCCGTATATATGTACAGCGCGCGCTTGGACATTAATGGCGGGATTCTCCCTAGCATTTGGCGCCATGTTTAGTAAAACATGGCGGGTGCATTCGATATTCACGGATGTGAAATTAAACAAAAAAGTGATAAAAGATTATCAACTGTTTATGATTGTCGGGGTGTTGCTATTCATCGATTTGGTTATTATGACAACTTGGCAAGTCGCCGATCCGTTTTATAGGGAAACCAAACAAATGGAGCCATATGTACGTATTTATAAACGCAAATTCATCAGAACACGACATTTTTACATCCATTTTCAGCCACATCCGTCTAGCGAAGATATTATTATCATCCCAGAAAATGAATATTGCGCTTCCGAAAGGATGACAATCTTTGTAGGGTCAATTTATGCTTATAAAGGCTTATTAATGGTACAATAAAAAATTCGCCGCATATTACAATTCGTGTTAAATAATTATTCTTGCAGATTTTCGGGGCCTTTCTAGCTTGGGAAACGCGCAAAGTCTCCATACCGGCTTTGAACGATAGTCGCCATGTTGGATTATCCGTTTATAACGTCGCCATTATGTGTATTTGTGGCGCTGCTGTAGCTTTGGTCCTGGTAGACCATCAAGATGCCATGTTTTTAATTATAGGTACCATAAAGGGACTATTTTAATGAATTTAGACAATCTTTTTGACAATTACATTACATTATTTTACCACTTTGGCATTAAGAAAAAAAAACTAGAACTTATTGAACAGCTTATACATCAATTTAACGACTTATTTAAATAAACAAATCAATTTGTGTGCGATTTTAAAACACTTCTGAACAGTATTCTATTTATTTTATAAATTTCGAACATCGATCAAATTCCATCTTCTCTCTTCCAGGGGTTTTTGTTCTATTCTGTTCCACCGCCACATTATGGCTTGTCTTCGTACCAAAGATAGTCGAGCTCAAACGAAACCCGGGCGGTTCGATCGATAAACGAATCAGGGCCACTTTAAGACCTATGTCGAAAACTGGCCGGCGAGACTCGAGCACTTCCGAGCTCGAATCCAAAATGAAAGAGGTCAAAGCCGCGAATTCCCGATTCAGAAAAACGTTGCTGGATAAAGAGTCCGAATTACAAGTAACGACATTTATTTGTGCAGACAAATTTTCGAGTTGATTTATCTTCAACTCGGAATTAAATGTCCGGATGTCTACAAGGCAGGCCTTTGTTTGTTTTTAAGATGTTGATTAAACGTTTGGGTAGCGATGCGAAAGATCTATTGGATTCGAGGGCGGATTCTTTAAGTGGGGACATGAATCGATTGTCCGTGCCCATGTTAAGAAAAGAACTGCCGTCAGCAACAGAGACGAGCGATATTACATCACTATGCAGCTTGAGCTCGCAAGACTACGCTTCTTTGCAACACACAGATAGCCAAAGGTAACCTAAACTTAAATAAATATTACTTTGCCAAATGTTTTGCGTTGTTACCAGACGCCGTAAGACAGCAACAATTCAAGCCCCCGGCGATAGTTCCCCCAAACACCACTCGCAACACACACATCACCATCAAACACCTCCTCCATCCACAATCGATCTTCGCCAACAACAACAAACACCTCAAATCCAACCGTCGGTTGGACCCGGACCAATGGTCATCCAACAAAACGGCAACCTTCAAACGAAACTAAACACCGAATACAACAAACATCAGTTGATTAATAATAACAACCAAGTCCCTTCGATGGATAATCAAGAGAGTAAGAAATGTTATGTTTACCTTGATATTTTGCATTTTGTTTGCGCGAATAATTTGTTATTCGAAGAGAATTTATCATAAAATTATTGCCACGTTGCCAATTTTTTGTACCTTACAATATATTATATACAGTGTGTTGTATTATACGTACTTTTATTAACATTATGAAATAATGGTAAGTTTACGCGTAACAATATTTGCGTATCTACGTAGTAATCAAACAACAGTTGCCGAAGACTCCGCCACACGTGGTACCTGAAGGGCAGCCACATCACGGACAGGGGCAACGAAGGGGCACCGTTGGAAGTGTCACTAGAAGCGACAGTAGTTACAGTGAAGGTACCGCAGCGCAAAGAAGGTGAGTTGCTGTGAATGTGATGCTTTTTTTTATGAGATTATTATTTATATTATAAAAATACGTTGTCAAGATGTTAGTAAGAGTGTTTTGAACAATGAATGATTTGATTTGAATCAATTTTTATCTTCCTGGATAGTGGTTTAAACAATTTTTTTGTATAGATCCTTTTTTTAACCAATTTTGGTCAATCATCTCGTACGTTTGGACATTTTTTGATAAATTCGTCGCCTATTCTCGAAACTTTTAAGACATCAACAAATATTACCATCTTTTTGTTCAAAAACGCACATTAATTATTTTTCTTCAGTCAACTTTTTGTCACCCCCCTTGGTCCTTATTACAACTTTCCTCCATCGAAACCATCCATCCACTTCACCAATTCTGCGTCTGTCAGGTGCAGTCTGAAGGGCACTCCACCGCCACCCGCTTACGACGACTCGGAACCGGAAGCTGATGTTAGTGTGAGCAGCGCCACCCAGCACAGCGCGTGTCATCGCCGGGTAACCACACCCGCGTCACGAACAACACCACCGAAGAAACGGCACGAGGCCGCGGCTTATGGAGGCACGCACGTCGTTAGCAAGAGCGAATTATGGGATACGGGTAGTACTGGACAATCGGTACCGCATCGATGTCCAGCCATGCTGGCCAAAAGCAAAGAAAGGGCGAGTCGCGTTAGCATCTCACAAGGAGATGATGGTAAGGCTAATTATAGATCTGATTTTAGACTTTTAGTAGTAGTATCAAATATCACCCAAATTCCGCAACTCGAGGCATTTAATAGCTAGATGCGCATTTCGAAGTCTATGCCCCCATCTTCAGTACCACAAGATAAAAACGAAATAAAAATACCTCTGTCACTAATCGTAATTGCTATACTATTGAAACAGTCAACATTTCGAAGCGCTGGGCAAAATGTCACAATGCAGTGAAATAATAGCTATTAAGTCTGCTGCTTTCATCTTTGCAGCGTAATAACGCCTTTACTTCTATTAGATGACCCGATGATGCATCGGTCCGTCTCGGAACGGCAGCGCCACCAGGGCAAACGCGGCTCGATTGGTGCCCAATCTGGTGGCAGTCCGGGGCACTACCACCACGAGACTACCAGCCAAAGTGTGTCCACCACATCGGCTGGTTTACCAGACAGTGTCGCTGGTCTAACAGCGCCGCCCGTATCGTCTGTGGTGCCCAGTAACAACATCTGCCACCAACATCACGGTAAGGCGGCGCACCACTTCCAGTCCACGCCCAACGTTGCCACAGCGACTGGCTCTAGGTGAGATCTGTATTTTTCTATTCGAGGCGTAATTTAAAATTATAATCGCTTGACTCACGTGTTATTTTGTGGTAGTTCATTTCAACCCATTGAAAATTATATTATTTAATGTGAATTAGAACGTCTCATTCGATCTCCATCGCCGCATCCGCGACTGGTAGCGCGTCCGCCGCTGCTGCAAAGGCAGTGGGTGCGAAACGACGGGACTTCTACGCGGCTACCAGTGAGAGTGAGCTGCTCGACCGTGAGATTCTGCCCATTTTTCAGAAGCTGCTCACCGAACGCAATAAAAGCCAACATAATATCGATTATGCGACGTTTGGACGCAGTTGTCCAAATATTAGTATCAAGTGCGATATAGTGGAGTATTTGTAAATGGAACGGTTTTTGGCGAATGATAATGGTAAATGAAAGTTTTATTTTCATTTTTTTTATTGGGTTTTGTTTATTTGGTGACGGATTTTATGCTATTTTTTAAATATTTTACTACATTGGGTATGATTATTTTTATTTTGACTTGAGGGAAAGGTTTGTTATTTTAATTTTCCATAAGAAATGCGGTATATTTTGAATCAAGAATTTTTTTGACAGAGCACTTAATATTTTTAACACGCATTAAGAAATGTTTAGATTAGATAATGACAGATTCTGACGGTATTAGCTATGTTAGTTACTTAAAAAAAAAACTCTGAGCTACTTTGCACCAAAAACTAACACCATAAAAAAGCTGAACTCTCAATATATAATAAATTGGTATAATTTGAACAACTGAGTGTCAAATTTACATCACTGCACCATATTTATAAAAGGATATCTTGACTCGGATATTACAAAACATTTTTGAGGATAAAAATGAAAATTTTAGACTTTTTGACGAATATTTGACACCAAAAATCGATAGAAATTGTAAATTCCTTTTTCACTAATTAAAATATAGATGACGCTTAGGTTCAATTAAGATAAAATATACATACAAAAACATTTTATCAATAAATGCTACCAACCGCTCTCTTAAATTAACATAACCTAACTTAATCGGACCCGAATTATCAATACCTGACTTGATCTGATCCGTCTTTTGCTACTATTTAACCCTACCTACATTTATTTACATTAATCTTTCAATTCGTTCTTTTACTTCCCTTTTTTTTTCGAACGATGTTTAGAAAATGACGAAAATGTGTAGTTTATAATATATGTTTTTCGGAGAAAAAATGGGTATACTTCCAAATTAATGAAACAGTCAGCTTTTTTTGGAATAATAATCAAATTTAATTAGACACTACTACTTTTAAACACCCCGTTTGTAATGAATTTGTATGAAAAACCTTTTTTTAGGGGGGAATGTTTAGAATTATTCATGCGCAGTAAATACGTTGAAAGCGAATTTTCTTAAATAGCTTAAAACACAATTTCTACGCTGAAATTAACTTCTTTTCGTCATATATTTGTAAGGTAATTTATTATAAGTCAAATACTGTCACTATGCCTTTATTAAAACCTAAGGAAATATAGACTGTATAAAAAAAAACATATGAACAATTAAAACACAATTGCTATATGTATGTACAATTTTTACTATCGACATAAACGCTAAGTATGTAGCCAATGATAATCATTTTTCTTTCTAGAAATTTAGATGTAGCCATAATTTCTTAAAAAATAAAATAAAAACAAAAAATCCCAATTATAGTTCAGAAAATTATATATAGAGATCGAACATATATCACGATATGAAATAATAGATAAATTATTAGTAGCCACTTTTAATCATTGCATAATATAAACATAATAAGAAATTGCACGGTCTTAAAAATGCAGACAAGTAAAAATCTTCTACAAAAAATTCTATTAGCAATTATTTATGGATTATTTAATTTTAGAGCTAATAAAAAATGTTGAATTTTTGTTTGTCCGTATAACAAATAATACATTTAGAATGGTAGCATGTTATAATTATTGTTCCTTTATGATCTAAATGGATAAAAAATAGTCAAATCAGTGTTATTTAATTTTAGTTTAGTGAGTGTTGTCATTACCCAACTAAATTGCATAAAATATGTGTTATATAGACATTAGTGCAATAAATAAATAAATAAATAAATAAATTTTGTTTGGGAATACTAAATAACACCTGGAAAATGCCGCAATAAAAAGAATTTTTGTTTTGTTTGTTAAAGCAAATTTTTATTTCGCAATTTTTGCTATGATTTATTCTGTGATATCTAGAAATATTTAAAAAATCTTTTATTTATTTATTGAATATTATTTTGCACTATTTATTATTTATTTTTCAATTTTTTTTTATTATAATTTTCAGCAACCACAGATACTGACATTATCGACTTCAAAGCGCCGTAATATTCTATGGTAAGTCTACAGTCATGAATGGAATGAAACGCGTCCGTATTTATAATTTTAAATAAGTCAAAATTAAGCAGACATCATTTTGTTAAATTTAATTACTAAATGAATAAAATTGCTTAAAATATTACGCATATATGTTTTAGTTGTAAAAAATGCATTACAAAGAAATAAATTATTGACAATTTCTTTCATTAGCTTCGTGAAACATCCCATAGATGTCAGCGGAACTAGTCGGGAAAACATTGACGAGGCGTGACTCATATAATGCACCAAAAATCGCCTGCTTTATTTATAAAATCGAATTGAAATGTCCAAAGAAAATCCGATAAATCCAAAAAGTGGCAACAAAAACCAGCTGGCGACAAAGTTGCATAATGTGCGACTGTGGAATCGATTTTAATGTGTGCACGCGTCACCAATTGCTGGCCACGTCTCCTTCGGGAACACCGAGGTATGTTCCCAGTCTTCTATTGCCGCGTATTTCGTGATGGTAAGGGCAATAAAAATTCTTCAGTTATTAAATTCCGTCCGTAGAACGCATTTCTGTACTTATCCATAAATATAAATCGGCACGCGAATTGTGAAACGGGATAGTCAAGGCTAGAGTAGAGTAAGAACTCGTTTAAAGTCATAAATATTTTAATTTAAAAAATAAACTGATTCTTTCGTAGCAAGTTTATTTTTATATGAATAATTATGTAAATTTTGATGATCCTTTTTAGTTTATCAATTTATGCTATTTTCCAACGATTTTATTGTGAAATTCGAAGGCGGTTATCATTTTTTTCAGGTCAATATGTTGCAATACATCATTATTTAAATATTTAAATGAATTGCATATATAAGTGAGACAAAAGTTCTTCAATTTACGACGTTTTGTTTCATATAAACATACTAATTTATTTACCATTATAATGTGGTAGCTAAGCAGTGCAACATGTTATTTAGAACTCACTTTTCAATTTATCTTTTTAGTAATTTACGTGTATTTTTCAGTTAAAGAAGTTACATCGGCCGTTAAAGATTGTTTCGTTTGGATTTTTAGCTATGAATTGACTACAGCGTAAACTAAGTACCATTTCTATCACGTTCTGCCCCACACGGGGACTTCTGCATTCATCCATTCAATGAAAAATTATATCATTTTACAAATGACACTCGAACGTTCAATAAGTAATCCAATAAATAAACGATAAGCTAAACTATATTGTCCATTTAGTACTTGGCATTAGAACGAGTACCAGAGATTTTTATTTTTGCGATTCGGTGTTGTTTAAGACGCGAAATACGAATGGTTTTTTTACAAAAAATGCGCAAATTCAAAGTTCAATGAATGTGAACTATTTAAACCGGTTTTATTTATTTTTATAAAAAGTCGTGCTTAAGAATTAGTAGGTAATTTTTTGTGTGTATCGGGAACTAACAAATATATTAAAATTGACGTTTTAGTTTCGATTATTTGTTTTATAAAAAATATTACTAATCCAAACGTTGTTTTTTAGTATATTATTTGTTTTTAAACAAAGTGAGTGTTCTTTGCTGAATTTGCTAAACAAAAAATTGCACATTTTCTAAATATTTCCGACTGGAGACACTAAAGACTTTTAGTGTTAAATTTTATTTAAAAAATAAATCAAAATACCCGTCTGTATAACAAAAAAAAAGTACAAAATGAAATTCTCAGAATATTACTGCGTGTTTTGAAGCTAAACAATTCTTTGTATGCGACAATTATGTAGTTAATAAAATAAAATCGTCATACAGGGCGTCATTTCAAATCTTTTTGAAGATCGAAATATAAATTCTCTAAAATTATAACAATTTACACGTATTTTTTCAACGATTTTATCGAGTACTAACGACGATTTTAAGCGCTAAATTAAACAAATATTCTCAACACAAAATTTTTGGATCTAGTTTTATTAAAGGAATTATATAATATTATGAAACGTGCCCTGTGTATATAAATATTTTTTATCTAAATTAGCATCTTTAATATCGCTAATTGGTAGTATTTAAGCGAACGGATATTAATCATATTTTTAAATGACTACGCAATAGCAAAATTTCAATTGAAATTAATTTTAGTGCAAACTCATCATCGACATTGAAAATTATATTCATCATTAAAATTGATTTCATATCATCGAGTGTGGATTTTTAATGAAATAATTCCAAAAGTAATTAAAAATGGTTAATAAACATTTTTTCTTTAGGGATTGTGTAATTTTTTTTTCTATATAAAAATAATGTAATTTTTTATTATCAATATAATAAAAATCTAAATTAGATTATATAAATTTTTACAAGTAATAAAAAATGATTTTTAATATTATGTATGCTCCAAAAATTTTTTTTTTGTGATCGAAATCAATTTTTTTTGCCATTATTTGCGATTGATATCGGTGTAAAAGAATTTAAAAATTCAATTCGTCAAAAATATATATATATTCAAAATTTACTTACGTGTTGCAAAAAAGATTAAATATTACAACAAAATTACAAACGCATGAACGTAAAAAAAAATTATCAATTCATTTTCAAGTGTTTACGTTTAGTTTTCAAGATTTTTATTAAATTGTTACAAAATATCGAAAAAAAAAACATTAGGGAAATGTCTTTTTTTTCTTTTTTTTTCACAAAATATCGAAAAAAAAAACATTAGTGAAATGTCTTTTTGTTTTTTTTTTTGTTTAATAATAAATATCCGGGTAATAATAAGAAGAAAAAACACCAGTGGAAAAAAAAAATTCAACCCAACAGTTTTAGAACACATTTTTACAAGAATTATTTATTACAAAAAAAGTTAGAATTTTTTAGGTTCATTTATTACTATTTATTACAACAGAAATATTATATTAAGCCAGCCCATATTTTTTTTGCATTTTGCAAAATAAAAATTATTAAAAAATATGTACATAATTGTATAATTATCATGTTTTAATTATACGTTTTGACCTTGTTTATTTGTTTCAAAATTAAATGCAATTATTTTTGCTTTAATGTTTGTTTCTTCACCTATTTTAAACCTGAAACTTTTTTTGTATCTATTTTTCTTTAATTTCAGATGATTTTAATCAATCACAAGAGCAGCCCTACATGACTTTTCCAATCTACATTTTCTTAACAAAAACATACACCGGAATAATTAAAGAACACATAAAAATGCCACACAGATCAAAAGAGAAATGTTGCTGATATTATTCACCCACCAGAATAAAACTATAAAACCGATTAAAAAAAAACACGACATTTATTATTAAAAACAACACTTATTTTTAAATTGTATAAATAAATCAAAAAAATATTGTAAATATGACGAAGGAAAATATCGAAGATGGAAAAATCTACTGCACCGATTTGAGCTATCCTATTCCAGAAGCGAAGAAATGTCTGCTATATCGAATATTCGGTAAGTTTTGTAAAAGATTATATTTTTATATGTACGAATGTAGAGGCTGCGAAAGAAGTAAACTACTATTTTAATTTTAAAATTACCACTACTGTGATAAGTAATAGTATAGAATATTTTTACAAACCAATATTTATTGTTGTTACTCTCGTTAATTATTAATTTGTATTGTTTAAAGAGTAAGAGTTACCCTGGAGCAGATATTGATAGTGACCATAATTTAGTAGTCCTGGACTCAGAGGTCAAATTCAAGAAATTACAGAAGTCTAAACAGGTCAGAGTAGATGTCGATAGGTTAAAATTAGCTGATGTATATGAAAAGTACAAGCAGAAAGTAGAAATCATGGCTAATGGAACATCTAGGAACGACATAGATTGCGAATGGAGGGAAATCAGAAATGGGTTAACTACAGCAGCAAATGAAGTATTAGGCACAAAGAAAAGGGCAGGTAGGAGGGAATGGATCACGGAAGAAATAGTTAAAATGATAGAAGCAAGAAGGAAAATTAAAATTGGAAACACAGAAGCAGGACAGAAAAAATATAAGGAACTAAGGAACTTAATTAATAGGAAATGCAAGCTAGCGAAAGAAGAGTGGATAAAAGGAAATTGTGAGGATATTGAGGAGGATATGAGAAGAGGTAAAGTAGATTTGGGCTACAGGAAAATTAAGTCACATTTTTCTAAAGTAAAACCAAAGGGTAACATTATATGTGATAAGCAGGGTAAGGAACTCACAGAAAATAAGGAAAAAGCTAGAAGATGGAAGGAGTATCTTGAAGATTTATATAAAGGTAGGCAGGACATGGAGGAGCTAGAAAATGTGGAACAGATAGATGAGGATGACTTAGGTCCTAGCATACTTAGGTCAGAGTTTCATAGAGCATTAAATGATTTACGGAATAACAAAGCAGCGGGGATTGATATGATACCAGCCGAATTAATAAAACACGCAGGGGAAAAAATGCAGGAGCGATTATACAGGTTAGTTTGTAAAATATATGAGAAGGGAGAAGTACCACAGGATTTTCAGCGTAGTAGAATAGTAACAATGCCGAAGAAAATAGGAGCTAATCTGTGTGAGAACTATAGGACCATTAGCCTACTATCACATGCATCGAAGATATTGTTAAAGATTATTTATAGGAGATTAGAAAATAAAGTAGAGGAAAGGCTAGGAGAAGATCAGTTTGGTTTTAGAAAAAACAGAGGGACGAGGGAGGCGATTTTAGCACTAAGAACAGTAGTAGAAAAATGAGGATCACAATAGGAGATAATAGAATCGAAGAAGTGTCAGATTTTTGTTATTTAGGCAGTAGAATCACAAAAGATAATCGAAGCAAGGTAGATATAAAGTGTAGGATAGCACAGGGTAGGAAGGCATTCGTAGAAAAAGAACAGATTTTAAGATCAAATATTGACTTGGGTATTAGAAAAAGATTACTGAAGGTATATGTTTGGAGTGTAGCACTGTACGGGTGTGAGGCGTGGACTATAGGAAAGGAAGAGAAGCGTAGATTAGAAGCACTTGAAATGTGGTGTTATAGGAGGATGATGAGGATTGGTTGGGAAGATAAAGTAACAAATGAAGCTGTACTAGAGTTAGTAGGGGAGAAGAGAAGTATCTGGAGAGTGTTACAGCGTAGGAGAGACAGATTAGTAGGGCATATTCTTAGGCATGGGGGGATTATGCAATTGATCATAGAAGGTAGAGTGGAGGGAAAGAGAGGGGTAGGTAGGCCTAGATTGGAGTATGTGAGTCAGATAGTTGAAGACGTTGAGATGAATAGCTATAGGGAGATGAAGGGATTAGCTCAGGATAGATCGGCATGGCGTGCTGTTTCCAACCAATCTTTAGGATTGCGGACTCTCTAACTAATTGTTTAAAAGATTTATAGGTCATATTTTGAAATACTTCTGTCATGTTGACTTCTTTATTCAATTATACAGCAATTACTTTTGGTGACAGAAGTATTTTATTTAGTTTGCATCTTGTGCTACTGAAGATGGGGGCATAGCCTTCGAAATGCGCATCTAGCTATTTAATGCTTCAAGTTACGCGGTATTTTGGGTGATATTCTATACTATTACTCTTTTAATAATTATTCATTCGATAAATGATTAAAAACTGCCTTCTATTTTGATAATTGAAGCTCTTCGTGTTACAAATATATTTACAAAAATCCCCCCCCTGTATATTTTGCTACGTTCTAACCAGGTCAGGTGCCAGCCCGTATGGTTCTGTACCTGCTCTCGTGGTCGGGCTTTCTCGTATCATTCATGATGCGCACGGACATCAACATAGCTATCGTCGCTATGGTGGACCAACCGGTCACTGTGGACGCGAACGCCACGAACCTAACCAACAACGAGCAGGTTTGCTATGATCCTGCGCAAGTGGACCTGACAAGCGCCAACGCTAATATAGTCGACCAAACAGCGGTTAGTCCGAATTCACGAATTGGAGGAAAATATAATGATTTTTTAACAGCAAATAAAACCAGTTATTTTTGAAATTGTTTTATAATATCTTCGAAATACGCAGCTGGCGATTAAATGCTATCCGGGTTATAGTCTACACAAAAGAAGTTCTAATAAAATCTAGACGAACAAATAAAATTATCGCCTTGAATAAATGTGATGATAAAAAAATAATAATAATAATAAATATTAATAAACGTATATTTTTATCAGGGCACGTTAGATTGGTCGCACAACGTACAATCGTGCGTGATGGCATCGTTCTACTGGGCGTACATTATATCGCAATTAGTGGGCGGTTTGGCCACCCAAAAGCTGGGCACGAAGCGCGTATTCGGCTATGCCCAATTGGCCACCGCCATATGCAGTTTGTGCATCCCATGGGCGAGCGAAACGCATTATATCATCGTGATTGGTTTGCGGAGTATTCAAGGATTCGCTTCGGTAAAACACTTACGAAAAATACTCTTTTTCAGCGATAATGTTTTTTAGTACAAACTATTTTTGCGTTCTATATAGCAATTTTGATCATTTTTCTTCTACTGATGACGAAAGATTGCGTTTAAAAGTGTGCATCTAGCTTATAAATCCTTCGAGTTGCGTTTTTTTTTGTGTGATTTTTGTACAATTGTTTATCAACGGTATTTCATATTTTTTAAATACAATAGTTCCCCGAGGATGTGATATATGTCCATTGGTATTTAGGCTGTACATTTTTGACTTCGTAGGGTTTGACGTGGCCGGCGATGTACGCGCTGGTGGGACACTGGATTCCAGTGCCGGAGCGCAGTAGATTCATGTCCAGTTTTCAGGGTTTTAGTATTGGAATAGGGGTGACGTACCCCCTGTGCGGGTTCCTAATAGCACATCTCGGGTGGAAATCGGTGTTCTATACCACTGGCTCGATTGGTGAGTAAAATTAAAGTAGCGCAAAAAGTATTTTGATTTTGAAACAAGTAAGTATTTGTTAAATGAACGGGGAATTTTGAAGTTGTGGTTAAAAAATATTTTGAAGAAATTGTGTAAAAAAATTGTGCAATGTTATTTGGGAAAAATGTATTTACCTAAATATATATTTTTAAATCAATTTCTTGAAAAAAAAAAACCTAATTAGTAAGATAACAAAATTTATCATGCACATTTTCAAATATATATTTTTAATTATACAACAGTTTTCATTACTTATTTGCTTTAATTTAATGATAACCGTATTGATTCCAATTACTTCAATTTTCCGTAATAATTTTACCAATATGGATCAATATTAAACGCAAAGCTGACCCACTTCGTAATCGATTTTATAACTTTTATTACTCCACGTTTTGTTATTATAGAAGTTGGAACAAGAATTTAATAGTTTACAAATTTACGAAGAATAATATAGAAAAATTAATTAATTAATAAAACAAAAATTCCTCATATGTATCAAGGAATTGTTTTGTTTTTAGAAAGGTGTAACAAATCAATAATTTTCCATTATTTATAGCTGCGTCAAAATGATTTATTACTTCCTATTCAAGCGATAAAAACATCAATTAATATGCTTTTGCTTCGCCTTTCCGTTCGAGCCTGGAAACATTATTACTAAATAATTTATCGCAAAAATATTGTTTTTAAAATTCATTTGCTTCTTAATAGTTAGTTAAAGAGTCCGCAATCCTAAAGATTGGTTGGAAACAGCACGCCATGCCGATCTATCCTGAGCTAATCCCTTCATCTCCCTATAGCTATTCATCTCAACGTCTTCAACTATCTGACTCACATACTCCAATCTAGGCCTACCTACCCCTCTCTTTCCCTCCACTCTACCTTCTATGATCAATTGCATAATCCCCCCATGCCTAAGAATATGCCCTACTAATCTGTCTCTCCTACGCTGTAACACTCTCCAGATACTTCTCTTCTCCCCTACTAACTCTAGTACAGCTTCATTTGTTACTTTATCTTCCCAACCAATCCTCATCATCCTCCTATAACACCACATTTCAAGTGCTTCTAATCTACGCTTCTCTTCCTTTCCTATAGTCCACGCCTCACACCCGTACAGTGCTACACTCCAAACATATACCTTCAGTAATCTTTTTCTAATACCCAAGTCAATATTTGATCTTAAAATCTGTTCTTTTTCTACGAATGCCTTCCTACCCTGTGCTATCCTACACTTTATATCTACCTTGCTTCGATTATCTTTTGTGATTCTACTGCCTAAATAACAAAAATCTGACACTTCTTCGATTCTATTATCTCCTATTGTGATCCTCATTTTTCTACTACTGTTCTTAGTGCTAAAATCGCCTCCCTCGTCCCTCTGTTTTTCCTAAAACCAAACTGATCTTCTCCTAGCCTTTCCTCTACTTTATTTTCTAATCTCCTATAAATAATCTTTAGCAATATCTTCGATGCATGTGATAGTAGACTAATGGTCCTATAGTTCTCACACAAATTAGCTCCTATTTTCTTCGGCATTGTTACTATTCTACTACGCTGAAAATCCTGTGGTACTTCTCCCTTCTCATATATTTTACAAACTAACCTGTATAATCGCTCCTGCATTTTTCCCCCTGCGTGTTTTATTAATTCGGCTGGTATCATATCAATCCCCGCTGCTTTGTTATTCCGTAAATCATTTAATGCTCTATGAAACTCTGACCTAAGTATGCTAGGACCTAAGTCATCCTCATCTATCTGTTCCACACTTTCTAGCTCCTCCATGTGCTGCCTACCTTTATATAAATCTTCAAGATACTCCTTCCATCTTCTAGCTTTTTCCTTATTTTCTGTCAGTTCCTTACCCTGCTTATCACATATAATGTTACCCTTTGGTTTTACTTTAGAAAAATGTGACTTAATTTTCCTGTAGCCCAAATCTACTTTACCTCTTCTCCTCAATATCCTCACAGTTTCCTTTTATCCACTCTTCTTTCGCTAGCTTGCATTTCCTATTAATTAAGTTCCTTAGTTCCTTATATTTTTTCTGTCCTGCTTCTGTGTTTCCAATTTTAATTTTCCTTCTTGCTTCTATCATTTCAACTATTTCTTCCGTGATCCATTCCCTCCTACCTGCCCTTTTCTTTGTGCCTAATACTTCATTTGCTGCTGTAGTTAACCCATTTCTGATTTCCCTCCATTCGCAATCTATGTCGCTCCTAGATGTTCCCTTAGCCATGATTTCTACTTTCTGCTTGTACTTTTCACATACATCAGCTAATTTTAACCTATCGACATCTACTCTGACCTGTTTAGACTTCTGTAATTTCTTGAATTTGACCTCTGAGTCCAGGACTACTAAATTATGGTCACTATCAATATCTGCTCCAGGGTAATAATGAATAATAATTGCTCCAATTAATAATTATTTTTTAATCTCGTTTCAAAAATGTATTTAAACCGCAATTTCAATTTAATATATACCAACTTTTATATAAATATCAAACAACGTAGGCGACAGTATACATTCCTGAAGAACTCCATTAAAAAAGCGTCCCTAAAATACAATATTTTCAAATAAATCATAGAATAACCAACAACAAAATGATTATCCATCGACTTAATGTGACACTTCAGGTATCCTCTGGTGTTTTATCTGGTACCTCTTGGCATTTGACAGTCCGGAGATGCACCCGCGCATTTCTCTGTCCGAACAGCGGTATATTAAAGCCAACACTGTCAATACATACGAGAATGCGCGGCAACAGCGCGTACCGTGGCTGGCTATATTCTCTTCGATGCCAGCGTGGAGTATTGGCATCACGACCTTCGGCCGGATCTGGATTCACTATACATTCATCATCTACGGGCCGAAATATATGAAGCACGTGCTGGGATTCAGTATTGAGAAGGTGAGGATGGTTTTATTGGTGATTTTTATGCGATGGTTGTGAGGAAATCGTTGGTTTTTTTTGGTGTTGAAATAATTGTTTTGTTGGATATTTTTAGAACGGTGTCTTATCTGGGGCCCCTTTTATTTGTAGCTATTTGGCTTCGGTGTTATTTTGTTACGTAGCCGATAAATTGGTTACAAGTGACATAATGTCTCTGAAAAACGTCCGAAAATTATTCACAGCTCTTGGTAAATGAAATTTAAAAATGTATTTACCTGAAAGAATATTTCTACAGTGAAAAATTGTCCAAAAACATGCCAACTTTTAATAAATTTGTAGCTCAAGTCGTACCTGGTTTTCTCATGATTCTCATCAGCTTCATTGGCTGTGACATTGTTGCCATTCTAGTCATTTGGTTTATCGCTGTTACTATGATAACGGCAGCTTATGCTGGGGCTATGGCAAATGTCGTTGATATTGCGCCGAATCTGGCTGGACCTGTCTTGGCGTTTGCGCAAACCATTCATATGACAGCTAGCTTTCTAAGCCCTCTGGCGGCCGGATATTTACTTCAAGATACGGTCAGTAAATGAAAAATATTGTCATATCCGAGAAATTCGAGATTTTTCATTTTTTCATTTTATCATTTTTTTACTTTAAATTTAGTAGATTTTCTTTATAATTGGCAATTTTATAGATAGGATGATAATTAATCTGTCAACTGTGATATATTTGACTAAAAATACATCATTCATTTATTTGATATTAAAAAAAAACATTGATACACTTCTAAAATATGTAAACATTAAATTTAGTGTTGATATTAACGTGTCAATGTCATTTTTATGATCTGTCAACTAAATTTTATTAACTTAACCTGAAAAATCATGCAAAATTAGTTGTATTTCTTTAAAATTGATATTATTTGATAAAAATAACGTAAAAAAACTATACTTTTAACATATTTCTTCGAAACAAAACCTTAACCAAAATTTTTAGCCGACACTTTCGGCATGGCGAAACGTTTTTATCGTCGCCGCTGTTATAGCGAACGTCACTTATATTGTCTATCAAATATGGGGCACAGCTGATGTAAGTACCAAACAAAATTGGTGGAAATAACGTTACCTGTGGAACTCCCGTATAAAAAAACAGCGGCTAAATTAATTTTTAGATACAACCCTGGAATAATACTGAACCATCTTTAAATCATACCGAGGAAGAGCGAATGTTAGATCGTAGCCCGAGTGGAAATGAGGTTATAATTCAAAATGGCGGTGGAAAGATGGCCACCGGAAACGGTGAAAATGGACTTGTATTAAACGGTACAGCAAAAGCATGATTTGTATTTATTATAAACGATTTTTCTAATTTATTTATTGAAAAAATTTACACATAGTAGACAGATTGAAAATATTATTTTTAGCATAACTACCCCCTTAAGCAAAACACTATTATTGTGATATTATAATTAAAGTAGGGATTTAGAGAAATTTGGGTACCTTTTAAAGGTTTATTAAAAGATATAGTAAAAAGTTCCAATATACATACTAATAAAAAAAACAGTATCGACAAATTTACTTAAATAGAATAAAATTCCTTAAATCTAGCGATACTGTTGGCCTTTTTAGGAAGGAATAAAATGTTGATATATATTTAAAAAATGTACCAATTTATTGATGACACTATTTTAGTAACAATAAAAAATTAGCAACAAATATACGATTAGAAATTAGATAGCTGACTATTGTTCTCGAATAAAATAAAATTGCAAGACGATATGACAATATTCTTGCAAAATAAGTCAAAAAATCCGTTAATGATTGTTTTAAATATTACTATACAGTATTTTTTTTTATTAATTGATAATAAAACATCTAGTATTGAAGATCATTTAATACTTAAAATCATCTTTTTTATGGCAAAAGTAATACATTTCGTACTCTTATATTTACTTAATTATTATTTACATTCCAGTTGAAAGTTTAGCTTTTTATACACGTAAATAGAGTTGCTTTAAAGTGTATTTTTTGTCACCCTATAAATGTTTGGTATTTATTTATATATATAAAAAAAAAACATTAATGTTTTTGTGATGTTAAAAATTATATTTTCCAAAATAATAAATTATTCTGACTTATTAATTCATTATCCCACTTTAATTGGCGATATCTACGTTAAATTTTACTGGAAATATTTAAATTTAAATAAGCTGACTTAATAATGCCCTTTTTTCGAATATCGTCAATCTTGATGATTATTATACCTTCCTCTCCTGTTCTTACATTTTATAACTATTTACATAATACCCCTTTGTTTCAGAATACGTTCTATTAGTGTACATTTTAATAAGTAATATATTTCCGTTTCAAACATAATCGAAAGGTGTAGGTGTTAATATTTTGTATACCCTGTATTTTGACACCCTGTAGCTTACTACATTTGACGTTTCCATTACATCATATAACATGACAGTAAGATAATTTACAATAACCTTGGAATTATCTCTAAACATTTAACCTATCCATCTCAACAAAGTCATTAATTATTATCGCGAAAAAAAACGAGTAACACGAGAATATAATGGTAATTTGACGCTATTTCGGTTGGATTTTGGACTAAGTTGTCGCTATTTCTATTGCAAAATAGAAAATGGTACGTTTTCTACAAAAAAACACAATTTCCAGCAAATGTACAACTCCCCCCCCAAACAACCGCACAAACTCACTTATTAACATTACTATTCTTCCTATTTGGCCCATGCGAATAAATAACACAATTATTCGTCATTAAAATCAATTATTACGCATTGCGTCGTGAATATAACGACACGTTACGGACGAAATGCATTCCCAATCGACTAATTCTGTGCCCTTTTTCCGAATTCAGAGTTACTTTTTTAACATCTTGGGCCAATCGGCCGAAATCGATGTATACTTGGACGGCCAGGAAGCGCGAAAATGGGTCGAGGTGGAAAACGAAGACAGGAAAAAGGAACGCATGTTGCTATATTACGATGGGGAATCAGTTTCCGGAAAGGTGCGTAAAAAACGTTTATATTGTGGACTTTGCTCTTATTTCTAGTCAAATATTTACTCGTATAATAATTTGAAACGAACGCACTTCCGGCGTCTTTAGTATAAAACGTATTTTTTGGCTCATTGACTACGCAGGTGAACATAATGCTAAAGAAATCCGGACCTAAATTAGAGCATCAAGGCATAAAGATCGAGTTTATAGGTCAAATTGAGATTCTGTACGATCGCGGAAATCACCACGAGTTCACCAATTTGGTGAAGGAGTTGGCCAGGCCCGGTGAATTGATGCAGAACGTATCGTACCCTTTCGAATTTGCTCGGGTCGAGAAACCCTTCGAAATATACAGTGGCATAAACGTACGGTTGAGATACTTCCTCAAGGTAAGAGATGATCATTTTTTGATATTTTATATTTTTTCTTGTGCGATATTTTTATGGGGCCAAGAAGAAGCGTTTAATTTCTTAAAATTTGTTTCAATCGTATTGTTTGCTAAAGCAAATTCGAAATGCGCATGTATTTTTAAAATAACTATGGTTTTCTTCAATTTTTTTTGTGGTATTTTATAAACTGCTTGAAAATGAGGTTCATCTGAAATTCAGACGGTACTATTTTTTTCTTCCATTTTTTTGGTGGTATTTTATAAAAGGCTTGAAAATGAGGTTCATCTGAAATTTGCGTGGTGCCATTTTTTGCAATAAAATCGCCTTTTAAGGTCACAATAATAAAACGAATGGCGGATGTTGTAAAGGAGGTAGACATCGCTGTACACGCTCTAAGTAGCTACCCGGAAGTGAATAATCCAATCAAAATGGAGGTCGGTATCGAAGACTGCCTCCATATTGAATTCGAATATAATAAATCGAAGTACGTGCCATTTATCTAACTAAAACAAGCAAAATAAATTCAAATGAGCACTCTGAAAAGGATCATTTCTATATTATTTGTTGTTATCTTTATCGCGATTTGTCTTTATTTTGTTGAAGATATCATCTACGCGACGTAATTGTGGGAAAGATATATTTCCTATTGGTCCGTATTAAAATCAAACACATGGATTTGGCGATAATTAAACGAGAAACGACAGGGCAGGGCTCGAATTGCCATCAAAATGAAAATGAAACTGTCATAAAATATCAAATAATGGACGGCGCCCCCGTTAAAGGTACAAAAGTACTTCAAATAATTCTTCATTCACTATTTACTGCAAATCATTTCATATCCTTTCAAAATTCTGCTCCCTTCCCGATTTGTCAGCCCTCTTTATTCTTTTTATTTCATCGTATATACACACAGGGATTTTAACATGAAAATAAATATAGGTAAAACTAAAGTGATGAGGTGTGACAAAAAGGAATGCAGTAGAAAAATGAGGATCACAATAGGAGATAATAGAATCGAAGAAGTGTCAGATTTTTGTTATTTAGGCTGTAGAATCACAAAAGATAATCGAAGCAAGGTAGATATAAAGTGTAGGATAGCACAGGGTAGGAAGGCATTCGTAGAAAAGGAACAGATTTTAAGATCAAATATTGACTTGGGTATTAGAAAAAGATTACTGAAGGTATATGTTTGGAGTGTAGCACTGTACGGGTGTGAGGCGTGGACTATAGGAAAGGAAGAGAAGCGTAGATTACAAGCATTCGAAATGTGGTGTTATAGGAGGATGATGAGGATTGGTTGGGAAGATAAAGTAACAAATGAAGCTGTACTAGAGTTAGTAGGGGAGAAGAGAAGTATCTGGAGAGTGTTACAGCGTAGGAGAGACAGATTAGTAGGGCATATTCTTAGGCATGGGGGGATTATGCAATTGATCATAGAAGGTAGAGTGGAGGGAAAGAGAGGGGTAGGTAGGCCTAGATTGGAGTATGTGAGTCAGATAGTTAAAGACGTTGAGATGAATAGCTATAGGGAGATGAAGGGATTAGCTCAGGATAGATCGGCATGGCGTGCTGTTTCCAACCAATCTTTAGGATTGCGGACTCTTTAACTAACTAACACACAGTAAAAAATAATATCGATGAAAATACACACCCTTGCGTATTTTTATCTTTAATTTCAATGTATCGCTATTTCTATGCTTATTTTCTTATAATTAGGTTGCTTTTTTTAGGGGAAAGTATTCCGATTCGGGTATTTCTGGCCGGTTGTAATTTGACACCGACAATGAGGGATATAAATAAAAAATTCAGTGTCCGGTACTTCTTGAATTTGGTGCTCATGGACATGGAAGACCGGCGGTATTTCAAGCAGCAAGAGATTACGCTGTGGCGAAAAGGTGAGTCCCGGTTTATGTACTTTAACGAAAAGGGCGTGCTAGTTTGAGGATTTGCTATGAAATGTTGCAACAATGGATGTAATTGTGTGTTATAAAAATTCTTGGAATGTAAATTTTATACTATTTAAATTTATGGTTTAAAATCGAAGGGTGTTAAATGTACAAAATTACATTTGTTGATTTGAAAAAAAAAAGTCTTGGAATCTTTTATGAAGGTACAGTGTTTGAAGATTCTATTTTCATAACAAATTTATGAACTGATAAATGTGTTAAATAATTCAAATTGTTATAGTAAATAGTTTTTTGAATGTGTGAAGTGAAGTCGTGTTCAAAAAAATTCCAATTTACATACAACACGGTATATTCCAAATATTTACAAATTAAATACAAAAAACACGTACAACAATCAAAATACGTTTTTATAAAACAAAAATGTATTTTCGGGATTTATTGGTAATAAGATTTATTAATTCTTCACTGTGTAAATTTGATATTAATAAGTGAAATAATAAAAATTGTATATGAAACAGAGTAAATGTAAATGCGGCAGTTTTAATTTAACTGTGATTTTTTTTATTAATATATACCTTTGTTAAATCTTACCACTATCAAAAAAACATTCTTAATGTAATTGTAAATGTCAAAATTTCACTTATTTATTAAATCTACACAAACTAATTTTTCTCTTCTAAACTTGATCTTTTTTATCTGTCGCTATACTTTAATTATTTTTCTATGCTATTTCGTTGTTTATATACTTCATTAATTACAAAAATATTATATACTTACCTCTTTGAAATAAATTCTATTAAAACATATGCAAATATTTCTAATATATTTAAGTTATTTTCGCTGATAATTTTTTATTTCGTTCAACTATTTATTGAGCAATTATCTGTCTACTGTTCTATGCTTCAACCACCTCTTTTTCGCTGCACGATATAAAATGTAGCTTAATAAAAGACCAGAATTTTTTTAAATAAACATCTATATACATTTTTCATCGCCAACAAATGTCATTCCCGCCCTTCACCCAAAACATCTCTCTTCCATGTTGTACGACCATCACACCCCCTCCAGGCGAGATCACCCGCAAAGCTAACCTACAATCACCCTTGAACGCCACACATCTGGTAGACAATTCACGACCGATCGCCCAGCAACAATCGACATCTGCCTCACAGCCCCACCACGCGACCACCACTCAACCCCCCGTGCAGCAGATGCACACCGCCGACCCTTACGACGGCACCGACTCACCCCCGCTACAAATCGAGGACAGCGCCAGCGATAACAGCCAACAGACGTCACCCCTCGACGAAAAATCACCGCCGCCGTCGGCCAACCAAGAGCCGCCATTAGTCGCGCAAGTGAGCCAGCTGGAGATTGCCGCCAGTAAACCGACACCAGCGCCACGGACAAGTGCGGCGACGGCCACGCTGGACAAACCGATGCCGGAGAAAGAGCCGTTAAGCGGCTTGGGCTCGACCAGTGCATCAGCAGTAGCTTCCGTTGAGGTTCCAACGGTAGTAGCGGCCGTTGCCAGAGGAATAGAGACGATGACACGCGAAGCGGGCGATGGGGAGACACGAACGGAGCCGATGATCGCCGAAGTGGAGTGATTGATTGCGATGCGAATGAATTGTAAGGGCGGAGGAGTATTGGGGGGATTGCGAAACAGGATGTAAAACGCTGAGGTGAGTCCTTTTTGGTACGTTATTATATGTTGTATATGATGCACGATTAGTTTAGACGTGATTTACACCGTTGCCGCTTATTAAAAAAGCTTTTAAATGACGAGTATTGTTGGATCTAACAATTTTCCTGCAAAAAAAAAGTTTCGACTTATTACAAGGTGTTTATATTAAGAGGTGTTTGGTTGAAAATTTGCGCGAGAGGAATTTACATGGTTGTCGCTTGTTGAAAATTCGCTAAATTGAAGGATTTGTGTGTTATATGTGCGTATTGATGTTTGTGAATGAAATAAACTCTAATGAATTCCTGGCAAAAATCGTGTGGAATGGGATAATGCATGGTTGCCAAATGTATAAAATACTTTAGAATTAGAAATACGCCATTTATTTGGTTGTGGTTGCGTTCGTAAAAGAAATAATGGCATTATTTTACTTTCAAAAAATGATTTATTACGACATACGTTTTTAAGGAAGAAACAAAGTGCATTTTGGAAATCTAAAATGGATTTTGTACGGTTGCCATGTTCTATTAAAATCGTAATATTACGGAATTATAAAAGCAATAACTTTGCTTTTATAATGAAATTTCTTTTGTCCATACTTAATTTTTTTTTTTTTCAAATGGTTTGTATCTACTAAATACATGCGCCATGTGCTAAATCTACGTTAAAAAATCACTAAATTAGTATACAAAAGCATTTTTTGTTTGAAGTTAGTGAATTGCTCTAAAAATTGACGAAATATTTGTATTTTGGTTGCAGATATTAATAATAATTTATGTTATGAGAGTAAAACTGTTATCAACTGGCATACGCAGGGCCATCGTCAGATCCAAAAAACAAAGACATTTTTTCATCATAAACTATTTGTACATATACAAAAATTAATTAATAATACATTCGAAACAACTGAAAGCTAAAAACTACTAGTAAATCGAACTGATCCATTTGTGTAAAAAAAATCATTTGAACCTAACGGATCTGTTTGGTAATAATTATTATTTTATTACGGAAAATATATTATTTACTATTGTATAATTTTCTGATAGTCTAATATATTGTCAAATATTGAAGAAAATGGATTTTTGAAAGCGATGCACACTTCCTGAAAAATCCTGCAATCCTTCCTTTATATATAAATATATTGGGCAACATTTAAAGAGGACAGGGAAGTATTTACGGTAAATCTTCGATAATTTTGATCAAATAGAAAATACGAATTTCGCGTTGCTTGGTAAATAAATGAAACGAACGAGTTTTAATAAATTTATTAATTATATACAAATTAAATAATGTACGATCGTTTGGAATAATCGAAAATGGCTTTTATTTTATTGACAATCAAATAATTTCTAAAAAAAAACAAAAATAATTCTACTACAACATACAATTAAACGGCAACAGCGCAACATTTAGATGAAAATATTATTATAACCAAACCACACAGACAAAATAGGAAATACGTATATTATTAACAAATCGAAAATTGTTGCCGCTTTTATTATTTTAGATATTTTAGTATATAAATACGACACATTTAATAAATCGTTTCAACTAAAAGTGCGCGTGCGCTTACAATCGCAGCCAATACATCTGGGCGCGTGTTCGGTTGTAATCGGGCAGTTGTTCAATAGGCCCAACACCCGCGACAGCTGGACACCTGTCATAGATGTACTTGTAGCAAACGTCACGCACATTCTGAGCAGTGATTGAGTTGATGCGGTGGGCGAGCTCGTGGGGCGGCAGACGGCGCCCGTAGCACAGTAATTGACGCCCTATACAAAATCATTTATGTTCTCGCGTATTCCGTATTATTGGAGACCGTAGCGACAAATTTACAATAGTTATTGTTGTTTTTTCCAATGCGGATGTTACGAATTAGCAAAAATCATTCGGATTATTGGAATTATATAATTGTCCCGCGAGTTTCTACTGTAGATCCAATCAATGTACTATTCAATTTTACTCTTACCAATATCTTCGCAGACAGCTGTAGAAGTATCGAGCTGCAATAAAGTGTTAGCGGTTAGGAGAGCCTTGGCCCTATTAACCTCATTATCAGTAATGGCGGTGCAAAGTCGCATAAACTCTTCCTGGACATTAAACATCATCATTTCCAATTTGAGGGGATCCGCCACGAAATAAACACCCCACAAACCAGTGTCCTAAAACACACACCAGGAAATAATTCCCCCAGTTATATTCCTAGACATTCTTCGCCAATGTTTACCTTATAACAAGTGTTGAAGCTTTGATAGCTGTGGCATAAATCTCCCTCTGCGGACGCTCTGGCCAGCGTTGTGGCGTTTTGTTTGCCGGACGCTTGAGACCGATCCCAAGCGCCCAATATGGTACTAGCGACCATCAACGCCAACGTGTCTGGGTCACACCAACCCGCCCCCTCTATAGCAATCGCCACATGAGCTAATGGCAGCGAATCGTCGCGCACGCGTATTTCAGCGCCGCTAAATCGGCAGGGACTTAGGCTGGGTATTTCACAGCCACCGCCAGCTAGAAATTGTTTTTTTTTTTAAATCGTGCAAACATTTGTATCTGAATAGGTTATAGAATTTGCCGTTATGTTATTCCATATTAGGGAAGAGAAGTAAAGGTACAATGATTTATATCACAGTTAAAAACGAATTACAGAAAACCTATTTATATATAAACAATCTACCTGCATATAATAAATGAAACTATAGTCGAATAAATCCTTGTTTTTTAACCGTGATATAAAACATTGTATATTTGTTTGTATCCAAGTCTTACTCTTTGTCAAACTGGCTTCTGCTAATTTGACCAGCTCCTCGTGGTTAACGCCGCCTGCGCCAGCGACAACGATGCGCGCAGGCACGTAGTGATTATCCAGATATTGACGTAAATCCGACTGGTTAATACCGCGGATATTGGCAGTTGGGCCTAACGCAGAATACACATGAACGTAACGTTGCATCAATTTATGTTGCCCATTTACCTAAGATGGTATTCGCCAGTGGCGTGCCGTGATACGCGATCGAATGCAAATGGTCAAATACAACCTCCTGCAAGTTTGATTCAACCTCTTGCATTTCCCTTAGAATGACACCCCGCTCCCTCTCGATCTCCTGCTCGCCCAGCTTGGCATTTTGTATGATATCAGATAGGATTTCCATCGCTTTCGGTACGTCTTTCGATAGACACTTGCTGTAATAGACAGTTTGTTCGCGACTGGTGTACGCATTCAATTGGGCGCCCATATCCTCGATTTCGATCTCGAGTTGGGATTGAGAACGTTTCGCTGTGCCCTAAATGTTTTGTAGTTGTTTAAGCGTGTAAAGTTTAGTTTGGTTGGAGTTTTTTTTTTTAAGATACCAAGACATTTTTGTCATCCCTAAGAAATTTTCTTTAGATGTGCGAGTATTGTGAGATATATAAAATAGCAAAACTGTTTTTTTGACAATGTCTTAGCTATAATTGCAGTTTAAACGATATTCTTAAAAGTATTAATAATGAAGATAGATGAAAACAGTTAGAAGTTTGTACAAAATCGTCTTCGTATTTAAAGTGGCAACGTTGTATGCCTACATAAATTTATTTCAGAATAAAGCCGGTCCAGGATTTTAATTTGAACCTTCATGTTTAGAATAAATGTCCAAATGACAGTACCATGTTTCACATCAATTTCCTACCTTAAAAGCCATATGTTCCATAAAATGGGCCACGCCATTGTTCGCGGATGTTTCATACCGACTACCCGCATCGATCCAAATCCCTACGGTTGCCGTCTGGGAGCCCCAATCCTCGGTGGCAACCCTCACACCTGTACAAGCCAATGCTTACACCAATTTTCGGCGAATTTATCGTGTACTTACCATTATCTAGGGTGGTCACTTTCGTAGGGGGTACATTAAGGAGGGTCTCCTTCTGCTTGGCCGCTATAGAGGAATTGCGTAGTTGCTGTCCGGTCAACTGAAAAATGGTATCAGGTGTGTTGGTTACGAATTACGGTGCGCTTACGTAATGTATTTAGACAATTGTTGTGTAATAATTTGCCCTGGAATTGGGCATTTTCTATGTGGATTTGAAAGGGGGGTAGTTTTTGGAGGGTATCGAGGTGGTTGCTTACTTGAATTAGATTGGTTTTGTTGCTTAATTTGGCTACCGATTGCGATAATTTCAGTAGCGAAGCCATTTTTCGATCACTGAAGTGACAGAGGCTGACGTTTGTACGTCAGAAACAGCTGACATAAGTCATGGCAACGTTCACACGTTATAGTTCATTACAATAACTGTATCCGAATAGATATTTATTTAGCCATATAATTTATTAAATACAATATTCCAGTATTAAAATTGGACAACACAAATAACGTGCTGCATATTTCTATAATACTACATTTAAACGCTGCATTATATTCTATAATACTGAATATTTTTCCATAAGGTTTTTCTATTAATATTTGCATTAATTTTGTATTTAATTCTTCTTGTTTATTAATTTGAATTAATTTAGTACACAGTTTTATCATTGGAATTTCGTAGATAGATGGAAATTTTGCCAATGTTTCCAAATTCAACATGTCTAAAATTTTATTAGAACTATTAAAAATTAGAAAATCTTTTTGATTTTTCAACTGACCTGTCAATTCGAATAGATCTGTCAAGAAATCATTTTCAAAATCATATAACTTTTCATATAGGCATAATTCATTTAAAAGTTGCATAATTATATTATCAAACTGTTTATCTTGATTGATATTCAATAAACTATATCCGACAGAAATTCGACTTTCTCTGCTATGTTTGTTACTTTCTACGTTTAATTTCACATCTTCGATTTCACCAAAAATATTCCGTATTTGTATATAATCGTTATTTATTTTCACATTCGTAGAAAAATTAAATTTAAATTCCTTGGGAATTCGTTTTTCCATTTCTATTTTACATTTTTCTCTTTTGCTCGATAATTCCAATTCTCTGTGCGATTTTATTTGATAATAGTTTATTATTTGTTCAATGCTTGTCGGTGGCTTATTTAAATCAACTTCTTTTCGCACAGCACTTAAAAACAATTGAGATTGTGTATCCTCCGTAATAAAATTCTGAAAAAATGTTCTTAATATTGGCAGGCAATTATTTTCGTCTGCCTGAAAATGTCCTGTGTTTTCGCAGCATATTGTACGCAAAAATTCCTGTAAAAAATCAAATAAATTCTCGCCTTTAAATTGTGTTTATTTAATGTGTACTCACAATAACATCAAGTCGTTTTTGTGTGGATTTCTCATTAAAACTATTATAAATCAAATCCGCTATATTACTACTGATTGTTTCGATAATTTCTGGTTTAAATTTAGAAAAATCGTCAAAGTTTGTAGGGACTTCTGTCGAATTATGAAGTAATTCTAATATTATATTAAAAGACATGCTATTTTATTATCTTCGGCAATATAAAAGAGAGAATCAGAGGGGAATCACATTTCCACTAATTTCATAGGCGAGGAAGTGCTGCCCTCTGATGGTGATATAGAGTGATTAATTTTATTTTCTCATTTGTTAGAGTGTCCTCTGCCGCTATGTTTAATGACCTTATTTTTTATTTAACGCTATTTTGCGGTAATCAACGCTATTTTCAAGCACAACGAACTTGATACGTGCTAATAAAAACGAATTCCGCAAACAAACGTAGTGTTTACATTATTCATTTAAATTTTTCCTGTATTCTTATAAATGTTATTGATTAGTTATGTGTTAAACATTTTATGAGTACAAATTAAAGGACATTTCGTGAGCATTAGATTACAATATTTATTGTACACGAAACTTACAAAAAAATCGATTATACTCGGATATATATACTCATATATATGTATATATATAAGTTTTAGGAAAAACAGAGGGACGAGGGGGCGATTTTAGCACTAAGAACGGTAGTAGAAAAAAGAATGAGGGTAGGAAAGGTAACTTGCATAGCTTTTGTAGATTTAGAAAAGGCATTTGATAATGTAGATTGGGACATAATGTTTAGAATTTTAAAAGAAACGGGTATAGATTATAAGGATAGGAGAATAATTTTTAATTTATATAAACACCAAACTGCCTTAGTTAGAATTGAGGGGGAAGAAGAGGAAGCAAAAATAGGGAAGGGAGTTCGGCAGGGATGTACACTTTCACCGTTATTATTTAATCTATATATAGAAGATGCAATAAACAAAGTAAAAGAACAGTATAGTGTAGGTGTGAATGTACAGGGAGAGAAAAAATATATGTTGAGATTCGCCGACGATATAGCTATATTGGAAGAAAGCGAAAAGAATTTAGAAAGGGTATTGAATGGTATGCAGGCAGTATTGACTAGGGATTTTAACATGAAAATAAATATAGGTAAAACTAAAGTGATGAGGTGTGACAAAAAGGAATGCAGTAGAAAAATGAGGATCACAATAGGAGATAATAGAATCGAAGAAGTGTCAGATTTTTGTTATTTAGGCAGTAGAATCACAAAAGATAATCGAAGCAAGGTAGATATAAAGTGTAGGATAGCACAGGGTAGGAAGGCATTCGTAGAAAAGGAACAGATTTTAAGATCAAATATTGACTTGGGTATTAGAAAAAGATTACTGAAGGTATATGTTTGGAGTGTAGCACTGTACGGGTGTGAGGCGTGGACTATATGAAAGGAAGAGAAGCGTAGATTACAAGCATTCGAAATGTGGTGTTATAGGAGAATGATGAGGATTGGTTGGGAAGATAAAGTAACAAATGAAGCTGTACTAGAGTTAGTAGGGGAGAAGAGAAGTATTTGGAGAGTGTTACAGCGTAGGAGAGACAGATTAGTAGGGCATATTCTTAGGCATGGGGGGATTATGCAATTGATCATAGAAGGTAGAGTGGAGGGAAAGAGAGGGGTAGGTAGGCCTAGATTGGAGTATGTGAGTCAGATAGTTGAAGACGTTGAGATGAATAGCTATAGGGAGATGAAGGGATTAGCTCAGGATAGATCGGCATGGCGTGCTGTTTCGAACCAATCTTTAGGATTGCGGACTCTTTAACTAACTAATATATACTCGCATTGTCCAATAATGCACTATGAATTTCAAAAAATAATAATTTAATTGTATAGCAATCACGATTCAGAGGCAGAGGTATTTTATTTCGTTTTTATCTTGTGCTGTACTGGAGATGGGGGCATAGTCTTCGAAATGCGCATCCAGCCACTTAATGCTTTGACTTACGGTATTTGGTTGACATTTTATATTATCACTCTATGAATGTCTATGATTTCTATAACATCAATGCAAGTGTCAATGTTGAGGTTATGTGTAGGAATGCGCTGATTAAATATTTCAACTGTATTGTTGCATTGCAAAATTTTGCGTAAACCTTTTTGTGATTTAATTTTTGAGAAATTGTAATCTATGAAACGGAATTACTAATTTCTAGTGTTTCGAAAAGTGCGCTACTCGTATTTCGGGTAAGTTTAAATCGAATGGTTTCCATTGTTTTTGCGTTGATTTGATTATGTGGGTCATCGGAACATACCCAAATGCATTTCCTTTCTACAATACCGTTATTTTGTGTAATTATAACTTCGTTGGGGGGTACACTATGTGCAGTATTAACACGTACAACAAACAGTTTCTTTTGAGCAAATATCGAATCGCGAATTGGCGCAGCGATATATAATATATAAACGCATAAAATCGAATCTATTCTACGACTGTACGATATATATGTATACAATAGAATAGTAACAGCTTGTAAATACTGATAAGGATGTAGTAATCACCAGGCGGAATAATTTTATTCAGGAATAATAATTTTATTGTATGTATTACAGACGACCGTTGCGGTGGGATAGATTGTAGAGCCATGGCGGATTTCCGACAAGAGCTGGTCACGATTGTCCGAAGCGTCTTAACATCGGCGAAGGGCTCTTGCTCTGTCAATAAGCTCGAATGTAAGTAACGTTCCGTGTTTGTTATTAAGGCCAAGGCATTTAATTGAAACGAGCATTAATTTAAGCCAGGCTTGGCCAACCCAAATTGCCCCACGGGCCGCATTGACGACCAACAATTTTCCAAGGGCCGCACATAAATTAGAATATTTGCAAATTTTGTTGCAATATCTGGCTTTACAACGAAATTTTTTTTTTTTGAGAGATTTATTTGGCGTGTTGTGATGGGGGACCTGGTAGGACCTGTAAAATGGAGTTTCAAGCTTGCGCTTCTTTCTCCTGGATTAGTTATTTGTATGGGGTGTGGCGTGAGTCATAGCTCTTGGCTTGTTGATTTATTTGGGTGCAGAGCAGTGGCGGTTTCTTTCGAGACCCCCCCCCCCCCCCGAACATTGAGCGCACCACCGTAGATATATAATTGTATTGTGATATTTTAACTTTTTAACTAGGCATTATTTTTCCTAAAACATAAAGCTTGCGTTGCGATAGCATTCAACACAACACGGTGTGGCGGCGAGCAAGTATGAGTTAAGTGCATATGCACTCATCCTATCTGTTGCAAGCGGTAGAGTGAGAGCGACCGTATGCAGTATATCATCCGTTTCTTTGGTTCGCGTATCGTATGCGCCGCAAACAAACTAGCCTATGCAACGTGACGTCACGCTGCTTTTACAGCTAAGAATATATCGTGGTTTTAAGCTATTCCGGGCAGTAATTCTTTAGCGTCCCAACAGAGAAGCCTAGTCTACTATACAGGCAAATTGATATAGAATAGCCAGATAAGACAGTTGCATTGTTCTGTGTAGTTACGTATGTACGATTTTGCCACGTGTTTCTCCAAGAATATATTTAATAAAAATGAATAGTGTTAGTTCCTTATTGAAAATAGAGTTTTGTAGACTTTCTCTTGATGACAAAGTAAAAATTAAAGAATTAGGTAGGCCATTGCCTGATTTAAATTGATCACAAACTTGTGCAAGGAGTGTTTATATCAATGAAAGATAGAAGAGAGAAATACCACTTTCAAGAAATGATTGAATTTAATCATTTTGCATCAATTTTTTACTGTAATGTTATTTTTTTAAGAAATGCGCCCCCCCTCGATTGAAATGTCAAGAGCCGCCACTGATGCAGGGGTACACAAGAAGTGTTCAATCAGTTTAAATCTGAAAAAAACTATACTACAACTAGATATGATCAGAAAACATGTATTGAACCAACAACATTGAGCCAATAAGAGCTTCATATATTTACAAAGTTACTTCAAATTTTGATTTTATATCATAAATATACTTTTAACACTCAAAATTATTAGTTAAGTCACATAAATCAAATAATATTTTATAGAAAAACAAATATCAAAGGTGCAATTTTTCTTTCATTGTGTTGTTTGCGCTTCTTTTCGCTTACTTAATTTTTCTAAATCTATTTCAATATTTGAAGTTGCACACCTTAACCGATTTTCTAGATTTACGTCGGTTATTGACGCTCTATTTTTGTTTTTGTTATATTTCATTTTAGGAAAAAAAATCAATATTGCAATTGTTAAATTCAAAACTTTTGTGGGTGATGTTTTATACAATTATTTCACGCTGTAGTGACGATTTTACATTCGGAAAGACATAATGTAAAATATTTAAACCGTAATTCGAAGCACGCGATCTATCGTTATTTTTATAATTCTTTCAGCTGACTATCATATGTTGATGGGATGCGACATCCCCTATCGTAAATTGAACTTCGATTCCGTCGAAGCTTTCCTGCGCAGCGAGCCCTCGCTCGAATGTAAGCCGGGGCCGCATGGTTTGATGGTTAACGCCCGCGTAACTGAAAAGAGCGCCCATATATCGCGCATGATCAGTGCGCAGAAAGATGCGAAACGGTCGAAACGTTCCGCTATTCTACGGTACGGTAAAAGACCAGCGGCGAAACAAACGTACCATCATAACCAGGGGTGAGTGTTCCAGAATGTAATATTTTTTTTTGAGATTTGAAAAAGCAACTATAAATTCAAATTAAAGAATATCGAACGTAATATATTATTTTCTGTTTCGTTGGAATATTTCGAATTAAATTATACATTCCTATATAGTTATTTTCAAAAATATTTGAACGAATATAAAACAAAAATACAGTAAACTTATATGAAGTTTTTAGTAATATTTTTTATTCGCGTAGAAATTTTTTTTTAAGCCGGCAACTATTTATTTATTTTTATTATTGGGTGATATTCTATACAATTTTATTTTGATTAAAAAACACCCCTTTACATCGAGTAATTTGAACAAAATTTTCTTTATAGTTACCGAGGTCGGTACGCGAATGCTTTTAATTCCGGTCCGAGCGGTCACGCAGGACCCACTCGCCGTCCAATGCCTCCCCGCCCCCCCAAGAAGTCCCCCCCTTTAGTCAATAACAACAATAACGTGTACGGAAAAGGCCAACCGAATCAAAATAATAAAAATCCTAATACACCGCTACAAAATAATCCGCAATATCCCAGTTATTATCAGCACGATACTAGGCAACCGCAACAACACCAAGCGAACACATCCAAAGAATCGAAGAAGGACGAAAGACAGTTGAATGTTCCAACAGAAACGATGTCAGTTACAAAATATCAGGTTATATCATTTGTTTGATTGTAGATTTATCCTAAACGCCATTTATTATTCCGTACGGTCAATTAGCTAATTGTTATTTTATTCACAATATTTCGAATGACGTGAAGTGCTTTGATAATGGAATTATTTAAGGTATTTAAGAAATATGTTGATGGGAATGTTTTTTTTTGGTAGATTCCTCACAGTGTTAAAACGAATCGATCTATGCTTTTGAATCAACAAGGTAGTAATATTAATCCGAATCAATTAAAATCCGAGAGTATAGAGGCCTTTAATCCGAAAAGTTCTGTGTGGGCTTTTAGTAGCGACAGTGGCGGCGAGGAAAGCTTAAAAGGGGGCGTGCCGAAAAAGGTATTTTATAAAAAAAAAATCGAAGGTGGAGTGGAAATATTATTAGCTTCCTTAGGTTTTTAAAAATAAAGTTTTATAGGTATTTGAAAAAACAGGTGATCCGATATTAGATCTGCAAAATTTCTTGAAAATCAATCGTCATCCTCCACCCGACATTAAAATATTGAAACGGCAACTTAAGTTTCGAAAACATCAATATTACGATTGTAAAATTGTTGTAAGTACTCGCAACAAAATTGTATTTACAGTTGGCAGTTTTCTTAAATTTTTTCTACGCTAGGCTTGTGGACATACTTTCAGTAATTATCCGAAAGATTTTACGAATGAGGAAGAGGTGACGAAATATACGTGCGAAAAGGCCTTGGAGGAATTGATTCCTTTATTACAATCCGCTGCTCCGTCAGCTAGTTTGCTTGTATCCGATAATAACGACGTGTTGCAACGAGTGCCACCTATGGTCGAACAACATTCAAATGGTAAATGAAGAAAATCAACACGCGATAAAATAACATTTGATAGAATTTTTATTTTAAAGAAATTGTATATATTTTGGTAATTTGAAGGTATTTGGAATGAACAATTGGAGCGATTTTACGCCGACAAATATAAAGAAATATTGCCGACGAATTGGTTGAAAGTAATCGAAAATAGTCCAGTGATATCTATACAACAAGCCAGTAAAACGTTGCATTTGCTGACCTATTGCAAACCGGAAGATGTAAGTGCAAAAATTAAACGAAAAAATGTACAAACCATTTATTTAGTTTTATTTAAAATAGGTTATAGATTTTGCCGTTTAGTTGCGATATTCCATATTAGGGTAGAGAAATAAAAGTACAATGTTTTATATCACGGTTAAAAACGAGGATCTATTCGATATTACAGTTTTTAACTGTGATATATAACATTGTACTTTAATTTCTCTTTCCTATTTTGATTTTGATTTAAAATCAAAACTTAAATCAAATTTTACACAATTAATTTTGATTTAATTAGTAATTAAACTTTAATTTGGCAGATTTAAATTACTTTATATCATTTCTTATTTGATTTTATTTATTGCATTTTGATAATATTTTTGTATATATAAATTGATTTTTGTCGTTTTATGTGTTCTAATTTGTATTCAGCTTAGCGGCACATTTGCTTTAAATGTTGTTTGGGAAGGAAAATTGAAAATAACGTTATATCGATAATCATTTCTGAACACACATTTTATTTTAAAAAAAAGAATGTATATACACATGAAAGTATTTTAATTACAATGGTATATTAATGCTTTACAAATAATTAATTCACTATAAATTTATATTATTTATTTTCTATTTTAGTTTTGGTTTTAAATGGTTTGCATTATTTTCATAAATTTTATTTAAAATGATATTAAAAAATTAATAAAACTGCTTGGTATGGTATTTTCAATTTAATTAACGCAGAGAAAAAAAAACTTTTTGACTTCTAAGAGCTTTCTAATATATTTTAATACAATAATGTTGAAATAAAAATCAATTAAACTGTTTAATACGTTTAGTTTTTTTTTTTTTAAATAACGAGTAAGAGCCATTTCACACTGATGAATCTCCAAACTTTATTATGAAATTTATATCAGAAGTCTTCATATAAATTTTGTGACTAAACGTAATATACATAGTTACATACAAATATTTTTATTTTTACTCGCAACATTTATGTAAAGACTCTTCATGAGTGTATATTTCATAGTAGTTTTAGCTGGAATTCTTTTGTCGTGAAAAAAAGGCTGTGAAAGAAAGCTATATTTTGCCAATGAACTAATTATGCGAATTGAATAATTAATACGCTCTTTTGGCTATTACATAACTATCACTCTAAGCGTTAACAAATCTAATTTAATAAGAATCGACAAATCATTGGCGCTTTTCTATTAAACCTTGCAAAATCTATCCACTAAATGTTATCTACATATCGCATCTTGTTTTTGTTTATGTCATCACGCCGTACTAACTGGTTGTTGCGCTTTGGCCTCTGTCCCCCTTTAACGCCCCAACACCTCCCATTTCCCGCCTTCGTCCATCTTTCCGTCTTCAATTATCCAGTTCTTACAGAAAGGCAAACTGAGTGCGGACCAGAAAAACCGACTGGAATTGTACATCCACAGCACCGTCAGCATTGCCGCCAATAAAATACACATAACCGACGAAACCGTTGCTACTGTTGAGTTGCAATGTGTCGAATCGGCGGGGGAGATCTGGTGCAGAATTGTCGGCACGGCGGAGGCGGTTAGTTTAGTGTAATTTTTCGTAGATTTGTCGTTTAAAAACGTTTTTTTTTTGCGCGCGCGTTATTTAGGAGCGTTTCAACGAGCTAACGCTCGATTTAACGCGCACTTATCTCGACGCCCGGTTATTATCGACCGCCCAAAGGCCGGAGCGGGTCATATCCGGTGGACATTACGTTGTCATCCACGGGGATGTCGCTTGTCGCATCCAGGTGTTGAGCCTTAGTCCGCAAATTGAGGATAAAGCGCTGTGTTTTTATGTTGATTACGGTGATGCTCACGAAGTCCTCGCCAGCGATATATATTCGCTTCAAGAGCAGTTTGCCACGGTTCAAGCGCAGGCTAGTTTAATGTAAGATGGGGATTTGATGGGGTTTTTATGCTGGATTTTTTTTAGGCGTTTCAATGTCGTTTGCGTGGTTTGGAAGATTTGTACGAGTATTCGACGGAATCGGAGCTTTTAACGAATCTCGTGGGGAACGAATATTATATGGAAGTGGCTCCACAAACAAGTACGGCCCTTATTTCGCTCTGTTGTATAAAAATATTTATAATTCCAATAAAAACGTCAAATCGATTTGTACGATTTTGAAGCGCAATTAATTTATGCCATTTTATTTTTAAATTTTGTTGTAGATAACGAAACGACCGACGATGAAATAATGGGTATTTATTTATACGATATGGACACAAACGTGAATATAAACGAAATTTTAGAAAACCAACTAATTGTTGAAAGTGCCGTACCATATTTGAATGATGTAAGAATTTCAAAAATCAAGGGAGAAAAATTCGATTTGGCAAACATTGTATTTTTTTAAAGGCTGCTATAACGGACGTTGTAGTAACAAATGTCGAAGATTCGGGGGATATTTTCGTACAATTGCGGCCGAACAAACCCGGTTTCAATAAATTAATGGAACTGCAGGGGATGTTCAATGAAGCGATTAGCAAAAACGAAAGTTGGATTAAATCTATGCCAGTTATTAGCAAAGATACTTGCGGGGATAACAAAATTTTTATTGCAAAGTAAATAAACGTTGTTTCGTTTGTACTGTTAGCGTTATTTGCTTAAAAAAAATGTTTTACACAATTTCTTGTGTTATTTTTAGATCGAATAAAGATAGCAGGTATTATAGGGTGACTGTAAATGACTGGGAGCCTTCGGGGCGATTTCTACAAATTCTTTTTATCGATTTCGGATTTACTGATATTATAAAACCGAGTGAAGCTGTGTTTTATGACGCCAGTCAGTTTTCAGAAATTTTACTGGAGTTCGAAGGACAAGCTTTAAGAATTAAACTAGACATCGACGAGGTACAAAAAGAACGGACGATTTTTTATGCTCTTTCGTATGAAAGAATTGAAATTTTATTATTATTTTGTGGTAATCGTTAATTTAGGAAAAACAGAGGGACGAGAGAGGCGATTCTAGCACTAAGAACGGTAGTAGAAAAAAGAATGAGGGTAGGAAAGGTAACTTGCATAGCTTTTGTAGATTTAGAAAAGGCATTTGATAATGTAGATTGGGACATAATGTTTAGAATTTTAAAAGAAACGGGTATAGATTATAAGGATAGGAGAATAATTTTTAATTTATATAAACACCAAACTGCCTTAGTTAGAATTGAGGGGGAAGAAGAGGTAGCAAAAATAGGGAAGGGAGTTCGGCAGGGATGTACACTCTCACCGTTATTATTTAATCTATATATAGAAGATGCAATAAACAAAGTAAAAGAAGAGTATAGGGTAGGTGTGAATCTACAGGGAGAGAAAATATATATGTTGAGATTCGCCGACGATATAGCTATATTGGAAGAAAGCGAAAAGAATTTAGAAAGGGTATTGAATGGTATGCAGGCAGTATTGACTAGGGATTTTAACATGAAAATAAATATAGGTAAAACTAAAGTGATGAGGTGTGACAAAAAGGAATGCAGTAGAATAATGAGGATCACAATAGGAGATAATAGAATCGAAGAAGTGTCAGATTTTTGTTATTTAGGCAGTAGAATCACAAAAGATAATGGAAGCAAGGTAGATATAAAGTGTAGGATAGCACAGGGTAGGAAGGCATTCGTAGAAAAGGAACAGATTTTAAGATCAAATATTGACTTGGGTATTAGAAAAAGATTACTGAAGGTATATGTTTGGAGTGTAGCACTATACGGGTGTGAGGCGTGGACTATAGGAAAGGAAGAGAAGCGTAGATTACAAGCATTCGAAATGTGGTGTTATAGGAGGATGATGAGGATTGGTTGGGAAGATAAAGTAACAAATGAAGCTGTACTAGAGTTAGTAGGGGAGAAGAGAAGTATTTGGAGAGTGTTACAGCGTAGGAGAGACAGATTAGTAGGGCATATCCTTAGGCATGGGGGGATTATGCAATTGATCATAGAAGGTAGAGTGGAGGGAAAGAGAGGGGTAGGCAGGCCTAAATTGGAGTATGTGAGTCAGATAGTTGAAGACGTTGAGATGAATAGCTATAGGGAGATGAAGGGATTAGCTCAGGATAGATCGGCATGGCGTGCTGTTTCCAACCAATCTTTAGGATTGCGGACTCTTTAACTAACTAATCGTTAATATATGATTTTGTTTATTAGGTTCCCGCGAATTTTAGCAAAGTTTTTGAAGAAATTGTTGGTAATAGCAGCATTCTAGCGAAAATGGTCCGATTAGATGAAGAAAACGTGCCAATTGTTAAATTATTCAAAAGAGTTTTACCTGATAATCTGTTGGCTTCTATCAATGAAACAATCGTTTTGAATTATGAGTAAGAACGTAGTTTTTTTTGTACATTTTTATAAACAATTCAAAAGTGTTGGTATTTTATAATACATTTGCTCTATTAGAATTTTTATTTATTATTATATATATTTTTTAAACTTGTTAGTTCATTTTTTTGTTTGTTTCTCTTCACTCCTTTTAGAAAACTGCCAGAAAAACCAACAAAACGCGAATTGCTTCGTTCTAAAAGCAGTAAGTTATTCTTTTATATCTACATTGCGTATTTGTTGTAATATCTGGACATTTCTAGAAAATCCGCCTTCATCTGGAGAGCTGAAAAGTCCAGAAATTCCAGCTATCGGCTCATTTTTCGACGTTAATGTTCCAAACGCTGTTAGTCCTTGGAACTTTTTTGTAAGTTCTCTTCTGCATTTTTTATGTCTTAAATATTTTTTGACGATTTTTTTATACATATATATTTTTTTGAATTAACTAAAAATTAATACTTAGAATTTTTTTTACGATATTACTAATCATTTTTCTAATTTCTTTTAAAAATAATTTAGTTAGAAAAATTAACGTGTGCTTAAAATATCTGCGGAATTTTGCTTTTGAAGATTCAACCGTGGAATAGTAATTTCAAATTGGAAAAATTAATGGAATCGTTGCAACAACGCTATAATAAAGACATTCAATATAGTCCTTTATCTATGGACGATATCATTCCAGGGAAAGTTTACGCGTCCAGACATCCAGAAAGTGGCGTTTGGCATCGGTAAAAAAAAAAACTTAAAAATTATTATTTTCAAACTTAAGCGAATAAATCGTACGACAGATAAAGGCTAGTAGAATAATTGTAGAAAATGAGCGAATTTTAATATTTTACATTGACTTGTACGGCTGTGAGGCGTGGACAATAAAAATAAAACAAATTTAGAATAGAAATGTTCAAAGGTGAAATTTTTTTGTGGGAATGAACAATTTGGAATTAAATTAAATAATAAATTTTACGTTAGTAAAATTCGGTTTTTTTAAATTGAATAATTTAGATTTGAGTTGATTTTTAGCGAATAAGATTGTAAATATAAAATATTGTTAGTATATTGCAAATTATTTTCATTTAATGTATCTCTTGAGTTTCAATTTAAACATATTCTAATAAAAAAAAATGGGGCTTTGCTCAGGACCTGTAGCGTTATTACTCCGCCACTGTTTTTTAAATTAATTGCTAACAAAAAATACTTTTTTTTGTAGAACGAGTGTAACAAAAGTAATAAATCCTCAATCAATTTCGGCTTATTACGTCGATTATGGCTATTATTTCAATTTACATTCGAATCAACTGTCACCGCTGGATATTGAATTTACGGACCTCCCCTATCAAGGAATCAAAGCCAAATTATCCGGTAAGAACTTTATCTATAAAATTTATCTGTACAACACTTTTGAATTTAAAAATATCTATAGCCTTCGAAATGTGCATCTATGAGTTACGGTATTCGGGTGACATTCTGTACAAATACGTCTTATGTTTTTTTTTGCATGTCTTCGATATCCGCTCTAGGTGTTAAGCCAAAGAATAACAAATGGACGATGGGCGATTGCGAGCTATTTCGTAAGTTGGTGACGGGCAAACAGTTCGTTTCCGTGATTGAAAAGACAGAAACGGACGAGTTTTGTCCGTCCGACGTTGTTTTATGTCTTCGGCTCGTGGATACGCGCGGTGAACAAGACGTTCATATCGGCGATGTGTTGATCAAAAAAGATATCGCCGTGGCATGTTAAATTTGTTTGAACTAGGGTTTAAAAAATTGCTATAGCTCGTTTATGCGGGGTGAAAAAAAAAACGCGATTATTTTGTCATTTTCTTTTCGGACACCCGATAAAGTATATTGTTTTAGAATTTGGATAATAAATAGCCATAAAAATGACACACAATTAAAAAGTGCGCAACATTTTTTTAAGACGAAATAAAGACACCCTGTATACATATTTATTTTAAACGAGCATTCTACCATTGACTGATTTCCGCCGGAAACAAACATATATTGAAATATAACAGAATTAAAATAATTTAACCGATATCAATAACATTTTTTCACAAATATATTGTTTGTTATTATTACACGAGTAAAAATAACAAAACAGTTAATAGAATATCTTTAAATTTTTTAAAAAGTGCATAGGTTTTTTTTTTTGCTTATATTTTTATATGGATATTTAAAACTATGGTAAAGGAGAAATATCTTTGTTAGATTTGTCTAATAGTTAGAAAAAGTTTAATGTTTTTTTCTAATATATCGGCCAAATATTTGGATAGTTATATGTTCTATTTAAATTGAAGAAATATTATTAACAATACGTTTATTAAATTTATTTTTCATATTTTAATAATAAAAACGTACGTGTTGTTGGTTGTTTCATTCTACATTTAAAATACATTTGAAAAATGGCATTTTTACGTCAAATTGTTGCGATATCGCCACTTTTAACGTTAAAATACATTTGAAAAATGGCATTTTTACGTCAAATTGTTGCGATATCGCCACTTTTAACGTTAAAATACATTTGAAAAATGGCATTTTTACGTCAAATTGTTGCGATATCGCCACTTTTAACGTTAAAATACATTTGAAAAATGGCATTTTTACGTCAAATTGTTGCGATATCGCCACTTTTAACGTTTGTGCGGTTTTTTACTAAGTGCTTTAATGTAATGATTTACACATGTAAACGAGCCCTTATAGTTGTACCAGTTTCGTTTTTGGTTTTTTCCCATTTATTCTGTGAACACTTGTAATATGTACTGTATGAACATTTTACCGTTATTGAATATTTTTTAAAAATTCAGTTGCCACAATACTCTTCTTAAAATAAAAGAATATTTTCGTACGGTTCTGTAAAATAATCCCTTTTTTCGTTTCTAACAGTTATAACCATCAGCCACGTGCTGTATTTTGCATAATTTATTGATGTTAACGAGTATATTTTGTAATGAAATAAAAATTTTAAATATTCCCAATTTAAATTCACCGTTCCTAATCATATTTATTGGCATATTATATATTTTTTGTTTAATATTTTACTGTAATACTCCTTTTTATATATAAAAACGTGTACATTTTAAATTGCAATATATTAATTTATATTTTATACATAATTTAGTAGTCCTGGACTCAGAGGTCAAATTCAAGAAATTACAGAAGTCCAAACAGGTCAGAGTAGATGTCGATAGGTTAAAATTAGCTGATGTATATGAAAAGTACAAGCAGAAAGTAGAAATCATGGCTAATGGAACATCAAGGAGCGACATAGATTGCGAATGGAGGGAAATCAGAAATGGGTTAACTACAGCAGCAAATGAAGTATTAGGCACAAAGAAAAGGACAGGTAGGAGGGAATGGATCACGGAAGAAATAGTTGAAATGATAGAAGCAAGAAGGAAAATTAAAATTGGAAACACAGAAGCAGGACAGAAAAAATATAAGGAACTAAGGAACTTAATTAATAGGAAATGCAAGCTAGCGAAAGAAGAGTGGATAAAAGGAAACTGTGAGGATATTGAGGAGGATATGAGAAGAGGTAAAGTAGATTTGGGCTACAGGAAAATTAAGTCACATTTTTCTAAAGTAAAACCAAAGGGTAACATTATATGTGATAAGCAGGGTAAGGAACTCACAGAAAATAAGGAAAAAGCTAGAAGATGGAAGGAGTTTCTTGAAGATTTATATAAAGGTAGGCAGGACATGGAGGAGCTAGAAAATGTGGAACAGATAGATGAGGATGACTTAGGTCCTAGCATACTTAGGTCAGAGTTTCATAGAGCATTAAATGATTTACGGAATAACAAAGCAGCGGGGATTGATATGATACCAGCCGAATTAATAAAACACGCAGGGGAAAAAATGCAGGAGCGATTATACAGGTTAGTTTGTAAAATATATGAGAAGGGAGAAGTACCACAGGATTTTCAGCGTAGTAGAATAGTAACAATGCCAAAGAAAATAGGAGCTAATTTGTGTGAGAACTATAGGACCATTAGCCTACTATCACATGCATCGAAGATATTGTTAAAGATTATTTATAGGAGATTAGAAAATAAAGTAGAGGAAAGGCTAGGAGAAGATCAGTTTGGTTTTAGGAAAAACAGAGGGACGAGAGAGGCGATTCTAGCACTAAGAACGGTAGTAGAAAAAAGAAAGAGGGTAGGAAAGGTAACTTGCATAGCTTTTGTAGACTTAGAAAAGGCATTTGATAATGTAGATTGGGACATAATGTTTAGAATTTTAAAAGAAACGGGTATAGATTATAAGGATAGGAGAATAATTTTTAATTTATATAAACACCAAACTGCCTTAGTTAGAATTGAGGGGGAAGAAGAGGTAGCAAAAATAAGGAAGGGAGTTCGGCAGGGATGTACACTCTCACCGTTATTATTTAATCTATATATAGAAGATGCAATAAACAAAGTAAAAGAAGAGTATAGTGTAGGTGTGAATGTACAGGGAGAGAAAATATATATGCTGAGATTCGCCGACGATATAGCTATATTGGAAGAAAGCGAAAAGAATTTAGAAAGGGTATTGAATGGTATGCAGGCAGTATTGACTAGGGATTTTAACATGAAAATAAATATAGGTAAAACTAAAGTGATGAGGTGTGACAAAAAGGAATGCAGTAGAAAAATGAGGATCTCAATAGGAGATAATAGAATCGAAGAAGTGTCAGATTTTTGTTATTTAGGCAGTAGAATCACAAAAGATAATCGAAGCAAGGTAGATATAAAGTGTAGGATAGCACAGGGTAGGAAGGCATTCGTAGAAAAAGAACAGATTTTAAGATCAAATATTGACTTGGGTATTAGAAAAAGATTACTGAAGGTATATGTTTGGAGTGTAGCACTGTACGGGTGTGAGGCGTGGACTATAGGAAAGGAAGAGAAGCGTAGATTAGAAGCACTTGAAATGTGGTGTTATAGGAGGATGATGAGGATTGGTTGGGAAGATAAAGTAACAAATGAAGCTGTACTAGAGTTAGTAGGGGAGAAGAGAAGTATCTGGAGAGTGTTACAGCGTAGGAGAGACAGATTAGTAGGGCATATCCTTAGGCATGGGGGGATTATGCAATTGATCATAGAAGGTAGAGTGGAGGGAAAGAGAGGGGTAGGTAGGCCTAGATTGGAGTATGTGAGTCAGATAGTTGAAGACGTTGAGATGAATAGCTATAGGGAGATGAAGGGATTAGCTCAGGATAGATCGGCATGGCGTGCTGTTTCCAACCAATCTTTAGGATTGCGGACTCTTTAACTAACTATTAATTTATAAAAATATTCCAAGTTGATACATTGCAGAGTACTTTTCGTCAATGTGCACGTTTCATATGAACGGCACTATGAAAATCTCATTTCAATATGCCAACGGTAAGCGCAGTCGCATTGGCAGTCGTAGCAATGTCATTGGTCGTTGTAAGTCATAACCATAAATAATATGGTCATGACTTAACATATTTCTCGCATTCTAACCTTAATTCGCTGCGAAAGTTAAATTCTGTTCCCGCAATAAGAAAGTAATGTTAAAACGTCGTTTCAGCCCCAATATTTTATCGAATTGTTATAGTTCAAAACCGCAACAGCACAATTTCATCCCCGAACATAATCCCCTCGACGCAAAGGATGTTGAAAGATTACAAGAATTCGTCGAGGCAACCGACAATCTTCTCGTATTAACCGGCGCTGGGATTAGCACTGAATCAGGTATTTTGTTGTATTAATATTCTTAGTATGTTTTATTTAGTTTTATGTGAATATTTAAGAAAAACAGTGCGATTTTTCATATACAACGTTTTTATAGTTCTAAAAGACAGTTAAATGGCTTTAACAAAAAATCTATACCAAAAATGCATTTTTACATGATTTATTATAATATAGAATATCACCCAAATACCGTAACAAGCATTAAGTAGCTAGATGTACATTTCAAGCGCTATGCGCCCATCTTCAGTAGTACAAAATGAAGATGGCCACATAGCGCTTGAAATGTACATCTAGCTACTTAATGCTTGTTACGGTATTTGGGTGATATTCTATATTATAATTTAACACCGTAGTGATAATTTTTAAAATGATTTATTATGATCAAAACAAATTAGTAAATCGTCTTTAAATTTGTGTCACCCTTTAATTATCCATACTAGTTTTGTTCGTAATCAAATCCTCCACTCATTCGAGAAATCTTCCTTAAATCAAGGCATTCCGGACTATCGGTCAGCGATCGTGGGTTTATACGCGCGCTCCAACCACAAACCAGTCCAATATCAGGACTTTCTTCGTTTCCCCCAGATCCGCCAACGATATTGGGCGCGCAACTTTGTCGGTTGGCCCCGTTTTTCCACCTGCCAACCCAACGACAATCACTACACCCTCGCAGAGCTCGAACGCCGCAATATATTGGCCATTGTAACGCAAAACGTCGATAGTTTACACTTCAAAGCAGGCAGTGAACGTGTTGTGGAACTGCACGGCAGCGCCTTTCGGGTTGTGTGTTTGGCGTGTGGGAAGGGCTGGAAGAGAGACGACGTGCAGGAGCAGATGGGCCGGCTGAATGGCCGGGCGGTGCAAGAGGGGATGGTGAAAATGATCAGGCCAGATGGGGATGTTGAGCTACCTGCGGTGAGGCGTCAATATTTTAATTTCGAGTGTGTTTGAATGAGGAGTTGTTTTAATTTGTATTATAGGGGTTAGTTGAGTCATTCCACACGCCTTTCTGTCAATGTTGCGGTGGTACGTTGAAGCCAGATATTGTTTTCTTTGGGGATAATGTACCTAAACGAAGGGTTGATCAAATACGATCCCTAGTTTCTGAAAGTGATGCTGTTTTGGTGTTGGGATCAACATTAAGCGTCTTTTCTGCGTATAGGTACGATAAAATGATATCTAAAAAAATTTTTATTCACGCCAAAAGAGGATTTCACATAATACTTTTTTTGTTATTTCAAAACTAAAATTGCATATTTCGCTTAATTTTTCTCGCCCCCCAGTTTTTTTTTTCTTTAAAAGAAGCTTTTACGCTAGTTTTTTTTTTCAAGTTTTCTTACCATAAAAAATTAGATATCCCCCAATTCTTATTACCGCTTTAAAAAAAATTGTGGATAAAATTTAAACTATATTTACAATTATTCCTATTGTTTCTTCACGTAGAATAATATTACAAGCTGTAGAAGAAGCTAAACGAATTGGTATTATTAATATTGGCCCGACTAGAGGTGATGAACATGCAATTTGGAGAATTTCGGCTAAATGCGGCGATATTTTACCGAGGCTGCTTAAAAGGTAATGATTTTTTTTTATTAAAAAATATTTAAACTTAATTTTTATGACGAAAGAAATTTTTTTTCTGAGAAAGGGGAACTAAAAAGGTTATATATAATGCAATATTTTATTATTTTTGTTAAAAAAATGAGAAAAAAATGGTTTGTTTACCAAATGTTGAATTTGAAAATGAAAATAAATTGTTGACTTAATTTTATATATATAAAAAAAGATTTTTTGTTGACTTCAATTTTATACCGGATTTTGGTTTTGTCCGTATTTTTCTGATATGTTCCTACCATTTTAAGAGCTAGATTTGAGTGTGTAAAAAATATTATGACCTGATAAAACGATCAACAATTAGAAAAAAAATTAGGCGAAATAATCAACAGGAAAAATGTAGTTTGTCAATTCTAAAAAGTTGTTTATTAAAAAAAGCGCGAAAGCAAAATTAATCATTCATAAAAAGTATTGTTTCACATTACTCAAATCTAGCTTTTAATAAGATTTCACTAAATTTTCAGCCCTTTATTTTATGTGTTTTTTATTTGCTTTGTTAGTTTAAAATGTTGTGTCCTTTTTTTTGGGAAAAGTTTATTTACTTTTCCAGTTCCAAAGACCTTGTTCATTTCCCCCTGGGATTTTTAGTCTCTAAAAATATCCCAGCTGTTTAAAAAATGATTGCCGATTTTGTAAAAAAATCGTTTATGATTAATTCTTGTTTTAATTAGACGTAAAGTGCTATAGGAAATATTAAAAAAAAAATACATTTATTGTATAAAACGGGTTGGTATATTTTTCATTTGGCAGTTCGGTACAATCTGAATTTCATTGAACAGTTAGATGATTTACTTACAAAAATAAAGTTTCAGACGAACGTATTCAAATAATAAAAATTTCAATACAATTTTTTTTTCGCGAATTCAAAACTTACCTTTCAATTTTCTCCATTACATCAAATCAAAAAATCGCGTTAATAATTTTGTTTTTTTTTATATAATCTGAGATCAAAAAATCTTACAAAAAAGAATCTATATGAACTTGTTGGAAAAAAATCAAAGTTTGCACGTAAAGCTTACATGTGTTTGGTTATTACAATACAAATATACCTTAAATTATAATTTTAAATTTACTATCTCTTGGTGGGGCCTTAAATTTAAACATGTCCTAACCTGCACACGATATATAAATAGGTATGCACTCGGAAGAACAAACGTAGTAATGAAAATATAGGTTAGTAAGATATAATAAGTAGCCGATGAACTGGGAAAATATAAATTACATATACAACTAAACATTCAGAATAGTAATAGAAGACAGAAACGACGTAACTCCATTCACAAAAAGTAATCAGCTTGGGGCTTTTTCGATGGGATACCGCGCGTTTCTTGGGGCGCCGCCTCGAATATCGTAAAGTTGCGCTGTAGGTGCTCGTTTAGTTCTAAAATTGCCGCTACGTTACCGCATCTATTACAAACGTGCAAAAAAAATAATTTACACGTAAAATAAACTAGATATTTATTCATTTTTAATGTAAATTTGACCGACCTATAACAGTAATTGGGTGCGGACCAAACTGTTAACACTGTCTCATGGAAATGCCATTTATATCCCTCCATGACCAATTGATGCGCTCGGCAAATCATATCGATATCATTGGAGGAATTAAATTGGGCTACCACGTCCGATCCGAACAAATATCCAGCCCCACGGGGAGAAACACCCCAACCCTGTGTATCTAAAATGAAAAACAAAAACCCCTCCCCTAATCACCGATTTGTTCCATCCGAACCACAATAGAATATCAATCAGATATAATAGCATTTAATACGCATTTCGAAGGCTATACCACCACCTTCACCAGCTAAACTAAATTCGACTTCACTAACACAATACCGCATAATTAAATACATTTCACTCGTCATAACGACTGCGCCAATTACACACACACACACCATTTACTGCTTACCTTCCGGGTCACTCCACAACAAATCGCACATCGGTCCATCGTGCGGCACCTCCTGTTTCCGATCGATCAATCTGATTTGATCCAGCGTTTGTATGGAGGGCGATAGGCCGCCGTGCACGCAGAATATCTTCCCATCTATAATCGCGCTCAGCGACAGATAGTCGAAGATTTCGGTACAGTAGCGCCACACCGTAATCGAACCGTATTTGCGCAGGCACTCGTCGTAGAAGCCGTACACTTGCGTGATTTGGCGCGACTCGTGATTACCGCGAATTAAGGTTATGCGGTCGGGGTAGCGGACCTGCAATATGGGGCGCGTTTATACATGCGGGGTGTTTTTTTAACACGTTCATCGTCACGTCAGACATACATGGCTGACACATGCCGTTTTAACCGATGCTACGTCAGCTATGCACGTCTGACAATTTATCATAAATCTACATAAGTATTTTGAGTTTGAATAATTTGATGCCATAATAATTGTGAGCTTTATTTGGAATATATTGACGAAGTCATATCGATAGCCATATAGATGTGACACAAAAAATGACATTTTTTTGTAATTCAACTGAAAAAATATCATAAATCATCAAGTAGGATATTTATTTCGATATTACCATTAAAAAAGAATTACCTAATAAATTTATTATGGCCCCGGGGGTAGTTTCAACACATACTTGGTGATCAACGTGTTAATAATGAATGGTTTTTAAAAATAAGGTTACAAACAAAAATAATATATTTTAAAAATTATCACTACGGTGTTAAATTATAATATAGAATATCACCCAAATACCGTAGCAAGCATTAAGTAGCTAGATGTACATTTCAAGCGCTATGCGCCCATCTTCAGTAGCACAAGTTAAAACTAAATAAAATACCTCGGTCACGAATCGTGATTGATAAACTATCAAATAAACAAGTCAACATGACAGAAGTACTACAAAATTATCATATAATATGACCTATAAATCTTTTAAAAACAATACAAATTAACGAAAATAACAAGTAACAGCAAAAAATATTGGTTTGTGAAATCTAAAATAACTAAAAATAAATAAAATAATAATAAATTTAAAAATTGTTTTTATTAAAGAAGAAGAGGTAGCAAAAATAGGGAAGGGAGTTCGGCAGGGATGTACACTTTCACCGTTATTATTTAATCTATATATAGAAGATGCAATAAACAAAGTAAAAGAAGAGTATAGTGTAGGTGTGAATGTACAGGGAGAGAAAATATATATGCTGAGATTCGCCGACGATATAGCTATATTGGAAGAAAGCGAAAAGAATTTAGAAAGGGTATTGAATGGTATGCAGGCAGTATTGACTAGGGATTTTAACATGAAAATAAATATAGGTAAAACTAAAGTGATGAGGTGTGCAAAAAGGAATGCAGTAGAAAAATGAGGATCACAATAGGAGATAATAGAATCGAAGATGTGTCAGATTTTTGTTATTTAGGCAGTAGAATCACAAAAGATAATCGAAGCAAGGTAGATATAAAGTGTAGGATAGCACAGGGTAGGAAGGCATTCGTAGAAAAAGAACAGATTTTAAGATCAAATATTGACTTGGGTATTAGAAAAAGATTACTGAAGGTATATGTTTGGAGTGTAGCACTGTACGGGTGTGAGGCGTGGACTATAGGAAAGGAAGAGAAGCGTAGATTAGAAGCACTTGAAATGTGGTGTTATAGGAGGATGATGAGGATTGGTTGGGAAGATAAAGTAACAAATGAAGCTGTACTAGAGTTAGTAGGGGAGAAGAGAAGTATTTGGAGAGTGTTACAGCGTAGGAGAGACAGATTAGTAGGGCATATTCTTAGGCATGGGGGGATTGTGCAATTGATCATAGAAGGTAGAGTGGAGGGAAAGAGAGGGGTAGGTAGGCCTAGATTGGAGTATGTGAGTCAGATAGTTGAAGACGTTGAGATGAATAGCTATAGGGAGATGAAGGGATTAGCTCAGGATAGATCGGCATGGCGTGCTGTTTCCAACCAATCTTTAGGATTGCGGACTCTTTAACTAACTAAATTAAATAGACAAGATGAAATTGGGCCCGAATCTAAATTCATTAAATTTGATTTAGATTTATACATGTATATACTTTCATAAGCATGTAATTCGGAATTATTTAAAACATTTTAAAGTAATTTAAAAAAGTAATTTTTAAAATATTTATAGGTCATATTATATGCCAATTTTGAAGTACTTCTGTCATGTTGACTTATTTATTTGATAGTATATCAATCATGTTTCGTGACAGAGGTATTTTATTTAGTTTTATCTTGTGCTACTGAAGATGGGCGCCTAGCGCTTGAAATGTACATCTAGCTACTTAATGCTTGTTACGGTATTTGGGTGATATTATGTATTATAAAAAATAATATAGCTAGTTGGCAATAAAACAATTTTGAATAAAGGGCGAAGTTCAGCTAGCTAATAGTTACGACAAATAGTACACAGAAAAAATAACAAATTAATACAGCTGCTCTTCCACTTATAAACCAAGAATAAAAAAAGAATAACAGAAATATGAATATCATCGTGGATATAATATAAAAAAATTATTGTTATACAGAGATAATTGAAACATGAAATGCATTCTAACATATATATTGTTTTAAAAATTATCACTACGGTGTTAAATTATAATATAGAATATCACCCAAATACCGCAACAAGTATTAAGTAGCTAGATGTACATTTCGAGGGCCGTGCTCCCATCTTCAGTAGCACAAGATAAAACTAAATAAAATACCTGTCACGAATCATGATTGATATACTATCAATATATATATATATAATATATATCACCCAACTCAAAGCATTTAATAGCTAAATGTACATTTCGAGGGCTGTGCTCCCATCTTCAGTAGCACAAGATAAAACTAAATCGATGTTACGATTATATAGTGGCAGAGGTATTTTAATTATATATTATATTAATATATACTATATATTAATATAGTATATTAATCACGATTCGTGACAGATTTAGTTTTATCTTGTGCTACTGAAGATGGGGGCATAGCCCTTGAAATGTACATCTAGCTACTTACTGCTTGTTACGGTATTTGGGTGATATTCTATATATTGTTTATTAGAATATGGCAATAAACAAATAGTTTATAATAGAATAACACGTTAATTTGTCTAAACACACATTTTTCTTACCTTCAATGCTAGTAATAGTAGGAACGTTTCAACACTATAGAAGCCCCTATCCACAAAATCACCCATAAATAGATAGTTTGTCTCTGGCACATCGCCGCCAACTCTAAACAGCTCCTTCAGATCATAAAATTGTCCATGGATATCTCCACATACCTGCAATAAAAAAGGTCACCCTATCAACTTCCTCGACCGAATAAATGCGAAACTATTACGGTATTAGTTAAATTGCGTCCTACCGTAACTGGTGAGTCCACACTTTGAACGTTACTCTCTTCCACGAGGATTTCGCGGGCCTTTGCGCACAGCGCCTTCACCTCTGCTTCCCTTATAATTTCGCAGCGTTTTAACTGCTCTATTTGCCTATCTAAGTCACTCGTGTCGGACATTGTAACGACTTGTGGTTAGGCGCGTACACCAACCGCAAGCGCTATTTAGTCGGGTGCTCGTGACAAAATGTTGTTTTGATCGTGATTGAGGTTATATTTGCTGCAAGGGCGTAGCTCGCGTATTGGCCAAGTTGTTGATTAATTGTTGTAATCTCGGGAGAATATTTACTTTGTTTATTAGACGGGGTAATTTATTGTAAAATTGCGGCGATAGTGTTCGCGATTATAAGCGTTGTTATTAATTATGCCCCGTTAAATGTCACGATGCGTTTGAACTACTGACGTATAAATTTGTCTAATATAAAATTTGTCTGGTAGAAAAAGTTCGTGCTAGAAGCTTCGATGAATTTATTTATAATATAAAAAGCCGTGTTAAATTTAATCTACAATTAATAAATGTCGGTGTAATATTTTTATATGTGTTAAAATGCGAATTAAATATTCGACGCCGGGTGACGTCATGTAGTGACGCAAAGAACGTCTGTCAGTTCTGACAGGTGCTCGTCGCCTCTTGCTTACTTATTTTAAACAGATGCCAAGAAACGCGTAATAGAATATTTATAAACGGTTCAAAGGCCCGAATTAAGTATTAAATCCGCATTACCGTACGATTTCGGTAAAAGAATTAATTATGTTTGATGCGGTTTAATTATAACGGCGCGTGCGTATCGCGGCACAGCCAAAAAGTGTGTTACATCGCCGCCTTGCGGTTACAATAACTACGATGGTGATAGAATTGTTTTTGCTATTGTAGCGGCGAACAGAATTTTGTTAGATTTAAACAAGGCGAGAGCCGTGCAAGTGTTAGATATCGTGCAATAGTTTGCGAGAATATCCGCCATGGGGAATATTCATACCGTAGGACCGAACGAAGCCCTCATAGTATCAGGTATACAAACGTTCCGGGATATTTGATTTAATCGTTTGTTGATATTATATGAACAATTTGATAAGACAACGATGTATTGTAGATATTGCTTTTTTAAACACGTGACTGTATCGTTTTTTTTTTTTACTACAACCGTTTCACGCGTTAATTGATTAATTCATATCCCATGGGGAAAGTGAATTGAATATAAGCTAAATAACTAGGGCAATTCGTTGCCGTGATGGTTTTGGAATGTACTTGAACAATGTACGGAAATATTCGGGCAAGTCAAGGCTGTTTTTGTTCTATTTTTAGTCGGCGTTTGTAAAACCCATTCTAATATTACCGTAGAAGATAAAATTGTTTATCGCGAATTATATGCAACTCATGATGCACTTATCATTTGTTAACATGCATAAATTGTATAACGCGCGTGTATTTATAGTTGCATATATAAGTCGAAAGGTCTGTTCGGCAGATAAATAATTTTATCGTGCATTTAAATGGAATTTATGGACTAATTGAATTTGTTTGGGATTTTTGAATTGGTGAATCTATTGATAGACTGAGCAATATATACGGTTGATGGATTTTATGGCAGCTTTAGTATGATTTTAATACATTTGGCGCCTATATGGCGGCTGTGCCAAGTCAGATCCGTTCTCAGACAATTTTAAGTTATAAAAAAAAAAAAAAAAATGGGTTTGAAGACAGTTGCTTTTCTTGAATGTAAAATCGACGTCGTTAATAGCTAATAAAACGATATAACAGTGATTTTTTAAATTGACAAAAATAACGATTTTTTGAGGCATTTTGTAATTATTGCCTAATATTTTTATTCTGCATTTTTTAAATTTTACTTGTTTTTTTAATCCGCCTCTGTCTCGAAGTACATTAGTGCAAGGGATGAAATTTCAATAGGGTTTAATGCCCAACCTTATTTGACTACTTAAGACAATTGATTTCCACTCTTTGGATAGCGAAGGCACTTGATTAGAATTTTAAAATAAATGCCTGTAGCTAAAAACGGGCGCAAATATTTTTGAGCCTAATGATTTGAGTTTTTTTTTTTTTTTTTATAATGAACGAATAAATAGATAATAGTATAGAATATCACCCAAATCTGTAACTAAAAGTATTAAATAGCTATATGCGCATTTCGAAGGCTATGCCCCCATCTTCAGTATAGCACAAGATAAAAACGAAATAAAAACACAGTACCTCCTTTAATATTTATTTATTTATAAAAAACGATTCACTTCCTTACATTAAAAAAGCACATAATTAATACAACAATATATTCAGTGTACAATTTTTTTTTGTTCAATTAATTTTAACTACTTTCTTTTCGTTAAGTTAATGCAAAAAATATATTTTTCCTTTATAAAATATAATAATTTATTTCCATTCTGATTTAATTAAATCCGCTGCTTTTTCCCCTACCATGACAGCGGCGGCGTGCGTATGCCCAGAAATTGTTACGGGAATTACACTGGCATCGGCCACTCTCAATTTATGTATTCCGTGCACCCGCAAATAATTATCCACCACCGCGTATTTGTCCGATTCTTTTGGGCCCATTCTATTCGTCCCTAAAAGAATTACGTCGGTTCTAGCACATTTTTTACAAATTTGGCAACGCCAAAAATATAAACATAACTCTAAACTAATAGATAAAAAATGTCTTCAAATCTAGCGAATTTTTTGTCGATTCATACCTGTCAAATGACGTAAACTAATTGATATATGTCTAATGGCGCATCTCCAATAATCATCTGAATCGAATTCGTAGTCTGCGCATGCATTTAGCGCATGCGGACTTAAAATGGTATCAATTTCCTCGAAAGGCTTAGTTTTGGCTAATTTTTGAGCGTACCTAGAAAATGAACATAAAAAAATCGATATTTAAATTACGGCAACTCTGTATAAATTGTGTTTAAAAGTGTTGTTGATTTGTTTTTTTAGATTTTTTAACGGTTGGCAATTGCGAGTGTTACCTAATTCCCGCCAATATCGTCTCAATATCGTGGTCTTCTTCATCGGACAGTTGATTCTGTTGAATAACCGGCCAACGCAACGGATCTTTCGACTTGATCGTGGTGAACCCACTCGATTTCGGATGCAGCAACATAATCACAATATTAAAGGTGTCCGCGCCCTTCAACGGTTCCCAAATCGATCGATAGATCGCCTCCTCGATCCTCATCTTCGCATCATATCCGTGCGTGAACGCAAACGGAGTAAAGATCAACTCCACATCCGGATATGCGGCGCGCTTATCCTTCGCCCTGTCCGTTTTGATAAAGGCCACGGCCTCGATACCGTTTGTGGTTAGTTTACCTTTGCCGTTCTTCAGGTAGGCAATCAGGGTGTCGTGTTCGTCGTAGTGTGGCAGCTCAATGAGGCTGGCGTTGAAGAGGAAGCTCAAGCCGAGGAAACCGACGTGGTCCTTGAGATTTTGACCAACGCCCGGTAGGTCCTCAATGAGCGGAATGTCGTGTTTGTCGAGTTGTTCTTTTGGGCCCACACCGGAAAGCATCAAAAGCTGCGCGGAGTTGAATACTCCCGCGGACAGGATTGTTTCTTTCTTAGCTTTGGCCACGAACAATTTACCACCGTGCAGGTATTCCACGCCATAAGCTTCTTTCGTATGGGGAGTTATCAAGATTTTAATTACCTAAACGAAAGTTACAAATAAATGAAATATCGGAAGCATTCAATTGATCATACATGACTCGATGGCTTCACAATTAAATTCTTCCTGTTGGCGGCACTGTTCACAAACGCCGCCCCAGTGCTGTGCCGCCTACCCTGTTTTGTGTTCGTTTGCGTAATTCGAACGCCAACTTGTTCCTTCCCGTTGTAATCCGTTTCTTTTAAGCCCAACTGTATGCCCGCTTCTATGAAAACGTTGGCGAGGTTCGTGGTGAATTGGGCGTCCTCGATGTGAAGTGGCCCACCTTGGTTGTGGTAGTTGCGGTCGAAGTGTTCCAGATGCGCGTTTTCCGATTTTTTGAAGTACGGCAGCACGTCGTTGTAACACCAACCATCGTTACCTTACCATAGAAATTGATGAAGTTTCGACTATAAAAACAATTGCGTAACGTCTAAATACCTCGATCTGCCCATTCGTCGTAGTCTTTAGCATTCCCTCGCGTGTAAATCATGCCATTAATCGCCGACGAACCTCCCACCGATTTTCCAGTTTCCACGGCACATTTATGATCCTTCATACCTACAAAATATCACGCCGCTATAGATTTAATCTAATCAAAATTCTCTTTTGTTTCAGGTGAGTTAACGTGCCACATCTTTTGATCAGAACGTTATGCCATGCCCGATGGGTGAGTGTTTTTTTCAAATTTGATTTAATGCGATCTTTCCAAGGTTTTTTTTTTGTTTTTTGATATTACCCAAGCAACAATGTTTTTCCTCTTCGGTTTCGTAACCCCAACTGTAATGGCTCACTTTGGCCACTGTAGACATGGCCGGTATTTCCGTGTATTCATTTTCTGGGGCACCAGCTTCCAGTAGAAGTACCCGCCATTCGGGGGCTTCGCTTAAACGGTTCGCCACCACCGCCCCTGCAGAACCGGCTCCAATTACGATAAAATCGTATTCCTCCGCGTCTAAATTTACAAAAAAAACACCAATTGAGGTACCACGTTATTGTCGAAAATTGAATCTTCAGTTCGGGGGAGCTTCAAATTGTGTGTCCAAAATGGTAAAAACCTCTGAGGAGGTAACCATTTTTTTTTTTAAAGAAAATTTCTAACATCAAAAATTTATCAAATTCGGGGGGTACCTTCTGTACCAATAAAATAAATAACATTTCACGTACTCTTCGCTGCTGCTTCTGTATCATACGCCTTTTCATCGAATGTCCCTTCTTCGTGTTTATATTCGTTGGCTTCTTTCTGGAATTTGGCCATTCCTTCTTCGAAGGCCTGAGTGTATTTCTCGGTCCATTCGAAAGGTGATGATTCCACGCTGTCTCGATGGGGATCAATGTTATAAATAATAGCAGAAGAACCCGCATGATCTAAACCAAAACTGAAAAGAACTAATAAATCGATTTTTATAGAATAGTGAAATAAATTCATAAAGAAATATCTTGAAATTTGTATGGTGAAGTATTCGAAAATATTTTTTAAAAATTTTATTATAGGTATTTTATATTTAGTAGAATAGTAACAATGCCGAAGAAAATAGGAGCTAATTTGTGTGAGAACTATAGGACCATTAGTCTACTATCACATGCATCGAAGATATTGCTAAAGATTATTTATAGGAGATTAGAAAATAAAGTAGAGGAAAGGCTAGGAGAAGATCAGTTTGGTTTTAGGAAAAACAGAGGGACGAGAGAGGCGATTCTAGCACTAAGAACGGTAGTAGAAAAAAGAAAGAGGGTAGGAAAGGTAACTTGCATAGCTTTTGTAGACTTAGAAAAGGCATTTGATAATGTAGATTGGGACATAATGTTTAGAATTTTAAAAGAAACGGGTATAGATTATAAGGATAGGAGAATAATTTTTAATTTATATAAACACCAAACTGCCTTAGTTAGAATTGAGGGGGAAGAAGAGGTAGCAAAAATAGGGAAGGGAGTTCGGCAGGGATGTACACTTTCACCGTTATTATTTAATCTATATATAGAAGATGCAATAAACAAAGTAAAAGAAGAGTATAGTGTAGGTGTGAATGTACAGGGAGAGAAAATATATATGCTGAGATTCGCCGACGATATAGCTATATTGGAAGAAAGCGAAAAGAATTTAGAAAGGGTATTGAATGGTATGCAGGCAGTATTGACTAGGGATTTTAACATGAAAATAAATATAGGTATAACTAAAGTGATGAGGTGTGACAAAAAGGAATGCAGTAGAAAAATGAGGATCACAATAGGAGATAATAGAATCGAAGAAGTGTCAGATTTTTGTTATTTAGGCAGTAGAATCACAAAAGATAATCGAAGCGAGGTAGATATAAAGTGTAGGATAGCACAGGGTAGGAAGGCATTCGTAGAAAAAGAACAGATTTTAAGATCAAATATTGACTTGGGTATTAGAAAAAGATTACTGAAGGTATATGTTTGGAGTGTAGCACTGTACGGGTGTGAGGCGTGGACTATAGGAAAGGAAGAGAAGCGTAGATTAGAAGCACTTGAAATGTGGTGTTATAGGAGGATGATGAGGATTGGTTGGGAAGATAAAGTAACAAATGAAGCTGTACTAGAGTTAGTAGGGGAGAAGAGAAGTATCTGGAGAGTGTTACAGCGTAGGAGAGACAGATTAGTAGGGCATATTCTTAGGCACGGGGGGATTATGCAATTGATCATAGAAGGTAGAGTGGAGGGAAAGAGAGGGGTAGGTAGGCCTAGATTGGAGTATGTGAGTCAGATAGTTGAAGACGTTGAGATGAATAGCTATAGGGAGATGAAGGGATTAGCTCAGGATAGATCGGCATGGCGTGCTGTTTCCAACCAATCTTTAGGATTGCGGACTCTTTAACTAAACTAAGGTATTTTTGAGAATTTTTTACTTTAAAATGGAAATAGAGAAATTTTTATGCAATAAATTTAGTAAAAAAAAATGTTCTTATCGAATTTTTGGCCGTTTTTAAGTTTAAAATAAAACTAGAATTTGTTTGCGCATTTAAAATTGGAAATTCAAATTCAATAACGATATTACTTTGAAGGTTATTACGTTCGAGTTTGCAGTTTAAAAACGTATTAATAAATAAATTATCATAATATATAGATTGAGCGAAAATAATAAGCATTTGTAAAATATAATTATTTATGGAATTCATAAATAATCTTAATATCATAAATTGTTGATATAAAATATTAGCGCAATGAATAAGTTGTTTTTTTCTAAGGTGCGGTAAATATGGTGTTATTAACCACGGTACAATAAGAAAATTTATTTATTGAAATTTTTAATTGGTCGTCAATATAATTTTCATAATTAAACGTAGCGACAAATACATTATTTGAATTTATAATTTTTTTTTGATCGCGCTATTTTGATTTATTTTTTATATTATCTTGATTATCAGGGCCGTATTTCGTATGTTTAGAAAAAAATGAAAATGAATTTCCTCAATGAATAATATATTTAAGAAATTTAAAAAAAAAATGAAAAAATTAGCAGCAGAGTAGATTAATTTTTCGTGCTATTATATATTTTTTTATATTAGCTTAGCTATTGTTTTAATAATAAAAAATTAATAAAAAATTAATAATAAAAATATTCAGCTGATTATTACGACATAATTATGAATTTTGCGGGAGTTTCTATATTTCTTGCAAAATTCGAGTGATTTATTTTCTTGTGTCAAGTTATTGCGCACTTTTAGGTAATTTAGGCATTATATTAGCATTAGCTACTTCGAGAGAATGATTTGACCTATTGTGTCCTAAATAAACTGAAGATATTCATCATCTAGAGTCGTTAGAGCAAAATATTACAGAATTATGTAATACATTTTGTTACAGTAAATTAGGCTTCCTTTATGTTGTTATTTTTTCAATTGTCGGAATTTTTTTAGATATAAATTAAAAATTTATGTTCTATTAAATTATATATACGAAAACGTAGTAAAAAGTTAAATTAACAGTTAAAAATATATACACTACAAAACTACGAAAATTATAAATTGAAGTTTTTACAAATCCGCAAAAAATCGAAATTTTATAATCGAGTGTTATTAAAAATTCGTATAATTCCAAAAAAGGATCTAAATTTTGTAATAGTCTGGGCGTATTAAATTAAAAAATATATATGAAATATAATTATGGTGTTATGGTAATAAAATATTTAAAAAAAATCGAAAATGTACAACAATTCTTTAAAAGCTCCATCGGATATATTTGTCCCAATTACAGGAGTAATTGATTTTTCATATCACGCATAGAAATTATTTATAAATCTCCCACCGTGGCTGGGATTCGAACCCACAGCTTACAGATTGTAAGGAATTCTTCATCCAACTACGCCAATTTTTATTTTATTCAATCATTTATGTCTATATATTTTTTATACAATATATAATTTATTAAATTACAAAATATCAATGGCAAAACACCCTATATATATATTTAAAAATTACTCTAATTAATGCGGTACTACCTGTTTCGATATATGTCACCAAACTGTATTCATAAATCAAAAAAATACCGCCAATAAATAAACTCAAGCTAATGGTCAACACAATATATTATCACTCTCACGTTCAATAATGCGTTGTTGTTGCCGTTTGATGAGTCCGATTACTCCAGCGTCACCTTCTTCTGTATTGTGTCGCACTTCCACCGCGATCGCCGTTAAATTCAGATCGAACTGAGCTCATTTCAGTTCAGTATGAAGCTTATAAATGACCCTTGCTTTGCCCCCCCGCCATTACCGAAGAGTACCATTGTGCAGTACCCGCAGTACCTTTTTTATCGCTTCGTCTCGCAATTATCCGAAGAAATATACCCCCCCCCCCCCCCCAAACCAAATTTATTTTTTGACTGTATAACCTAAGCTATATGCCGTTGCTTATCCCACAAGGTAATTAGTAAATGGACAAATGGTTATAAATTTTATTTTTTAATATTTATTTTTTCGCGTAAAAAAAGTTTTTTTTTATGAAAAGGAATGGTTGTTTGTATACGCGATGGACGATTCGTTCTTCAGCAGGAATTTTGACATGTACCCGTAATTTTTTTGCTATTTTTTTTTTTCAATACGGTACTGCACAACATTTTTTTTTTATTTATTAGCAATGACCTAATAATTGATGACCTATCAAATGACCTATAATGACCTATCAAATATAATCAAATTTAATTTCAATTTCATTTTAACCGCGCAGAACAGTATTTGACATCTTCAGGAGATAAATAAATAAATAAATAAATAAAACAACAACACAGAGGAATATTTAAACCTCATGTATAATTTATAATTAGTAATTGTCTTGAGAACTGTAACATTTACCCATTAATTTATTTCAATGTTATTATACATTCATATTCATTATGATCATTGAAACTGGCATTGCATTTATATATCGTTTGCAAATTGCAAATTAAATTACTATCTTCTAAGGTCTCGCATAGAAGATTTATTATCGCAAATTAATTATATATATATAAATAGAATTAGTAAAAAAAAAAATTATCATCGCTAATCGTACATATACCTTAATTATTACCTAAACAGTCTTATAATAAACAAAAAAATATTCGGACTTCGCCCCTACCTAAATGCCCCACCACTGGCACTCCAAAAAATTTTTTCTTGGTTTCTTCCATTTATTTCAGATATACGAAACATTTTTTTTCTAATCAATTGTTATAAATTTCACATTCTTATTTTTTTAATGTGGCAGTGGCGAAGCGGAAGTAAAATAGCATTATTTTTTATTGTCTAAACACTGGAGTATTACTAAAAAAGGGTACTACTTATGTAAAAAGGCATTTTTGTGGGCGTCGCAAATAATTAAAATCGATGTGTCACTTGGACATAGCCGTCAACGTCACATATCAATGTGTCAAAGTGTTGATAGACTATGATAGCCATTGACATTGCTGTTAAAGTTTCGCATCAATATGTCACTTTGACATAGCTGTCAAAGTCACATATCAGTGTGTCAAAGTGTTGATAGAGTATGATAGTCATTGACATAGCTGTTAAAGTTTCGCATCAATATGTCACTTTGACATAGCCGTCAAAGTCACATATCAAAGTGTTGATAGAGTATGATAGCCATTGACATTGCTGTTAAAGTTTCGCATCAATATGTCACTTTGATATAGCCGTCAAAGTCACATATCAATGTGTCAAAGTGTTGATAGAGTATGATAGCCATTGACATTGCTGTTAAAGTTTCGCATCAATATGTCACTTTGACATATGTCAAAGTCACATATCAATGTGCCAAAGTGTTGATAGAATATGATAGCCATTGACATTGCTGTTAAAGTTTCGCATCAATATGCCACTTTGACATAGCTGTCAAAGTCACATATCAGTTTGTCAAAGTGTTGATACAGTATGATAGCCATTGACATAGCTGTTAAAGTTTCGCATCATTATGTCACTTTGACATAGCCGTCAAAGTCACATATCAAAGTGTTGATAGAGTATGATAGCCATTGACATTGCTGTTAAAGTTTCGCATCAATATGTCACTTTGACATAACTGTCAAAGTCACATATCAATGTGCCAAAGTGTTGATAGAATATGATAGCCATTGACATTGCTGTTAAAGTTTCGCATCAATATGTCACTTTGACATAGCTGTCAAAGTCACATATCAGTTTGTCAAAGTGTTGATACAGTATGATAGCCATTGACATAGCTGTTAAAGTTTCGCATCAATATGTCACTTTGACATAGCCGTCAAAGTCACATATCAATGTGTCAAAGTGTTGATAGACTATGATAGCCATTGACATAGCTGTTAAAGTTTCGCATCAATATGTCAAAGTGTTGATAGACTATGATAACCATTGACATTGTTGTTAAAGTTTCGCATCAATATGTCACTTTGACATAGCCGTCAAAGTCACATATCAATGTGTCAATGTGTTGATAGACTATGATAGCCATTGACATAGCTGTTAAAGTTTCGCATCAATATGTCAAAGTGTTGATAGACTATGATAGCCATTGACATAGCTGTTAAAGTTTCGCATCAATATGTCACTTTGACATGGCCGTCAAAGTGACATATCAATATGTCAGGAATTCTAGATTTTGTCAGGATTTTTACCAAATTGTTGAGGACTTTCAAGTCCAGCTGGTATATCTTCAATCAAGTCTACTTTCGCAGTCAATTTCTTTTAGATATTTTTTCCCTTTTTCGAAACATTTTCCTCACGCTCTGACATCTTGCTTGCGCACCCCACTTTCTAACTCAACCGTCCATTCTTGCTTAATCAGATCGGCTGCTTTTTCGCCGATCATAAAAGCGGGTACGCTGGTGTGCGCCCCCAACGGAATCGGTATAATACTAGTATCGGCAACCCTCAGGCCCGTGGTACCATACACCTTCAATTTCGCATCGACCACAGCCTCCGCATCATTGGCGGGCCCCATTTTGCAGGTGGCCACCTGATGGTGTAACGTACCGGTGATATGTCGGAGTCCGCACTCCCAATATTCGTCCGAATCAAATGGTGGCCGTTCGCAGCCCGGTATTGGGATCGGGGTGGGTCTGCAACCGAGGCGCGATAACGTGGGGCCCGCGCAGATACGTTGCGCTTCCCGAATGGCGGCCACCAAGGTGCGTATGTCGCTGCGTTCGGGGTCCGTGAAGAAGTTACCGTAGAATTTGGGCCAGTGGTAGGGATTGCGCGATTTCAGCTTAAGGTACCCGTACGATTTCGGGTGGATCAGCATCGGCAGCACGGTGAACACCTCTCTGTTCTCGTGCAGTTTGTAGTAGTTGTTGTACACGTCATCCGTGATGCGAAATGTCTTTCGGTACACGGCACCTTTGTCCGTGTGCAATCCGGCACCAATAAAAATCAGCTCCACGTCCGGGTATTTATCGATTTCATTGGAGACGTCCGTTTTGAAGAAGACCAACGCTTCAACTCCTCCCAGGCTAGTCAAAGGGCCATTACCATCATCGATTAGTCGAAACAAACTCTTCGGATCGTACAACCATTCCTCCTTAATCGTATAATTCTTCGTCAAAGTGTCGTTCAATTCGAAAACCGCCCCCAGGAATGTTAGGTGATCGTACAATTTCCGCCCCACCGGCAGATCAATTTTCAACGGTATCCCCAGCTCGTTCAAGTGATCTTCCGGCCCCACCCCGCTCAGTATCAACAGTTGCGCACTGTTGAACGTACCCGCGCTCAATATCACCTCCTTCCGCACGTTGGCCGTCACGAATTGACGGTTGCGGATGTAACGTAAACCGGTCACTCGTTTCGTGTCATCGAAGAGTACTTCGATCGCGCGACTACTGGTGTATATGTGAAGATTCGGTCGATGACTGGCCGCCCGCAGGTAGGCAGCCTCCGCGCTGCACCGTTTGCCATTTTGCAGCGTGCCCTGCACATAGGACACGCCGAATTGCTTCTTGCCGTTGTAATCGCAGTAGTTGTGGCCCACCTCGTGGGCGGCACGTACCCACGCATGGGCACTGTCCGATCTAAGATTCGTTCGATCGATAATACATTTTCAAAAGGACGTTTCTAATTACCTGAATGGAATGTCTTGCACTTGCAGCGGTCCCTTCTTCCCATGGTATTTGTCATCCTGTCGCTTAACTGATGAGTTCTCCATCTTGATGAAGTAAGGTAGTACGTCCTTGTATGACCAGCCAGGGTTGCCCAGTGCCGCCCATCGATCGTAGTCTTTCGGATTTCCGCGCATGTGAATCATGTAGTTGATTATGGTGGTACCGCCCAAGGCACGGCCACGTGGCCAAGCCATTTTTTGATCCACCATTCCTGCAATATCGTCAATAAATGATTGTAATTGATGATTTTGTTGTTTTTTTCGAGTCGAATTTGCAATGAATCAGATTGATTGATAAATTTATCGCAATTGGTTCATTCATAGGCTGATTGATAGATATTTTTCATCATTTTATTTGTGAATTTGTATCATTGATAAGTTTTGCGGGCTGATTGATTGATTGATTGATTGATGTAAGTTTGGCAAATTGATTGTATTGACAAGTTAGTTAGAGAGTCCGCAATCCTAAAGATTGGTTGGAAACAGCACGCCATGCCGATCTATCCTGAGCTAATCCCTTCATCTCCCTATAGCTATTCATCTCAACGTCTTCAACTATCTGACTCACATACTCCAATCTAGGCCTACCTACCCCTCTCTTTCCCTCCACTCTACCTTCTATGATCAATTGCATAATCCCCCCATGCCTAAGAATATGCCCTACTAATCTGTCTCTCCTACGCTGTAACACTCTCCAGATACTTCTCTTCTCCCCTACTAACTCTAGTACAGCTTCATTTGTTACTTTATCTTCCCAACCAATCCTCATCATCCTCCTATAACACCACATTTCAAGTGCTTCTAATCTACGCTTCTCTTCCTTTCCTATAGTCCACGCCTCACACCCGTACAGTGCTACACTCCAAACATATACCTTCAGTAATCTTTTTCTAATACCCAAGTCAATATTTGATCTTAAAATCTGTTCTTTTTCTACGAATGCCTTCCTACCCTGTGCTATCCTACACTTTATATCTACCTTGCTTCGATTATCTTTTGTGATTCTACTGCCTAAATAACAAAAATCTGACACTTCTTCGATTCTATTATCTCCTATTGTGATCCTCATTTTTCTACTGCATTCCTTTTTGTCACACCTCATCACTTTAGTTTTACCTATATTTATTTTCATGTTAAAATCCCTAGTCAATACTGCCTGCATACCATTCAATACCCTTTCTAATGTCTTTTCGCTTTCTTCCAATATAGCTATATCGTCGGCGAATCTCAGCATATATATTTTCTCTCCCTGTACATTCACACCTACACTATACTCTTCTTTTACTTTGTTTATTGCATCTTCTATATATAGATTAAATAATAACGGTGAGAGTGTACATCCCTGCCGAACTCCCTTCCCTATTTTTGCTACCTCTTCTTCCCCCTCAATTCTAACTAAGGCAGTTTGGTGTTTATATAAATTAAAAATTATTCTCCTATCCTTATAATCTATACCCGTTTCTTTTAAAATTCTAAACATTATGTCCCAATCTACATTGTCAAATGCCTTTTCTAAGTCTACAAAAGCTATGCAAGTTACCTTTCCTACAAGATTGATTGGTAAAATTATCATAATGTATTGATTAATTTACTAATTGATGGGTTGACCCTTAAGTCGATCGATAAATGAATTGATACGTTGATAGACCGAGTGTAATAATGTTTCTTTGATCGCTCGATTGGAGAAGGATTGATAACTTTAACTGGTGTATTGATTCATTCTTCGATTTTTATATTTCATAAATTGATTGTCTAATGATTAATTGATTATTGACCGAAAGATTAGTTGTTCTTCTAGCGTTTATGGGTCAAAGCTCATGCGTCAATTGATAAGTTAATTAAGAAATATTATTGATGACTTGATTGAAAAAAAATCGAACCACTTGATTGATTAATATGAGGCTGAAGCTTTGCTCAATTGATAAGTTGAACCTTATTGGCATTGTTAATTTGACTTCTACATCCATGTTGTTTATACTGATAAATGATGCTGAAGCTTTGGTCAATTGATAGGTTGAACCTTGGATCTATTGTTAAGTTTATTGGTGGGCATTGTGTCGATTGATAATTTAACTTGTACAGCCATGTTGTATAGACTGATAAATTATGTTGAAGCTTTGGTCAATTGATAAGTTTATTGGTGGGCATTAAGTCGATTCATAATTTGACTTGTACAGCCCATGTTGTTTAGACTGATAAATTATGTTGAAGTTTTGGTCAATTGATAAGTTGAACCTTAGTTCGATTGATAAGTTTATTGGTGGGCATTGTGTAGATTGATAATTTGACTTATACAGCCATGTTGTTTAGACTGATAGATTGATAAATTATGCTGAAGCTTTGGTCAATTGATAAGTTGAATCTTGGGTCGATTGATAAGATTATTGGTGGGCATTAAGTCGATTGATAATTTAACTTGTACAGCCATGTTGTATAGACTGATAAATTATGTTGAAGCTTTGGTCAATTGATAAGTTGAACCTTAGTTCGATTGATAAGTTTATTGGTGGGCATTGTGTAGATTGATAATTTGACTTATACAGCCATGTTGTTTAGACTGATAGATTGATAAATTATGCTGAAGCTTTGGTCAATTGATAAGTTGAATCTTGGGTCGATTGATAAGATTATTGGTGGGCATTAAGTCGATTGATAATTTAACTTGTACAGCCATGTTGTATAGACTGATAAATTATGTTGAAGCTTTGGTCAATTGATAAGTTGAACCTTAGTTCGATTGATAAGTTTATTGGTGGGCATTGTGTAGATTGATAATTTGACTTATACAGCCATGTTGTTTAGACTGATAGATTGATAAATTATGCTGAAGCTTTGGTCAATTGATAAGTTGAATCTTGGGTCGCTTGATAAGATTATTGGTGGGCATTAAGTCGATTGATAATTTGACTTATACAGCCACGTTGGTTTGACTGATAAATGATGCTGAAGCTTTGGTCAATTGATAAGTTGAACCTTGGGTCGATTGATAAGTTTATTGTTGGGCATTGAATTGATTGATAATTTGACTTATACAGCCATGTTGTTTAGACTGATAGATTGATAAATTATGCTGAAGTTTGGGTCAATTGATAAGTTGAACCCTGGGTCGATTGATAAGTTTATTGTTGGGCATTGATTGATTGATAATTTGAATTGTACAGCCATGTTGGTTTGACTGATAAATGATGCTGAAGCTTTGGTCAATTGATAGGTTGAACCTTAGATCTATTGATAAGTTTATTGTTGGGCATTGAATTGATTGATAATTTGACTTATACAGCCATGTTGTTTAGACTGATAGATTGATAAATTATGCTGAAGTTTGGGTCAATTGATAAGTTGAACCCTGGGTCGATTGATAAGTTTATTGTTGGGCATTGATTGATTGATAATTTGACTTGTACAGCCATGTTGGTTTGACTGATAAATTATGCTGAAGCTTTGGTCAATTGATAGGTTGAACCTTGGATCTATTGATAAGTTTATTGTTGGGCATTGAATTGATTGATAATTTGACTGATACAGTTATAGATGAACTCGTGGTTGAATAGACGGATAGCTTAATATATTCTCTGTAAATTCGTCATACCTTTGCACATATTTTCCTGTTTCTCCATCGTATAACCCCAATTGTAATCGGTCAGTTGGAACGTGGCGGCCAGGGCCGGTATGTCCACAACCGGTTGGGCTTCCGTGCCCACTTCTAATAGCAAAACGTGCCAATTCGGATTTTCCGATAGGCGGTTCGCCAACGCTGATCCAGCGGACCCGGATCCAACAACGATAAAGTCATATGTATCGATATTCGGGTTGACGGGCGTATAACCTATTCAAAACGCAAAAAATAATCACCAGCTTGTTTGTTTGTTTTGTTTTTTTTGATTGGCGATTTTACCGTAAGGCAGCGGTGGCGTTACTTTCGAATAATAATGTTTGAAGAAGAGGAATTTCGGGGTCCTTGTGCTAGCGTGTTGCGGCCTGGGTCTGCCCAGTTCTTCGTCCGTTAGTTCATTGTGAGTCCAGCCTTGATTTTGCGCGGTGACTATCTTTAATAGTAGAAGCGATAGTGGGGATAATATTTGAATTAGCATCTTCAGTTCGTAGATGGCTGAAAATAATAAAAATAACATTTTCGTGCGAAATCATTTTTATTAAATGGCACGATTTTGAAAAAAAAAAATTAATTAATTTTACCTCTATTTTATATATTAATTAATTAGAATTAATCAGAAATAGCGAGTCGATGATTTGAAAAATTCAAGGATTTATAATGAAATGTATTCACTTTATTATACGAATTGTTGTTTTTCGAATATTAATTATACATTTTTATATTTATTAAAATTTTCTCGTTTTCGCAAAAAGATTTTTAAATTTTATTTTGCTCAAAGTAAAATTTTCTTATTTTCGACTTAAAGTCTAATAATTTACTCATTCGCGTTATTATTATATATATTTAGTTGTTATTTTTAAATTAGAAAGGTTCAATTAAAATGTCAATAAGAAATATTTTTTAAATACAAAAATAATTAACAAAAGTGTTAATATCAAAATTAAATAGAATTTTTGAAAGAGATTTTTTTTTTACAAAATATTGAACTTGAATTTTTTTTTTAATTCTTACCTTAATCTTCCCTGCAATTAAAGCCGACCCTCTTTAAGCACCATCCAAATCTTCACTAAACTAAACGAAATATAACCGCCATATAAAAACCACTCTTCAGCTAAGAAAAAAAAACACACACATAAAAACCAGCCGTTTTGGCAACGCAATAAATTTTTTTTTCAAATTCTTTTGCTCCGACGGGGCAACCTGTCCTGTCGGTTCGCCTGCCATATGTACTGTCCACGTTGTGGTCAGTCAGAGCGATGCTACTGACCTCTACGCCTCTATAATGCGATACAAAGACACCACAAGGTTTATAATTACACCGCGTGACCACTTTTAACATTTTTCACTGACCGTGTCAAAATATCGATACTTTCAAATATTAATTTTGTTGTTAAAACTTACAATTATACCGCGTGACTCTTTTTAAACTTAACTTTAGGCTGTACAAATGTAATAGTTAATTTTTTTTAATGATATTTTTATGAATGCAGTTAATTTTTTTTTTACTCATTTGATTTAAGCATCTTAAAATCAATTTTTTTTATGTTTAAAAAAATTACTATCCAGAAATTGATATTTTGTATTACACACTTTATGTTTGATTTTGAAGCGGTCATTCAGTATATATATAAGAATCTTATATAAAAAATATATAGCAGGTAAAAAATAGCCAACTAGAATGTCCACTCTCTTTGTAGAGGGATCGTATATACAGGGTGTTGCAGAATGATTAGCGGCAATATTTTGCCTTATAAAATTTTTAGCTTTCAAAAAAATGTATTCCCGATGAAATTATCTGATTTTTTAAAATAAAAATTAGAGTTTTTTTGTTTTTTTTTTATATAAAAGTCTTGTGATTTGAAATATTTTTTGATCACTCGTCATATTGTAATGTGTGATTTGAAAAATAAAAGTAATAGACTTTTATGTCGTAAATTTTGTCAGATTTAATTTGATAATAATTAAAAATTTGGGAAAATACCACAAAAAATTAAGGAAACGGCAATTTATTGCTTTCTAAAAGAATTTTTATAATATTTTTTTTAGTTGCAGTTTTTGTTGTTGATTTTTCAGTGTTGCCAAAAATTTTTTTCGTAAATTTTTAGACGTTAAATCAAAAATATATTTTTTCTACTTACAGCAACATGTAATTAATTTTTTTTTTGTGAAAACAAGAAAATTTTAATAAATATAAAAATGTATAATTAATGTTTTAAAATATATAATAATCGCTGAGAATATAAAAATAAAATTTACGACCCTGTATTTAGTTTACAAATAAAAATTTATAATATACATAATAATAAAATTTTCACAACACTCACTTTTTCCAAACAAATAGTTTCTAACAATTTCTAATTTATATAAATTATAATTTGTTACCCCCCAAAATTTTTTATATTAATTAATTAATAAAAAAAAATCGCCGTAACATGAATTTTCAACGTCGCACGCCCAATAAAAAATTTACAAGCCGGGCATCTTCAAGCGGCCCATCAAACTGCTCGGGCACCCTCGCAGCGTTGCCAGACACTCGATAAAATCCTCGCAAAACCCCCCCGTTACTCTCCACCAATAATTTAGCTACGTTCGGATCTTCCAAGCTCGTCAAAGTATGCCTCAACTGACTGGGCGATTGCCCAGCAAAATTCCGCAAATTCCCTATATTCACCCGTGCAGAAGAACTCTTCCGCCTACCACCTCGGTTCGAAAATGTTCGATCTTCCGAATTGAAGTGTCGCGCCGCCCGTTTCATTAATCGTCGATTTTGATTGTTGAAAATATTTCGCGGGAATTGTACGTTGCCTTCTTGAATGGTGTTTTGGTATCCTTCCCGGTTGATTGCTCGTGGAAGAGTACCCGGGTCCCCCAGGTCGATATTTTGCACGTTGATTAAATCTGTGGCTCTTCGAAAATGGTACGGATTTTGCGTGAAAAAAATCTGGTGCACGTTCGTTAGTTTCGGCACGATGTTTGTTGCATTTTGCAATTGGTCAAAAAAAATTCTTTGTTGGTGAGAAATGGTCAATTCGACCAGTACTAATAAAAATATCGATATGGTCGTTTTAGATGTCATTTTTACGTTTCTTCTGATTAGATGTTGTCAAATGCGTTGTTTTTTTATTGGTTTATAAGATTTTATTTGGATATTTCGTTGTTGTTTTTTTGGGTATATTCATTTAGAAGTGATTAGTGGGTACCTTTTTATTTGATGATTTAGAAAATCCAAATGATAAATAAAATTGTACCATATTTTTTCTTTATTAAATTTCGGCTTTTCCAATATGTTATGTGATTAGTTTATATTCTTAATGATATATATTTATTTAAAATAATTTTAGTAAATAAAATTGCCTAATTTTGTAGATTATTTGGTTGTATTTATAAAAAATTGCTTTGCTAAATTTTATTTGTTTTTTAATATTTAAATAAATCAATAATTTAGTTTCAAGAAATTTTTGAGCAATTTATATAAATTTTGTTCTACAAAACATTACAAAAAATTATTCGTGATTTTATTTTATTGCAAATTTGACACTTTTATGCCTTTTTAAAATATATAATTGCCAATTATATTTTTCTCTATTTTGTTTGAAATATTTTTCTTTATTAAGTAAACAATAAATTAATATCGAGAATTAATTAATTTTTTCTAACGAACTCGTAAAATCAAGTCTCCATTTTTATTCAAAATGTCGTAATTTTTTCAAATTCATACAGCCTTTTCAGCGTTAGTACTTGATAAATAATATTTTTAACAATAATTCTTTTTGGTTTTTTTTTTGAGAATAAAAATAATAATAATTCTTATATTTTTCAATCAATATTTGGTATATAATTATTTTTTAATACGGACCTGATATTACCATATATATACAATTTTTAAAAATAAACACCGGTCTAGTTCTTTGATGTATTTGAAATTATTTTTAAAAAAATTCTCTCTTTGTGGACGATTTTTTTTCGAGTCTTTTAGTACCGCATAAATTTTTATTAATTAGTAAATAAAAAGAACAACGTTTTAAATTAATCAACAAAAAATTTATTTAGCACAAACTTTACATCATTAACAATTATTGCAATTTTTATATCGCTTTGTGTAAGTGATTTTGAATTTTTGGAACGGGCCCATCGACAGGGATGGACTGAACGGTATATCTTAGTTCAGTTCCATGAGCTATATTTACCACTGAAGCCTTCCCATGTAAATCGATACGGGGCCCTTCTAAAGGCACTACTTCCTCACTAAAAAATATCGATAAATTATTTTAATAAAAACATTGGATTTTCCGCAATTTATTATTTTTTTAAATTAAGATTTAAAAATTTACAACTAAAAACCAATTTTTTTTTTTAAATAAATCATTTCTTCAAAATGTTATCTCTGAATTACAAAAAAAACACACATCTTTGAATTTCTTTCAATCGATTGCATTTATGCTCACTTGACAACCCTGTAGCCATTTTCATCGGCCACATAATTGACAGTTCGCTTGTAATAGCCATCACTGTACTCGTACATCCCCTCAACTGTAGCCCCATTTCGTATTTCAACCCTTTTTTGGGTCAAGTCGTTAATATGATCTTCCACATCCGAAGAAAATTGATATCTAAAAAAAAAATTCTTACTTTATTCCTCAGTTTTTTTTTTTTTTTAATCCTCCATATAATTGCTTTTAATTTATTATTTTACAAGTACATTTTTTAATCGTACCAGGTGTTTTTTTTTTTATTGATTTTAATAAATAAAAAGTAATTTCAATTTTTCTTTAATTTTTACTTACTGCGCGTGTGTATTTTGTTCTAATTCCGCCTCTGTGGGGACGTAATTTTTCGCCAGCCTTTGCAACTGTACAGGGTGTTGCGGAAAAGCGCTAGCTACTGTCAGCAGTGCTGTCAAAACAATCTGAAATTGAACGAATGTTAAAATTATTTCGCTTTATTTAAAAACGTTTTGTATAAATTACAAATTTGGATTTTATTAATGAAAAATATTGCAATTATACTTTTGACACTTCCAAGGAAATATTGTATTATTTTTAGCACTGCAATGTTTTATTCACAATTAAATTATTGCCATTATTAAACTACTTTTACTTACAAAATTCTGCATGGTATGTTCGATGGTACCCGTTCGCTATATTAAATAATACTACACCTTTTTCTTTATATGTATATATATAGACCTGTCAAAAGTCATTAGACCTACCCATCATTACAGAAAGAAACAACATACCAAAACTAAATTGTATTTAATTGTCTTGTTTGTGAACATTTTAATCATTTTTTTTAATGACTTTTATATGAGGTACGTCCATCAGAGATTTGTGGAATTTTTGAGCATCGCTCTTTATAATATATTATTAATTATAGCCGGATATTTCCACGTTAAAATTATATTTTATTTAAAAACGAATCCTAATAATAAATAAATTGTATTATTCAAATCTTAAATTTTTCCTCACTACAATACTGTTTAAACGTCAGTGTTGACAATTGACAACATTATGAATGACATGATATTCATTTGAACTACTTATCAAATTTGTTCAAATTAAATTGATTTAGAACAATTTTATGTCGTCAGTCGAATTTTAAAATATTTTATAACTCTTTAAAAAAAACGGTTGAAGACTGGGTAGGTCATTTTTCATTTCGATACATTTGTATAGTGTATAAAAACAATTTTTATTTAATAATCTTTACTTAAAAAACTTTTGACCTACTCCAAGTTGCACTTACCTTTTAAACAAGACTCGCGAATAAAGATTCCTCTTCAAAGAATCACAAAAATGTATGTATTTAATTTTATGTATCTTCTTATATGTTCTTAAATATCACTTATGATTGTGAGATATTTCGACAATTATTGGCAAATTATGACAACAACTGACGCAGTCAACAAAATTTGACACGAGGTTTCATTTGATTGTCATTTTACTGTCAAAATTACATTATTTGAAAATTAAAGAAACGTCTCGTTTTTAACAAATTTTTGAAGTGAAGCTTCTATAGGTGCGGTAGGGCAAATTGGCTTGAACGTCACGAAAAGCGAAACGCACGCTGCGCGCATGCGCCGCGTGTATACATAGCATAAGGCAACCAGTAGACGCTTGCGTATTTTATTCTATATTACACAAACACAGCTTAATCTTTTAGCTAACAATTTGTTTATCAAATTCGCGATGAGTAGGTGGAAAGAATGTAAATTTTGTGTATGATGCACTAGTGGGTGCATTTCTATTTGTCGATGGTTCGCTCAGCTGTATCAGATTCATTTCGTTGATCTCTTACACCACGTGCCTGAATCAGTGGCATTCAAATTCTCTATATCACTCACTGTGTCCTCACTTAACGACGGTATCGATTCATCCAGTGTATTTGAGGTCGTTGGAAGGTTATGTTGCCCTTTGCCTGGTTCGATACTCTCTACTTCTTTCCAAGGTACTTTTTGGCACTTGGCGGTTTATTCGCTTTCTTCAGTTCTCTAAAGGCTCGCACTCTGTCTGTACTTACCTTTTTCTTCATTTCACAATTTCCATTGTGTGAAAAAAATAAAATAAAAAAGCAATGCATAAAATCAACTTTTACTAGTGCGATTTTTTTATTGGTTAGATATAGATTGGAAAAGGGTTTTCTTTTCATAAGGTTTTTTTTTTTTTAAATAAATTTTTAGCACATTTATTCTTCTTACAAAACTTAAAAATAATCATAATTATCAGTCAATTAAAAAATTTCCTAATAAATTGGTCACATTTGTTTAAAAAAAAAAAACCACCCCAATAATACACATACAATCACTTATGGTACACCCAATCTTCCTTAATCATATCAGAACCTTTTTCCCCGATCAGGAATACGGGGGCGTTTGTATGGCCCGCTGTAATCTCGGGCATGACGCTGGCATCGATCACCCTCAACCCCGTGATGCCATACACCCTCAGCCGTGGATCCACAACGGCACTCTTGTCCGTACCCATCTTGCAGGTGCCACTTTGATGGTATATATTGAACGTTAGATACCGTGCCATACAATCGAAGTAGGGATCACTGGCGAATGTTAGGTGGGCACACGGTGGCAGGGGTATGTCGTGTAATCTCGTGCCGAGTCGTTTCAACGCGGGCTTTTGGATTATGTCGAGTAGTTCCCGAACGCCCGCGATTACGGTGTCCATGTCTTCTTTATGCGCGAAGTAGTTGGGATAGATTAGCGGTTTCGTCAGTGGCTTGTCGTTGCGCAGCATGATGCGGCCTTTGCTCTTCGGGCGCAGCAACATCGGGAACACCATGAAGCTGTGCAGATTTTTAATCGGGCCGTAAACGGTGTTGAACAAATCATCCGCTATGCCAAAGTTCTTGTACAATAGATCATCAGACAGCAACGAGCCGGATGTGAACAACAGTTCCATGTCCGCGTAGCCGTCCGGGTCCGTTGGATTCTTCAGATCGTGAAATGTCAATACCTCGCAACCGCCCGGTATCGACATTAGGCCCGTGTGATTGTTCAAGTACTGAGTCAAAGCGTCCCCCTCGAAGAGCCGATTCAGGTTCAGCGAATACGGCTCGTTGATTATGAACGTTAAGCCGCCCAGGGCGATATGATCCATCAAATTGTATCCAACCTTCAGGTTACTCAGGACCGGTATGCCCAGCTGGCGTAAATGTTTCCGCGGACCGATGCCGCTGAGCATCAGTAACTGGGGCCCGTTGATGGCACCCGCGCTCGAGATCACCTCCTTTTTCGCCCCGACGATGATTTTTCGACCGCCCACCGTCAATTCGACGCCCTTCGTCTGTTTGGTGGCGGGATCGATTAGAATCCTCGTCACCATCGCGTTCTTCTTCACGTGCAAGTTGCGGCGGTGCCGTATCGGGTGCAGGTACGCCCTGCTCGCGCTGTGCCGAAGGCCATCTTTGATGTTCGTCTGCAGGTACGACACCCCGACCTGGTACCTTGAAACAAAATAAGATATTTGTTATCTGTAGTGAATTTTTTTTAGACATTCGCCTTGGCAGACGTTCCCCCCAAAAGAATGTAGCTTTTACCTGCCGTTATAGTCCGTATAATTGAGGCCATTGTCGATGGCACTCGACACAATCGCTTCGGCGATTTTCGTGCGATATGGCACATAGCCGATGTTCAGGTAGCCATTTTTACCGTGATAGTTTTCGTCGTACTGATTCGGTATAAAAAAGGTTTCGATTTTTTTATAGTAGGGCAGAATGTCCGTGTAGCCCCAGCCAGTGTTGCCCAATCTCTCCCAATTGTCGTAGTCGCGCCAATTGCCTCGTGTATAAATCATGTAGTTCAAAACAGATGAGCCTAAAAAAGAATTGTTTCTTTCGAAAGATCGACATATAATTGTTATTTAAGGACAATTTCTTTTTGACAATTACCTCCCATGACTTTACCCCTGGGAAAGTTGCATTGGCGCCCGTCCATGCCCATGCAGTACCTGTCACTGGGCATTGTTTTGTACTTCCAATTGCTCGCCGTGAATTGCAAATAATTTGCCAAAATTGGAAAATCCATTAAAAAATTTTCGGCACTACCTGCAATAGGAAAAACCAAACATTTAGGCAGGGTTTTTTTCACGCATACTCATGTTGTGTTTCTTTTTTCTTACAGGTCAGTACTTCAACTTTATTTGGGTAAAAATAAATGTTTGGAAGAACATTTCCAAGGACGATTGTTGGTGAGTCATTTTTTTTTTGATATTTCAATAAAAAAACGGTGCATTTAACGCTGATATGTGATTTAAATTTCACGATTGTCGTTTGTTTAAAGTACCTACTCAGTTTTCAACTGATCATAAATTGCTTTATTAACAAAAAATTCGTCCCCCTGAAGAAAAAGTGGTTTTAGAATAGGCAACCAAATAATCGCGAGTATATTTGATAAATCAATCATTTTTTTTTTTATAAACAGTAACAAAAAAATCTACGAAATTAGGAAAACCCGTTTATTAAAAAAAAATAATAACAATAGGGGTCGTTAAATTATTGACCTGCTTCTATAAGAAGAACATTCCAATTCGGATTCTCCGATAATCGATTTGCGACGACGCAACCAGCCGTACCCGCCCCCACCACGATAAAATCATATTCCGGTAGGATAGTGGGGACATCTAGCGGTTCCTCGTATAGTTGCGTCTGTCCCTCCGATAGGAAATTTAAAACGCCCTCTAGTAGCTGCTGTTGCGAGGTCAGACAGGCCGAGCATGCGATCATTAGAAGGTAGATTGACGATTGCATCGTTGCGGTCCTAATTACCAAATTAATTAATAATAGAAATAATTAATTGTGAAGATTTTCAGTAGAAATCGGCAGGGAATTTTGGTTGATAAAACAAAATTGTTTGAAGTTTTATAATCTTCAAAATGTCCAAAAATTTATATATATATATTTTTTTGATATAAAAATATGCAGTAAAAAGAAATCAATTTCAAAACATATTAATTTTTCTAATTACGGAAGTAAATTTTGCAATAAATTATCGATTCTGGTTTTTACATTTGACAATTTTTATTTGATATTTTAAATCGGTATATTAAAATGTTATTGAATTAACATAACATGTTATTGAGCGTTAATTACTATGTAAGTGTCGTCGAATTTATTGTCATTTTTAAATGGAATTTTGCGCTTGAAGTGTTGGTTACGATCAGTTTTGTAAAGATAGAAAATAGCCTCATGATTTGCGGAAAATATCAGCAAATATTGACGAATAAAATTAATAGATAATTAATCATCATTTTTTATATGTTCATCTGTATGTTTGTTTAAATTTTAATATTTTTCTATAAAAAAGTTTTTTTTTTGGCTATTTTGAATTTGGTGATTTTTTAATTATTAACAGATTTTCTTGAATATATTTTTAAATTTTCATTAAACATTTTTATTGTATACAAAGTTGCATACTTCAAATTTTATAACTTCATTAAATATTTATATTGTTTATGTAAAGATTTTAGTTTGATTAAAAATTTACATTTCTTTGTATAACATTAAATAAATATTGACGATATTTTTTTTTAATGATTATAAAAAAAAAAAAAGCAAAAAAAAACTTTTTTCATTAAAATTTACGTAAATTAACATATAGTAAATGAATTTCATATTCTATGGGCTGATCTTAAATTGAAATGATGTCAGGACCTTGCAGAAGAAGAAATATCGAGATATATTGTCTAAAACAGTGTTGCCTGATTGTCAAAAATGTACTTACGAGGCAATAATTTTTTTTACAATGCTGCGTTTATTAAAATTACCAATAAAATCAATTTAAAACAAATCATTTTTTTTAGGACACAGCCGTCCATATACATTTTTTTCGAATCATATAAACATATTTTTAATAAAAAAAAAAGAATATTTTGCGAAAATCGCTGGTGATTTCCGTTTGACAACATTTGCAACACTGTAATATATATATTTTTATTGTTCTTACTGTAATATTGTACTCACAATGTAGGTTATTGCAAATATCATATATATTAAAAATTAATAATCGCTCAAAATTTCGAAATATTTAATTACGATCAAATTAGGTCTAGGTAATTCGGCAAAATATGTTTTTTTTTATAATCTTCGGATCATTTCAGTTTTTAGTAATAAATATTTTAAAGGCTAACATTAATTTATTTATGAATAGCAATTTTTTTTTATTCAAATTTCATTTGCATTTCATAATTTATTTTCTAATTATTATTTTTTATTAATTAGTTAATTAAATCAGGAAATAGAAAATTTCAAGTAATGATCCGGAATTAATTAATTAACTTGAATTCAACAATTATATATAAATTTTTTTTTTTTAAAATATCTTATCGAGTTTTCTTCGTAATTATATAAATATACTAAACCAGTGGCCACCAACGTTTTTTTTTTGGGCCTCGGTAATTAGTTATAGAAGGCATAGCAGAGGGAAAGAGATTAAGACAAGACAAATTAGTTTTTTTTTTAAATATACAAAAAATCTTTATTTATATTCCTGGATAGGAAAAAAATCGGATTTTTTCGCGAATTATTTTTGACAAATAGTAACTTAAGTACCATTAAAATGCGTACTTGTCGTTCAATATTCAAATTGCGACGAGTACGGACAATAAGATTGCTCATCGTATTTTTATTTTTAGTTATATTGATCTGATCTTCCTGTATTGAATATAAATTAATTGATTAGGTATAAAGAGGTAAAAAAAACAAAGGTTTTTTTTATAATAAAAAAATAATAATTGCAAACATTCGATGGAATTAATTATTACATTGAACGTTTCAGTTATAATTAATTAAATAATATTTAAATAAATTTTTTCAAAAAATCTCACCTTAAATTTCAAAATCCAAATTATATTACTTGACCAACTTTTTTTATTTAAATAAGTTAAGTTGATTTATCATGCACTAGCATTTTTTAAATTATTAATTGATAGTTATTAAAAACACATTAATTCAATTCTTGCACAGATTGTCACAAATTCAATTTAATTATTTAAATATATAAAAATATCCACATATTAAATCAAAATTGTCCTCTTAAATTTTTTTAGACCGGCTTTTTTTATTTAAACGTTTTTTTTTTATATCAACATCAAATTATGTATAAAAAAAACACTTAATACAAAAACTCGCTAAAAAAAATATTTTTTTAAACAAATTCTCTCCCAATTGTCTACTATTTTAAATCGCTTGTTTTGCGCATTTTACGTCATTATAAAAACATCCAATTGTTTTTTAAACAAAACTACAATTCACGTGGAAATTGTTTAAAAAAAACCCGCACATTTAGTTGACGTTGACTGTCGTACAAACTCTGATTTAAGACATTCGTTCTTGTCGATTTGGTACTCTATATGCGCGCGCGTACAGGGTACACGGGTACCATCCGCTGAGTACCATCACTCCGCTCAATTTAGCTCCAAATAGCGTGACTCAAAGCCAGGTGCGCATTTCGAAGGCTACACCACCCATCGTCAGTACCGCAAAAATTTCGACGTGATTTTAAACAAATAGAATTTTATAGTAGCGTATAAATTGATGAAAAAAATGGTTTTTTTTTTGTACTTTGACGCGTTGCTTAAAAATAATAATTAATTATAGCGAGCGCGTAAATAATCGATAGTTTAAATTGTTTACGATAATGTTAAATGAGCGATTACTAAGAAGGTAAATGCGTCTGTATTGAGGTGTAAAAAATATATAAAGTCTTGATAATTTAAAAACTTTTTTTACTGGACACTTTATTAATAATAAAGTTGGTAATTTTCGCAAATTGATTGAGTTTGTTTGTTTGTTAAGTTTTAGCAGTTCTAAACTAAATTAAGAGTAACAAAATAATTTTTTTTTTTTAGTACATCACAAATTCCTACGGTTTAATCCCTCGCAATTTTTATTAATTAAAATTTTCCAATCACGTATGGACAATACACTGTTGCAATTTTTTTGTTGTTGTTTAAATTACGCATTGATGATGACAAATACTTGTTGATCTTCAAAAAACTACATCGTGTATATTTTAATCGTTTATTTCTTTTATTCTTCGCGAAGGACCTACTTATATTAATACAGCGTTGCCACGTTTTGCGTGGCAAAATCAAATCATCTAGACAACAAAAATTAATTCCATTTGGTTCATTAATGCGTACATACAGGCTGTTCCATTTAATTACATAAAATACGACAATTTATTTATAAACTACTAATAAATAAATTTCTTTGAAACAATTCTTGCTTTTAAGCAACAACAACAAAAAAACTTTCTTGTGTAAATAATTTTTCCTCGATTAAAAAATATTTTTTTTTGGCAACACTGGTGTTGTATACATCACCGTATATGCGTATTATGCAATTGCAATCATTTTGATGTTACTCTAAATTCATTCTGGTCATTTTCGACATGCGAATTTTTATTATTTTGTACGTTCGTTCGAAGAAGTTACTTCATTCGTTTCAATGAACTAATTTTTATAAACCGCGAAGAAATGTCCATTCTATTTTGTTATTTCATTCTTGTGCGATGAGTCTTTTATCTTTTGATTAGTTGTTTCGGTACGTTTTAATGGTCTATTTCAGGAAGGAAATTTGAGAAAGATATATTTAAATTTATATAAATATATATTTATATATATTTATATAAATATATATAAATATATATAAATATATATAAATATATATTTATATTTATTTAAATATATCGACATCTAATATAAATATATATTTATATTAGATGTCGATAGGTTAAAATTAGCTGATGTATGTGAAAAGTACAAGCAGAAAGTAGAAATCATGGCTAATGGAACATCTAGGAGCGACATAGATTGCGAATGGAGGGAAATCAGAAATGGGTTAACTACAGCAGCAAATGAAGTATTAGGCACAAAGAAAAGGGCAGGTAGGAGGGAATGGATCACGGAAGAAATAGTTGAAATGATAGAAGCAAGAAGGAAAATTAAAATTGGAAACACAGAAGCAGGACAGAAAAAATATAAGGAACTAAGGAACTTAATTAATAGGAAATGCAAGCTAGCGAAAGAAGAGTGGATAAAAGGAAATTGTGAGGATATTGAGGAGGATATGAGAAGAGGTAAAGTAGATTTGGGCTACAGGAAAATTAAGTCACATTTTTCTGAAGTAAAACCAAAGGGTAACATTATATGTGATAAGCAGGGTAAGGAACTCACAGAAAATAAGGAAAAAGCTAGAAGATGGAAGGAGTATCTTGAAGATTTATATAAAGGTAGGCAGGACATGGAGGAGCTAGAAAATGTGGAACAGATAGATGAGGATGACTTAGGTCCTAGCATACTTAGGTCAGAGTTTCATAGAGCATTAAATGATTTACGGAATAACAAAGCAGCGGGGATTGATATGATACCAGCCGAATTAATAAAACACGCAGGGGAAAAAATGCAGGAGCGATTATACAGGTTAGTTTGTAAAATATATGAGAAGGGAGAAGTACCACAGGATTTTCAGCGTAGTAGAATAGTAACAATGCCGAAGAAAATAGGAGCTAATTTGTGTGAGAACTATAGGACCATTAGTCTACTATCACATGCATCGAAGATATTGCTAAAGATTATTTATAGGAGATTAGAAAATAAAGTAGAGGAAAGGCTAGGAGAAGATCAGTTTGGTTTTAGGAAAAACAGAGGGACGAGGGAGGCGATTTTAGCACTAAGAACGGTAGTAGAAAAAAGAAAGAGGGTAGGAAAGGTAACTTGCATAGCTTTTGTAGATTTAGAAAAGGCATTTGATAATGTAGATTGGGACATAATGTTTAGAATTTTAAAAGAAACGGGTATAGATTATAAGGATAGGAGAATAATTTTTAATTTATATAAACACCAAACTGCCTTAGTTAGAATTGAGGGGGAAGAAGAGGTAGCAAAAATAGGGAAGGGAGTTCGGCAGGGATGTACACTCTCACCGTTATTATTTAATCTATATATAGAAGATGCAATAAACAAAGTAAAAGAAGAGTATAGTGTAGGTGTGAATGTACAGGGAGAGAAAATATATATGTTGAGATTCGCCGACGATATAGCTATATTGGAAGAAAGCGAAAAGAATTTAGAAAGGGTATTGAATGGTATGCAGGCAGTATTGACTAGGGATTTTAATATGAAAATAAATATAGGTAAAACTAAAGTGATGAGGTGTGACAAAAAGGAATGCAGTAGAAAAATGAGGATCACAATAGGAGATAATAGAATCGAAGAAGTGTCAGATTTTTGTTATTTAGGCAGTAGAATCACAAAAGATAATCGAAGCAAGGTAGATATAAAGTGTAGGATAGCACAGGGTAGGAAGGCATTCGTAGAAAAAGAACAGATTTTAAGATCAAATATTGACTTGGGTATTAGAAAAAGATTACTGAAGGTATATGCTTGGAGTGTAGCACTGTACGGGTGTGAGGCGTGGACTATAGGAAAGGAAGAGAAGCGTAGATTAGAAGCACTTGAAATGTGGTGTTATAGGAGGATGATGAGGATTGGTTGTGAAGATAAAGTAACAAATGAAGCTGTACTAGAGTTAGTAGGGGAGAAGAGAAGTATTTGGAGAGTGTTACAACGTAGGAGAGACAGATTAGTAGGGCATATTCTTAGGCATGGGGGGATTATGCAATTGATCATAGAAGGTAGAGTGGAGGGAAAGAGAGGGGTAGGTAGGCCTAGATTGGAGTATGTGAGTCAGATAGTTGAAGACGTTGAGATGAATAGCTATAGGGAGATGAAGGGATTAGCTCAGGATAGATCGGCATGGCGTGCTGTTTCCAACCAATCTTTAGGATTGCGGACTTTTTAACTAATATTTAAATTTATTAATCGAAATAAATTTATTTTTGTATATTTTTTGAAAATCTATTTTATTCATTTTGAATCTAGCGTATATATTTATTTATAATTAAAAATCAAATATTATTAGGGAATAAAAATGTCTGTTTATTTTATAATAGCACTTTGCCGATATATAGAGGATGTTCCATTCAGAAACTAAATTAAATCTTATTTAGTGCAAGATTTACAACAATTGTATATATTCAAAATTATCAAATCTTTAAAAACACTGCACATTTTAATTAACTTTTACCATATCAACTTTTTTTAAATTCTTTAAATAATTTGATTATTTTAAATTTCGTCGCATAATAAAATATACACAAACATTTTTCAAAATAACCATAAAAATATATACATTTATATACACAATTTTCTATTAAAAACAAATAAAAATATATAATACAGCATTTTATAAATAATGACTTAAACTTAAATTAAAAAATTGTCCCGACAGTGTTGTGTAGAATATCACCCAAATAAAGTCGAAGCATTTAATAGCTAGATGCGCACTTCGAAGGATGTGCCCCCATCTTCAGTAGCACCAAATAAAATATCATCCATCTATTCTATTTAGTGCTACTGAAGATGCAGGCACATCCTTCGAAATGCGCATCTAGCTATACAACTTTGGGTTAGGGTAACTGGGTGATATTCTATTAATTAGTATATATATCTTAGATATAAAACGAAACTTAAATATTTTTATTAATAATATAACATGTATGGCTTCGCCACAACGACATAAATAGTTTTTCTTGTCCACTTTGTCGTTATTATTATAATTGAATAAAAAAAAAATGGGTAGTTTATATTTATCCTAGGCGAGCGCCATCTAGTCGTCGCCCATCCGATCAATACTGACTCAACCAATCCTCCTTGACCAAATCCGCGCCCTTTTCGCCAATCATGATGCTGGGCGCGTTCGTATTGCCACTGGGTATCGTCGGCATGACGCTGGCATCGATCACCCTCAATCCCTTCATCCCATACACCTTGAGCCGTGGATCGACGACCGCCCGATCGTCCCAGGCCGGGCCCATCTTGCACGTGCCCACCGGATGGTAGATCGTCATGCTGATGGTGCGTATGTGACACTCCCAGTACCGGTCCGAGCCGAACGGGTACATGCGACAGTTCGGGAAGGGGATCGTGTGCAGGCGCGAGTTGAATTGCTCGAACGAGCGCGCCTTGGCTATCTGGATCGCGATCTTGGCACCTGCGACAGGCAATAAGGGGTCACGCGGCGTTTTTGTTCGCCCAATTTTGTATGTGACATACCTTCGACTAGCGTAGTGATATCGAATGGGTCGCTGAAGTAGTTCGCATTAATAATTGGATACTGAAATGGGTTCCGCGATCGTAACGTGACCGAGCCGCGACTGCGCGGTCTGAGTAGCAATGGCATCAATGTCCACGTGTCCCTATTCGCTATCGGTTTGTATACGGTATTGTACAGTTGGTCTGTAAGGCCCAGAACCTTTCGCACGCGGTGACCGTTATCGGAATTGATACTAGCTGGTGCCATGTGGAATTGTATGTCGGGCCAAGATCGATTGCCGTAGATGGTGTTGACGAAGGCGATACCTTCGACGCCGCCAAGTGTCGTCATGGGGCCTCTTCCCCGGGTGATGTACTCCATGGTGATTGGGAAGGCCTGCGATAGAAACATTTCACGTTTTTTTATCGTATGTGTTCATACTCTAATTTTTGGGGTCTTCAAATCTTCTAATCCCCCTTAGAAAGTTGGCTAGGTATTTTTTTTTTTTAACTGAGATTTTACCTGAAATCGATCTTGTATGATCGCTACTGGTTTGTCGATCAAAAACGTTAGACCGCCCATACCGACATGATCTTGCAAATTCTGCCCAACTGGTAGATCTTGTAATAAAGGTATACCCAGTGATTGCAGATGATCTTTTGGTCCGATACCTGAAAAATGGGAACATATAAAACCTTCTTCCAATCACAAAGTATAGATAACTTTTGAAACTTACCCGATAACATCATAATCTGTGGTGTATTAATGGCCCCAGCGCTCAGAATCACCTCCTTTCTGGCCATGACCACCTGCTTCCTCCCATTTCGCACATACTCCACCCCATGCGCCCTCATGCTCTTCGGATTAATCAGTACCCTAGTGACGTGCGCATTCAGAGCTGTGTGAATGTTCCTACGGTTCCTCACCGGCCTTATAAAGGCCTTCGCTGTCGAACAGCGACTCCCCCTGCGAATCGTCCCCTGGGCCACCATAAACCCAGCCTGGTGCTCACCATTTACATCGCGATTGGGATATCCCATCTCTTGACCCGCCTGGATGAACGATAGGACTAGTGGCGTGCGCCAGGGTGCTTCTTGGACAGTTAACAGCCCACCTACCGTACAATTTTTAATGATTTTGTAAGCCACGCATTATTTTCCTACCTCTTCCGTGGTACTTCGTTCTGGCCAGGTACGGATTTCGATTATCCTCGCTCTTCTTAAAATACTCGAGCACATTTTCGTAGCCCCAGCCGGGATTGCCCATGCTCTCCCACAGATCGTAATCGTTCTTATTCCCCCGTAGGTACAGCATGTAGTTCAATACGCTCGATCCGCCCAGCACCTTGCCCCGTGGCCAATTACATCGGCCATGTTTCATGCCGAGGCACGCTCTACCCGTCCGCTCGATCTTGTACGCCCAATCGAGTTTGCTCAATTGAAGGTAGGCGGCCAACGAGGGCACGTCTGATATTTCGTTCTCATCCGGGCCGGCTTCGAGGAGGAGGACGGACCAGTGTGGCACTTCCGATAGTCTGGTGGTGGTGAATTCGTTCGAGTTTTGACAAAAATTTGACAGGGTTTTGTTTTTGGGTACTTACCTATTGGCGACGACCGCACCCGCAGACCCTCCGCCGACAATCACGAAATCGTATTCCCTGTGCAAGTGCACCCGGTCCAAGGGTGGTGATTCCGGGTCCACTTGGGTGTAGTTGTGATAGGTAATGCCGGCTAGTAATAGGGGGATGATCCATAGCGTTGATCCGACGATTCCCAGTGTCTTTAAGGCCGTTGTTAGCAAAAGTGTCTCCAAAACCATAGTTGGGGGGGATTTTTATTTTTGAAAAGAACTGTTTTTGTAAATGTCGTCTACGTACCAAACAATTTTGTTGGTGCGACTCACCACCAAATTAAAAGAGAAACTTTACCAATTTTTACCAAGACTAGATCGCTCTTTGCTACGCTAAAATTTCTTCTGCGCCTATTTCTTCTCCCTAACCGGCGGCGGGTAAATTTTCAATAGAAAACAACGGAAACTTCGTAGTCTGACTTTCCTGCTGTACTCCAACATGCGGTTGTTCATGTCATCGGTGTTGTTCTGGAACACCCTGTACAATGACTCGGGCTACCTAACCACTGCCCATCTGCAAACAGACATTATTTTAATCGTTTTTTTAGTGTTAAAATGATCATTTTCAATGGGGTCCTTAAGTAAACCACCTGCCCAATCCTCAACACATGATATAATGAAAGGTTTTATTTTTAATAAGTATAAACTGATTTTCAGGCTGCTATTGTTTCTAAATTTGAAACTAAAATTTTATGAGTTTTTGAGAGCCGGAACAATTTTTTTTATAAAAAAAATGTTTCACGCTGTATTTTAGTCTGTATGTTAGTCTGACTTATCGCCTTCGATTAGTACCGCGCAATTATAATTTTTTTTAAATTAAATCTAGTACAGTTCTATTTACTGTCTACAATTTAATGCACGAATGGTTGTCGACAAAAATGGTTGGTTTTGACTTATCGCCTCCGATTAGTACCGCGCAATTATTATTATTTTTTAATTAATTCTAGTACAGTTCTATTTACTGTCTATAATTTAATGCACGAAGGGTTGTCGATAAAAATGGTTTTGACTTATCACTTCCGATTAGTACCGCGCAATTATTATTATTTTTTAATTAATTCTAGTACAGTTCTATTTACTGTCTATAATTTAATGCACGAAGGGTTGTCTATATGAAGGGTTGTCGACAAAAATGGTTTTGACTTATCACCTCCGATTAGTACCGCGCAATTATTATTATTTTTTAATTAATTCTAGTACAGTTCTATTTACTGTCTATAATTTAATGCACGAAGGGTTGTCTATATGAAGGGTTGTCGACAAAAATGGTTTTGACTTATCACCTCCGATTAGTACCGCGCAATTATTATTATTTTTTAATTAATTCTAGTACAGTTCTATTTACTGTCTATAATTTAATGCACGAAGGGTTGTCTATATGAAGGGTTGTCGACAAAAATGGTTTTGACTTATCACCTCCGATTAGTACCGCGCAATTATTATTATTTTTTAATTAATTCTAGTACAGTTCTATTTACTGTCTATAATTTAATGCACGAAGGGTTGTCTATATGAAGGGTTGTCGACAAAAATGGTTTTGACTTATCACCTCCGATTAGTACCGCGCAATTATTATTATTTTTTAATTAATTCTAGTACAGTTCTATTTACTGTCTATAATTTAATGCACGAAGGGTTGTCTATATGAAGGGTTGTCGACAAAAATGGTTTTGACTTATCACCTCCGATTAGTACCGCGCAATTATTATTATTTTTTAATTAATTCTAGTACAGTTCTATTTACTGTCTATAATTTAATGCACGAAGGGTTGTCTATATGAAGGGTTGTCGACAAAAATGGTTTTGACTTATCACCTCCGATTAGTACCGCGCAATTATTATTATTTTTTAATTAATTCTAGTACAGTTCTATTTACTGTCTATAATTTAATGCACGAAGGGTTGTCTATATGAAGGGTTGTCGACAAAAATGGTTTTGACTTATCACCTCCGATTAGTACCGCGCAATTATTATTATTTTTTAATTAATTCTAGTACAGTTCTATTTACTGTCTATAATTTAATGCACGAAGGGTTGTCTATATGAAGGGTTGTCGACAAAAATGGTTTTGACTTATCACCTCCGATTAGTACCGCGCAATTATTATTATTTTTTAATTAATTCTAGTACAGTTCTATTTACTGTCTATAATTTAATGCACGAAGGGTTGTCTATATGAAGGGTTGTCGACAAAAATGGTTTTGACTTATCACCTCCGATTAGTACCGCGCAATTATTATTATTTTTTAATTAATTCTAGTACAGTTCTATTTACTGTCTATAATTTAATGCACGAAGGGTTGTCTATATGAAGGGTTGTCGACAAAAATGGTTTTGACTTATCACCTCCGATTAGTACCGCGCAATTATTATTATTTTTTAATTAATTCTAGTACAGTTCTATTTACTGTCTATAATTTAATGCACGAAGGGTTGTCTATATGAAGGGTTGTCGACAAAAATGGTTTTGACTTATCACCTCCGATTAGTACCGCGCAATTATTATTATTTTTTAATTAATTCTAGTACAGTTCTATTTACTGTCTATAATTTAATGCACGAAGGGTTGTCTATATGAAGGGTTGTCGACAAAAATGGTTTTGACTTATCACCTCCGATTAGTACCGCGCAATTATTATTATTTTTTAATTAATTCTAGTACAGTTCTATTTACTGTCTATAATTTAATGCACGAAGGGTTGTCTATATGAAGGGTTGTCGACAAAAATGGTTTTGACTTATCACCTCCGATTAGTACCGCGCAATTATTATTATTTTTTAATTAATTCTAGTACAGTTCTATTTACTGTCTATAATTTAATGCACGAAGGGTTGTCTATATGAAGGGTTGTCGACAAAAATGGTTTTGACTTATCACCTCCGATTAGTACCGCGTAATTATGATTATTTTTTAATTAATTCTAGTACAGTTCTATTTACTGTCTATAATTTAATGCACGAAGGGTTGTCTATATGAAGGGTTGTCGACAAAAATGGTTTTGACTTATCACCTCCGATTAGTACCGCGCAATTATTATTATTTTTTAATTAGTTCTAGTACAGTTCTATTTACTGTCTATAATTTAATGCACGAAGGGTTGTCTATACGAAGGGTTGTCGACAAAAATGGTTTTGACTTATCGCCTTCGATTAGTACCGCGCAATTATTATTATTTTTTAATTAATTCTAGTACAGTTTCGTTTACTGTCTACAATTTAATGCACGAAGGGTTGTCTATACTCAAACTACAGAGATATAAATTGGTGCTAAAAAAATTTTTTTTTTTTTTAAATAGACTTTAGTTGTTGATAATGTTGGCAACAGTGGACAGTGACGTTGCATTGCTGACCCTCAATGATCGTGGAAAAAATATATATTTAATTATCGCGGAAAACATAATTTTATACAATTATTGCCCGGAGTAAACAAAATGATAATTATTATCATTATTATTTTTGGTTGGTTAGATTATTGTTTTGATTTTATGCATAATAGATTGGTATATCCTGTATGTTAGGCAACAGGTGACCGATTGGAGAAGTATGTACCTATACAGGGTGATGAGGAAAAAAAAAATTCTCACTACATTTGTTGAAATTAATAATATTAGAAAAAATATCAAAAATATAGCGGGTGTTCCGAATTTTTATTGTGAATTATATTTATATATTGTGTTTTTTGGATTATTGAGAAATATATATTGTTTTTCAATATATATATATTTAAAAAATACACCTGGTGAAATTTTTGTTGTTTCTTGAAAGTTGAGTATTGTGTTGTGGTACTTGGCGTTCCAGTTTACTGATTCAATACCATTTTAATGTAAGGCCGGAACTAGTTTTCAATTGATTTACAAACATTACTTTTGCGCAGTGGTACCGAAGAAAGTGCGCATACTGTAACGTATCTTTTGTACGTTTTTAAAAATGTTTAAAGTTCATTGTAGTTCTTTTCACAGAATACATCTTCATCTACTTATATTATTTCTTGCACAATGACTTGCGGCTTTTCAGTACCACTATAACTATACGAGCAATTCCTATTATTACTTTCCGCAGGTTATCCATCTCCGGTGCATTCGTTTCGATATATCTTGTCTATTATCCGTTTTTATTTGGATAATATATGAATACTCTATAATCAGCGGAAAGTACACGAGGTACCACTCCCATGAAAGTATAGTGAATTTAAATTGGTGAATTTAATGCTGGTTTTAAATACGCAATAAATAGTTGTATTCCTGTGATAAATATACTTTTAAAGTACTTATTGCAGGTTAGTACTGTCTGCTAATAAACGTGCTTTTAGAATCACCACTGTAAAATAATATAATTTAGTAGCGATGGCAACCTGTAAGTCACTTTGAGGACCTAGTTCGTAGTTCGTAGTTCATTTCAATGTACCGTTCTATGTGAACTACCCCATCTTTTTAAAATGAACTAGTTCACGACCTATATGAATAATACATACACATACCGAAAATAATCTCTTTTTTTCTCAATATAAAAATATTAAATGGTAAAAAATAGGTAAATTGAAATATTACAATACTTATTTTGTATTAGGAATGATGAAGAAAAGACAAGAATGTTTATAATTTATACAAAACATATATATAAGGAAATATAATTTCGTTCCGTTCACCAACACACTTTATCACTAAATAAATGTTAGTACTGTATATGTACTGTATACTATACTGCATCGTTTACGAGCCGTTGTGATTCATGAACGGTTTTAGTACGCGACGGGTTCAGGACCTAGTACAAGTATATCGTTCACCATGTAGTTCATAGTTCACGAACTATTCACAGTCATTAGATTGAACCGTTCAGAGTGAACGGTTCGCGAGTGAACTACACATCGCTATAATTTAGCTATAAAGTGAACTCATACAATAATTAGTGTATGTTGTAAATGTATTTGCTTCAACTTGAATTTTTTTCTACGTTATTTCAACTAATTAGTAATAGGTAGTACCATCTAAACTAAGTAATTTATTTCATCTGTCTACTATTTTTTCTTCTTTATTACATATTTCTTGATATTCGTATTTAATAATTCGAAAATATAATTTTCGTAAGTAATTTGCAACAGGTAGTACCTCAGGCAGTACCACTAAAAGTCGACCATTTAAATATTTCTTGACCAATACAAATGATATCTTAAAAATTTGTAGTCAATACTAGGTAGTACCACAAGCAACCTATTTCACGGTTTTTAGTACCATCAAAACTGGGCATTTTATTTAATCTTCTAATTTATTATTATTACAAATTTCTTCACATTTATATTGACTAATACAAAAATATATTTAGTATTCAATGGTAGTACCATCGAAAGTACCAAGTATTTTTTTTTATTTTTTTATTCCTTTTACAAATCTATTTATTTACGCAGATCCACACCAAAAAAAAAATCTAATCAGTTGGAGTACCTCGAGACAGTACCACCAACATACCAAACCATTTTTTATTTTGCCCAATTTTTCAAATCACACATTTCTATTGACCAATACAAATACACTATCTAATTACATGCTTCCATCAAAGCAGTACCATTCGTTTACGTAATTTCTTGGCGGTACCGCAGCTTCCTGAACCGATGGATTCTTTTTTTACCGTTACCATCGACTTCAAATGCGCCTCCGGCCAAATCAAAAGTGTTGTAAAACGATTTAACCGGTGGTACTAGATCGGCTGTGATCGTACGCACCATCGCCACAATGATTTATTGGGTGTTGGTCTTAATATTTTATCATTAAAACGTTGGAATGGTACCATATTGCCAATAAGCTGTTGTTTCTGCAGCTATAGAGTGTTTAAAAATTAAATATATGTGTAATTTCAATTGAAATCCGGTATGGAATTAACAATAGGCGTGTGTGTGTGTGTACTGATGACGACAGCTTGATATTCGAAACGCGCATTTCGCTAGTAAATGATTTGAATGGATACAAATAGTCAATTAAAACGTTATTTTTCGACGCGCTTTTCGACATTTTTTAATTGGTCAAGAGAAAATGGTAAAATGCGCATGTATAACAAGACATTTGCATCTGCGCTAATTAATTTTATATTCACATTACAGTTTTCGATTTTTATTCAATTAAAAAACCGTATCCCAAACTCCTTCTTATTGATTGAGATTTGATTGTTGTATGACAGCCAAACAATTTCGTGTATCACGAAGAAAGTACCACTGGTATTGGAATGGCTTTATCATATAGTAGCATTCTTCTAGTTTTAATTCTTTGCTGTTGTTGTTTCAACGTTAAGATATTTTGCGCTGGAAAGTGTTTTATGTCGACTTAGAAACCACGCAATAATGCTAATTGTTATTACGTTGATTTTGAAACGAAATTAGTCAGTTAGCCAGAAATATTTTTAATAATGAATTGTGTCTGCAGTGAATTTACCCTAGGAAATTGAAATACCAAAGAACACCGAGATTCACGCCAAGACACCACACTATTAAAAACAGACAAAACACCGGAGGAAGAAACAGACGTTTGACACTCCACACACAAGGCCTTACAAGACGCAAGAAATACCGAACATTTAGAGTTTTATACAGTCGAAAAAACAATTTAAATAATGGTAGTGTGGATCCAAAAACATCTGAAAACATTATTTTTGACATATTTGAAGTTTCCTTCACTTTTGATGACTGATTGATGCACAGCTGGACATACATGACTGATTGACAGCTGGCCAAATTGACAGACAGATTGATAGAGAGATAGTAGCGATGTGTAGTTCACTCGCGAACCGTTCACTCTGAACAGTTCACTATGAACGGTTCACTATGAACGGTTCAATCTAATGATTGTGAGGATGTTTTGCAACGACCTATAGGTCACTATGAACTAGTTCGTGTACTATGAACTAGTTCGTGAACTATGAACTCCATGGTGCAGGGTGTACGTATTGTTGTACGTGTACTAGGTCCTGAACCCGTCGTTGTCGTAAACGATGCAGTATAGTATACAGTACATATACAGTACTAACATTTATTTAGTGATAAAGTGTGTTGGGGAACGGAACGAAATAGGAAACTCGATGCGATATTGCAACAGCAGCATTGCCGAGCCGTGTCACAATTTATATGTTGGTATCAGATTACATTTGGTATAATATAATTAATATATTCGCAAGATTAAATATGTTTAATATTCATTTAATATTTGTATATTGAGAAAAGAGATTATTTTCGGTATGTGCATGTATTATTCATATAGGTCGTGAACTAGTTCATTTTTAAAAGATGGGATAGTTCACGACCTATAGTTCGTGAACGGTACATTGAACTGAACTACGAACTAGGTCCTCAAAGTGACCTACAGTTTGCCATCGATAATGTACTTGTACTAGGTCCTGAACCCGTCGTCGTCATAAACGATGCAGTATAGTATACAGTACATATACAGTACTAACATTTATTTGGTGATAAAGTGTGTTGGTGAACGGAACGAAATTATATTTCCTTATATATATGTTTTGTATAAATTATAAACATTGTTGTTTTTTCTTCCTCATTCTGAATTCAAAATAAGTATTGTATTATTTCAATTGATTCATTTTTTACCATTTAATATTTTTATATTGAGAAAAGAGATTATTTTCGGTATGTGCATGTATTATTCATATAGGTCGTGAACTAGTTCATTTTTAAAAGATGGGATAGTTCACGACCTATAGTTCGTGAACGGTACATTGAAATGAACTACGAACTAGGACCTCAAAGTGACCTACAGTTTGCCATCGATAATGTACTTGTACTAGGTCCTGAACCCGTCGTCGTCGTAAACGATGCAGTATAGTATACAGTACATATACAGTACTAACATTTATTTAGTGATAAAGTGTGTTGGTGAACGGAACGAAATTATATTTCCTTATATATATGTTTTGTATAAATTATAAACATTGTTGTCTTTTCTTCCTCATTCTTAATTCAAAATAAGTATTGTATTATTTCAATTTATTCATTTTTTACCATTTAATATTTTTATATTGAGAAAAGAGATTATTTTCGGTATGTGCATGTATTATTCATATAGGTCGTGAACTAGTTCATTTTTTAAAGATGGGGTAGCTCACGACATATAGTTCGTGAACGGTTCATTGAAATGAACTACGTCCTCAAAGTGACCTACCATCGTTAAGAGATAGATTGACAGACATGACTGATCTTTTTCTTTTTCTTTAATGAACTAAGAAAAGTGAAGATCTGTACAAAAAACTCATTTGATGGTTTTTTTTTATTATTATATCGTACGCAGGCGTACCACCGCTTCAACATCAAACATTTAATATAAATGGTTCTAGAAACGTTTTTATTTAAATATCGATTTCTTATTTAATAACCAATCGATATTCTTTACTACCTTCGCAACATAATACCGTACCAAATTGAACTATAATATAGAATATCACCCAAATACCGTAACAAGCATTAAGTAGCTAGATGCGCATTTCAAGGGCTATGCCCCCATCTTCAATAGCACAAGACAAAACTAAATAAAATACCTCTGTCACGAATCGTGATTGATAAACTATTTGGTATTTGGGTGATATTGTATATTATAATTTAACACCGCAGTGATAATTTTTTAAATTGAACTATAATCGAGAAAACATTCGCAGCTCAAACATTGGCTCGTTGCTCGCGGTACTACCGTACAAATACCACCTAGTAGTGTGTACATCAATCAAATCGCGATCCGTGGCTGAAGAATGTTGCGCCAAGTACCCGAACATATCTGCTCTCTTATACCGGTAATCATTCTCCGTGTGTGCGCACAGACTAGTGAGTTGAAATAACATATTATTACGTTACGGTGATTGGGTAGTACCTCGTCTACACGTACAGTACCACTAGGTATATGGATTACTAAGACGTTCTAGTCCGATAGACGCTAGAGAATGGTGTGTAGACTCCAGTAATCTACTTCCTATTCGAATGGTCACTTCCTGTACTGTAAAATACACGCGGAAGTACCGGTGCTCGCATGGACACATATCAGGTAGTACCCGTATGAGTACCCGGAATTTTATGAAATAAATAGAATACGTTGTGATAATGGATAACCGCTGTTTTGTATTAAATAATGAGAATGTTGTAATTTCTCTTTGCGATCTGTGTTTGTTGGTAGACGGTACTACCTACCATCTTTTATAGTTTGCTATTAAATACCTCGGTATTATTTTATACGCAAGTACATAATTGTTATATAAAAGCGGCTGAAGATGCAATTTTGTTGAAAGGTGTAACGAATAAAAAAATACGCGACATATAATAAGTGCTAACTTTTATTATCTTTTCTATACAAGCGTATCTTGTATAGATAAACTCTGAGACGAAACGACGCACTCTTTTCTTCTTCGTATTTTATAACATTTATTGTCGACACTTTCCGTTTTACAATGGCGCAATGGTTTAATAATTTGTTTGATCACCATCGCCAATTAAAATGTTTTCGGAGCGATTTTACTGGAGAACATAGTCGTGGCAGGTGTGCTCTGAAACACCCTGTATATTCGAAAATATTATAATAAAAAAAAATTGAAACATTCGTTTTTTTTTCTTGGCCGTTTCGATATTGACCATCAATAGTTCGCTATACGCTTGCGTAAATGTCGCGCTTGCGTCACAAGAACTGTAACGGCTCATGGTTGGCTGGCAAGGTTGCCTACCTACCTGAATTGATTACATTCGCCGGACGAAAGTGGCCGAAAGGTCGCGCTTCTTACCACATTCGATCAGAAATTATATTACGAAACGACGTGACTGAACGCGCTCGTTATACGTTCATATTTCTATAGTTACGTGAATTCAGATGGTACTTTTTCGTTGTTGTTATTAGCTGTATTGTATTATGTAATTGTTGACCTAAATACCGCTCTGTACAATGATGTGTGTACAGCAAGCCTTCGTTGTGAAAGATTATAGGCATATTGCACAAATAGATCACATGTTGTTGATAACGCATAAGAACTACTGTTGCGTTTTGTGACAAATGCAATTGATTTTAGCGGAACCTTTTTCTATATGACATTTTTCTGCAAAAGTAGGCATTTTACACAAGTAGGTCATAAGTTGTTGAGATCTACTATGACACTTTCTGTCAAATGCAAATGATTTTAGTAAAACCCCTTTTCTATATGACATATCTTTACTAAAATAGACATATTGCACAAGTAGGCCACATGTTGTTGATAACGCATATGAACTACTATGACGCTTTCTGTCAAATACAAATGATTTTAGTAAAACCCTTTTTCTATATGACATATATTTACTAAAATAGACATATTGCACAAGTAGGCCACATGTTGTTGATAACGCATATGAACTACTATGACGCTTTCTGTCAAATACAAATGATTGTAGTAAAACCCTTTAGTCTATATGACATATCTTTACTAAAATAGGCATATTTCACAAGTAGGCCACATGTTGTTGATAACGCATAAGAACTACTATGACGCTTTCTGTCAAATGCAAATTATTTTAGTAAGACCCTTTTTCTATATGACATATCTTTACTAAAATAGGCATATTTCACAAGTAGGCCACATGTTGTTGATAACGCATAAGAACTACTATGACGCTTTCTGTCAAATACAAATTATTTTAGTAAGACCCTTTTTCTATATGACATATCTTTACTAAAATAGGCATATTTCACAAGTAGGCCACATGTTGTTGATAACGCATAAGAACTACTATGACGCTTTCTGTCAAATGCAAATTATTTTAGTAAGACCCTTTTTCTATATGACATATCTTTACTAAAATAGGCATATTTCACAAGTAGGCCACATGTTGTTGATAACGCATAAGAACTACTATGACGCTTTCTGTCAAATGCAAATTATTTTAGTAAGACCCTTTTTCTATATGACATATCTTTACTAAAATAGGCATATTTCACAAGTAGGCCACATGTTGTTGATAACGCATAAGAACTACTATGACGCTTTCTGTCAAATACAAATTATTTTAGTAAGACCCTTTTTCTATATGACATATCTTTACTAAAATAGGCATATTTCACAAGTAGGCCACATGTTGTTGATAACGCATAAGAACTACTATGACGCTTTCTGTCAAATGCAAATTATTTTAGTAAGACCCTTTTTCTATATGACATATCTTTACTAAAATAGGCATATTTCACAAGTAGGCCACATGTTGTTGATAACACATAAGAACTACTATGACGCTTTCTTTCAAATGCAAATTATTTTAGTAAGACCCTTTTTCTATATGACATATCTTTACTAAAATAGGCATATTGCACAAGTAGGCCACATGTTGTTGATAACGCATATGAACTACTATGACGCTTTCTGTCAAATGCAAATGATTTTAGTAAGACCCTTTTTCTATATGACATATCTTTACTAAAATAGGCATATTGCACAAGTAGGCCACATGTTGTTGATAACGCATATGAACTACTGTCGCATTTTGTGTCAAATGCAATTATTTTAGTGGAATCCTTTTGCAAAGTAACATTTTTCTGTCAATGTAGGCATTAGTGTTGATAATTGATAAGAACTACTGTCGTTTTGTATCGATTGTATAAAAATCAGCAGGTTCAAATAAAATGCCTATTTGGGCGAAAATTTGAGGTTAGGTTTGGTATCCAATAAAAATACAAGTCCGTAAAACTTGATAGAATTTCAAGGTTCTTTGTTTATCCTACAAGGTAGGAATTATAAAACGAAGAATTTTAATTATTATTAATATTTGTTAAAAAAAATGAAAATATTAACAAAAAAAACTATTTTAATTTTTATATTGTATTCTTCTATTAAGCACCGTCCACGCCTCGCAACCATGCAAACAACAGTTGATTTCTTGTATTTTATGTCAAATACTGTATATTATATTATTATTATGCATTGATGGAAGAATCGTATATTTCTAAAAGCTGAAGATTTTTCATTAGGCAGCGTTAAATGAGGTTCTGCTCCATACATTATCAATGACCAAAAATAACATGAACTATTTTAATTTTTAAATTTTAATTTCGCACAATCAATATTTTAACGATACCCTAAAATTTAAAATGATTATTTTTTTAACACGCTACAAAATGACATCTTTCCTTTTTGCAGTGCAATTTTTCCTTTTTCCTTATTGCAATTTTTTAATCCGTATGGTAGTGACATAACATAAATATTTAGCCGCGAAGATTGATATCGCGCTAATTTATTTAATCCGTTTGGAATTTCTGGTATTTTTTAGGTGCTTGTCTCGCGAGCAGAATTAAGAGTTAAGCGTCACTTAAAAGGAAATACACCCAAAAAAGCTCGTACATCAATCGGTTACACAATATTTCTTAAATTGCTGGTTTAGAGCTGTATCACTTAACTCGCGCTTAAAACCATTTTTGTTTTTATTATTCGACTTATCTGACGTTTATATAAAATTGCCAACATAGTTTTTGACTATTTAAGAAAACAAATTCTAATTCCATAGCAAAAAAAATATTATGTAAATTTGTATTTTTTTATATTATTAAACGTACTATTTTTTTTTTAGAAACTATTATTTTCAATGCAAAAATTCTTTTTATTGAGGTTTTTTTAGACATCTAAAATTCGTAACGTAAGAAAGATCTTAAATCAGCAACGGCTTATATAAAAAAACAAATTCCATTATTTTAAGCAACAAAAAAATCTTAAGGTTGCACAACGTAACGAATCGTCCTACACTTATCTAAAATTCTATTTAAATGCTTCAAAATGTAACTGGTGGAATGCATATTAGTTCGATTCAATAAAACCGTACAGTGTTGCCTAGAAGACAATTATATTCGCTTCGTATATAACCCGTACTGTATTTAATTCGTGAATATCCGAATTATAGATGATTATTTTATTTACAGTTACGTCAAAATTGAAGCTGAAGAACAAAAAATTTTTTTTTCAAGTACTGAAAAACTTTACGTTTCATTATATGTCAGTGGAATTATTTTTTTTCAAGTCGATGTGTAAAATCGAAACCGCAACCTACAATCATGCGTTGACATTTTTTAAAAATACATCTACACAAATTAAAACTTTTTTACCTAATAATTGTTACTATTCGTTCCAGGTGAGTACTCAGCCCATTGACACCTGCTTATAAGCATCCAAACGATTTTTGTTTTCTGCTGCAACTAATTTGGTGAGTCTCCATTTCAACATATTGAAACAATTTCACAATAAATCTGTACAAATATCCCTCCCAAACTAAATATACTCGAACGTCCCAAACGAACGTTCAATTAAACTCTAATTATGCCATCAACGTTCAAATAACGGAGTACTTGACGTGAGCACAAATATTTTCTACAAAAATAATGCTGGCAAACAGATTAGGCCCGTGCAAATGTATTGGTTTCGTCTTCAGAGAAACTGAATCAAAATATTTTTTTGATTGAACTATTTTTTTAGTTGTCTATTTTAATGGCTTGCAAAAGTTACTTTGAAGAAAATGTTTCGAGATATTGAATTTATTAATTACATAATTGTTCAGAACTTCGTCAAAATTTGGGCAAATGTCTTTTTTTTTTCCTGATCAAATTCTATTTATTTTTTTATCACTCTGTATATTAAAATATCTCTTTTACAATGTACCATAAATATATTTTTCCATTGTATATTTTCGTAGGCAAAACAATAAATTTCGATTCGCTGAACAAATTAAACATATTCTTTTCGGTACCAGAGTACCACGACCATTCGATAATTTCAGCATGCAGAAGCATGAATTTATGACCCTGTATAGTAGCGATGGCAAACTGTAGGTCACTTTGAGGACCTAGTTTGTAGTTCATTTCAATGTACCGTTCACGAACTATAGGTCGTGAACTACCCCATCTTTTAAAAATGAACTAGTTCACGACCTATATGAATAATACATGCACATACCGAAAATAATCTCTTTTTTCTCAATATAAAAATATTAAATGAATATTAAATGAATATTAAACATATTTAATCTTGCGAATATATTAATTATATTATAGCAAATGAAATCTGATGCCAACATATAAATTGTGACACGGCTCGGCAATGCTGCTGTTGCAATATCGCATCGAGTTTCCTATTTCGTTCCGTTCCCCAATCACTAAATAAATGTTAGTAGTGTATATGTACTGTATACTATACTGCATCGTTTACGACAACGACGGGTTCGGGACCTAGTACAAGTACATTATCGATGGCAAACTGTAGGTCACTTTGAGGACCTAGTTCGTAGTTCATTTCAATGTACCGTTCACGTACTATAGGTCGTGAACTACCCCATCTTTTAAAAATGAACTAGTTCACGACCTATATGAATAATACATGCACATACTGAAAAGAATCTCTTATTTTCTCAATATAAAAATATTAAATGAATATTAAACATATTTAATCTTGCGAATATATTAATTATATTATAGCAAATGAAATCTGATGCCAACATATAAATTGTGACACGGCTCGGCAATGCTGCTGTTGCAATATCGCATCGAGTTTCCTATTTCGTTCCGTTCCCCAATCACTAAATAAATGTTAGTACTGTATATGTACTGTATACTATACTGCAAGTATATATATAGTACAAGTACATAAAACCGTACACCGTCCACCATAGGTCGTTGCAAAACATCGTCACCGTCATTAGATTGAACCGTTCAAAGTGAACGGTTCGCGAGTGAACTATACATCGTTGCTGTATAGTGCGAATACGATCCGCTGAGAAAATTCAACACTTTTCCTTTCAGTACTACAAGAGTACCACAAGCACTCGATAGTTTCAGTACACATAAAGCATAAATTTGTCTGTCCAATTGTTCTTTGGTACGAGTCGTACCCATACATCGTATTTATGCATCTCTTACGGATAATTTAACCACGTAATCGCCATTCGTACAGTACTACTCACTTTTTAAACATAATGGACCGACGTCTTCTCCGTACAATTGAGAATTCTCCCTCAAATCTTCGTCGGAACGTACGCTTCTTGATTATTACTGTTACCAATGTTTAAGAGCACTCTTTGATAGTACCTCGCATTTTAATTCCACACAAACAATGCGAGGAAGAGAGATTTTTTTTGTATTATAACCAGCACCAACCGTTTTTTTTTTTTTTTTTTTTTGTAAACAATCGGGTACTCCGCCAAATTTAAAAGTGGTACCTCGACTTCACTTCACAATTTGTTTGCTTAACTATTTTTACTTACACTAAATATAAGGTAAAAACGAAAATTAAACGATGTGTTGATAGTACCTTTTGGTACCACCCAACAATTTAATTCAGTATATTTATCAATCATTTTCCAGCGGAATGATTATTTTTTTTTACCGAGCCATTTTTTTTTTATCGTAGGTACCACATGGTATCGGCCCTCCGGTACTAACTAATCACAAACATTTGCACTAGCCTATATAAATAGATGCAGTCGCGCGACCAGCTCGTAAAGACTTCTTGCCGTTGATTTGAGCTCTCCGGTACTCACGTTCCGTATTCGAATGCGTACTATTAGGGTACCACCTGAACGTACTTTGCTGAACTGATTCCCACCTCTAAGCGCTTACTACTGACTTTTGTGGTGTCTCGTTGCCTTATTTGATGCTAAATCGCATTTGCTCGATGAGGTATTATTATGACATTAGAAGAATTTGGCGGTACTAATTCGATTGATGGTACCTAAAGGAATTTTAAGCACCGTTCAAGAACGAAAATGAAAGTTTTATGGCCAATATTGTCGCGTGTAAAAGATTTACGAATTTTTGATTTGAAAATTTTTAGTACTGCATTGATGAATTGGACGGATGGTACCATGGTACCCAAATGTGTTTTTATTATGCGCGAAACGGAACCGTTTTGCAATATGTCGCGTGTTAAAGCGCATTGAAAATATTTTTGTTTTTGTTTTTGAACGGGGTAGTACTTTTTGTGAAGTTTATTAAATAAAAGAAAGATTTATATAAAATTGAGGAATCGTTTTTGTATATTTATAAATTTATTTCTAAAAAATGATTGATTGATTGATTGATTGATGACATTGACGTTTAATATTTTGACATTTCATTATAATATCTACCAACCCAACAAAACTAAACTATTGTAAAAAATAATAGTAAATTTTAATTATTTTAACATTAACAAAGTATTAACTTTTTTTGGCGAATCTTTATGTTATTCGACTATCAATTTTTTTGAAAAAATGATTGATTGATTGATTGATTGATGACATTGACGTTTAATATTTTGACATTTCATTATAATATCTACCAACCCAACAAAACAAAACTATTGTAAAAAACTAATAGTAAATTTTAATTATTTTAACATTAACAAAGTATTAACTTTTTTTGGCGAATCTTTATTTATCAATTTTTTTGGTCGTAATGTCAACAATAAAATTGAATAGGAATTTTAATTAATTATCCGTGATATAAGGAATTAATTAATAATTAATTATTAATAATTCGCATATTGACTTAGGATGAAAAAGAATTTCGAAAGAAAGTACTATTTTTTTTTTTCATATATTATGAAACATATTTTAAAAGATTGTGTATTTTTGTTGCATCTAATCGAAATTAATAACATATTCATCTTCAGCAATAGCGATAGCGATATTACACAATCTATTTATTTGGGTCGCCTTATTTCATATAATAATGCAAATTAGCGTTGTTTATAAGGAGAGGCGCGTGTCGGTCGGTTCAAGCGAAATGAACGTTGCTGCTGATGACTCGCTTCTAGTGAAAGTACTGCCAGTACTAACTACTACACTCGCATATTAGCGATGTGCAGTTCACTCGCGAACCGTTCATTTGTGAACCGTTCACTCAAATGAACGGTTCAATCTAATGACTGTGACGATGTTTTGCAACGACCTATAAGTCACTATGAACTATAGTGAACGGTGTACGTATTCATGTACTTGTACTAGGTCCTGAACCCGTCGCGTACTAAACCGTAATCAAGAATCACAACGGCTCGTAAACGATGCAGTATAGTATACAGTACATATACAGTACCAACATTTATTTAGTGATAAAGTGTGTTCGTGAACGGTACATTGAAATGAACTATGAACTAGGTCCTCAAAGTGACCTACAGTTTGCCATCGATAATGCACTTGTACTAGGTCCTGAACCCGTCGTTGTCGTAAACGATGCAGTATAGTATACAGTACATATACAGTACTAACATTTATTTAGTGATTGGGGAACGGAACAAAATAGGAAACTCGATGCGATATTGCAACAGCAGCATTGCCGAGTCGTGTCACAATTTATATGTTGGCATCAGATTTCATTTGCTATAATATAATTAATATATTCGCAAGATTAAATATGTTTAATATTCATTTGATATTTTTATATTGAGAAAAGAGATTATTTTCAGTATGTGCATGTATTATTCATATAGGTCGTGAACTAGTTCATTTAAAAAAGATGGGGTAGTTCACGACCTATAGTTCGTGAACGGTACAATGAAATGAACTACGAACTATGTCCTCAAAGTGACCTACAGTTTGCCATCGATAATGCACTTGTACTAGGTCCTGAACCCGTCGTTGTCGTAAACGATGCAGTATAGTATACAGTACATATACAGTACCAACATTTATTTAGTGATAAAGTGTGTTCGTGAACGGTACATTGAAATTAACTATGAACTAGGTCCGCAAAATGAGCTACAGTTTGCCATCGCTATCGTATATACTCGCGCTCAATCAATCGCTTAGGCAAGTAGGAAATGCTTGTCGCTTTGTATAGTGCTCGTCTCTTTGTATAGTGCTCGTCTATATAGTAACAATTTACGCGTCGAACCACCAATTTATGTGCGCGCATGGTGCAGGAGATTCCACACGAGCTATCACTCGATTTGTTTAGCACCAGAACATAGATAATCATTGTCTAATCGATCTGCATAATGATGAAAATTGTTTGTGGTTGTAGCGAAGTCGTTCATCAATCCGCACTATAATTTTTTTTAATGTCTAATAATTTTTTTAAATTTGATTACTATTTCGCCGCGCCTTATATAACTAATTGTATTATAGACACCTCCCGTGTCTAAGAATACGATTCATTAATCTATCTGTCTTCTTTATCTGTTCCTACATAAAAAAAAAGTCTGATTTTTTTTTTAATTTTATATACCCACCCAACCTTCAACATAACGCGACATTAAAATGTCTTTAAATTAAACAAATGAATTTATTATTTTATTGTGCACGTCTCACAGCTGATGAGCTACATACAAGCAATTTTCTTTAAGATTTTTTTTTTTTTAAATTTGCAAGTGCGGACTAATTGCGATTTATAAGCAGCCTTTATAGAGATAGTAGAAATTGCATATAATAGCGAAATGGGAATTACATAAAGCATTTTAACTGCGTGTTATTAAATAATTAATTATTCGGTTTAGACGAAGAATTTTCGATTACATATTACAGTTGAATGTAAAATGAAATTGGCAAAAATTTTACATTTTTTTTTTGTTTTAAATGATTGAAGATGTACATGTTAATGCAAATAATAAAATTTTAGCACTAACTGATCATACGTAAAAGTAAAAATTGACGATTTTTATGAACAAAAGCTATCAATAAATTAATTTTAACTGTCACAATTAAATTAATACAATTTGCAGCTAGTCAACAAATTATTTAAGCAATTCAATTAATCTAACATTTCGTAGTTCCTGTTACAGCGCACAGATGTCGGGATTAGTACTATCTTGCTGCAACTTCACACTCACATGTTGACGTTTTTCAATCTCTTGCTATAGTACGTACTGTTTCTCGTGAACCTCCACATAGACAACACATACATGATACTGAGCGTGTATTAATTTTTAAACGAGCTCTACCAATAGGTAATAGCTTTTGTTGGTTGATAACTATCATTTAACTTCATTTCAATGGGACTTTCTATGCGATGTTGCGCGTATATTTGTTGTTTGCACTTTCTTTATGTGTAGATATGCTGTATATATATATATGACGTTCTGAATGTCAATTTATTTACCATGACTTGTTGCTAAAGTTCTTCCAAATCGACTCGACCATTCTAAAATTTTAGATTTTTATGTTCTATTTTTTTTTAATTATTGGAAATTATATGGATAGAATAAATTATGAAATCACATCGTTAATTTCACAATAGAATTTTTTTTAATCAATTTACTATTAACAAATAAAATTACCAACAGCGTTTTTATAAAAGAAAATCCAAATTGCCTAAATTACACAATTTAATTGAAATATTAACTATTTTTTGTTACCCTATTGACTAGGTCTCTTTTATTTATTGCACATTTTAGGTCATAGCAATTAATCTACATTTTATAATAATATATACTTATACAGAATGTTCCAAAATATTTCTTCACTTATTTCACAAACATATTTAAAACATCAATCTGACTTCTAAAAGATAAAGAAACTTTTCGATCATTCTATGAATAATAATAACAAATCGAGTTTTTTTTACAATGGCATCATTAAATTATTTCACATTATTAATCACTTCACACCACTCAACACATTTCTGTTGGAATATTTTCAATAAAAATAATACCCCATCAGACTAAACTCACTCCCCACACCTAGTCCTCTTCTCTTACCCTCGTAAATTTCAAATTTCAACCCCCCAATTGAAATACAAACACCCATCTAGAATGTCCACTAGCCACCCTGCGTCCTCTTCCTACCACTCACCCCCAACCTCTTCCAATCCTCCTTAATCAAATCCGCACCCCTTTCGCCGATCATAATGGTCGGGGCGTTCGTATTCCCACTAATAATCTTCGGCATAATGCTGGCATCGATCACCCTGAGACTCTTCACCCCGTACACCCTCAACCTCGGGTCCACCACAGCGTCCGGATCCGTGTCCGGCCCCATCTTACACGTGGACGTTGGATGATAGATGGTGAAGGTGAAATGTCTTATGCTGCACTCCCAATAGTCGTCCGAATCGAAGGGGTACTGCCTACAGCCCGGAAATGGCATTCTATGCGGGCGCGAATTGAACCGCTGAAACGCCCGCGTATTGGATATATTCAAGGCGATGCGGATGCCCTCTATTAACGTGAAGATGTCTTCTTTATGCGTGAAGTAGTTGGGGTTTATATCGGGATGTACGGCGGGATTGGTCGATTTCAATCGAACCCATCCGGTACTTCTCGGTCGCAACAGTAACGGCAACAGTGTCCACGTGTCGCTGTCTCGCAGCGGTTTATAAACGGTATTATAAACGCTATCGCGCAGTCCGGTTATCTTCCGCACCTGGTCAGCGTCACTATTCACACTGCTCGGTGCGAAATGGAACTGTATATCTGGCCACGATCCCGATCGGGGTGCGTACTTGGTGTTTACGAACGCCAATCCTTCGACGCCCCCGAGGGTGGTCATTGGTCCCCTCTCGTTCATTATATATTCCATGGCCACGGCTATCGTTTGATAACGGTTCTTTGTGAAGCTAATCGGATCGTCGATGATGAACGTTAGCCCCCCAAGGCCCACGTGATCTTGGAGATTATATCCGACTTTAAGGTCACTGAGAACTGGTATGGCGAATTCGTTTAGGTGTTCTTTCGGCCCCACGCCGCTCAGCATTAATAGTTGCGGGCTGCTCAAGGCGCCCGCGCTCAAAATGACCTCTCTACGTGCGCGCACAATCTGTTGCTGCCTACCATGTCGCGTGAATTTCACGCCGTAGGCCCGTTTCGTATTCGGATCGATTAAGATTTTGGTGACGTGCGCTTTCAAGGCGATGTGGACGTTCGGCCGATTGCGTATCGGCCGTAGAAATGCTTTGGCGGTACTGCATCTGGAGCCGCGCCGTATTGTGCCCTGCGACAGCATGAAGCCCGTCTGTTTTTCACCGTTGCAATCGCGGTGCTCGTAGCCGAGTTCTTTGCCCGCCTGCAGGAAGGCGATCGATAATGGTGTCCTCCACGGTGATTCCTGTACTGTTAGATATCCGCCGGTATTATGGTACTTTGTGCGCGTTAAGTACGGATTGCGATTGTCTTCGGATTTGAGGAAGTACGGCAGCACGTCTTTGTACGACCATCCGTCATTGCCCATGTCCGCCCATTGGTCGTAGTCGTACTTATTGCCGCGTATATATATCATGGCATTGAGGACTGAACTACCACCGAGCACCTATATACATAAGTATGATGTACAAAAATTCCATCCATGTTTTTATAGTGGGTGGGTGAGTACCTTTCCTCTAGGCCAATTGCATCGATCCCCGATCATGGCAAGGCAGTAGGGACTGTCTCCTGGCGGTGCCGTTTGGTACATCCAATCCAAATCGCTCATCTGGGTGTACCCTGCCAAACTGGGTATATCCGATATCTCGGTCTCGTCTCCTCCGGCCTCCAGGAGCAGTACCTGCCAGTCTGGTATCTCGCTCAGGCGGGACGCCAGCACTGCACCCGCCGATCCACCTCCCACGATGACAAAATCGTACTCGGGAAGTACCTAGGTAAAACGATAGTGTCTATAAGTAGTTTTGTTTGTTGTTTTTACAAGTTACGAAGGGAGGGAAAGATGGAGTTTGTAGAGGTATTTTGAAGATGGTACCACCACCTGGGAGTAGGAATATCTATGAAGTAGTTGGCTTTAAATAGATTTTGTAGTATCATTTTTCGATAGCTTATTCCAGAACGGTACTTGTACCGTTTCACCCATTCATTTCGTCAACGTCAACTACAAAATTCGTTTACAATTCATTTCGTTTGTACGTTACCCTTCGGACATCGGTTGGATGTGTCTCGGGGTCCGCACTGAGGTACCTCATGAATGTGATCCCCGCAGCAAAGATCGGCACGAGCCCGATGATGGTGAAGGGGCTACTGGCGAAGCCAGCCACTTGGCCAATTGAAGCCAGCACAGCTGCCATTGCGGCAACGTAAATCAGAACCCTTCCGATAATTTCGACTATGGTACTATTGAGTCTCGTAATGATTGCTTTTCAAGGGTCGATATTGTGTGGGGTGAGCAGAATTTCAGGAGTACCAGAAAGTGGCACCGACATAGCGAAATGATTTTTGGTAACTGTCGTTTAGTTGGTTTGGAAATGAAAAAAAAAACGCTGGACGATTTGATCTAAAGATTTGATTTCGTTGCGTTTTTTTTTTGGTACAAAAGGAAAAGTGAGAAGTCCAATTAGGTTGGGTCAGGTCAGGTCATATAAATATTTTGAATTTTGGTAATTTCTTATACAGATTGGTCAATAATTTATGTCAGATCAGCCCGAATTCTTTTGGCAAGCAATATAACTACTTCGCTTATTATTTCTTATACTGAAATGTTTTAGTTTGATTAGGTCAGGTCTTAGGCCAAATGATTACTGCACACGAATTATTTATTACGAGATGAGTGTACGAATTTTTCGAATTTCTTCTACTAAAAAAAGTCTTTAGTGTATATCTAATTGTCTTGAATTAGAACTTGTGGTAACCAAAAATGCTGTTGTCTTTTTAAATCCACATGCCCATATTGATCTCCTGATCAATAGCTTTCGGTGTGTAGTTCCTGAACGAGACCTTCTTCACTTGATATTTGACGATGGCCGTTTGTTCCCGATCAACACCCGACTTGATATACAGATGCCGTTTCATATAATCGATCTGCGCAAACTGGGACACCACCATCTGCGCCTTCCTGTCTAGATGGCTGTTCTTCTCGCCCGAACCAATGTTACCGTTATCAGCGGTACCACTGTTCGTTTGCACGCGGTACTTGTCCTTCGGCTCGGTGGCGTACTTCTCCTTGCTCACTTGATGCTTGTCGCGTTTCTTATTCACTGTGTAGTATTTCTCTTTGAACTTGATGTGTGGATAACAAAAGCGGACAATCGGTTGCTGTTGTTGGTGGTGGTGATGGTGGTGGTGGTGGTGGTGGTGGTGGTGGTGGTGGTGGTGTTGCTTGATGACGTCATCTGTGGCCATAACAAGACACCGCTGTTTGATACTCCTGGATTAAAAAAAAATGTAATTTAGTCAAATAGCCTACAGTAAAGTTGTAATAATTTCTATGTATTAATGAAATAAAATAGTTAAATTTCGAAATGTGGTGCCTTTAATAGCTAATGAAGATTGGGTAACGTTCTAAATGTAGTAAGCCGTGGTACATTTAGATGGAGGAAATATATGAAAGTTGTAACAGAACAAAAGATATAATAAGTCATATATTCTTAGTCATTGCGGTATTTTTTTTATATATTGTTAAATATAAATAGTTATTTATTATATTGAGGAAGCGATTTCTTTTATTTTTTTTGTATAAGTATTTTAATGAAAGAAATTGCAGGTATTGATTTTTTTTTACAATGCGTGTGAAGATTTGCGAAAAGTGTGCGATTATTCGATTGCGTAACGTTGATAGAAATTGAAATGTGGATCCAAGATACGAAAGATCCGATTCTTCGGCTATTGGCTTAGAAATTGGTTTTATTCTGATGCGATGGCAATGAAAAATTTGTTTGTTTGATTGTTGGCTTGTTAACTGAGTTCATATTTTGCGTTATCGATATCAGTTTCTAGATTTTGCGTGAATAATAAATTGAACGAAATGAAAACATTTTTAAAGCTAACCAGAAAAGTCTTAATTAATTAATTAATTAATTATTGTTTTATTTTGTATGTTCAATAATTAATTGGTAAATCTAAATCTTGCTTATAATATTTTTCGGGCAATAAGTAATGTACTAATTAATTAATTAATTAATTAAAGCATTTTCGAAGTCAAACTAGAATACTAATTAATTATAGAGAGGTTTAAGAGGCAATCAGAAAACAATTAATTAATTAATAGTGATTTTATTTTATATACTCAATACTTAATTAAGAAATTAAATAATTACTTTTTATTTAGTTTTCAACGGAACTAGAAAAGTATTAAATAATATGTAATTATAAATAAAATAAAGCATTTTGCAAGACAATCACAATAAATCATATTAAGCAATTAATTAAGCGTAAAGACAAAAAGTGTAAAGTGTTAAAACAATTTTAATTAAATTCCTAATTATTACGTATTAGTAATTTGCAGAGCAGCAAGAAAAGGATTAATTAATTAATTGATAAATTAAAGCATTTTTCAAGACAGTCACAATAAATTATATTAAGCAATTAATTAAGCTTAAAGAGAGTGTAAAGCATTTAAAAAACAAAATTCAAAATCAGCATTTATTATTAATTTTCAGATCAGCAAGGAAGGTGTTGATTAATTAATTAATTAATTGATAAATTAAAGCATTTTTCAAGACAGTCGTAATAAATTATATTAAGCAATTAATTTAGCTTAAATGTAAAGCATTAAAAGAAAGTTTATTAAATTCCAAATAATTACCTATTATTAATTTGCAGAACCACAAGAAAAGTATTAACTATTTGTAAATTACCGTATTTTCCAAGATGTATTAATCAATTAATTAATTAAGCTTAAAGAGAGAAGCTTGAAAGCATAAAAAAAAATTAAATTCCAAATCATTCCAATCAAATTTGCAGATTTAAAAGAACTGTGTTAATTAATTAATTTTAAAGCATTTTTCAAGGCAACTACAAATCGATTAATTAATTGGTAGTTATTCTACTCTATAATTCAATTCGATACTTAATTAATTACACAACGCCTTTCATTTTAATCAAACAAACACTATTCTCTTTTCCTAATTTGTTGTAATATTCATCTTCAAACATCAATTCGCATTCCACATCGACATTCATAATAATTCTTCTTCTAAACGATCATTTTCACTTAATTAACGGCATCGATAACAATAATGTATTGTGTAACCGAAGCACGCTGGTAAATTATAAATTTTTTTAACGTTCAATTTCGCAACGTTGTTTCTGCACTGCAATCGCAGACGGAATATCATTGCTATTATAACATACAAAAGCGGTCTATTATTCATTTACAAATTATATGGCATTCACGGGGTATATACACTTTGCTGCGCTTATTAATAATGCATATGCCAGCAAAAAGAAAGTACCAATATTCAGCTGTAGAGGCGAACGCCGCACCTGCATTTAAGTACTCTGCAACTGTTAATAATAAAGTAGCCGGTCATTTTGTACATGATTTTATTTTGCGTTAAATAAATGAAAAAACAACAACTTAATTTTCACTATTTAATTAGAACAAATGTCCTTATAGCTAGTTGTCTTAATATTACTTTACATTTTATGTCTATAATTAATTAATTAATTAATTAATTGACACTTTTCTAGTCGCTTTGAAAATACTTTAATTAAGTAATATTCTTCTGGTGTCTTCGAGAATATTATAATAAGTACTTATTCGATTAATTAATTAATTAGTTAATTGATTGACACTTCTAGTCCCTTTGAAAATACTTTAATTAAGTAATATTCTTCTGGTGTCTTCGATAATATTATAACAAGTACGTATTCGATCAATTAATTAATTAGTTAATTAATTGACACTTCTAGCCATGTTGAAAATAGTTTAATTAAGTAATATTCTTCTGGTGTCTTTGATAATATTATAATAAGTACGTATTCGATTAATTAATTAATTAATTAATTGACACTTCTAGTCGCTTTGAAAATACATTAATTAAGTAATATTCTTCTGGTGTCTTCGATAATATTACAATAAGTACGTATCCGATTAATTAATTAATTAATTAATTAATTAATTAGCACTTCTAGCCACGTTGAAAATACTTTAATTAAGTAACATTCTTCTGGTGCCTTCGAGAATATTATAATAAGCACTTATTCGATTAATTAATTAATTGACACTTATAGTCGCTTTGAAAATACTTTAATTAAGTAATATTCTTCTGGCGTCTTCGAGAATATTATAATAAGTACGTATTCGATTAATTAATTAATTAATTAATTAATTGACACTTCTAGCCATGTTGAAAATACTTTAATTAAGTAATATTCTTCTGGCGTCTTCGAGAATATTATAATAAGTACTTATTCGATTAATTAATTAATTAATTGACACTTATAGTCGCTTTGAAAATACTTTAATTAAGTAATATTCTTCTGACGTCTTCGAGAATATTATAATAAGTACGTATTCGATTAATTAATTAATTAATTAACTGACACTTCTAGCCATGTTGAAAATAGTTTAATTAAGTAATATTTTTCTGGTGTCTTCGATAATATTATAATAAGTACGTATTCGATTAATTAATTAATTAATTGACACTTCTAGTCGCTTTGAAAATACATTAATTAAGTAATATTCTTCTGGTGTCTTCGATAATATTACAATAAGTACGTATCCGATTAATTAATTAATTAATTAATTAATTAGCACTTCTAGCCACGTTGAAAATACTTTAATTAAGTAATATTCTTCTGGTGCCTTTGAGAATATTATAATAAGCACTTATTCGATTAATTAATTAATTAATTAATTAATTGACACTTATAGTCGCTTTGAAAATACTTTAATTAAGTAATATTCTTTTGGTGTCTTCGAGAATATTATAATAAGTATTTATTCGATTAATTAATTAATTAGTAGTCTTAATAATCCTAGAATTTCTTCAGTTACTTAATTAATAATCTTTTGATTACCTTAGAAAATGCTTTAATATATAATTAATTGATTAAAAAATATTCATTTGTTTATTTAAAAACATATATATATTAATACTCGAATAGCAACAATTACACTTATATATTTTTATACAAGAAAAGTACAATTAAATTTTTTTCTAATAGATTATGTAATCGTTATGAAGCATTTTAATTGAGAGAGAAATTTGTTTCAATAGCCAATTAAATAACACTTTAAATTATTGTTTATTGAACATGAAGTTTACACAGGGCTTTCTAATTTTTTTTTGTAGCTATATATATATATTTAGGCGTAGCAGATATCTCTAAAATCAATATTTGACTTTACAATAGTTAACTTTACTTTTTTAAATAAAAATATTGCAAATATTAATATTAGTGAACAAAAAAAATATATTTTTTTAATGAAGTAATTTTTTTTTGTCATTCACTGATTAACAAATAAAAATATCGACCCCAAAAAAGATAATTACTCATTCTGTATAATGTTCAAAGTGAAGAAAACGCAATTTGCCGCCCACCCTTTACTAAAACAATTCATTACACCGAAACTTCAAAACTCCAAAAAAAAATATATTTTTTTTAAACAATTTCGTATATTAAGCGCATATATAAAATACCTATTCTTTCTATCCACATTATTTTCAACCTTGATACGATCTTTATTTCTATTCCCATTCTTTTATCATCACAATATTATAATTCGCTATTTAATATCCAACTGCGACTCCATTGTTATTCTTCATATTACAACAAAATCATTGTTTCGCATTTTATATACAAAAATTATTGTTTACTATTATACCAGGCGTTCCGTATATTTCCCAAAAAAATGTTGGTTGCCGATTTTGATTTTTTTTTTTAAATTAGTTATCGAATTTTACAAAAAAAAAATTTCTTTCTTGAGATTTCTTACCATTTTGTTGTTAAATCTGCAGTATAGTCATAACTATGCAGCCGACAAAAGAAAAGAGAAATTATACATCAATCAGCTTCTACAGCGTACATACACACACACTTTTTCTTTCTCTTTATTTATTTTGTATTAATATTTACATTACCACACACTTTTCCGTTATCGAACGTAAAAATCAACATAAGAACATAAATTACCGTCAAGTTTAATGTCTCGCGTTTTTTTTAAAATTTATTTATTTATATATGCGCATTTCTATGCTCCACGCGCGTGCACACACCCGCGATTGTCTTTCAATGTTTTGCCTCTTTCCGCTTTGTTATTAACATTTACACTGCCGATCCGCGGTTTATGGAAAGCTCAACTTGGCAGATATATAGCGAAAATAGTCGAGTCTCGCTTAACGTCTTCAGCTCAATAATACCTCCTGTAGCGGTGAATGTATATTATGTATTTTGTCTCGCCGACACTTCCACGGACATTGCCAGAAGTGGAGGAATTGTCCATATACAATGTAGCGAGTTTTATACTCACAAACGAAGGCGAATTCGTTTTCTTATATTACGAAAATGAATTTATTTTGTTGAGTGACAAAAAAAAAATTTCTTAAGAAATTCTGGGTATTAATATATATATTTATGTTATTTGAGTATCATTATTTTACTCGGCCAAAAAGAAATGAATTGTAGAGTTTTGTACGAATTAGTTATCTTAAACTACGAAAATCAATTAATTTTGTTGAATAAAAAAATTTTTTTCTTAAGAAAATCTGGGTATTAATATATATATTTATGTTATTTGAGTATCATTATTTTATTCGGCCAAAAAGAAATGAATTGTAGAGTTTTGTGCAAAGTGTTAGCTTCGTACGAATTAGTTATCTTAAACTACGAAAATCAATTAATTTATGAAAATATCAAATTTTCGGTTTTGTTTAGAAAAAATTTTTTTTTTAGTCCAAAACAGTAAATTTCGCAATACTGTCAAAATGTCAATTCGTTAGCATTTAATAAATACTTTTACTAATTTAATGAAACGTTAGAATTAAGCCCCAATTAAACCGTAAGAAGGGCTGATTAATTTTTTTGATCGTCACTCGATTACCGGATGTGCAATTTACGTAAAAAACAAAAAAAATTGTTTATTTTATTTTCCTAAGGGCAAAGATTATTTTTATTATTAATTAAAAATTAAGATATTGCATCGAAGATATTGTTAAAGATTATTTATAGGAGATTAGAAAATAAAGTAGAGGAAAGGCTAGGAGAAGATCAGTTTGGTTTTAGGAAAAACAGAGGGACGAGAGAGGCGATTCTAGCACTAAGAACGGTAGTAGAAAAAAGAAAGAGGGTAGGAAAGGTAACTTGCATAGCTTTTGTAGATTTAGAAAAGGCATTTGATAATGTAGATTGGGACATAATGTTTAGAATTTTAAAAGAAACGGGTATAGATTATAAGGATAGGAGAATAATTTTTAATTTATATAAACACCAAACTGCCCTAGTTAGAATTGAGGGGGAAGAAGAGGTAGCAAAAATAGGGAAGGGAGTTCGGCAGGGATGTACACTCTCACCGTTATTATTTAATCTATATATAGAAGATGCAATAAACAAAGTAAAAGAAGAGTATAGTGTAGGTGTGAATGTACAGGGAGAAAAAATATATATGCTGAGATTCGCCGACGATATAGCTATATTGGAAGAAAGCGAAAAGAATTTAGAAAGGGTATTGAATGGTATGCAGGCAGTATTGACTAGGGATTTTAATATGAAAATAAATATAGGTAAAACTAAAGTGATGAGGTGTGACAAAAAGGAATGCAGTAGAAAAATGAGGATCTCAATAGGAGATAATAGAATCGAAGAAGTGTCAGATTTTTGTTATTTAGGCAGTAGAATCACAAAAGATAATCGAAGCAAGGTAGATATAAAGTGTAGGATAGCACAGGGTAGGAAGGCATTCGTAGAAAAAGAACAGATTTTAAGATCAAATATTGACTTGGGTATTAGAAAAAGATTACTGAAGGTATATGTTTGGAGTGTAGCACTGTACGGGTGTGAGGCGTGGACTATAGGAAAGGAAGAGAAGCGTAGATTAGAAGCACTTGAAATGTGGTGTTATAGGAGGATGATGAGGATTGGTTGGGAAGATAAAGTAACAAATGAAGCTGTACTAGAGTTAGTAGGGGAGAAGAGAAGTATCTGGAGAGTGTTACAGCGTAGGAGAGACAGATTAGTAGGGCATATTCTTAGGCATGGGGGGGATTATGCAATTGATCATAGAAGGTAGAGTGGAGGGAAAGAGAGGGGTAGGTAGGCCTAGATTGGAGTATGTGAGTCAGATAGTTGAAGACGTTGAGATGAATAGCTATAGGGAGATGAAGGGATTAGCTCAGGATAGATCGGCATGGCGTGCTGTTTCCAACCAATCTTTAGGATTGCGGACTCTTTAACTAAACGAAATTGTAGTAAAAAATTTTTTTTTTATTAATTGGAATATTGGAAGATAAAAAAAAATTTTTTACACTTAAAAACATGGTTATACTTAAAATTCAATATACTATATTTCTAATTTTTCGTAAAAAAAAAAATGTTAATTTATTATTAATTTCTCCAAGAACTTTTGCTAAATCCGGGTCATTCTCGTATAATTTCCTACGAAATATCAGCGGCACATTTCTTATCAATATTCAATCATTCATTTGACGCAATGAGAATGGCATTTGGTCAGCTCAAATAAATTTCTAATCGTTTGATGAATTTCTTTTGCAAAATTCCATCGGTATAATATATATTAAATATCGATTTGTTCAAATGGCGCATATTTAAATCACCCTAGTTGAGTAAACGCGAAATAAATTGTAATCTAAGTTAATTTGTTTCAAATTTTTGTAAAAAAAAAATTTATTTTTTTAATTGTGACTTAGAATCTTTGAAATAAATATTTTTGTATAATACGATAGATGAATAAATAATTAAATTTTAACGTTAGTACTTATTTATGTCAGATGAAATGTAATTCTTTTACGCCATTGCTTTTTGGCCGCAAAAAACTTCTTTGTTCTGGTCAAGAAGTCGACCTTAACACAATTCACGAGTACTTGTGCAAAACCAGCCACTGCTATTATATACGAGTATTTAGTTACGTTTATCGCAGCTAATTAATATTTTGAAATGTTGCAAATTACACAAATTAATTAAACGTGGGATATGTCTGCTTTTTTTTTTTATTATTTTATGCGTTTGCGTGCCATAGAAAAAAAAAATTTTTGTGAACGTCTTAGATTTTTGAATGAAGATTGCCATTTAATTATTTTATTATGTATAAAATATTAGTCCAGTTTTGACTTTATTTTTTTTTTGTTCATTGACGTTCATTATTCGTACTCGCGCAATAACGTAAATTAAATTACAATCGTGCATTATTCCATCAGCTAGCAGGCTATTACTACTTGCTGCTGTAATAGTTGATGTGACAGTGAAATGAAAAGTAGATGCTTTATACAGGGTGTTTGCCTTGGAAGACTAGGAAATGGTATTGTTTTGTTGTAGACGAAAGATATAAGTGTAATTGAAGATTGAAAACAGACTGAGCTTTTTTTTGTTTAATATATATGCATTATTAAAAAAAATCATATTTTTTTATGAAAATTTCTTTTGTTTAATTATTTATAGTATAAAAATCATTTTTTGTCACAAGATTTTGTTGAAAAACAAAATTCTAATATGTATTGTTAAAAAAAAACATATTTTTTTTAATGAAAATTTCTTTTGTTTAATTATTTATAGTATAAAAAAAAAAAATTGTCACAACATTTTGTTAAAAAACAAAATTCAATAAGTATTATTTAAAAAAATCATATTTTTTATGAAAATTTCTTTTGTTTAATTATTTATAGTATAAAAATCATTTTTTGTCACAACATTTTGTTGAAAAACAAAATCCAATAAGTATTATTTTAAAAAATCATATTTTTTTATGAAAATTTCTTTTATTTAATTATTTATAGTATAAAAATGTTTTGTTGTCACAACATTTTGTTGAAAAACAAAATTCCAATAAGTATTATTTTAAAAAATCCTATTTTTTTATGAATATTTCTTTTATTTAATTATTTATAGTATAAAAATCATTTTTTGTCACAAGATTTTGTTGAAAAACAAAATTCCAATAAAAATCGTTTATTAAAAACATACGCCCATTTAAATAACATGGAGACTCAGACAGGCACACAAGCGACTAACCACAAAAATAATTTTGCAAGAAATTTTCTTTAAATTTAATTTCAACTTAAAAATCGTATTTAAATGTATTTATAAACATATTTAAATTGAAAATTTAACAAATTAACAGAATTTAAATTTTCTTTTAAGCAAAAGAAAGCATTTGAAAAAAAATTACTCTATTATTAAACTTATTAACAATTTTTTTTTTATAATAATAATACTATCAACAAAAGTGTTAATATCAAAAATATTCATTCTTATTGAATTACTTTTTCGGATATACAAAAAAAAAATAAAAATCGTTACCTTTAAAATAAATATTCGAAATAATTAAATCCACACTTATTCAAATTTTAGCTTTTTTTCACACTCGGAATTTTTCCAGCGAAAGAAAACATTTCAAATTCACGAGGCAACACTGCATTGCATTAATATAACTAACAAACAATACATCGTCTTGTCGTAGTAGTACTGCATTGTTAAAGTGTCAAAAATGTCAAATGTCAAAAAAGTCAAAAAAGAAATCCTTGGTCTTTTATTTTTAATTCACTATCACGCGCAGGTACTACTTTACAGTACCAAGTCACTGCAAAACTGAAAAAAAAAAACTCAAGTTCGTTGATAAATCTGTTGCCGCTGTTGCCTTGACTTTGGCACCACTTCAAATACTAAAAACGTACCGAAGAAATGCGTCTGCATTTGTGATAGATAGTACGACTAATATTCGAATGGTAAAAAGCCGCGGTACCGTGCGAATCACACATGATATCCTGTGATGGTACTAACATATGCCGAAGACGAAGTTGCGATTGCTGGAAAATTGCTTTTTAAGTTGATTATGCTGGAGTACCATACAATACAGGGTACTTCTTTGGATAAACCTTATTATTATTAAATTGTAACAAAATATATCCATTTTTCATAATGGTGAAGGAAATCAAAGTACTTTTAAGTACCATTTGTACATATGACGCACATTTTATATTACGTCAAATATTTGTTTGTAATTACTTTTTTTCTGGAGATTTTAATCCTAAATTAGCGACACTGGCTATATTTACCTTGGTACTGCCTATAATGCGCAGTGATTATCTGCGCGTCTTCTTAAAACATTCGCCCGGTATATTATGCTATTTTCTATTGAAATATCCACTATGAAGATTCTTTTGTCTATCTTTTGGCTTGGATTAATACAGTAGTACTTCGCTGAAAAAAAAAATTTTTTTTTGGCATTCATCTGAATTAATAAATTCTATGTTTTCATTTACTGAATATTTTTAAAAAATTTTTTTAGTACCTGTTTTACATTATTTAATAAAAAAAAATATTTTCCACTATTAGTTAAATTAAAATATTACCATTAAATAAGCAAATTTCTTTTAACTGAAGTACTGCGGTACTCCTATATCGTTTATTGATGATACACGCGGATTCTTTCAATTTTAGTATCTTGTATTGTCTGCAAAGTTGTTATAACAATCATATTGTTATAAATTGAAATATTATTCAATTACTATTCAAATAAAAACATGTCGCAAACTTCTTAGTACTGAAATTCTATTTTAAAAAAATTCTTCAAGCGTATATTAAATTGTTCACATCTTTCTGTACACCCTGTATAAAAATTAGTAGTATAAAAAATTGTACTAGTATAAAAATCGTAGTTGCTTAATTTTCATTATCGAACTTTAGGCGACAAGAATGTCCAAAATCTTTTCGTTGTTTTCGATTTAATTTTTCAACTATTTACATACATATTACAATATATCTTCAAGATATTCGTATAATATTTTTCATGGGTCGTAAAACTCGAGTAGAATCGAATGATTTCACTCTTTAATTAACTAAAAAAAAATAAACAAATAGACGAGTTAGTCCAAAACGTTATTACCAACGTAGAAAATTACACATAATCGCCGCTGGAAAAGAAAATATCGCCGTGTTTAAATAAATAATAACTGTCGTTAAAATTAAGTTCAAAAATAATTATTACACCACGACTGTTAGTCTTCATTTTAAATACATATAATCACTTTGTTTGTTTTCTTTTTTAATCGTTTACCATTTTTTTTTTTTTTTAATTTCCTTTAGTTAATTTTAGAATTTCTTCAATTGTCATTCCATGTACCTACCCAATCTTCATCCTCACCACTGTTGTTTCCATCTTCATTAATCGAATTAATAATTTTTGCACCCGGTAATTTATTTGTTCTCTAATGTGCATTTGATTTCTACACAATTAATTACTTGAAAATTAATTCGAACAATGCAGACGAATTTGTTTGCGTAATCGTTAATGTTGTGGCATACTCAAAAATAGACTTTCACTACTGAAGAACTCGATGGCTCTTGAATTTTAATATTATACTGTTCCGTTCAATTCTTGTGCGATTGGAAACGTTCCGTATTTCATGAGGTTGAAAAAAATTTTTTAGCTAGTCGACAAAATTTAAAAAACAATTTTTTTATTAAATAATGATATAAAAATTTAAACAAATTTCTATAATTGTGCAACTAGCTTATTTTTCTATTATTTGATTTTCACTAATTTTTTATTTCTTGCATTTTTTCAACGTTGAAATAATCTCGCGTTTTAATATTTTGTGTATACTGTACAATTTATTTTTTATTTTAATATTTCTGTTCGATAATATATAAAAAAGCAATGTAATTAAATTTTTATTGATTGCTATTATTTAATTTTAACTATTACAATTTAATATATTGTAGAATTTATACTTCTGCTATTAAAATGCGCTGCTGAATGTTAAGTTGCATATATTCGTTTATATTAATTTGTTTAAATCTATTATTTCACTATATAGTTTCACACAATAGTTTAAAAAAAAAGTTATAACAAAATTGTACACAATATATTTATTTAATCATATTTATCTGTATAAAAATAAAATAAAATATTACAACTATAATAATTATTAATTTTTTGAAGGACTAGTTTCACTTTCGACTAAATATATTTCTAGAATTATTTTATAATTTTATAATTATGCTAAACTAACATATTTTTCAATTGTTTTAATATTTACAAATTATTATACACGTACTTGACTAAATTTTTTTTACAAAAATAAATTTCTTATACAAAAAAAAGAAGAAACTATTTTATTTAAATATGGCACCGAACATTATTACCTTCTCCTCTACAAAGCAAATTTATAAAATCCATCGACGTATTCTAAAACGGGCTCTTATCAAATATATATTACATTTCCAAAACCCCCAAATAATATTTCACCCCTAAACATTTCCCCTATCCATATCACACAAAACCCCCACTTATATTCCCCTGTCCCTCCCTCCTAAGCCACCCTCGCCCCAGCCAATCCTCCTTAACCAAATCCGCGCCCTTTTCCCCGATCATAATCACCGGGGCGTTAATATTCCCATTCGTAATCAACGGCATGACGCTGGCATCGATCACCCTCAACCCCCGCACACCGTACACGCGCAGACGCGCATCCACCACCGCGTACGCATCACTTGGCGGCCCCATTTTCGCCGTGCACGAATAATGGTAAATCGACAGGGTGTATTGTCTTATCGCGCAATCCCAATACTCATCCGTGAACAGGGGTAGGTGCTTACAGTTCGGCAGGGGGGTCGTGTGCAGTCGGGCACCGAAGCGTTTCAGTGCCTGCGTTTGGCCGTACGCTACAGCCGCTTTGACACCCTCCCGAAGGACGGCCACATCGTCCGGATGGGTGAGGTAGTTGTGGTAGAGCAATGGGTACGTGAACGGATCTTTGGATTTGAGTTTGATGCTCCCGCGGCTCTTCGGACGCAACATCATCGGTAATATACCGAACTGGTCGCGATTGTTGATGCTTTCGAACACCTCTTTGTAGAATTGGTCGTCCAAACCGTGGGCGTGCTTCACTTGAGTGCCTGCAGAGAGAATTTTGTAGAAAATTGCTTTCGCTGAAGATTTGCAATGTTTCGTTTGACATCTAACGAGTCTCAACATTCAAAATGTAAAATGGCACAATGTTCTTACCACCATCCGCACTGGTACTGGTACTAGTAATCATAAACTCGATATCCGGCCAATCGTCCGACTGGTTCGCATATTTCGTCGAAATGAAACCAACCGCCTCCAAGCCGATGCTGGACGTCAATGGCCCATCTTCTTTAACAGCATACCGAATGGCCGTATTGAAGTTCACCAATCGATTGATCACCAAACTAATTGGAAAGTCGATCAGGAAACTAATCCCCCCCACAGCGATATGATCCTGCAGATTCTGCCCGACGCCGGGCGAGTCGTGAATCGGTTCAATGCCAATACTTCTCAAATGGTCCGCAGGCCCAATGCCGCTCAACATGAGCAATTGTGGCGTATTTATAGCGCCCGCACTCAAGATCACCTCCTTCGTCGCGCGGACCGTGTACGTACGTCCGTATTTGGTGAATACGACGCCCGATGTCTTCCTGGTAATTGGGTCGATGAGTACTCTAGTCACGTGACTAAATAGGCTTATGTGGAGGTTCTTGCGCAACCGTATTGGCCGTAGGAACGCTTTGGCGGCGGAACAACGAGAGCCGCGCCTCATCGTGAACTGGTACATGGCGAATCCGGTTTGTTGGTCGCCGTTCACATCCCGGATGTCGTAGCCCATCTCTTGGCCCGCTTCCAAGAAGGCTATGCCCAGTGGGGTGTTGTACGGGGAGTCTTGGACTGTTAGGTACCCACCTAAATGATTGTTTCTAACTTATATCTAACTAAAGCCGTTTGATTGTTTGATTGCCCCTTACCTGTTTGGTGGTATCGCGCGTCCCGTGCCAGGTACGGGTTCCGTTGATCTTGGCTCTTTTTGAAGTATGGTAAGATGCTGTCGAAGTCCCAGCCTGGGTTCCCCAGTGCCGCCCATTGATCATAGTCCCGGCGATTGCCGCGGATGTAAAGCATCGTGTTCAGAACGCTGGAGCCACCGAGGACCTTACCGCGCGTCCACGAACAGCGTTTATCTCGCATGGCCTGACATGCAGAATCTTGCGGTTGCGTTCTGTAAATGCGCTCTTCATTTTTATTTTGTAGTTTCCAGTACGTGACTAGGTGCAATGACCTCTGACCCAACTTGACTTAATAACGTTTAGCAGATGTCTTCCTCTTTTTTTTTAAATTCTTTAGCTTGTTTAGTCTTAATATAGTCTGGTGGATCAAACCGGTTTTGATTTTATAAAAAAACAAACGCTTGCGAGCTTTTTATGACCTGACCTTACAAAATTTAGTAAATCCCTAAACCATTCTTTTGTTTTCTGCAAATATACCTCGCTGTTTTCTACCTAATAAAGTCTGCTGGACTCGTTAATGATTTCCAAAATTCACTTGTCCAAATATGCGCTTCGCTATTATTCACCTGACCTGAACTTTTAGATCTAGTCAAGTCTAATCTGATACGCTTAAACATCTTCGACCCGAACCAGTGACCGAATAAACTCTTCAAACCCCCTCACCTGTATCCCCAATCCACCTTACTCTTGCGCAACAACAAACTATTAATCAGCGCTTCACTATCGATCATATTAGACCTGACCCTTCAGAATTTCATTGTAGTTTTATAGATTTGGTAAAATGTTTAGTATCTTAGAGATTGCCTGCGATTATTTTTCGTCGATGGGTTTATTTAATGACCCTTCAGGTCAGGTCTAATTTGACCTTTCTTCTAAAAGTACGCCTAAACATGTTCGACCCGAACCAGTGATCAAAGAAACTCTTCAAACCCCCTCATGTGTATCCCCAATCCACCTTACTCTTGCGCAACAACAAACTATTAATCAGCGCTTCACTATCGATCATATTAGACCTGACCCTTCAGAATTTCAATGTAGTTTTATAGATTTGGTAATATGTTTAGTATCTTAGAGATTGCCTGCGATTATGTTTCGTTGATGGATTTATTTAAGGACCCTTCAGGTCAGGTCTAATGTGACCTTTCTAAAAAAAAATGCGCCTAAACATGTTCGACCTGAACCATTGATGAAAGAAACTCTTCAAACCCCCTCACCTGTATCCCCAATCCACCTTACTCTTGCGCAACAACAAACTATTAATCAGCTCTTCACTATCGATCATATTAGACCTGACCCTTCAGAATTTTTATGTAGTTTTATAGATTTGGTAATATGTTTAGTATCTTAGAGATTGCCTGCGATTATGTTTCGTCGCTGGATTTATTTAAGGACCCTTCAGGTCAGGTCTAATGTGACCTTTCTAAAATAAAATGCGCCTAAACATGTTCGACCCGAACCATTGATGAAAGAAACTCTTCAAACCCCCTCACCTATATCCGCAATCCACCTTACTCTTGCGCAACAACAAACTATTAATCAGCGCTTCACTATCGATCATATTAGACCTGACCCTTCAGAATTTTTATGTAGTTTTATAGATTTGGTAATATGTTTAGTATCTTAGAGATTGCCTGCGATTATGTTTCGTCGCTGGATTTATTTAAGGACCCTTCAGGTCAGGTCTAATGTGACCTTTCTAAAAAAAAATGCGCCTAAACATGTTCGACCCGAACCATTGATGAAAGAAACTCTTCAAACCCCCTCACCTATATCCGCAATCCACCTTACTCTTGCGCAACAACAAACTATTAATCAGCGCTTCACTATCGATCATATTAGACCTGACCCTTCAGAATTTTTATGTAGTTTTATAGATTTGGTAATATGTTTAGTATCTTAGAGATTGCCTGCGATTATGTTTCGTCGCTGGATTTATTTAAGGACCCTTCAGGTCAGGTCTAATGTGACCTTTCTAAAAAAAAATGCGCCTAAACATGTTCGACCCGAACCATTGATGAAAGAAACTCTTCAAACCCCCTCACCTATATCCGCAATCCACCTTACTCTTGCGCAACAACAAACTATTAATCAGCGCTTCACTATCGATCATATTAGACCTGACCCTTCAGAATTTTTATGTAGTTTTATAGATTTGGTAATATGTTTAGTATCTTAGAGATTGCCTGCGATTATGTTTCGTCGCTGGATTTATTTAAGGACCCTTCAGGTCAGGTCTAATGTGACCTTTCCAAAAAAAAAAATGCGCCTAAACATGTTCGACCCGAACCATTGACCCCTCACCTGTATCCCCAATCCACTTTACTCTTGTGCAAATACAGACTCAAGATCGGCACGTCCGTGATCTCGGTCTCGTGACCGCCTGCCTCGATCAGTAGCACCCTCCACCCCCCCACCTCCGTCAATCGGTTCGCCAACACTGACCCCGCCGACCCCGCACCCACCACAATGAAATCGTACATGGCATCGACCCGCTGCACGTCCACCGGTCGCAACTCGGGGTCGAATTGGTCATAGTTGACGTACGCCATCGAGGCGATTAGGAACGGGATGATGGCGAGTTTGCCCACGCCTATGATGGCAATGGACGCTTTAATGGCGGTTAGGATGACAGTTGGCAATAGAACGGCCATTTTTGTTTGGGTTTTTAATATCAACTTCGGTTTAAACGGAACAGGTTAATAGCAGCATTTTCTATCGTTTTTAGCTAGGCGTGTTGTCCAAAATGATTTTTAAGCAATATATTATTATCAATTGATGGATAACGGTCGTTACTATTATTAGATTGTTTATTGCACTTGTCACGTACGTCATTGTCGTTTTATTATTTTAATGGTGCGCGTGTTTCTGCATTGGTTTTGATTTGGGGGGGGGGACAACCATGTGATTGGTCGTTTTGTTGGTCCATGATCCAAATTCTGTAATGAGAAAGTTGTTATTGCTAAAATTTATTGACATTAATTTGTGCGGGCTGTTCGGTGATATTAGATATTGGGGGAATTTAATCAAAACAATTTTGTTAGTTTAGTAGCAAATTTAACAAAAAAAACAAAAAGTGCTTAGCAAAAATTTAAAAATATAAAAAATTGTTTGTTAATAATATTTTCTTGATTGATCATTGTTGCTCTAGCTATTTCTTTGTAGGGTAAGTAACGGCACTAATTTTTGACATATGACAGTGGTTTATTTTTTCAAGATTTCTTATGCAATTTTGCAGCACTGTTCGTTCAAATTCTAAAAAAAAAAAATCGTTGCTTACGTCTGCGTACTTCTTTCGATACGATATTTTTATATTGAGGCATTGAAATTATTAGTAAATGTTACTGCATTGGAATAGAAAGTACTACTTCATTGTAAATAAACATTTCTATTGAAAAGAGTCACTCAACTATCGTAATAAAAATGTTTAAGATCAAATAAAAATATAACAAAATTCATAGATTAAAAATCGTTTATTGAAAACATACGCCCATTTAAATAACATGGAGACTCCGACAGGCACACAAGCGACTAACCACAAAAATAATTTTGCAAGAAATTTATTTGAATTTAATTTCAACTTAAAAAATCGTATTTAAATGTATTTATAAATATATTTAAATTAAAAATTTAACGAATTAACAGAATTAAAATTTTTTTTTAAGCAAAGGAAAGCATTTAAAAAAAATTACTCTATTATTAAATTTATTAACCAATTTTTTTTAATAGTAATAATACTATTAATAAAAGTGTCAATATCAAAAATATTCATTCTTATTAAATTGCTTTTTCGGATATACAAAAAAAAAATCGTTACCTTTAAAATAAATATTCGAAATAATTAAATCCACACTATTTCAAATTTTTACTTTTTTTCACACTCTGAAAAATTTTCAATTCAATAAAATTCAATCAATTATCGTAATAAAAATGTTTAAGATCAAATAAAAATAGGACAAAATTTATAGAATTTTTAGGTAGTTAAAGAGTCCGCAATCCTAAAGATTGGTTGGAAACAGCACGCCATGCCGATCTATACTGAGCTAATCCCTTCATCTCCCTATAGCTATTCATCTCAACGTCTTCAACTATCTGACTCACATACTCCAATCTAGGCCTACCTACCCCTCTCTTTCCCTCCACTCTACCTTCTATGATCAATTGCATAATCCCCCCATGCCTAAGAATATGCCCTACTAATCTGTCTCTCCTACGCTGTAACACTCTCCAAATACTTCTCTTCTCCCCTACTAACTCTAGTACAGCTTCATTTGTTACTTTATCTTCCCAACCAATCCTCATCATCCTCCTATAACACCACATTTCAAGTGCTTCTAATCTACGCTTCTCTTCCTTTCCTATAGTCCACGCCTCACACCCGTACAGTGCTACACTCCAAACATATACCTTCAGTAATCTTTTTCTAATACCCAAGTCAATATTTGATCTTAAAATCTGTTCTTTTTCTACGAATGCCTTCCTACCCTGTGCTATCCTACACTTTATATCTACCTTGCTTCGATTATCTTTTGCGATTCTACTGCCTAAATAACAAAAATCTGACACTTCTTCGATTCTATTATCTGCTATTGTGATCCTCATTTTTCTACTGCATTCCTTTTTGTCACACCTCATCACTTTAGTTTTACCTATATTTATTTTCATGTTAAAATCCCTAGTCAATACTGCCTGCATACCATTCAATACCCTTTCTAAATTCTTTTCGCTTTCTTCCAATATAGCTATATCGTCGGCGAATCTCAGCATATATATTTTCTCTACCTGTACATTCACACCTACACTATACTCTTCTTTTACTTTGTTTATTGCATCTTCTATATATAGATTAAATAATAACGGTGAAAGTGTACATCCCTGCCGAACTCCCTTCCCTATTTTTGCTACCTCTTCTTCCCCCTCAATTCTAACTAAGGCAGTTTGGTGTTTATATAAATTAAAAATTATTCTCCTATCCTTATAATCTATACCCGTTTCTTTTAAAATTCTAAACATTATGTCCCAATCTACATTATCAAATGCCTTTTCGAAGTCTACAAAAGCTATGCAAGTTACCTTTCCTACCCTCTTTCTTTTTTCTACTACCGTTCTTAGTGCTAGAATCGCCTCTCTCGTCCCTCTGTTTTTCCTAAAACCAAACTGATCTTCTCCTAGCCTTTCCTCTACTTTATTTTCTAATCTCCTATAAATAATCTTTAACAATATCTTCGATGCATGTGATAGTAGGCTAATGGTCCTATAGTTCTCACACAAATTAGCTCCTATTTTCTTCGGCATTGTTACTATTCTACTACGCTGAAAATCCTGTGGTACTTCTCCCTTCTCATATATTTTACAAATTAACCTGTATAATCGCTCCTGCATTTTTTCCCCTGCGTGTTTTATTAATTCGGCTGGTATCATATCAATCCCCGCTGCTTTGTTATTCCGTAAATCATTTAATGCTCTATGAAACTCTGACCTAAGTATGCTAGGACCTAAGTCATCCTCATCTATCTGTTCCACACTTTCTAGCTCCTCCATGTCCTGCCTACCTTTATATAAATCTTCAAGATACTCCTTCCATCTTCTAGCTTTTTCCTTATTTTCTGTGAGTTCCTTACCCTGCTTATCACATATAATGTTACCCTTTGGTTTTACTTTAGAAAAATGTGACTTAATTTTCCTGTAGCCCAAATCTACTTTACCTCTTCTCATATCCTCCTCAATATCCTCACAATTTCCTTTTATCCACTCTTCTTTCGCTAGCTTGCATTTCCTATTAATTAAGTTCCTTAGTTCCTTATATTTTTTCTGTCCTGCTTCTGTGTTTCCAATTTTAATTTTCCTTCTTGCTTCTATCATTTTAACTATTTCTTCCGTGATCCATTCCCTCCTACCTGCCCTTTTCTTTGTGCCTAATACTTCATTTGCTGCTGTATTAATTTTTAATAATCTAAATTTTGTTTAGTCATCTTTTTTTATGTCACAACTATATGAAAAGTATTTTTTTTTAAAAGTTGGTTAATCGGGTGTTTCTTCTACGTTCGTATATTTTATTAAAGCTAGATATATGCAAAAAAAAATATTAAATTACATCTTGCATAAATATGAAAGGTTAATCCATGGAGAATGGTAATTACTATCTATCCATGAAGGCCGCATTTTTTGTGACCCTGTATAACTATTCGTGATTAATTCTATTTATTATTTATATACTCACAAATAAATTAGTTAATTCGTGTAATTTATCGCCACGTTTACTCTTTATTTTGTAATTTATTTAATTGCGTCTGCAAAAATTGATTAATTTCCTTTTTTTTATCGTCAATTAATTTTATTTTCGAAAAAGTTTTAAATAAACTGCATCTTCAACAACGTCGCTAACATTTTAGAAAAATCTTTAAAAAAAATTATCGACCGTTCGCGTAGAATTTAATTTTACAATTTTCATATGTATATATTTTTATTTTGTTATTAGTTTTATTTTATTACATAAACTGGGAATTATTGTCTACTTTTACTTGTCTCTACTTAGACTATTGTTATATACAGGATGTTGCTTGTAAATTTATATACAGGACATTCTTTTACAAAACAACAAAAAAAATTTAATATTTTACAAATGCTTGCGATGTCCGAAATTGACTTCCAAACATCATTTCTTTTACATTTATTTGTATCTTCGGTAACATCCTGTATATATATACACACACAAAACATGTATATTCTTCATTTTGTATAAATCTTACATAATTACTAATTATGTTAAAATTACTCGAGCGAAGAACACGTTTGCTTTTAATTAGTACTTTACGCATCGATATTTTCTCTTTCTCGTTCCCACTGCCCCGCCTTCTACAACACATTAACTAATAATTCTTGCATAACTTCACATTCGTGAAATTGTTAATAATATTATTCGCAGTAAATTTTAGTATCGCGTTTTATGATTTTTTGAAGTCAATTATTTTAATAGCGTAATTCGTTTGATTACAAATTACTTATATTATAAATGAAGTGAAGTAATGAAAACTATAAATTCTCATTTGACATCGCTATCTGTGACGTAACGTCGTTGATTAATGACTAATGACTTTTTCTTGTCTTTTCAGGTGAGTGCAAACGTTAAGGAGTGAAAGAAAAAATTTGCAATCCGATTTTCTGAAAAAATTCTTAAATGTAAGTGAACAAACGATCAAATATCCTTTGCAAATATTATTCAAATGGCGAATTAATTTAATTTAATTTTATTCGATAATTACGTTTATTTACTAGCGCTCGAATTACATGCTGCCTAATTTGGCAACACCGCTTGGCATCTTTTGCAATAGACCATTACGATACAGAATATCTTTCTTTAATTATCCTACATAATTAATGCCATGAAGCGATTTCAACATTTCATTTTATACACACAAATAGTCTAAATATCGCAATATTATTTGCTCGGTGCTTAACCACCTGTTAGGGCACTTTAATTAAAATTTTTATTTTGGTAAATTTTTTTTTACGAAATTTAACTTAAATTTAATTTACGCAATTTTTAAATAATAATTGAAAAAGTGGACGAATGATTTTTTATTATTTGTAATTACGTTTTTTTTTTTTAATACACCCTGTAGTACTTTTAATTTTGCAACAAAAAATTATCCAATTCAATGATTTTATTTTCTAAGCTTTATTTTTTATATGCAGTAATTAAAAATTTTTTTTTACGTATAGTCTTACCGCTAAAATCAAAAAATTGGTTGAACCATAAAATCGACACTTCAATATTACAATTTTAAAAAATCTTTAATTTAATTTTACAAATGTATTCTATTTAAAAATATATTTGGAGAAAAGGAGAGGCTTTGTAGAGATGGACTAACAAGTCGTATTATTAGACGCGGAGGTATTATGCAATTAGTTATAGAATGTCGTGAAAAAAGGTCTTGTAGTATTTTTTTATAGAAAAATATTATTGAAATTTTAATGATCGTATTGGCAGAACTGTCCAATAAAAAATGATTTTTTTTTTAAAACTAAGCTTTGGCATAAAAAAATCTGGTTTTGTTCCTTTTTTATTTGGATTTTTTGTTGTTTAAATTACACGTATAAAAATGAATTTTGATAGATGAAAAAATAACAACACCGCAACTTGTTATTTATAAATTTTTATTTCGTCCTGACCTGGCTTAAAAACAAAAAACATTTGAAATAAAAATGAAGAAAAGACACTCTCGTTGCTAAAACAATTTTTTATTAAATAAAATTGCGCAACGTAGTAATTTTTTTTTGCATACATATTTAATTAAGATTATATAAATATTTTTATTGAACCTTACCTTAAGAAAAAAATCAGAGTCAACTCATCAATGGTAATCCTTTTCAGCAATTAGCCAATATTTCGCTAATGAAAACACCCAATTTATTTGTTTCTTTAAACATTTCAATTTTTAAAAAATCATTTTTTCTGTACTTTTTTTACCAACAAAAACTCCGCACCGATTTTTGCCACACCAAACATTTTCTTATACAACGTACACACAATAAACTCTTCTTACAATCTCATTAACCGCAGTAGGCATCTTTTACGAAGAAATTAACCTCAACACTAACCATCACCGCGTGTCTTGCATAGTCTTAACGTCACATAGTAACTACTCTTCCGATATCCTCAAACATGCTACACTCTTCGTAACGGCCTACGCAGGAGAAAGTATATGTCCCACCTGCAAACTGTGTTCCTATCCTCGAGGCATGTCGGTCGATCTTATGGCTGGTTGATGATGATGATGATGATGACCAAATTGGCCAAAGAAAGGCCATTCGTCTGTTGGTGCGGATGTCTTTAGTTTGCGCTTTGGTTCGTTAAGAAGGGGCTTGTGTTTCGATTTTTTTCACGTTTTAATTGAGTCATTTATTTTTTCTGACAAATGATCTTCTCTATACTTTATACAGAGCGTTACGTAGAGAACTGTGTTTTTATAAACGTTCTTTTTTAACAAATTATTAATTCGTTTTCTTTTTCATTAAATTGTTAACCAACGAATTTTGCAAAACAAATTTAATAAGTTTATGTTTTCAAGTTTAATTTAATTAAATTTGTTATAATTTTTTTATAATGTACGCTATATAGCGCATATTTATATAAAATAAAAAAATTGACTCTAATTTGGAAATATTTAAGCAAATATTATCATACGTCTCTGTGTTGAACAAAGTAGTTAACTTAAGTCGTCAAACAGATATTGCACACTATGGACTATAATCCGCGTCTATCCGCTCAAGAAAATTATCTAGATATCTACAGGGTGCTACAGTTTAAGCAAAAAGTCACGTATGTTTTAAGAAAATTCCGTCGATACGTTAATTCTTTTTTCTAGCGCTCGAAAATGACGACTCTGTATATTTTATATATATTTTTTTGTTTCAATTGGTTTAAAAAACGCTTTGTTACCCTGACTTGACCTGATCTGACTTGACCTTATGAAAGATATAGAAATTGTGAAATTGAACCTGGAAGTTCTGTCTATTTTGATATTTATATTGTATTTATTAGTAGCAAATCGCTATATTAGCCTAACCAACCTTATATGACCTGACCTGACCTGACCTATACATAAGTTTGTAAGTGACGTCTGAAAATGACGTTTCTGTATATTTTGCAATTTGTAGAGTATTCGATAGTTTAAAAAAAAACCTTAATAACTTTATCTGACTTGACCAGACTTGATCTGACTCGATGATAGGTTTTGAAATGACATAAAACTGACAGTTCTGTACATTTCGATATTTGTAATGTATAAAAAAAAACTTCTGACCTGACCTTACTTTGCCTGACCTGACCTGACATGAGTTGTTCTGATAACACATTTAAAAATAACATCTGAAATAGACAGTTCTGTACATTTCGATATTTGTAATGTATATAAAAAAACTTCTGACCTGACCTTACTTTGCCTGACCTGATCTGACATGACTTATTTTGATGATACATTTAAAAATAACATCTGAAATAGACATTTCTGTACATTTCGATATTTGTAATGTATAAAAAAAAACTTCTGACCTGACCTTACTTAGCCTGACCTGACCTGACATGAGTTGTTCTGATAACACATTTAAAAATAACATCTGAAATAGACAGTTCTGTACATTTCGATATTTGTAATGTATATAAAAAAACTTCTGACCTGACCTTACTTTGCCTGACCTGATCTGACATGACTTATTTTGGTGATACATTTAAAAATAACATCTGAAATAGACAGTTCTGTACATTTCGATATTTGTAATGTATATAAAAAAACTTCTGACCTGAGCTTACTTAGCCTGACCTGACCTGACATGAGTTGTTCTGATAACACATTTAAAAATAACATCTGAAATAGACAGTTCTGTACATTTCGATATTTGTAATGTATATAAAAAAACTTCTGACCTGACCTTACTTTGCCTGACCTGATCTGACATGACTTATTTTGATGATACATTTAAAAATAACATCTGAAATAGACAGTTCTGTACATTTCGATATTTGTAATGTATAAAAAAAAACTTCTGACCTGACCTTACTTAGCCTGACCTGACCTGACATGAGTTGTTCTGATGATACATTTAAAAATAACATCTGAAATAGACAGTTCTGTACATTTCGATATTTGTAATGTATATAAAAAAACTTCTGACCTGACCTTACTTTGCCTGACCTGACCTGACATGAGTTGTTCTGATAACACATTTAAAAATAATATCTGAAATAGACAGTTCTGTACATTTCGATATTTGTAATGTATATAAAAAAACTTCTGACCTGAGCTTACTTAGCCTGACCTGACCTGACATGAGTTGTTCTGATAACACATTTAAAAATAACATCTGAAATAGACAGTTCTGTACATTTCGATATTTGTAATGTATATAAAAAAACTTCTGACCTGACCTTACTTAGCCTGACCTGACCTGACATGAGTTGTTCTGATGATACATTTAAAAATAACATCTGAAATAGACAGTTCTGTACATTTCGATATTTGTAATGTATATAAAAAAACTTCTGACCTGACCTTACTTTGCCTGACCTGACCTGACATGAGTTGTTCTGATAACACATTTAAAAATAACATCTGAAATAGACAGTTCTGTACATTTCGATATTTGTAATGTATATAAAAAAACTTCTGACCTGACCTTACTTAGCCTGACCTGACCTGACATGAGTTGTTCTAATAACACATTTAAAAATAACATCTGAAACTGACAGTTCTGTACATTTCGATATTTGTAATGTATAAAAAAAAACTTCTGACCTGACCTTACTTAGCCTAACCTGACCTGACATGAGTTGTTCTGATATCACATTTAAAAATAACATCCGAAACTGACAGTTCTGTACATTTCGATATTTGTAATGTATAAAAAAACACTTCTGACCTGACCTTACTTAGCCTGACCTGACCTGACATGAGTGGTTCTGATAACACATTTAAAAATAACATCTGAAACAGATAGTTCTGTACATTTCGATATTTGTAATGTATAAAAAAACACTTCTGACCTGACCTTACTTAGCCTGACCTGACCTGACATGAGTTGTTCTGATGATACATTTAAAAATAACATCTGAAACTGACAGTTCTGTACATTTCAGTATTTGCAACGTCTCTAAAAGTTAAAAAAGAACTTCTGACCTGACCTGAATTAGCTTGATCTAACATGACCTAACTTATCTGCAACTAATACTACACTTTATTCATTGTTTTACTTCTCGATCACTCGGTATAGTCTATATAATACAATTTTCCGTAGCCGAACGTATTCGTTTCTTCAATACGCTCTTCTACAGTTTTGTTTGTACAAAAAATCAGTAGATATTAACACAAAATAAGTAATTGCTTAAGACACTACTATATGTGTATGTACATGGTAAGTAAATTAGTACATACCGATAATTAATGACTTAAAAACATCATCAAAAACTGTTGAAAACATTTCTCGATTGCCAACTAATTTTGAAAGATTGCCAACCAAATTGACCAATTATTTTTTATGGATTTGTCCCCTTTTTCAATAAAAAAAAAGTCATCATCTACTAAAGGGGTTAAGCAAACATTGGCTTAATTAAAATATCTTTTCGCAATAAGTTTTATTTCGGAAATTGGTTTAAATATCGAAATTATTCGGACATTGCATTTGGAAAAGTTTGATTGTACAATATTAAATTTGAACACGATTCGGCATTGTATTAATTTTATGAAATATTTATCATTTTACATGCGACTATATCGAAATAATCCTTTTAAAACCCAAAAAGAAATTGTGTCGTTTTGTAAATTTGCATAAACTTTACAGATAAATTGATTATCATCAAATTTAAATCTTTTTTGCAAATCTGAAGTAACTGTCTCAGTTTTAGTCTGCGAAACATGTAGCTCCTATGGGATTCGAACCCGTGGCCGTGTATTTTTCAATTTTTTATCAACTGTTATTTATTAAAATAGACAAAATTATTACGAAAAATATATATTTTTACTTTACCTAATTTCAGCTCTTAACTGAGTCGTATTTATTCTAATAGATGGCCAAGAATTTTGGTAATTGATCGCATAATTACGATTTCCTTCACAGTGATTTCTTTAACGTGATTCTTACGTAAAAGACATTTACTCAAATGTTTGTTTCTAATAATATCGCATTTACGTATTATTTACGCCATTATTTCGACCATTGGCGTTTAATAACTTCCGCGATCTTAATGCCCATCATGGCAACAGTGCACTCGACATTGGCGCCGATTGGTTCTGGTATAACACTGGCGTCCACAATACGTAAATGGCGGATACCTGCAGAAAAAAAAAACACAAATAAATATTTGTAATAAATAACCCTGTAGTTCTTTTGTTCCTTAAATACCGGGTGATCAAGTTGTTTTTTTTTTACTTTAATTGACAGTAAAAAAAAATGGCATCATAAAAATTGAAATCGATTTAAAACGTAAATTTTAGATTTTGAATTTACCGTTGGCAATTTTTTTATAGCAACTTCTTAAAGATATATGACCTGATATTTGGACAGATCCTTAACCTATTTTCTTGACCAACAGCTGATCTGGCCAAGTCAGGTCAGATCATCTTTATAATACATTATGACCTGACATTTTGCGTAACTAAGACTTTTAATCACAAAAAAAAATCGCATTTGACACCAATTTTTCCAACAAATCATCCTTACCTTCCACCAGCAATTCCTCATTCACCACGACATCATCACACAGGTCACCATCCCCCATCTTGGCCGTGCCCACAACTTGGCCCATGGGTATAGCGACACTGCGAATATAACAATTCACGTACCGATCGGTTGTCACATTGTAATTCTTGCATTCGTCCAAGCGGAGGTCCAGGAGGCAAGCTTTATGCTCCATAGCCAACGGCTTCGTCTCAACCAAGGCCTGTACAAAATCGTACGCGGACACGAGCGAGTGGCAATCAGACGTTTGCGGATCCGACACGTAGTTACCTTTAATTACCGGCGGATTATCAGATTTGGCATTTTTAATGGTCAGTTCGCCAATTGATTCGGTTCGGATCAACGTTGGTATGAACACGATAATACCACGTTGGCAGTTGTGGTTTTTCAACGTATTTACCAAGCCGGGCTTGTACCCGAGCGATTCTACGAATGGGACGAACGTTTTGTCGTTCGGTTCGAAGAATTGGTGGTGTATTTTGATGTTCGGGGCGCTGTACGGGTCTTTTCTGGTGTTTATCGATCCGGTTATGGCATTTAAGCCCGTCCCTGATAGTTTGCCTTGCCTGTGGGCGAAGTAGTAATAGGCGGAATCTATTTCTTCGGCTGTTGTGTTTGTTTTCGCCTTGCAACTTGTTCGATCCACTTCCACGCCAACAAACATTGGCAGACCAATTTGGTCTCGGAAGTTTTTACCAACTGGCAAGTTGACCACAGGTGTTATACCCAATTGTTTTAATTGTTCCTCTGGCCCAAATCCGCTCAGCAAAAGTAGCTGCGCCGAATTTACGGCACCCGCACAAAGAATAACTTCCCTTTTCGCTTTGACATCGATCAATTTATCGTTAATTTGTACTTGAACGCCTGTAACCCGTCGATCTTTCGGTAGGCCAGTTCGAATTTTGGTGACCAAGCTATTCCTGGCCACGTACAAGTTCGGTCTGCACCGTGCCGGTCCCAAAAACGCTTTGGCGAAATTATTTCGCTGACCATTAACGATAGAACCAATGGAAGTCTTGAAACCCAATTCCTGTTCCGGGTATATGATCTTATCGTACGCCAATTCTTTAGCGGAATCGAAAATCACTTCGGCCCACGCATTATTTGACGTAAGATCGTTCAAAATGAGCTGGCCATCTGATCCGAGCAGAGCGCCCGTTGTTTGATCACCCTCGTATTTTTCCAACCGTTCGTAGTTTTGCAGAATATCGCGAACGGTCCATCCGTGGAAATGTTTCAAGTCCTCTTGACTTGCGCGCTCGTATTGTAAGTTGTTGATTGTGGAGGAGCCGCCCAACGCTTTGCCTTTGGTGAATTTGCAGGTTTTTTTCGCGGAGCCTTTGCAGAAATTGTCTGAGGAGCTAGTGAAGGTCCAGGTGTCTTCGCTCGATGCCAGCATTGGGTACAAGTAAGGTATCTAAATGGTTTTGACGAATGTTTGTCGAAATGAGTGATTTCCCCGAGATTTCAATTTTACCTCAGTGTTGGTGGACGGTGCATCTCCAGCCTCTAGCAAAAGTACGCTCCATTGTGGATTTTCGGTTAGTTTGTTTGCTAGAACGCAACCTCCAGGTCCAGCTCCGACTATAATAAAGTCAAAAGGTTTCTCGCTTCTCTAAAACATCAATTTATTTTTTAAATAAAACTGCTCTCCTACCAAAATTTAATGATATTCTTACCGCTAGCAATTCTGGACCATAATCATCTGGATAAACCTTCGAGCCCATATCATTGAATTTGTTTCTTTCAACAGTCAAGGCTGATAATATAGTTAAAAATATTCCGCTGAATGAGGTTGATAATGTTTGTGCACTTTGCAAAACAGCTGTTTCACAGGTCATTTAATTTTAATTTTAATTGTTTGTAGAATTTAGGAAAAATACACTAGAATTTTGTTTTGTTAAAAGTTAGAATTGGGAAATTTCGTTACAAAGTTATGTCAAACTGAAAGTTACAATTTGATTTCATTGTTAACGTGATGAATAAAAATATCGCTGTCAGTTGAGTTGAACAAAAAAAAGCACGTCGATTAAAAAATGTTTTATTTTCTTTAAAATTCTCAACAAATTGAACAAGCTTTAGATACCCTTCACCCTCATATTAGGTACCATCCAATTCCTACACATTTTCGATACAAATCACCAACAAAAAACATTTCTGTTACCATTCGAAGCTGATCCTAAATACCACCAAAGCCATCCACTTTAACTATGCGTCGCCCCCCCAATCCTCCTTGATCATATCGCTCGCCTTTTCCGCAATCATAATCGTGGGCGCGTTCGTATTCCCACCGACAATATACGGCATTACACTGGCATCGACTACCCTCAGATTCCGTACGCCCCTCACCCTCAACCTCGGGTCGACAACTGCCGTTGGGTCATTATCGGGGCCCATCTTGCACGTGCCCACCGGATGGTAGATCGTCATCGTGTAGTGGCGCGCTTGGCACGCGAAATACGCGTCGGATAGGAAGGGTAGGGCGTCGCACCCGGGGATGCGTAGTTGATTCACGCGGGCGTTGTAGCGCTTCATGATCGGGGTCTGGGAGATGGTGTAGCTGAACTTGAGGCCTTCGACCTGGACATTAAAAAATAAATAAAAATCTTTGTTTCGCTTTTTTTTTGGATTGGTGGACGTACCATCACATGTAAATCGTACGGATCGGAATAATAGTTTGGATAGATTAACACGTGGGATTTTGGATGGTTGTCCTTCAATTTTAGAAGCCCTCGACTTCTGGGCCTCAACAGCAACGGTATAATACTGAAGGCATCTTTATAAATGATATCCTCGAACACGGCTGTGTAAAAATCATCTGATAAACCAGCGGCTCTTTTGCTAAATAATCCGCCATCGGTATTGTCGGCATACGCCGCCATGAACAGTTGAATATCTGGAAAATCTTCCGATCTATTCGCATATTTCGTGTTAATAAAGCCCATAACTTCGCATTCCGGCAGCCAGTAGACGGGCCCTTGATGGTCCTGCGTGAACAAATCCACATTGTCCCTAGAAAAGATCTTGGGCAAGATAAATCCGACGCCATTCGCTTCGGCCGCATATTCGTTCAAGTCGTACAGGAATGTTAAGCCGCCCGTGGCCACGTGATCTTGTAAATTCCTGCCCACATACGGTGAGTCCACAATCGCATTTATGTCGTGCTCCTGTAAATGTTCCCGTGGCCCAACACCGGACAACATCAGCAACTGTGGAGTGTTCAATGAGCCAGCGCTCAGGATGACCTCTTTGCGCGCGTAGACTGTTTTCTTCACGCCGTGCTTCTTGATCTCCACACCGTACGCTCGATATGACCCCGGATCGATGACGACCTTATCGGCGTGCGTTAGAAGACTTACGTCGAAATTCGATCGGTCCGCGATGGGCCGCAAAAATGCTTTGGCGGTACTGCAGCGCAGGCCGTCCCTTAAGGTACCATGCGCCCGTGTAAAGCCGGTTTGGTGGGCGCCGTTCACGTCTCTGGTATCGTAGCCGAGTTCGCGGCCGGATTGTAGAAACCAACCGGCTGGAAACAAGTTACGTTGTCTGCAATTTTTAGTTGGTTTTTTGGAAGTTGAGGATTTTACCTAGCGGTGATATATATCTGAAGTACTCCACTGATAAGTACCCACCAGTACTGTGGTAACGATCTCCGATGTGTTGCGGAATTCGCATGTCCTCGGACTTTAAAAAATATGGAAAGACATCGTCCCACGCCCAACCGTTGTTGCCCAATTCCGCCCAGTGATCGTAGTCTCTTCTGTTGCCTTAGAAAGATAGAAAAAAACAATAGAAGCACTAGTGCGCTGGACCAACAAGTACGCATGCGCCCTCAATCAATAGTGAAGTCGACAATGATAGTCAATGCAATTTTTATAAAAAATATCGGTTTGTATACTGAAGATGGGCATTGTAAAAATAGCAACGTACCGAACTCTTCGTACCGAACTCACCCCGAATGTACAACATCGCATTCAAGACACTGCACCCGCCCAGCACCTTCCCCCGCGGCCAATTACACTGGCACCCCTTCATGCCCAGACAGTAGTACTGACTCGGCTCCGTGCGGAATTTCCAATCCAGCGGTGACTGTTGCAGCGCGGGAAACATAATCGGCATATCCGAGACGGTGAACTCGTCTGGGCCCGCTTCGATCAGCAACACCGTCCAGTCGCCGTTCTCCGTCAGTCGGTTGGCCAGTACTGCGCCCGCGCTTCCGCCGCCCACTACGATAAAGTCGTAGTGGGCGCGCAGATCGTGGATGGCCGTGTCGCGGACACGGTGGTCCTTGTCGAGGATATCGGGCCGCTCGTGCATCATCGTACTGTGCAGGTAGAGTAGGAAGCCCAGGCTGGGCGCGTACGTCAGGGCCATGCGCGTGAGCGAGTAGATGTTCATTGTGTGGTCGTGGGCCATTGTTTGGGCTGTCTTTTTGTCTCGGAAAAATTAAACAAACGGTTTTGTTCTAATGCAAATGCACTTTGTTGTACTATTGTTCGGTGTTTATCAAGTATTAACGACGGAAATCATTTCTAATTGCATATACCACGTAATAAGTTGCAATTTTTATTCATAAAACTATTTTAAACTACTTACAAAAAGGTGAAAAATTGGAATCTTCAATTTTTTTTTTAAATCTTAACATCTTACGAAAAATCTTGTTTGTTGTACTAGTTTTCTTAATAATTATTAATTCTTGTATATATAATTTTTATAATTAATATAATTACCTTTTTGTTTGTTTTTTTATCACAGAAATTAATAGTTACACGAAGCTAGTTTATTTGATACTAAATCAAATGTAGTTACTAATTTTTTTTTTTTTGCAGACTTGACTAAATTAAATGTGTCAACTTGATTCATTATTAAAGAATTTATTTCGTTACTATAAACTAATGCAATATATTTGTATATATATAATCTAATTTCATATTATTCGAAATTATTCAATAGAGATTTCACTTTTTTTTTTTTACGTTTAAAAATAATTGTAGAAATTTTATTATATTTTTTAATTTTCTATAAAATCTTACAATACAAGAAGAAATCAATTCTTTTGTAGAAATTTAGTATAGTTTTCTATTAAAATAAATGATTTTGCAAAAAAAAAATAATAAAATTATATTCGTTTAAAAATATATTTATATAGATCACAATATTTAATTAACTAATAAATATTTATACATAATTATTTTATAATAAATATTTGGTTTAATAATAGTATATTAAATAATCATATAATTTTAAATTACATATTTTTGTGTTAAATAATGTTTTATAATTTTAAATTTCGTTATCGTTCGAAATGAAAATACGTTCAAAGTACGTTTTTTGTTTCCGAATAGTATTCGCATAAAATTTTAGGATATATTATTGCATATTTTATCGAGTATTAGCGTCGCTTTTACGCACTAACTAGATTTTAGTTAGTTTCACTAACGAATATGAGCACAGATGAAAAATTCGCCCCCCTAAAAATCTTGTCTTCTCATTACTCAACTTCCATTCGAATTTTCAATTCTCACCCACCATTTCTACGTCGACCAAAAATTAGTACTTGGCACTCTTCATCCAGAACTCTTTAATCAGATCGGCGCCCTTCTCACCGATCATAATAATCGGCGCGTTCGTATTCGCACTGACCAGTTTCGGCATAATGCTGCCATCGATCACCCGCAATCCTTTCATCCCGTACACCCGCAGCTGGGGGTCCACGACCGCATCCCGATCCCAGAACGGGCCCATCTTGCACGTGCCCACCGGATGGTAGATCGTCACACTGTAATATCGGATCATGCACTCGTAGTACTCGCCCGAATATAGTCGGTACTGTGCGCAATCCGGGAACGGGATCATCTGGCTGCCATATTGTTTAAATGGGGCCGTCTGCGATAAACTAACAGCCACCTTCACGCCCTCCACTAACGTCTTCATATCGAAATCGTCGTCGAAGTAGTTGGGATATATCAGCGGATAATCGAACGGGTTTTTACTGCGCAGCTTGATGTGGCCTTTACTGCGCGGCCGCAACAGCATCGGTATGACACTCCACACGTCTTTGCTGTTGAATTCACCGAAGGCGCGGTTGTAGAAGGCGTCGGTGAGGCCGTGCGCCTTTTTCAATTGAGCCCCTCCGTCGGAATTCGTCGAACCCGAAATGAAATGGAACTCGATGTCGGGGTAGTCTTCGGAACTGTTGGCGTATTTGGTGTTGACGAATGCCACGCCCTCGACGCCCCCCATTATGGTCAGTGGGCCGTCGCCCAAGACGGCGTATTGCATCACCGGCTTCAAAGAGTAGACTCGGTCTAATGTAATAGACACTTCTTTGTTGACCAGAAAAGTGAGCCCGCCCAATCCGATATGGTCCTACAATCAATTTATACAAAATATAATTTCGGCGACGTTTTTTTATTAGTTAGATTGGTTGAAAATAACACGCCATCTATTAATCTCTTCATCTCCCTCCGAAAGCTATTCAACCCACACGTCCTCCACTATGCGAAGTCTAACACTTCTTCTATTCCTTTTTAATTTTCTTATAAACATGTCCCAATATATGCCTTCCCGAAATCTTGTTACATGTTCCTCTTCTACCAATGCTAAAATATCCTCCCCCATACGTCCTTTCTTCCCAAAACCACACTAACCTCCTCTCATCCTCTCTTCCACGTCATTTTCTAATAAACATGCACACGATCGTAGACCATTACCTCTTTATCCACCCACCTGTAAATTGTGTCCCACCTTCAAGTCTTGTATCAGCGGCACTTTCATCTCATCCAAGTGCCCTTTGGGCCCGATGCCGCTTAACATCAACAGTTGCGGTGTATTCACGGAACCAGCCGATAGGATCACCTCCTTCGCGGCTCGTATTCTATACAATTTACCATCGCGGAAAAACTCGACACCGAACGCCACTTTCGTGGTGGGATCTATCAGTACTTTACTAACATGCGCGTGCATGGCGACGTGAAGATTCTTCCGCAGCCTCACGGGACGCAAAAAGGCCTTGCCGGTGGAACAACGTGAGCCTCGACGGAGCGTGCCTTGGGCTACCATGAAGCCGGTTTGGTGTTCCCCATTGATATCTCTACGAAAAAGCAGGGTTTTTTTGGGCCCCTTCGAATTGTTCGATTCGAACCTCTTTACCGATTTATGTAGCCCAATTCCTGACCACCTTCGACGAAACTGGCAGCCAGTGGCGTGTGGTACGGTGCCTCGGATACGGTGAGAAATCCGCCCGCGCTGTGATATGGGGTTTGTGCTAGATATGGGTTTTGATTGTCTTCGCTCTTCTTGAAATAGTATAAGGCGTCCTTGTAGCCCCAGCCGGCATTGCCGAGGCTCTCCCAAATGTCGTAGTCTTTTTTATTGCCGCGTACGTAGAGCATGTAGTTCAGTACACTTGAGCCGCCAATGACTTTGCCTCTGGGCCAGTTGCATCTGCCATTGTTCATTGCTGCGATGGAAATGTCAAGGTATGAGCCTTCGTTTTCGCACCAGCTGTTTGAATTTCCTCAGCGAAATTAACGCTCCGAAACGCTTCGAAAGTAGCGGGTAATTTTGCTAGGCAATTAACAATTGTGTAGAAATGTTTAAAAACAAATGAAGAAATGGTAAGGTTGTAGGTTTTTTTTTATATATATAAAAAGTTCGCATATTTAATCCCAGGTTTCAGAATCTCTTAAGAGATTAAACTAATATTTCTAATGAAGGTGTCTCATGTTAAAATTTGCCTATTTAGTAAAAAAATAAATAATGAATGGGACATTTTCTAATAATGGGAAATGATCTGAGTATACTAAATCTGCACAACTAGTTTTGATGTGGGTTTAACAGTTTAGAAGACATCTTCAAAAAAAATTATACATGACGAGGGGGGTACCCCCTTTGATGCTTTTGGTAAAATTTAGACTTTCGAAAGTCTGTTATGATGTTTTTTTTTAAGTCAAATTTGATTTAAAGATTTGTAAACTGTAAATTTGATGGTTAATGATTATTTCAAAAGATTTTTAAATGTTCAATTATAAATCCACGACATTGAATTGCGATATTACCCAAGCAAGACTTTCCAGACGGTTCACTTTTATACTTCCAATCCAATTGGGACAATTGCAAATACGCCGCCATCAAGGGTATATCTGATATTTCCGTTTCATCTCCTCCTGCCTCCAATAAAAGCACATTCCAACCCGATATTTCGCTCAATCTATTCGCCACCACATTCCCTAATGAAAAAAAAACACATTAAACTTCACGAATCCTTCGAAATCCTTCAAAAATCTTCAAAATTCTTCATAAATCTTCAAAAATCTTTTGAAATCCGTGGAAATTCTTCAAAAATCTTTCGAAATCCTTGGAAATTTTTCAAAAATCTTTCGAAATCTTTGGAAGTTCTTCAAAAATCTTTCGAAATCTTTGGAAGTTCTTCATAAATCTTTCGAAATCTTTGGAAGTTCTTCAAAAATCTTTCGAAATCCTTGGAAATTCTTCAAAAATCTTTCGAAATCTTTGGAAGTTCTTCATAAATCTTTCGAAAATCCTTCGAAAAAACCACCACCTCCAATTTGGACAAACATGTTGACTTGGCTTGAACGATTTCCTCGTTATTTCTCCTCATTTTTTGTACCTGCTGATCCAGCTCCAACAATAATGAAATCGTATCGATCCAAGAGCAATTCTGATTCCATATCAATCGGTTTTGACTCCGGATCCATTTGTTCGTATTGGAAGAACGCGACCGCTGCCACAATGGCCGGTAGTAAGACAGCCATATTGGAGGCCGCTGCCGCCCCCAAGCCTAATATCGGCGCCGTTATATCACTCATAACTGAAACAAACAAAATTCTCATGTACAACACAATTTTTGTTGTTCCTTTCTTCATTTCTTCTCAATTGAAGAACTTGGAAATTTGTAAATCTCAAAATTGATTCCCGTATATAAATAAAAAAATAAAATTTCGTTTTTCAAAGCCTCCATGCCTTCAGAGCCTGCATTATTTTTTATTTTATAAATCCTTTCGAATATTTTTATCAATTCCCCCCCCCCCCCCCCCCAAAACTTACAACTAATAATTGTCATTTTTTTTAAGTTTAATATTTTTATTTATTTATGTCTAATTAAAATCTGAACTACAGATATCTACAAAAGCTTCGCAACAACTAAACATATTTTTAATTTATTTATTTCGTACTGAAATTGAATCAAGTCCTAATTGAAAATTCAGTCACATTTTGACTTTCACCATTCTGAATGGTCGTCGGTCGATCGGTTCTTTTTTGTAAGTGTACTTCAATATTTTTGCAATCAACGAATTTTAGCACGTGCCTTGAATTTTTATTTTGCAAATTATTTAATAAAATTTGTCAACCATCAATTAATTTTAAAACGCATCATCAATTTTTTTTTGGTCTAGAAGTTTAATCAGTCAATTTAAAAAAAGAAGCACCAAAATATTTTGTACTTTTTCGATTGGTTTTTTCTTTAATTTTTGCTAGTTTTAGAAATTAAAATATCTTTACTATTTAAAAAAGGTCTTGAAAAATATTCGTTCAGAGGGGGCGGGGGAAGTGTGTCTCTTCAACAAATAAAAAGTTTTAGGCGTACCTTTTCAAATCGAAAAATTCCGTTTTTCACAAAACTTATTGATTTAAAAAATCAATTTTTCAAAAAGGAAATTCTACATTTACCACCAAAAATAATTTTTTTATTTCACCAAACCACTTTTTCTCAACACCACATTTCATCTTTACCAACGATTACATTCACTTTAACATCAAATTCACCCACAATCGTAAACTAATCCAAAATTCCCCTCAAAAAAACCGAACTAGAAATATTAATTTTTGAAAGGTACTACTTCTCAGCAGTACTTTATTTAATCCGTTCTTAAATTCCAATCTTCAAAGCATCTCTTGCTCTATATCTTTCGACTTTAGAAGGCCACCCACAGTCTGGAATCGTCCGAGGTACTGCCATCACATCGGACCACCAACATCCTCCGCTTCAGCTCTTCCTCTACTCACCAGCTGATATGAGTTGGTACTGAAAATATACGTGTGGTACCTAGCTAGAAAACTTGACACTACTTACAGTTGTGAAGAAGTACCGAACGAACGGCAATCCATCTACAAAGACGTAGATCCGAATTGCAGAATTTCTTTTCCTTAGTATTGTGCTGGGTAGTACCGGAAAAGGACGAGTTGTTAGATAAATAAATAAAAAACTGAACTTGGTCGATTTTTTATTTTAAAAAAAGCGCAACTAAACAATTTAGCATCTACCATCTTCATTTGCGGTACTTATTCTTCATCTATAGCAGTACTTTTACAGTTAAATGCGTTGTTGAATGAAGCTACATATTACGGAAGAAGTATTACGAAAGTATTTCTGTCTTCTACCGTTTTGTTTGTCGTAAAATGACTTTGTCTTTTTCTAGAAGTCGCGTGGTACGATTTTAGATTAAAATTGGTACCATTGTACAGTTAGATGCTTCGTCGCTTAGGAATGTTGCTGTGGTACTTTCGTTTGATCCAATTGTATTTGTTGATTAGGTTATTCGTGATTTATTTGGATTTGATGATTTTTTGTTTTGGTACTACAGGGAAGAAATTATGTTGGTATCTTTAGATCTTGAAAATTAATTGCGAAAATTGATTTATTTTCATATAACATGATATAATCCATCAATGATCCATCAGCTGTCACCTGTCACGAAATAACAAATCTTTTCTTCCATCCCATCGCATATAGGTGGCTGTTGCGGATCAACGAAACGCATCTCCATCGTGGGCTCGTGGGCGTGGGCGTGGTGGCTCGTCACCGACGTGCAGCGCCTCTCCCTCGAGGTAATGACCCTAAATCCGATGTGCGACAGCGTGGAGACAGCCCAGGGCGTCCCGCTCACCGTCACCGGCGTCGCCCAATGCAAGATCATGAAAGCGGACGAACTACTGCACACGGCCAGTGAACAGTTCCTCGGGAAGAGTGTCAAGGAGATCAAAAGCACCATTTTGCAGACGCTAGAAGGACACCTCAGGGCGATATTGGGTGAGTGTTTTTTTTTTTTACAAATGACAAATGAATTCGTAAAGAAATTGAAATGTACATATTTGGTAGATGCTTTATTGTAGAAGAAATGGACATATCTTTAGTTATAGAAGGTGGGTAGAGGGGAAGACTTAGGAAGGTAGATACATGTTCGAATATACAAGAAGTCAGAGTGACTTTTGATATAATAATCCAGTGTCACGATTGAAATATATGAACTATTAGTGCGTATTAGAAATATATGAACTATTAGATCATATTATATTTGAAATATATGAACTATTAGTTCATATTCGAAATATATGAATTATTAGTTTAGATTTTTTAACGTTTTTAATCTAGTATCGTGATTGAAATATATGAACTATTAGTTTAGATTTTTTAAAGTTTTTAATCCAGTATCGTGATTGAAATATATGAACTATTAGTTCATATTCGAAATATATGAATTATTAGTTTAGATTTTTTAACGTTTTTAATCTAGTATCGTGATTGAAATATATGAACTATTAGTTCATATTCGAAATATATGAACTATTAGTTCATATTCGAAATATATGAATTATTAGTTTAGATTTTTTAACGTTTTTAATCTAGTATCGTGATTGAAATATATGAACTATTAGTTTAGATTTTTTAAAGTTTTTAATCCAGTATCGTGATTGAAATATATGAACTATTAGTTCATATTCGAAATATATGAATTATTAGTTTAGATTTTTTAACGTTTTTAATCTAGTATCGTGATTGAAATATATGAACTATTAGTTTAGATTTTTTAAAGTTTTTAATCCAGTATCGTGATTGAAATATATGAACTATTAGTTCATATTCGAAATATATGAATTATTAGTTTAGATTTTTTAACGTTTTTAATCTAGTATCGTGATTGAAATATATGAACTATTAGTTTAGATTTTTTAAAGTTTTTAATCCAGTATCGTGATTGAAATATATGAACTATTAGTTCATATTCGAAATATATGAATTATTAGTTTAGATTTTTTAACGTTTTTAATCTAGTATCGTGATTGAAATATATGAACTATTAGTTTAGATTTTTTAAAGTTTTTAATCCAGTATCGTGATTGAAATATATGAACTATTAGTTCATATTCGAAATATATGAATTATTAGTTTAGATTTTTTAACGTTTTTAATCTAGTATCGTGATTGAAATATATGAACTATTAGTTTAGATTTTTTAAAGTTTTTAATCCAGTATCGTGATTGAAATATATGAACTATTAGTTCATATTCGAAATATATGAATTATTAGTTTAGATTTTTTAACGTTTTTAATCTAGTATCGTGATTGAAATATATGAACTATTAGTTCATATTCGAAATATATGAACTATTAGTTCATATTCGAAATATATGAATTATTAGTTTAGATTTTTTAACGTTTTTAATCTAGTATCGTGATTGAAATATATGAACTATTAGTTTAGATTTTTTAAAGTTTTTAATCCAGTATCGTGATTGAAATATATGAACTATTAGTTCATATTCGAAATATATGAATTATTAGTTTAGATTTTTTAACGTTTTTAATCTAGTATCGTGATTGAAATATATGAACTATTAGTTTAGATTTTTTAAAGTTTTTAATCCAGTATCGTGATTGAAATATATGAACTATTAGTTCATATTCGAAATATATGAATTATTAGTTTAGATTTTTTAACGTTTTTAATCTAGTATCGTGATTGAAATATATGAACTATTAGTTCATATTCGAAATATATGAACTATTAGTTCATATTCGAAATATATGAATTATTAGTTTAGATTTTTTAACGTTTTTAATCTAGTATCGTGATTGAAATATATGAACTATTAGTTTAGATTTTTTAAAGTTTTTAATCCAGTATCGTGATTGAAATATATGAACTATTAGTTCATATTCGAAATATATGAATTATTAGTTTAGATTTTTTAACGTTTTTAATCTAGTATCGTGATTGAAATATATGAACTATTAGTTTAGATTTTTTAAAGTTTTTAATCCAGTATCGTGATTGAAATATATGAACTATTAGTTCATATTCGAAATATATGAATTATTAGTTTAGATTTTTTAACGTTTTTAATCTAGTATCGTGATTGAAATATATGAACTATTAGTTTAGATTTTTTAAAGTTTTTAATCCAGTATCGTGATTGAAATATATGAACTATTAGTTCATATTCGAAATATATGAATTATTAGTTTAGATTTTTTAACGTTTTTAATCTAGTATCGTGATTGAAATATATGAACTATTAGTTTAGATTTTTTAAAGTTTTTAATCCAGTATCGTGATTGAAATATATGAACTATTAGTTCATATTCGAAATATATGAATTATTAGTTTAGATTTTTTAACGTTTTTAATCTAGTATCGTGATTGAAATATATGAACTATTAGTTTAGATTTTTTAAAGTTTTTAATCCAGTATCGTGATTGAAATATATGAACTATTAGTTCATATTCGAAATATATGAATTATTAGTTTAGATTTTCAGATAGTTTCGTTAAAGTTAAAAATTTTTTTTAAGAAATTTTGAACAGCTTTAAGATGTAATTAAAAAAAAATGAATGTTGCTTTATCACATTTATCATATTTATAAAATTTCGCTTAAAATGTTTATTTCTTTAAAAAATTGATTAATATATATTCGCTGACAATATATTATTGCGTTATTGCATTACCAAGCATTTTTCACAATTTTTCCTGAATATGTAGCTAAGAAACTTCAAGGTCCAACCAATTGTACATTTGTTTATAAAACGACTCGTATTCATACGTAAATTTATTATAATTGCAATAAATTATGCTCTATCGTCCAACTAAATATAATGCATAGTTCGTGTAGAACTTGCTATATAATAATCTGGACAATAATACTGCAAACATCTAAATTATTTAATTGACTCCTTATTACATGATAAGTTTGACGCGAAGTATAGTTTTCGAGCAGCAAAATATAAAATAGTTTGCGAAAAACTGTTTGTCTTTGAAGCAAATAATTTCGAAATGTTTGCAATAATATTTTTTTTTGCAATAATAAATGAATTTGTTTCTATTTGGTGCTTTAAAAGTTGGACTAACAATCAGTGTAACTTATTTCGTTGTTAAAAGGTAATTACATAATTCTATTAAAAATAAAACGCATTTGTCTTTTCATAAGCAAATGAAATAAAAATTATAAATTCTGTTATATGTATAACGTACGTATATAGACTTAACATAACCTCACTATAAAGTGCAATATATTTTTCACTATCGCAGTTTGAACTATTATCTTTATGTCAAATATGCGCATAAACCGCAACTTCACTCTATTGCATTATTTTAGGAACGCTTACAGTAGAAGAAGTGTATCGCGATCGCGATCAATTCGCCGCCCTTGTGCGGGAAGTGGCCTCCCCAGATGTGGGCCGCATGGGCATCGAGATACTCTCGTTCACGATCAAGGACGTGTACGACAACGTGCAGTACCTGCAATCGCTGGGCAAGGCGCAAACTGCCATCGTTAAAAGAGACGCGGATTCTGGGGTGGCTGAAGCCAATCGCGATGCTGGCATAAGGGTGAGGTTATGTTCGATACCGTTTAAATGAAGAATATATATATATATATATTTATGTAAAAATAAGCGATATGTCAAAATAATTTGTTTATGTAGGAGTCGGAATGTCAAAAAACGGCGATGGATATAAAATATTCGACCGACACGAAAATCGAGGACAACTCTCGCATGTTTAAACTTCAAAAAGCGAATTTTGATCAGGAAATCAATACTGCTGTAAGCAACCTATTATAGTTAGTTAAAGAGTCCGCAATCCTAAAGACTGGTTGGAAACAGCACGCCATGCCGATCTATCCTGAGCTAATCCCTTCATCTCCCTATAGCTATTCATCTCAACGTCTTCAACTATCTGACTCACATACTCCAATCTAGGCCTACCTACCCCTCTCTTTCCCTCCACTCTACCTTCTATGATCAATTGCATAATCCCCCCATGCCTAAGAATATGCCCTACTAATCTGTCTCTCCTACGCTGTAACACTCTCCAGATACTTCTCTTCTCCCATACTAACTCTAGTACAGCTTCATTTGTTACTTTATCTTCCCAACCAATCCTCATCATCCTCCTATAACACCACATTTCAAGTGCTTCTAATCTACGCTTCTCTTCCTTTCCTATAGTCCACGCCTCACACCCGTACAGTGCTACACTCCAAACATATACCTTCAGTAATCTTTTTCTAATACCCAAGTCAATATTTGATCTTAAAATCTGTTCTTTTTCTACGAATGCCTTCCTACCCTGTGCTATCCTACACTTTATATCTACCTTGCTTCGATTATCTTTTGTGATTCTACTGCCTAAATAACAAAAATCTGACACTTCTTCGATTCTATTATCTCCTATTGTGATCCTCATTTTTCTGCTGCATTCCTTTTTGTCACACCTCACCACTTTAGTTTTACCTATATTTATTTTCATGTTAAAATCCCTAGTCAATACTGCCTGCATACCATTCAATACCCTTTCTAAATTCTTTTCGCTTTCTTCCAATATAGCTATATCGTCGGCGAATCTCAGCATATATATTTTCTCTCCCTGTACATTCACACCTACACTATACTCTTCTTTTACTTTGTTTATTGCATCTTCTATATATAGATTAAATAATAACGGTGAGAGTGTACATCCCTGCCGCACTCCCTTCCCTATTTTTGCTACCTCTTCTTCCCCCTCAATTCTAACTAAGGCAGTTTGGTGTTTATATAAATTAAAAATTATTCTCCTATCCTTATAATCTATACCCGTTTCTTTTAAAATTCTAAACATTATGTCCCAATCTACATTATCAAATGCCTTTTCTAAATCTACAAAAGCTATGCAAGTTACCTTTCCTACTATTTGTTTAGGTTTTTTTTGTTTGTTTGTTTCGATCGTTGTTTTTGTAGAAAGCCGAAGCTCAGTTAGCGTACGAACTGCAAGCGGCTAAGATTCGGCAGAAGATCCGCAACGAGGAGATCCAAATCGAGGTGGTGGAACGTCGCAAGCTAATCGAAGTGGAGGCGCAGGAGGTTATGCGCAAGGAGCGCGAATTGAACGCCACTGTACGGTTGCCGGCCGAAGCTGAGAGCTATCGTGTTCAAATGATTGCCGAAGGCAAGAGGTGAGATGTTATAAAAGTGACGTGATGTATTTTAGAATATATTCTTCAAAAAAAAATGAAGGAAATTGGTGTAATTAAATCAAAACATTTTTTTTTTATAACTTAGCTCAAAGTACAAGTGATCAAAAATATATTTTTTACCTTGTGAATTTTATTTCGCTATAGGGAATATTAAAAATTAAATGTGAATAGTTAAAAAATCATTTAAAATCTCACTTGATTGAAGAAAACAAAAAATGAAAAACAAAAATTGCAACCATTTCAAATCCAACAACTCATTTCGTAGAACTCAGACTGTGCAGGCTGCAAAGGCCGATAGTGAGAAGGTGAAACTAATTGGCGCTGCCGAAGCTGGCGCCATCTCTGCCATTGGTAAAGCTGAGGCAGAGCGCATGCGCCAGAAGGCGGCTGTATATCGACAATACGGCGACGCCGCCATTATGTCTATTATTTTAGAAGCCTTACCCAAGGTAAATTTTATTTAAAATTATGATTATTTATAATTTAAAGTAAACTTAAATTTATTTAATTTTTTCTTAACGACTTCAACATTATTATTATAATATATATAATATTATTATTATAACATTTTCAAAGCAACAAACACACATATTAACCAAATTCCCCACCAAAAATTAATTTTCCAGTTTTTTCACGAGTTTTTCTACTTTTTTTCCATTTGATGAACGGAAGCTCACTAAAAGTGATTTCTAGGACCGTTTTAGGCTATTTTAAGCACTTTAAATTTTAACCAAAATGGACCAAAAGTTGAAATTTTTCTAAGTGTCTAACTCTATGCATTTTCCGACTATTATCTCAACCCTTTCCAATTAAACCGAAATGCACTAAAAACGTTAGGCAATTTTCGGCAATTTTTAAACCTCGACCAAAATCGACCAAAAATCCATTTACAAACAACATATTTGTTCATGTCTCGTTGAAGATCGCGGCGGAAGTAGCCGCCCCCCTCGCCAAAACCGACGAGATCGTGTTGATCGGCGGCTCGGACAGCACAACGGCCGAGATTAGCCGCCTCATCGGCCAACTGCCGCCCGCTATTAACGCCCTAACCGGCGTTGACCTCGGCAAAGTGTTGGGCAAAATACCGGGGGCGATCGTGTCCGGTTCTGCCGCAGGGGGCGCTGGCGGTCCTACCCCAATTCAGGGCGGCACTCCCAGTGGCAGCACAGCAATCAGGGCGCAGTAAAAAAAATAAAAAATATATAATTGATTTTTTTTATTGAACTACTGATTTTTTTTTGTTTTTTTTTTTAGAAAATTTTAGAAGCAGCTGACACAAGGTAACTTTTTTATGATTTGTTTCAATTGATTTTTTATTTAAAAAAAATGAATTGATTTTTTTTATTTCTTGCTGTTGGAAAAAAAGTTTTTTTTTTTTAATTTCGTTTTTATTAGTAAATAATAATTGTGCCCCTAATATAAAATCTACTCTAAATATTAAGCGACAAAGGCTATTTTTATGAATGTACGCTATATTATATACAAATACTCTAAACTGCGATTTAAAAAAATTAAATAAAAACTCGATTTTTTTTAAATCTCCGAACTTAACTCACTTGTAAAACAAAAGATCTGCAACTCGTTTAACTAAACACAATATTGTGCTATTTCGCGATCATTTTAATTAAATAATAGACTAATTAATAATTAACCTTGTGGTGGATTTGTACAAAATTCGGTGTGATTTTTTTTTATTGTAAATGTAAATAGTTTATTTGATATTTTATGGACGTAGCTGTGTTCATAATTGGTTTAAATAACATATGTTTGAAAAAAAATGGAGGAAGGAACTAGAAATGTAACCGGAAATGTGTTCATGCATATTAATAATAAAAAAATCAAATCACCACATAGAAATAAAATAAAATAGTTAGGTGTTTGTATTTTCATTGTTTTAGGCGATGTGATATTATTTTTACTTAAAAAGTTTAAATCGACCAATAATCTCTTAGCAAAATTTTATAGCATTTTTTAAAACTAATTTCGTTAAAATATGCTTTATTTGAGATAAAAAAAACTGTTATTTAGCGCCTTGAAAAAAAAATTACCAAATGAAATTAAATGTTTTTAGTAGTTTTTCTTCATATATTTTTTTAAATTTCTGTTGAAGTTATGGTTACGAAAACAATTCCTTCCAACTACCGTTTAAAAAAAAACGCATTTTGATTCCTCAGGTTTTTCCAAAAATTCGTTTTTGTTGTATATTCCTATAGTGGACTTGTTAGATTTTGCTACCGCACACCTCATCATTTGTATTGTTAATTAAAAACATCAAAATAAAACGCACTCATTTACAACATTCTACCATTTTTTTTTTAATAACTAATATATTTTTAAATTTATTTAAACAACGCAAAGTGATAACTTTTCAAATTGTATTTTATTATAATCTCCGGTATTTTAATGGAGATTAAATAAATAAAATCTTAGAACTTGAAAGAAAAGTTGTCAACTTGTAAATTTATAAACAAAGTTTTTGTGATTTTTCTATATATTTTTTGCAAAATGAACTACGAATGCTGTGTTTAATAGTTTTTTAATGATTTATTGTTCGAAAATTAAATTTTACATTTCAGGCAAATTTTTCCAGTGTGACAAAAATGTGTTTAATTAAATAGAACAAAAAAATCTTTAACACTGTTCGAAAAAGAATCGACACGAAACAAAAAAAAAATATTACACGAATCGCTTTGTGAATCACCTTTATATTTCTATCCTCGAATCATTTTCGTTTGAAAATTGTATACCTGTTGAATTTATTCTATATATAAAAGATATATTTATTTTTGTCTACAAGTGTGTACAATCTTCCTCCGTGGAATGTAACATCTGGTCTTGTAGTTGCAAAAATAAATTGTATATTGTAAAATCCGGTTGTCTGTGTTCAGGCACATACCCAATTTTTTTTTTATAGATACCGAAGAAGTGCCCTCAAAGATTTACGTAGGTAGATGTAATTTTACGATATTTTAGGCGCTTGATGAATAATTTGTTTTAGGATTGTTGTAAATTGTTTAATGGTTTGACATGTTATAACTTCGAAATCACAAGTAAAATTCTTAGGTAAATTATTAATTTAAAAAGTTATCACCACGATGTTAAATAATAGTATAGAATATCACCCAATACCGTAACTTAAAGCATTAAGTAGCTAGGTGTACATTTCGAAGGCTGTGACCGCATCTTCAGTAGTATACGATTCGTGACAGAGGTATTTTATTTAGTTTTTATCTTGTGCTACTGAAGATGGGGGCATAGCCTTCGAAATGTACATCTAGCTACTTAATGCTTTAAGTTACAGTATTTGGGTGTTATTCTATAGTATTAAATTATTAATGTTAGCATAATATCATGTACTTAAGTATTACTTAAGTACTAATACTAAAGTACTTAGTACTAATATAAGTATTTTATTTCTATTTTATTATCATACCGTCGTTTTTATAGAAATATCGATAATTTTCATTAAAAATTCAATTTTATGTTTAGATTCATCGAAAAAGGTGACCATGACCAAGGGCGGATGCGAATGAAAAGATGCCAAAGTGGTATGATGTCCACATGTACGTATGGAGAGAAGTGGTGATGAACCTGCACGTGCCATTAGGGTACCAAGAGATCCAATGACGACATTCATTCGCAGTTGTTTCTGCAAAAATTTAATACAGTGAGTCTCCTTCGATAAAAGTTTAGTGTTAGAGGTACATCTTGGAATTTGATAAATTTATTTTTGCACTTTACACTTTTTTGACCTTTTTCTGCATTTTTTCTTATTGAACTGGATCTCACTAAAAAAACAACATTCTCTAGGACCATTTATAGTCGATTTAGGCTATTTTCCGCGCTTTTTTTATTTAAAAAATTGAAAAAAACTCGGAAAACCGGATAAAATTGGAAAAATCGGTACAAATCGATTTTTTTTGGGGAAAATTCCGTTTCGAGTGTATTTTAATTCGTTTACGAAAATTCAAAAAAATTCCTGCGTTCTTTGTATTTTTTCGTCGATTATATCTGAAAAATAAAAACTCAGCTAAACATAATAAAAAAATATTTCTAGGACCATTATCGTTATAGGCTTTTAATTTCTTTTTAATTTTTATTTAATTCAGTTTTAATTTTTCACCAAACTAGAAATTTTCTTACTATATACATTCTAGTGGCTATTTGAGTAGGCAACTGATGATACGACATCGCATCATGGATTGCCTACGATATACATATAAGCACGGGTATATGGATGGATAGTGACCAGTCCTGTCATGGCGGTCCGAGTACAGAACGATGCTTCTGAATTACTTTTATTGTTCGGTGAGAAAATAAAAGCGATTTAAAACTTTGAATTATTTGTTTAACGTTAGAAGTGTGATAGACTCTAAACGTACAAGTGTTTTATTCTGTTCGCTAGATCGTGGAGAAACACGTTCGAAAATTGTCGCTAGATTGATAATTCGGGAGCGTGCAGTTCTATAAAACAGCGGTGTTTTGCGAATGCATATTATTGCAAAAGTTGTGGCGGACGCTCGATCCTGCGAGACATGTAAGTTTAGGTGACTGTCCCGAGAATATACGCTGCTATATCCATGTGTACACTACCGCGTTAGTTAAACAGTCCGCAATCCTAAAGATTGGTTGGAAACAGCACGCCATGCCGATCTATCCTGAGCTAATCCCTTCATCTCCCTATAGCTATTCATCTCAACGTCTTCAACTATCTGACTCACATACTCCAATCTAGGCCTACCTACCCCTCTCTTTCCCTCCACTCTACCTTCTATGATCAATTGCATAATCCCCCCATGCCTAAGAATATGCCCTACTAATCTGTCTCTCCTACGCTGTAACACTCCAGATACTTCTCTTCTCCCCTACTAACTCTAGTACAGCTTCATTTGTTACTTTATCTTCCCAACCAATCCTCATCATCCTCCTATAACACCACATTTCTAATGCTTGTAATCTACGCTTCTCTTCCTTTCCTATAGTCCACGCCTCACACCCGTACAGTGCTACACTCCAAACATATACCTTCAGTAATCTTTTTCTAATACCCAAGTCAATATTTGATCTTAAAATCTGTTCTTTTTCTACGAATGCCTTCCTACCCTGTGCTATCCTACACTTTATATCTACTTTGCTTCGATTATCTTTTGTGATTCTACTGCCTAAATAACAAAAATCTGACACTTCTTCGATTCTATTATCTCCTATTGAGATCTTCATTTTTCTACTGCATTCCTTTTTGTCACACCTCATCACTTTAGTTTTACCTATATTTATTTTCATGTTAAAATCCCTAGTCAATACTGCCTGCATACCATTCAATACCCTTTCTAAATTCTTTTCGCTTTCTTCTAATATAGCTATATCGTCGGCGAATCTCAACATATATATTTTCTCTCCCTGTACATTCACACCTACACTATACTCTTCTTTTACTTTGTTTATTGCATCTTCTATATATAGATTAAATAATAACGGTGAGAGTGTACATCCCTGCCGAACTCCCTTCCCTATTTTTGCTACCTCTTCTTCCCCCTCAATTCTAACTAAGGCAGTTTGGTGTTTATATAAATTAAAAATTATTCTCCTATCCTTATAATCTATACCCGTTTCTTTTAAAATTCTAAACATTATGTCCCAATCTACATTATCAAATGCCTTTTCTAAATCTACAAAAGCTATGCAAGTTACCTTTCCTACCCTATTTCTTTTTTCTACTACCGTTCTTAGTGCTAGAATCGCCTCTCTCGTCCCTCTGATTTTCCTAAAACCAAACTGATCTTCTCCTAGCCTTTCCTCTACTTTATTTTCTAATCTCCTATAAATAATCTTTAACAATATCTTCGATGCATGTGATAGTAGGCTAATGGTCCTATAGTTCTCACACAATTTAGCTCCTATTTTCTTCGGCATTGTTACTATTCTACTACGCTGAAAATCCTGTGGTACTTCTCCCTTCTCATATATTTTACAAACTAACCTGTATAATCGCTCCTGCATTTTTTCCCCTGCGTGTTTTATTAATTCGGCTGGTATCATATCAATCCCCTCTGCTTTGTTATTCCGTAAATCATTTAATGCTCTATGAAACTCTGACCTAAGTATGCTAGGACCTAAGTCATCCTCATCTATCTGTTCCACATTTTCTAGCTCCTCCATGTCCTGCCTACCTTTATATAAATCTTCAAGATACTCCTTCCATCTTCTAGCTTTTTCCTTATTTTCTGTGAGTTCCTTACCCTGCTTATCACATATAATGTTACCCTTTGGTTTTACTTTAGAAAAATGTGACTTAATTTTCCTGTAGCCAAAATCTACTTTACCTCTTCTCATATCCTCCTCAATATCCTCACAGTTTCCTTTTATCCACTCTTCTTTCGCTAGCTTGCATTTCCTATTAATTAAGTTCCTTAGTTCCTTATATTTCTACCGCGTAATATACACGTATTCAATAGGCGTTATATATCTGACAATACCTCCCATCTTACGATTATATATTATCTCCTTTACATTTTTCGATTTTTTTAATTCATCGCCAAAATCGACGATTTTTCCATAGCTTTTGAATTTTTTTCGACGATTTCCGCGACTTTTTCCGATTGAATTTATTATTTTATTATAATTGTTTTTTTATAATTCTAATTTATTTGTAGATGATTGAACTGGAAAAGGGAAAACCAACAACTGGAACAATTCTATCCTGGACAAAGTGATACGATCAGACAAAATGTGGCCGATACGTAAGTATTACTTTTATATACGTACTTAATATATATAATTAGTATGTATGTTTTTGTTTTAGATTTTTCTAAATAAGTACCGGTTTAGTAAATAAAATTTCGTCTTTTAGGTTAGTTAAAGAGTCCGCAATCCTAAAGATTGGTTGGAAACAGCACGCCATGCCGATCTATCCTGAGCTAATCCCTTCATCTCCCTATAGCTATTCATCTCAACGTCTTCAACTATCTGACTCACATACTCCAATCTAGGCCTACCTACCCCTCTCTTTCCCTCCACCCTACCTTCTATGATCAATTGCATAATCTTTTAGGTAAAAAAAATAAATTTTAATTAATAAAATATTTAAAACTCGTCCAACCTTGGTTGACCTTGACCCACTTTAATCGAATTTGGCGTTTATTTGCCCCACTATTCGAAATTGGTGTATTTGTTTGATCTTGACGTTTGTCGATGATTTCCGCAAGTTATTCCGATTTTAAGGTATGCGCATTCGGAAGCCGCCCGTGGCGTTCAACATCTCCCTGCATACTTTAAATTTTTAAATCGACGAAAAATCGAAATATTTCAAATTTTCGCACTTTTTTCGACGATTTTTTCAACTTTTACCGTTTGAACCGGAAATCGGTAAAATAGAGTTTTAGGACGATTTATAGCCATTTTGCATTGTTTTGGGCAGCACTTGTTAAACTTTGACCAAAATCGCCAAAAAAATCGGGAATATTTCAAAGGTATATATACACCACTTTTTCACTTTTTTCGACGATAATTTCAACTTTTTCCGTTTGAACCGGAAATCAGTAAAATATTGTTTTAAGACGTTTTATAGTCATTTTGCATTGTTTTGGGCAGCACTTGTTAAACTTTGACCAAAATCGCCAAAAAAAATCGGGAATATTTCAAAGGTATATATACACCACTTTTTCACTTTTTTCGACGATAATTTCAACTTTTTCCGTTTGAACCGGAAATCAGTAAAATATTGTTTTAAGACGTTTTATAGTCATTTTGCATTGTTTTGGGCAGCACTTGTTAAACTTTGACCAAAATCGCCAAAAAAATCGGGAATATTTCAAAGGTATATATACACCACTTTTTCACTTTTTTCGACGAAAATTTCAACTTTTTCCGTTTGAACCGGAAATCAGTAAAATATTGTTTTAAGACGTTTTATAGTCATTTTGCATTGTTTTGGGCAGCACTTGTTAAACTTTGACCAAAATCGCCAAAAAAAATCGGGAATATTTCAAAGGTATATATACACCACTTTTTCACTTTTTTCGACGATAATTTCAACTTTTTCCGTTTGAACCGGAAATCAGTAAAATATTGTTTTAGGACGTTTTATAGTCATTTTGCATTGTTTTGGGCAGCACTTGTTAAACTTTGACCAAAATCGCCAAAAAAATCGGGAATATTTCAAAGGTATATATACACCACTTTTTCACGTTTTTCGACGATAATTTCAACTTTTTCCGTTTGAACCGGAAATCAGTAAAATATTGTTTTAAGACGTTTTATAGTCATTTTGCATAGTTTTGGGCAGCACTTGTTAAACTTTGACCAAAATCGCCAAAAAAAATCGGGAATATTTCAAAGGTATATATACACCACTTTTTCACTTTTTTCGACGATAATTTCAACTTTTTCCGTTTGAACCGGAAATCAGTAAAATATTGTTTTAAGACGTTTTATAGTCATTTTGCATTGTTTTGGGCAGCACTTGTTAAACTTTGACCAAAATCGCCAAAAAAAATCGGGAATATTTCAAAGGTATATATACACCACTTTTTCACTTTTTTCGACGATAATTTCAACTTTTTCCGTTTGAACCGGAAATCAGTAAAATATTGTTTTAGGACGTTTTATAGTCATTTTGCATTGTTTTGGGCAGCACTTGTTAAACTTTGACCAAAATCGCCAAAAAAATCGGGAATATTTCAAAGGTATATATACACCACTTTTTCACGTTTTTCGACGATAATTTCAACTTTTTCCGTTTGAACCGGAAATCAGTAAAATATTGTTTTAAGACGTTTTATAGTCATTTTGCATAGTTTTGGGCAGCACTTGTTAAACTTTGACCAAAATCGCCAAAAAAAATCGGGAATATTTCAAAGGTATATATACACCACTTTTTCACTTTTTTCGACGATAATTTCAACTTTTTCCGTTTGAACCGGAAATCAGTAAAATATTGTTTTAAGACGTTTTATAGTCATTTTGCATTGTTTTGGGCAGCACTTGTTAAACTTTGACCAAAATCGCCAAAAAAAATCGGGAATATTTCAAAGGTATATATACACCACTTTTTCACTTTTTTCGACGATAATTTCAACTTTTTCCGTTTGAACCGGAAATCAGTAAAATATTGTTTTAAGACGTTTTATAGTCATATTTCAGAATTTTTTAATCCATCGCGAAAATCGACGATTTTTCCATACTATAGCCTTCAACTTTTTTTCGATGATTTCCGCGACTTTCTCCGATTGAACCGGAACTTAGTAAAAACGTTAGCTAGGACCATTTATAGTCGTTCTAGCCTATTTTCAGAATTTTTTAATCCATCGCGAAAATCGACGATTTTTCCATACTATAGCCTTCAACTTTTTTTCGATGATTTCCGCGACTTTCTCCGATTGAACCGGAACTTAGTAAAAACGTTAGCTAGGACCATTTATAGTCGTTCTAGCCTATTTTCAGAATTTTTTAATCCATCGCGAAAATCGACGATTTTTCCATACTATAGCCTTCAACTTTTTTTCGATGATTTCCGCGACTTTCTCCGATTGAACCGGAACTTAGTAAAAACGTTAGCTAGGACCATTTATAGTCGTTCTAGCCTATTTTCAGAATTTTTTAATCCATCGCGAAAATCGACGATTTTTCCATACTATAGCCTTCAACTTTTTTTCGACGATTTCCGCAACTTTCTCCGATTGAACCGGAACTTAGTAAAAACGTTAGCTAGGACCATTTATAGTCGTTCTAGCCTATTTTCAGAATTTTTTAATCCATCGCGAAAATCGACGATTTTTCCATACTATAGCCTTCAACTTTTTTTCGAAGATTTCCGCGACTTTCTCCGATTGAACCGGAACTTAGTAAAAACGTTAGCTAGGACCATTTATAGTCGTTCTAGCCTATTTTCAGAATTTTTTAATCCATCGCGAAAATCGACGATTTTTCCATACTATAGCCTTCAACTTTTTTTCGACGATTTCCGCAACTTTCTCCGATTGAACCGGAACTTAGTAAAAACGTTAGCTAGGACCATTTATAGTCGTTCTAGCCTATTTTCAGAATTTTTTAATCCATCGCGAAAATCGACGATTTTTCCATACTATAGCCTTCAACTTTTTTTCGACGATTTCCGCAACTTTCTCCGATTGAACCGGAACTTAGTAAAAACGTTAGCTAGGACCATTTATAGTCGTTCTAGCCTATTTTCAGAATTTTTTAATCCATCGCGAAAATCGACGATTTTTCCATACTATAGCCTTCAACTTTTTTTCGATGATTTCCGCGACTTTCTCCGATTGAACCGGAACTTAGTAAAAACGTTAGCTAGGACCATTTATAGTCGTTCTAGCCTATTTTCAGAATTTTTTAATCCATCGCGAAAATCGACGATTTTTCCATACTATAGCCTTCAACTTTTTTTCGACGATTTCCGCAACTTTCTCCGATTGAACCGGAACTTAGTAAAAACGTTAGCTAGGACCATTTATAGTCGTTCTAGCCTATTTTCAGAATTTTTTAATCCATCGCGAAAATCGACGATTTTTCCATACTATAGCCTTCAACTTTTTTTCGACGATTTCCGCGACTTTCTCCGATTGAACCGGAACTTAGTAAAAACGTTAGCTAGGACCATTTATAGTCGTTCTAGCCTATTTTCAGAATTTTTTAATCCATCGCGAAAATCGACGATTTTTCCATACTATAGCCTTCAACTTTTTTTCGATGATTTCCGCGACTTTCTCCGATTGAACCGGAACTTAGTAAAAACGTTAGCTAGGACCATTTATAGTCGTTCTAGCCTATTTTCAGAATTTTTTAATCCATCGCGAAAATCGACGATTTTTCCATACTATAGCCTTCAACTTTTTTTCGACGATTTCCGCAACTTTCTCCGATTGAACCGGAACTTAGTAAAAACGTTAGCTAGGACCATTTATAGTCGTTCTAGCCTATTTTCAGAATTTTTTAATCCATCGCGAAAATCGACGATTTTTCCATACTATAGCCTTCAACTTTTTTTCGACGATTTCCGCAACTTTCTCCGATTGAACCGGAACTTAGTAAAAACGTTAGCTAGGACCATTTATAGTCGTTCTAGCCTATTTTCAGAATTTTTTAATCCATCGCGAAAATCGACGATTTTTCCATACTATAGCCTTCAACTTTTTTTCGACGATTTCCGCGACTTTCTCCGATTGAACCGGAACTTAGTAAAAACGTTAGCTAGGACCATTTATAGTCGTTCTAGCCTATTTTCAGAATTTTTTAATCCATCGCGAAAATCGACGATTTTTCCATACTATAGCCTTCAACTTTTTTTCGATGATTTCCGCGACTTTCTCCGATTGAACCGGAACTTAGTAAAAACGTTAGCTAGGACCATTTATAGTCGTTCTAGCCTATTTTCAGAATTTTTTAATCCATCGCGAAAATCGACGATTTTTCCATACTATAGCCTTCAACTTTTTTTCGACGATTTCCGCAACTTTCTCCGATTGAACCGGAACTTAGTAAAAACGTTAGCTAGGACCATTTATAGTCGTTCTAGCCTATTTTCAGAATTTTTTAATCCATCGCGAAAATCGACGATTTTTCCATACTATAGCCTTCAACTTTTTTTCGAAGATTTCCGCGACTTTCTCCGATTGAACCGGAACTTAGTAAAAACGTTAGCTAGGACCATTTATAGTCGTTCTAGCCTATTTTCAGAATTTTTTAATCCATCGCGAAAATCGACGATTTTTCCATACTATAGCCTTCAACTTTTTTTCGACGATTTCCGCAACTTTCTCCGATTGAACCGGAACTTAGTAAAAACGTTAGCTAGGACCATTTATAGTCGTTCTAGCCTATTTTCAGAATTTTTTAATCCATCGCGAAAATCGACGATTTTTCCATACTATAGCCTTCAACTTTTTTTCGACGATTTCCGCAACTTTCTCCGATTGAACCGGAACTTAGTAAAAACGTTAGCTAGGACCATTTATAGTCGTTCTAGCCTATTTTCAGAATTTTTTAATCCATCGCGAAAATCGACGATTTTTCCATACTATAGCCTTCAACTTTTTTTCGATGATTTCCGCGACTTTCTCCGATTGAACCGGAACTTAGTAAAAACGTTAGCTAGGACCATTTATAGTCGTTCTAGCCTATTTTCAGAATTTTTTAATCCATCGCGAAAATCGACGATTTTTCCATACTATAGCCTTCAACTTTTTTTCGACGATTTCCGCAACTTTCTCCGATTGAACCGGAACTTAGTAAAAACGTTAGCTAGGACCATTTATAGTCGTTCTAGCCTATTTTCAGAATTTTTTAATCCATCGCGAAAATCGACGATTTTTCCATACTATAGCCTTCAACTTTTTTTCGATGATTTCCGCGACTTTCTCCGATTGAACCGGAACTTAGTAAAAACGTTAGCTAGGACCATTTATAGTCGTTCTAGCCTATTTTCAGAATTTTTTAATCCATCGCGAAAATCGACGATTTTTCCATACTATAGCCTTCAACTTTTTTTCGACGATTTCCGCAACTTTCTCCGATTGAACCGGAACTTAGTAAAAACGTTAGCTAGGACCATTTATAGTCGTTCTAGCCTATTTTCAGAATTTTTTAATCCATCGCGAAAATCGACGATTTTTCCATACTATAGCCTTCAACTTTTTTTCGACGATTTCCGCGACTTTCTCCGATTGAACCGGAACTTAGTAAAAACGTTAGCTAGGACCATTTATAGTCGTTCTAGCCTATTTTCAGAATTTTTTAATCCATCGCGAAAATCGACGATTTTTCCATACTATAGCCTTCAACTTTTTTTCGATGATTTCCGCGACTTTCTCCGATTGAACCGGAACTTAGTAAAAACGTTAGCTAGGACCATTTATAGTCGTTCTAGCCTATTTTCAGAATTTTTTAATCCATCGCGAAAATCGACGATTTTTCCATACTATAGCCTTCAACTTTTTTTCGACGATTTCCGCGACTTTCTCCGATTGAACCGGAACTTAGTAAAAACGTTAGCTAGGACCATTTATAGTCGTTCTAGCCTATTTTCAGAATTTTTTAATCCATCGCGAAAATCGACGATTTTTCCATACTATAGCCTTCAACTTTTTTTCGATGATTTCCGCGACTTTCTCCGATTGAACCGGAACTTAGTAAAAACGTTAGCTAGGACCATTTATAGTCGTTCTAGCCTATTTTCAGAATTTTTTAATCCATCGCGAAAATCGACGATTTTTCCATACTATAGCCTTCAACTTTTTTTCGATGATTTCCGCGACTTTCTCCGATTGAACCGGAACTTAGTAAAAACGTTAGCTAGGACCATTTATAGTCGTTCTAGCCTATTTTCAGAATTTTTTAATCCATCGCGAAAATCGACGATTTTTCCATACTATAGCCTTCAACTTTTTTTCGACGATTTCCGCAACTTTCTCCGATTGAACCGGAACTTAGTAAAAACGTTAGCTAGGACCATTTATAGTCGTTCTAGCCTATTTTCAGAATTTTTTAATCCATCGCGAAAATCGACGATTTTTCCATACTATAGCCTTCAACTTTTTTTCGACGATTTCCGCGACTTTCTCCGATTGAACCGGAACTTAGTAAAAACGTTAGCTAGGACCATTTATAGTCGTTCTAGCCTATTTTCAGAATTTTTTAATCCATCGCGAAAATCGACGATTTTTCCATACTATAGCCTTCAACTTTTTTTCGATGATTTCCGCGACTTTCTCCGATTGAACCGGAACTTAGTAAAAACGTTAGCTAGGACCATTTATAGTCGTTCTAGCCTATTTTCAGAATTTTTTAATCCATCGCGAAAATCGACGATTTTTCCATACTATAGCCTTCAACTTTTTTTCGACGATTTCCGCAACTTTCTCCGATTGAACCGGAACTTAGTAAAAACGTTAGCTAGGACCATTTATAGTCGTTCTAGCCTATTTTCAGAATTTTTTAATCCATCGCGAAAATCGACGATTTTTCCATACTATAGCCTTCAACTTTTTTTCGACGATTTCCGCAACTTTCTCCGATTGAACCGGAACTTAGTAAAAACGTTAGCTAGGACCATTTATAGTCGTTCTAGCCTATTTTCAGAATTTTTTAATCCATCGCGAAAATCGACGATTTTTCCATACTATAGCCTTCAACTTTTTTTCGATGATTTCCGCGACTTTCTCCGATTGAACCGGAACTTAGTAAAAACGTTAGCTAGGACCATTTATAGTCGTTCTAGCCTATTTTCAGAATTTTTTAATCCATCGCGAAAATCGACGATTTTTCCATACTATAGCCTTCAACTTTTTTTCGACGATTTCCGCAACTTTCTCCGATTGAACCGGAACTTAGTAAAAACGTTAGCTAGGACCATTTATAGTCGTTCTAGCCTATTTTCAGAATTTTTTAATCCATCGCGAAAATCGACGATTTTTCCATACTATAGCCTTCAACTTTTTTTCGACGATTTCCGCGACTTTCTCCGATTGAACCGGAACTTAGTAAAAACGTTAGCTAGGACCATTTATAGTCGTTCTAGCCTATTTTCAGAATTTTTTAATCCATCGCGAAAATCGACGATTTTTCCATACTATAGCCTTCAACTTTTTTTCGATGATTTCCGCGACTTTCTCCGATTGAACCGGAACTTAGTAAAAACGTTAGCTAGGACCATTTATAGTCGTTCTAGCCTATTTTCAGAATTTTTTAATCCATCGCGAAAATCGACGATTTTTCCATACTATAGCCTTCAACTTTTTTTCGACGATTTCCGCAACTTTCTCCGATTGAACCGGAACTTAGTAAAAACGTTAGCTAGGACCATTTATAGTCGTTCTAGCCTATTTTCAGAATTTTTTAATCCATCGCGAAAATCGACGATTTTTCCATACTATAGCCTTCAACTTTTTTTCGACGATTTCCGCAACTTTCTCCGATTGAACCGGAACTTAGTAAAAACGTTAGCTAGGACCATTTATAGTCGTTCTAGCCTATTTTCAGAATTTTTTAATCCATCGCGAAAATCGACGATTTTTCCATACTATAGCCTTCAACTTTTTTTCGACGATTTCCGCGACTTTCTCCGATTGAACCGGAACTTAGTAAAAACGTTAGCTAGGACCATTTATAGTCGTTCTAGCCTATTTTCAGAATTTTTTAATCCATCGCGAAAATCGACGATTTTTCCATACTATAGCCTTCAACTTTTTTTCGATGATTTCCGCGACTTTCTCCGATTGAACCGGAACTTAGTAAAAACGTTAGCTAGGACCATTTATAGTCGTTCTAGCCTATTTTCAGAATTTTTTAATCCATCGCGAAAATCGACGATTTTTCCATACTATAGCCTTCAACTTTTTTTCGACGATTTCCGCAACTTTCTCCGATTGAACCGGAACTTAGTAAAAACGTTAGCTAGGACCATTTATAGTCGTTCTAGCCTATTTTCAGAATTTTTTAATCCATCGCGAAAATCGACGATTTTTCCATACTATAGCCTTCAACTTTTTTTCGACGATTTCCGCAACTTTCTCCGATTGAACCGGAACTTAGTAAAAACGTTAGCTAGGACCATTTATAGTCGTTCTAGCCTATTTTCAGAATTTTTTAATCCATCGCGAAAATCGACGATTTTTCCATACTATAGCCTTCAACTTTTTTTCGATGATTTCCGCGACTTTCTCCGATTGAACCGGAACTTAGTAAAAACGTTAGCTAGGACCATTTATAGTCGTTCTAGCCTATTTTCAGAATTTTTTAATCCATCGCGAAAATCGACGATTTTTCCATACTATAGCCTTCAACTTTTTTTCGACGATTTCCGCAACTTTCTCCGATTGAACCGGAACTTAGTAAAAACGTTAGCTAGGACCATTTATAGTCGTTCTAGCCTATTTTCAGAATTTTTTAATCCATCGCGAAAATCGACGATTTTTCCATACTATAGCCTTCAACTTTTTTTCGACGATTTCCGCGACTTTCTCCGATTGAACCGGAACTTAGTAAAAACGTTAGCTAGGACCATTTATAGTCGTTCTAGCCTATTTTCAGAATTTTTTAATCCATCGCGAAAATCGACGATTTTTCCATACTATAGCCTTCAACTTTTTTTCGATGATTTCCGCGACTTTCTCCGATTGAACCGGAACTTAGTAAAAACGTTAGCTAGGACCATTTATAGTCGTTCTAGCCTATTTTCAGAATTTTTTAATCCATCGCGAAAATCGACGATTTTTCCATACTATAGCCTTCAACTTTTTTTCGACGATTTCCGCAACTTTCTCCGATTGAACCGGAACTTAGTAAAAACGTTAGCTAGGACCATTTATAGTCGTTCTAGCCTATTTTCAGAATTTTTTAATCCATCGCGAAAATCGACGATTTTTCCATACTATAGCCTTCAACTTTTTTTCGACGATTTCCGCAACTTTCTCCGATTGAACCGGAACTTAGTAAAAACGTTAGCTAGGACCATTTATAGTCGTTCTAGCCTATTTTCAGAATTTTTTAATCCATCGCGAAAATCGACGATTTTTCCATACTATAGCCTTCAACTTTTTTTCGACGATTTCCGCGACTTTCTCCGATTGAACCGGAACTTAGTAAAAACGTTAGCTAGGACCATTTATAGTCGTTCTAGCCTATTTTCAGAATTTTTTAATCCATCGCGAAAATCGACGATTTTTCCATACTATAGCCTTCAACTTTTTTTCGATGATTTCCGCGACTTTCTCCGATTGAACCGGAACTTAGTAAAAACGTTAGCTAGGACCATTTATAGTCGTTCTAGCCTATTTTCAGAATTTTTTAATCCATCGCGAAAATCGACGATTTTTCCATACTATAGCCTTCAACTTTTTTTCGACGATTTCCGCAACTTTCTCCGATTGAACCGGAACTTAGTAAAAACGTTAGCTAGGACCATTTATAGTCGTTCTAGCCTATTTTCAGAATTTTTTAATCCATCGCGAAAATCGACGATTTTTCCATACTATAGCCTTCAACTTTTTTTCGACGATTTCCGCAACTTTCTCCGATTGAACCGGAACTTAGTAAAAACGTTAGCTAGGACCATTTATAGTCGTTCTAGCCTATTTTCAGAATTTTTTAATCCATCGCGAAAATCGACGATTTTTCCATACTATAGCCTTCAACTTTTTTTCGACGATTTCCGCGACTTTCTCCGATTGAACCGGAACTTAGTAAAAACGTTAGCTAGGACCATTTATAGTCGTTCTAGCCTATTTTCAGAATTTTTTAATCCATCGCGAAAATCGACGATTTTTCCATACTATAGCCTTCAACTTTTTTTCGATGATTTCCGCGACTTTCTCCGATTGAACCGGAACTTAGTAAAAACGTTAGCTAGGACCATTTATAGTCGTTCTAGCCTATTTTCAGAATTTTTTAATCCATCGCGAAAATCGACGATTTTTCCATACTATAGCCTTCAACTTTTTTTCGATGATTTCCGCGACTTTCTCCGATTGAACCGGAACTTAGTAAAAACGTTAGCTAGGACCATTTATAGTCGTTCTAGCCTATTTTCAGAATTTTTTAATCCATCGCGAAAATCGACGATTTTTCCATACTATAGCCTTCAACTTTTTTTCGATGATTTCCGCGACTTTCTCCGATTGAACCGGAACTTAGTAAAAACGTTAGCTAGGACCATTTATAGTCGTTCTAGCCTATTTTCAGAATTTTTTAATCCATCGCGAAAATCGACGATTTTTCCATACTATAGCCTTCAACTTTTTTTCGATGATTTCCGCGACTTTCTCCGATTGAACCGGAACTTAGTAAAAACGTTAGCTAGGACCATTTATAGTCGTTCTAGCCTATTTTCAGAATTTTTTAATCCATCGCGAAAATCGACGATTTTTCCATACTATAGCCTTCAACTTTTTTTCGATGATTTCCGCGACTTTCTCCGATTGAACCGGAACTTAGTAAAAACGTTAGCTAGGACCATTTATAGTCGTTCTAGCCTATTTTCAGAATTTTTTAATCCATCGCGAAAATCGACGATTTTTCCATACTATAGCCTTCAACTTTTTTTCGACGATTTCCGCGACTTTCTCCGATTGAACCGGAACTTAGTAAAAACGTTAGCTAGGACCATTTATAGTCGTTCTAGCCTATTTTCAGAATTTTTTAATCCATCGCGAAAATCGACGATTTTTCCATACTATAGCCTTCAACTTTTTTTCGATGATTTCCGCAACTTTCTCCGATTGAACCGGAACTTAGTAAAAACGTTAGCTAGGACCATTTATAGTCGTTCTAGCCTATTTTCAGAATTTTTTAATCCATCGCGAAAATCGACGATTTTTCTTTCAACTTTTTTTCGACGAATATTTTAATATTAATATTTAATATTTGGGGAGATAGGGCTCAATAAGTCATCATTTTCTACAAATATCTGTAATTTTTCAATAATTCCACATAGTTATGTTATGTCGAATTATTTTAAAATTAATAATTCCAGTTGGAGTTATTACACATTTATTGTTTAAGAGGATGATAACTTACGGGGCGAACAGCCCTTGTATTGCCTCGTAGTGATTTTCATTGTATTTTCAGTGTATTTGTATCTTTATATATTTTTTAACCTATCTTGTTGACCTTGACCCACTTTATTCGAATTTGGTGTTTTTATTTGACCTCCATTTGACCTTGAACGACCTTGTTTGACTTTGACCCACTTTACTCGGATTTTGGTGTTTTTTATTTGACCTCTATTTGACCTTGAACGACCTTGTTTGACCTTGACCCATTTCACTCGGATTTTGGTGTTTTTATTTGACCTCTATTTGACCTTGAACCACCTTGTTTGCCCTTGAACGACCTTGTTTGACCTTGACCCACTTTACTCGAACGTTGGTGTTTTTATTTGACCTCTATTTGACCTTGAACGACCTTATTTGCCCCTGTACGACCTTGTTTGACCTTGACCCACTTTACACGAATTTTGGTGTTTTTATTTGACCTTGTTTGCCCTTGAACGACCTTGTTCGACCTTGACCCACTTTATTTGAATTGGGTGTTTTTATTTGACCTCTATATGACCTTGAACGACCTTGTTTGCCCTTGTACGACCTTGCTTGACCTTGACCCACTTTACACGAATTTTGGTGTTTTTATTTGACCTTGAACGACCTTGTTTGCCCTTGAACGACCTTGTTTGACCGCGACCCACTTTATTCGAATTTGGTGTTTTTATTTGATCTTGTTTTTTTTAGAGTAAATTGGTTACCTATTTTTAAAAATCAGACTCAAAAAGGCATATTCGAAATTTTTAGTTTGTAACGGTTTATATATATATATATATATAATAACATACATGTTTAAATAAAAAGAAAATATGTTCATTTCTTACTTTTTTCGACGATTTCCGCGACTTTCTCCGATTGAACCGGAACTTAGTAAAAACGTTAGCTAGGACCATTTATAGTCGTTCTAGCCAATTTTTGGAATTTTTTAATTCATCGCGAAAATCGACGATTTTTCCATACTATAGCCTTCAACTTTCCGCGACATTTTCCGATTGATTTAAAAAATAATAATAATAATATTTAAAAAAATTTTTTATCATTATTCTTATTTATTTGTAGATGATTAACCGGAAAAGGGAAAACCAACAACCGGAACCATTCTATCCTGGACAAAGTGATACGATCAGACAAAATGTGGCCGATACGTAAGTATTACTTTTATATACGTACTTAATATATATACTTAGTATGTATGTCTTTGTTTTAGATTTTTCTAAATAAGCATAGGTTTAGTAAATAAATCAACTGTATTTGTTAATAATGAAAAAAATTATTAACTAAATTATCATTACATCGTCTTTTATGTAAAAAAATAAAATTGTAATTAATAAAATATTTAAAACTCGTCCAACCTACCTACTTTATTTGACATTGAACGACCTTGGTTGACCTTGACCCACTTTAATTGAAATTGGTGCCTATTTGACCCCTATTTAACCTCGACCCACTATTCGAAATTGGTGTTTTTGTTTGACCTTGACGTTTTTCGACGATTTCCGCAAGTTTTTCCGATTTTAAGGTATGCGCATCCGGAAGCCCCCCGTGGCGTACGATGGCCCCGTTCAACATCTCCCTGCATACTGCCATATTACAATCTGTAATAAAAATGTAATAATTTTTTTTTCAAAATCCGGTTCAATTTTTTTTGAGAAAAAGCCCGCATTCCTTTGATCCTGCTATAAAATTGTATAATTGTAAATTATAAATACTATAATTGTATACTTTGTAAATTCGTCACTACGACGTTAAATAATTATATAAAACGTCACCCAAATACCATAACACAAAGCATTTAATAGCTAGATGCGCATATCGGAGGCTATGCCCCCATCTTCAGTTCAATCGGAACTAGCTAAAAACCGTTTATGGCCATTTAAAAAAGATATTTCATTTCTTTCGTAATTATTAACAATCATTAATAATCAAATATTTACAATTTTCGTGATTCAGTTGAAGACCCGAGTTTGTGTCTCAAGGTGAAGGCACCTCACTTCCTGTAACGGTTAAATATACGAAAAAGTGAATAAAAATCAACTATTTCTCTAATCAAATAAAGCAAGAAGTTTGAAATTAAAAAAATAATTATTGATAATTTGGATTTAAAAAATGTGTCATTTGTAAAAACGAAGAAATTTACCAACACAAGGGACAACCTTACTATTTGTTTAATATACTCGTAAATAAACCGGCAAAAGATAAACTAAATTTAAAAATAGAAAATAAAAATATTCGACGCCTAGTACGGACCTTAACGATGACTTTAACTGCGTAGAGGCGGTTCATGTCGAGCTTAGTCTACTATTATTTTTAAGACAAAGAAGTAGTGCCATTTTAATAATAATAAATAAAACATTTAGAACTATATAATCATAAAATCAACAAAAGTACTTTAGAATAAAAAGCATTAAAAAAACAATCACGGAAAAGTACAAACTTATTTGCAAAAACCGGCGACAAATGTTGTCTAATTATTTTTTAAACAATAAAATATTTCGATATGAATAATATAGTTTTTTTATCTATTATTTGTTAGTGCCATTCATTCAGTATCGCGGTTATTCGACTTTTTTCCATCGGTGACACGTTAGCTACTATATTATCGAACTGATTGTCCTCATTTAAAAAAAATTTAATTCTTCAATTTAAAAAAGAAGTCTAATATGCTGGGGAATAAAAGAAACGTTAAAAATATAATATTAAGGAATTAAATTTGCGGGGGAAATTAAAGAAATTTTATAGGAAATAAAAATTGGCAAAAGAGAAATGGATAAAAAGATCAATCAATAAAAGGATTAAGAGCTAAGTAATAAAATTTTATAAAAAAATTATACTAGCGTGCATTTTTATTTATTTTTACTTACCGATATTTATTTATTGACCGATTGATTGAAAGAGTAAAACGTCAATTCTGCAACAAACAAAATAACAAATTAAATAAAAATGCAAAATATCGATGTTTATATTTTTGAATAATGATTTTGTATTATTTTTTTGTAATAAAACCATAAAATCTAAAATAGAACTTTTTTTTTGTTATCAACCGGTAATTTATTTTTCATTTACGATGAAAATTTTGTAATTCCACGAAAAGAATTTGGTCGTATTTTAATTAAGAGGAACATTTTAAACAGGCGATTTGAAATGTCGATTTTCAATTTTAAAAACGGGTATATTTTAAGCCAAACAATGGTTAACAGCTGAGCGTCAAATCTGCATCACTGCGCAACGTATGTCAAAATAAATTTCGACTCGAACATTACAAAACACTTCTGAATTTAAAAATAGAAATTTTCTACTTTTTGACACATTTTACATGAAATATTGGATTAAAGGTCGCTAGAAATCGTAAATTCTTGATTGATTTGTAGAAATACAGATGGCACGTAGGTTCACCTATGTTTGCCCTTGCTCAGTTGCAATTTATCAGCAATTGAAAAAATCGCATAAATGAAGATTTTTTTTATAAATGGCGCGTAATATTGAAAAAATCTAGTTTTCTATCAGTTTTTCAATTTTTCTTATTCAATCGACTGTCCTCAAATATTCGATTAAGGTTCGTAAAATCTAAATACAGATGGCACTTTTTATCTACGTACTACTAATTTAAAACAGCTTTTATACTTTTTTCCGTGATAAAGAATTTAAAAAAAAATCATTCCAACGCGAATTATCAACAACAAAACACAATACAAATACCACCAAATCCACTTACTTTTCCAACAACATCACAGACTTCCACACATATACAGAACGACAAAGAGTGCAATCTCAGCGATTACAATCAGCCAAAACCACCGTCACGAAAACGCAAAACATCGGTCAATCAATCAGAACCGGATTACGACATCTACGTGATTGGCGTTGCCATCTTAAAGATGGCCGTGTAAACGGCCTTCTGTGCGGCGGCCATCTGCGTCTTCATCGGTTCGGTGAACGGATCCGGGTGCAGCAGGCGCTTCTTGCGCCTATAGATACCTTCGCGTCTGTCCAGCGCGCACCGCAATCTGGCCATCTGGTGGTGGTTGGGTCGCTGTTGCGTGACGGTGCCGTTGTGATTGTTAATGGTGGAGTCCAAGAGGAAGTGCAGTACGGTGCGGAGCGTGTGGTCGGTATTGTCGACGAGCTGCTCGTAGAAGATGACGTGCGTGGGACCGGGGAACTTCTCCAACCAATCGAGATTCGTTTTCGTCCAGGCGGAGAGTTTGTCGTTTACGAATGACCACCAAACTGTCACGACATTGCGGAGATAACTTAATAGTGGATAGTTTGAAGCAATTTTTTATAATTATGTAAAATTTCTGCTAGATTTTTTTGCCTATCTGTATAGAATAAAATGCGCTTGATGCGCATTTCGAGGGCTATGCTACCACCTTCAGTAGCACAAGATGAAGACTACCTCTGTCACTAACTGTCATTACTATACAATAAAAACTGTATACAAATTTCCCTTTTTTTTTAAACATTATAAAATCGGGTATTAAAGAGCTTTAAGCTATAAGCCTACGAATAGTTCGGAATCGATTTTTTTTTTGTAAATTTGTCTAAAATATAGTTTAAAAAACGAAAAATTGCCTCCGCGTATTATAAATGCGTTGTTATTATTTAAAAAATAAATTATGTTGTATATTTTTTCAATACTGTTAAATTATTACATTATTATATTACCGTTACGAATTAAAATAGCAAGTTTAGTTCATTTAAATTTTAATGGGCAGGTTCAATTTGCTGATTTTTGCTACGGGCGCGTCGTACCCTCGTGACAACACTGGCTGTGACTTAAAAAACATAAATTACAATTTCCGAAATTACGACACTATTTGATCTCTAAAGCAAATGACAATTAAATTTGATCGAAGAGTTCAATTTATATTCTAAAATTTATCTGTTACACTTGAACGGAACCTAATTTTGCGGAGAACTTTTAAAAACGTTTGCGCACAATTTCATTGGTGAACGCTTTGCATATAATTTTTGTACAATTAAAAAAGCAATTTCCCATATAAAGGTTTATCGCTAATTTCGTGAGCATCTTAGTGTGTTTTTTTTCTTCAAATTAATAAAAATCTACAAAATATTTAAAATACCGCTCACATTTTCCTTTGTTCCTTCTATACCGATCGGCGCTGGCGAAACCGACATGTCCACCACTTTGCCTATTAAACTCCGCCTGAATGGCCGCCGCTGGATTCCTCACCAACAATATCGCCCTCTTAAACAACCCCCTCGCCTTCGGTCCCCACTCGTGCGTCTTCACCACCAACACACTACCTGCATCATTTTACGAATAAATATTATCGCGATAACAACAAATTAACAATTTGCAAATCGTACCATTCGTAACGGACTCGCCGGGAAATCCGTTCTTGAGCAGACCGTAGTCCATATACACCGAGCCAGTGACCAGACCCGTCGCCTGTTGCAGCAAATAACGGAGCCACGTGTTACCGCTGCCTGATACAAAGATCGTTTTTAATTTACTAAATCATCATAAACTTCATTTTTTATAAACTTAGGTCAGAGTTTCATAGAGCATTAAATGATTTACGGAATAACAAAGCAGCGGGGATTGATATGATACCAGCCGAATTAATAAAACACGCAGGGGAAAAAATGCAGGAGCGATTATACAGGTTAGTTTGTAAAATATATGAGAAGGGAGAAGTACCACAGGATTTGCAGCGTAGTAGAATAGTAACAATGCCGAAGAAAATAGGAGCTAATTTGTGTGAGAACTATAGGACCATTAGTCTACTATCACATGCATCGATGATATTGCTAAAGATTATTTATAGGAGATTAGAAAATAAAGTAGAGGAAAGGCTAGGAGAAGATCAGTTTGGTTTTAGGAAAAACAGAGGGACGAGGGAGGCGATTCTAGCACTAAGAACGGTAGTAGAAAAAAGAAAGAGGGTAGGAAAGGTAACTTGCATAGCTTTTGTAGATTTAGAAAAGGCATTTGATAATGTAGATTGGGACATAATGTTTAGAATTTTAAAAGAAACGGGTATAGATTATAAGGATAGGAGAATAATTTTTAATTTATATAAACACCAAACTGCCTTAGTTAGAATTGAGGGGGAAGAAGAGGTAGCAAAAATAAGGAAGGGAGTTCGGCAGGGATGTACACTCTCACCGTTATTATTTAATCTATATATAGAAGATGCAATAAACAAAGTAAAAGAAGAGTATAGTGTAGGTGTGAATGTACAGGGAGAGAAAATATATATGCTGAGATTCGCCGACGATATAGCTATATTGGAAGAAAGCGAAAAGAATTTAGAAAGGGTATTGAATGGTATGCAGGCAGTATTGACTAGGGATTTTAACATGAAAATAAATATAGGTAAAACTAAAGTGATGAGGTGTGACAAAAAGGAATGCAGTAGAAAAATGAGGATCACAATAGGAGATAATAGAATCGAAGAAGTGTCAGATTTTTGTTATTTAGGCAGTAGAATCACAAAAGATAATCGAAGCAAGGTAGATATAAAGTGTAGGATAGCACAGGGTAGGAAGGCATTCGTAGAAAAAGAACAGATTTTAAGATCAAATATTGACTTGGGTATTAGAAAAAGATTACTGAAGGTATATGTTTGGAGTGTAGCACTGTACGGGTGTGAGGCGTGGACTATAGGAAAGGAAGAGAAGCGTAGATTAGAAGCACTTGAAATGTGGTGTTATAGGAGGATGATGAGGATTGGTTGGGAAGATAAAGTAACAAATGAAGCTGTACTAGAGTTAGTAGGGGAGAAGAGAAGTATCTGGAGAGTGTTACAGCGTAGGAGAGACAGATTAGTAGGGCATATTCTTAGGCATGGGGGGATTATGCAATTGATCATAGAAGGTAGAGTGGAGGGAAAGAGAGGGGCCTAGATTGGAGTATGTGAGTCAGATAGTTGAAGACGTTGAGATGAATAGCTATAGGGAGATGAAGGGATTAGCTCAGGATAGATCGGCATGGCGTGCTGTTTCCAACCAATCTTTAGGATTGCGGACTCTTTAACTAACTCATAAACTGCGCACATACCTGGAAATGAGGCGAGGGCGACCGGTTCGGCCAGCGGTGGATCGACAAAACGAAGATCGCCGCACCATTGAATGATCCGATTATTATTACGCGAATGATAGATCAACTGCTGTTGATTATGAGCTTTGATCGGACGTTGGTGCGGATATAAACCGGAGTTCCACGAATATCCGCCGCTGGAAGACCGGAAATTGGAGGACGAAGAGGATGGCGAACTGCGATCGGCCGTTATCTTCAATAAAAAAAATACATTTATTATTATTATTTTAACGACTTTATGAAATAATTCGCTACTTTGGATGAAAACCGGCCCAACTCAAAAAGTACAAGTTTTGAAAAAAAAAACGCCCTTTAAAAAGTTAATGCAATTTTGAATGAATTTTTTTTGGTGTTTCAAAAAATCCTTTTTCATCGTGTTTAAAGTATATACTAATAATTAAGTTTAGTATCGTCTTATCTAATATATATTACGTCTAATATTTCTATTATCTACTTGTTAATATATATTTTTATTGTTTTATTATCTTTTATATAGAGATTTGTAAAATATTATTTACAATCGCGATAAAACGAAAATTTATATTAATTATTTATTATATTTCGCTAAATTGTAATATATTTTTGTATGTACTGGTGTGCAAATAAAGACATTTATAATTATTAATTTTGGACGCGAGTGATCCGTTTTTTTTTTGTTAATACCTTGGAATTGTAAATAGTTCTATTTCTCGGCTCGTGGAGGGCGATAGCGGAGAGGAAGAGCACGCCTAAGAGGTACACGGACAATAGCAAAACGAGTAGCCAAAATCGCGGCTTTGTAAGTTGCATTTGCCCATAACAAATGCTACCTTCGCGTGCGCTCGAAAGAAGATTTTGCCGAGTGAATACAAAAGCTATCTTTACATAATTATGTCAGCGCATAAATATTTTAGTCAACGCGCTAAATAAATCACAAATCAATTAAAGATAGTTTACAAGCAGCGAAATATATATTTTTTTAAATATCCGAAGACACAGTAAACGAGAACAGGAACTTCGTAGGCTCCAATTTGTTGTCTTTGCGACATATGGGGAGTTTTAACGCGGACGAGACAACGCGAAATGTATCTCTCGTAATTGGCACTGGCATGCCAATTAGGGAAATCGGGCGATTATTCGGCCCATGTAAAAGCAGCTTTAGCTGCCTCGACACAAAATCGCACTTGACACGCAAGAAGAAGGGTGATAATAATAGTCATAAATCGAGCTGAATGTATGTTCGAGTTTGGGGACAATTGTTTTTGCTTGATGAATAGGCAGGAGAATGAATAATCGTTGCCGGAGCAGAGCGGAGCGGGTTTGTTATATCATCGGGTGTAATGGTGACGCCCGAACAACGTCGCGACGCCGTTGTGGCGATGCTAGACGCTCAGGCGCCGCGCAACTGAGTTTGCGCTATTGAAATCGGGGAAATATATCCCGTCTCAAATTTTATCTTAACAAATTATTTTGCGAATAATTATATAATATTAATCATTTTCTTCCCCTCCTCTTATAATATAGAATATCACCCAAATACAGTAACAAGCATTAAGTAGCGAGATGTACATTTCAAGCGCTATGCGCCCATCATTTAGTTAGTTAAAGAGTCCGCAATCCTAAAGATTGGTTGGAAACAGCACGCCATGCCGATCTATCCTGAGCTAATCCCTTCACCTCCCTATAGCTATTCATCTCAACGTCTTCAACTATCTGACTCACATACTCCAATCTAGGCCTACCTACCCCTCTCTTTCCCTCCACTCTACCTTCTATGATCAATTGCATAATCCCCCCATGCCTAAGAATATGCCCTACTAATCTGTCTCTCCTACGCTGTAACACTCTCCAGATACTTCTCTTCTCCCCTACTAACTCTAGTACAGCTTCATTTGTTACTTTATCTTCCCAACCAATCCTCATCATCCTCCTATAACACCACATTTCGAATGCTTCTAATCTACGCTTCTCTTCCTTTCCTATAGTCCACGCCTCACACCCGTACAGTGCTACACTCCAAACATATACCTTCAGTAATCTTTTTCTAATACCCAAGTCAATATTTGATCTTAAAATCTGTTCCTTTTCTACGAATGCCTTCCTACCCTGTGCTATCCTACACTTTATATCTACCTTGCTTCGATTATCTTTTGTGATTCTACTGCCTAAATAACAAAAATCTGACACTTCTTCGATTCTATTATCTCCTATTGTGATCCTCATTTTTCTACTGCATTCCTTTTTGTCACACCTCATCACTTTAGTTTTACCTATATTTATTTTCATGTTAAAATCCCTAGTCAATACTGCCTGCATACCATTCAATACCCTTTCTAATTTCTTTTCGCTTTCTTCCAATATAGCTATATCGTCGGCGAATCTCAGCATATATATTTTCTCTCCCTGTACATTCACACCTACACTATACTCTTCTTTTACTTTGTTTATTGCATCTTCTATATATAGATTAAATAATAACGGTGAGAGTGTACATCCCTGCCGAACTCCCTTCCCTATTTTTGCTACCTCTTCTTCCCCCTCAATTCTAACTAAGGCAGTTTGGTGTTTATATAAATTAAAAATTATTCTCCTATCCTTATAATCTATACCCGTTTCTTTTAAAATTCTAAACATTATGTCCCAATCTACATTATCAAATGCCTTTTCTAAATCTACAAAAGCTATGCAAGTTACCTTTCCTACCCTCTTTCTTTTTTCTACTACCGTTCTATCATTTAGTAGCACAAGATAAAACATTTTTTTATATTTATATTATATTTTTCCTCACTTCTAATTTTTTTTTAATAGTTCTTTAAGGGCTATATCAGCGTAATTAAAAATATATAATTATATAATACGAATCTGGTCGTATAAAGGAAAATTGATATAGGCAACTAAAACTGCATAATAAGTCATGATACTAGGTATTAAACACAGGCTTAATATCCATAGGTCCGTAATACATGAGTCAACCTTAGTGTCACATAAGAGTAGGCAACTTCATAAGCGCAACTGTACCGCGGAAAATCAAACTATTCAGTTAAAATATAAATATTTTCTAAAAACCGACTGTATATATACAGGGGATATATTATAGATTATAATCTATATTATTAACAATTACTACGCACGAGCATACTTGATTGTTTCAGGAATATCTTTTTAAGCTTAATTTTTGAGACAAACTGTACCAATACCCTAATTCTTATGCGGCGGATGCAAGATACTTTTAGAATATGCAAATATGTACATTGGTAAACGAGAAGGCATAGAAACCGTGAATTAAAACTATTTACGTAAGGATTTCCGATCAAAGATCAGCCTAATTTATAAGGATGTTAAAAAAACTTGTTTAAAAACACTCACCGATTACAATTTCTTCGAATTGTGTAATATCCTATATTTCAATATCTTGGACAATGCTATTTCTACCATTTAAACACTTTTTTACTTTAATAAGCACCAAATTATATATGGAAATTTATTGAAACTCGCTCCACAAGAAAATGAGATTATCAAAATGTGACATTGCGTTCTGTTAATATTGAGTTAACCTCAAATTTCCACCGAGAGGGGAATACAGCGAAATGAATACAGTCAATGACAATGTCTATGGTCACATATAACCACTGTTCAAGGGTACATTTGTGGGCAATGAAGTAGCATTAATATTGGGTTAACCTCAAATTTCCACCGAGGGGAATACATAAATGACAATGCCTATTGTCATACAGGCAAATAGTAGTCATAGAAATTAGGGAATTAGTCAAATTAATAAAAATATATGCATAATATACGTATCAAATATTAAAATGTAATAGATTTTCTAAATATGTAGCAAAAACATAAAATCTTTACAGACTCTAAATTATACTACGAAATACTTACTTTTCCCATTTTTAAAGAGTGCAATAATTTTGTAGAAATTATTAAAGTCAAGTTTTTTCATTTACACTAGTTTTTTATCCATATTATATACATTATTAAATATAATAATAATAATAATCTACCTGTTATTACAAATACGACAAATAAATGCTAACTAAACTTACTTTTTTTCATTTAATTTAATGTTTGATTAATCAAAAAATAATGAAGAAAGAATGGTATTGTGTTGGGAGGGATTTTTCTTTAATCTTGTGCAGAACGGGTGGGAAATGGGTGGACGTTGGAATCTGAAAAAAATGGGGAAAGGGGGCGGATTTCTATGTTTCGGAAATCGAATTTAAGTGGCCTGGAAAATTCTAATAGAAGTGTCTATATAAAAATCTACAACCTGTTGTTAATATTTCCTTGTAATAAAATGCTATTTATGTACAAGAGAGTATATAAAATAAAATAGTTACATATTTATTCATTTCCGGACAGAAAAATCGATCGAGAATATTCGATTCCATCATCTGTCACGTCATAACAAATTCAGATCTTTCGAGAAAAAATGTAACGTTTTAAACGATCCGTGAATCGAATAAAATGTTTCCGAAAGACCCGAGTGCATTTTGTAATAATCATAGGAGACTACATTTCAAAATAAAATGTACAAATTCTCATTATATATGTACGAGATAATAATATATTATAGATTTGTATATTAATATTAATATATAGTTTTAATGTACAGAAAGCACAAAATTTAAAAATGCAAAATTTTAATCAACTAAAAACATGGTATGCAACTTTAACCGAAAAATAGGGTATATATGCTTTGTTTATTGGCGTTTTTTATTCAATTTATCTATAGTCTTTTTCAGAATAATTTATAAATTTAAATTCTGCACATTCTGTACATTAATAAAATCTTCTTTTTTAGTTAAAATCCAGAACAGCTCTGTATTATTATTTTTCCGACAAATAATTCATTTTAATTTCAAAAAGAAACTGCCAAAAGAAGTTTTTAATTTTTTTTTTACACTTTTAATAATAATAAAATAAATACAACACATCAACAAATGATCTACAACGTCATTTTGGCCTTTTTTAGAAAATCACTTGATAAACTTTAAAAAAAATTTAGTACGGTACTGACTAGAAATCTAACAACAAAAAAGGGAAAAACAAACGTAGATAAAGACTAGATAAGTGATATCGCAAAAATAAAACAATGATTTAGTAATTTTATGACAGATGGTAAGAAAATTTGTTGACGTAGCTGCTATCTTTGGATCACAAGTGAAAATACTTTATTTAGTATATTTATGACAGATCTGTCGGCTAATAGGTTAGAAAAAATGTCAAAATATGACAGCGATAAAGAAATTTTGTTTGAAATATAGCAAATTGTCAAATATTAACCTCCAAAAAAAATACGATCGACAGCTGTCACTTAGTGTTTTGTTTGAAGACAATTTTGTCACATCTTAAATGACAGGGCAGCGATGCCCGATAGTTAACCATTCCATTTGTTATTATTTTATATATGATCACAGCTAAAATTGTATATTCAGAAGTCAAAAAAAACACGACTTCTGCTTTAGATACAGGCATTTTAAAAATAATTAGGGAGTGAAATTAGTACATTTCGAGGATGGAAAATAAAAAATAAAATTACCGGCGATGCCGTTCGAATTCTAATTATCATTTGTGTTGTCTTTTTGTATGTTTCTTGTTGTTGTGTTTTTCTGTTGTCGTCGAAACGGACGAAGTATAAATGACAATTAGTTTGTATAAGGCGATAAGGGACCTTCAAATATATGTCAAATTGTCACCAAAAATAGTTCAAATGAACATATTGTATGTGTGATAGTAAGAACGGAAAACTTTAAAAAGAAATTTGAGGATGAATTGTCACATATACTTCGAAATTTGTACTTTGAAGAGAATTTGACGGTATAGATGAGAAGTAGTAGTTTTTAATTTAGTTGAAATGTCACCGAAGTTGATTTTATGCCTAATTCGGAAATAAAATGAACTTTTAATATCCCGTGGATATAAACTAACTATACCTTTTTTTTATTATACCATTTCAACTCAATACGTCACAAATCCTCAACATCCGCGTAATTTTAAAAGAAATCAGGACGAAACCAACGCAACTCACTTTCAATCATCGTAACAAAGTCACAGCCGTACACGGTACCACAGTACACAAATAAAGTTTCACCACTTACTTTTCCTACTTACTTTCCCCCATATTTCAGCCGTATCTCTCCACCATTTTCTCCACCACGACACTGTACTTAGTTACTCGAAGCGGTAATCTGGCGACACTGTCCACCATTCGCTGCACCACCACCACCACCCGTAACAGACGACCCCACACAACCACCAGCGGATGTTGATGATGACGCGGCCTGTTGCTGGTGGTGTTGGTGGTGGCAACACTGCATCGGCTGCATGTGAGTCGGTGGTGGTGGTGGTGGCTTATGTTGCGCGGTGGCGATTGAGCTAAAGTGGGGGTTTGTTGCGCGGGGTGTATTGTTGCCACTAATGACAGATGAAATAAAGATGAGAATTTTTTTAAAGTAATTTTAAAATATTTTTAATTATGTTTTATTTTTTATTTTTCATTTAGTAATTATTTAATTAAGCTATTTAAGAGTTCGGCATTTTTTTTCACATAACAAAAATACCAGGATATTCGATTTAATAGCAAAATATATATATATACATAAACGAGCCACTCACCCAAACCCGTCCACTACTCCCCCATTCAATACAGCAGCAATATTTCCATCGCCCGCGTCGGCAATTTCAATATCTTCGTCGTCATCGTCCGAGTGCAGATCGGTGTTTGACTTGCGCAGCGTGGTGAAACACCCGCGGCACACCCGGACCGGTGTGTACAAATGCTCGGTGGGTATGGTCGCGTAGTGCTCCGAGCATTCCGCGCAGAAGATCTGACCGCACTTGCTGCGCAAGTAAATTGAAAAAGTTCTAAAATTAACAATTAATAAACGGTACGTGCTCATTTACAACTTTAAAAAGATCTCGACCAAAAGTTATACATTTTTATTTATAAGCTTTTATTGTAATTACTTGTTAGATAGGGTGACATCTTGTAAGCTGATTTCGACCGCCTAACAGACTTGCTTATCTTATCTCGACAAAATATTAATCAATCGATCAACTGTCAATCGTTCAAACGATCGTTAAATTATTAAAATTATCGAGTAAATTCTCGAAGAATAAAAAGTATAAAATAATTTAGAGTAAATTAAAAAAGCATTACCAAGAAATAAAAATGCTTAATAAGCGAAACTATAGTCGAATAAATCCTCCTTTTTACCTGCGATATAAAACATTGTACTCGTAGTTCTCTTCCCTTTCATAATGTTTAGTATTTTATTTGTAATCTTATCTGTAAGTATAAGAAATACGTTTTTAACGTGTGTTTTTTATGTATTGTAATATAACTTCCATATATTGTATGTCTCAAGTACCATTGTTGTTGTTGTATATGTTCTACACCATTGGTATATGAATAAAGCACTAATACTACTACTACATAACATCATCAATTACATCTGACAAATCACTGTCAACTCACCGACAGTGGTGCCGCCTGCGTCCGATCCAGAACTCGCAGTGGCAATCCGCGCACCGGCTCACCGCATGGTCGGGCATCCACAGCGTCGGATTGCCGCCGCGGCCGATACAGTGCCGCCCGCCCCCCTGGTCCATCAACGACACATCGTCCACACTGTCCCAGCTGTGATCGCTGCGCAGCGACGAGGCTACGGTGCCCGTGGACTCGCCGCCCGCGCCTGCACAAGCTGAACTGCCGCCGGCGATGGTGCCATCGGTGCAGTTGAAGCCGTTGCCGGGCAACGATGGATTGGGATGCGCGGTGGAATGGTGCGAGAGATTGGTGGCAGTGCAGTGACAGTTCGTGGTGCGCGGGAGGGTGGGGGAGGTAGTGGCGCGATGCGCCGCGGCTGAAGACTGTAATTATTTATTTGTTTGTTTGATAACGGTTACATCCAATTTACAATAAAATTGTTATTAAATAAATATCTTTATTGTCTGAAGAATGATCAAATCGGTACCTCTAGATGCTGATACGACTTAAAAATAAACACGATCGACATATTTGCATTATTAATGCTGATTGATGGATCGTTGTTGTATTTATATAGAATATCGCACGAAGCGATAACCAAACCAAAAAAAGAAAAAATGAACAAAACTTTATGAAATTTACAACATGAAAATAGATAGCAAATGCTTCATTTGTATTTACCAACTTACCGCGTCGTCATTTTTATCGCCACTCTTGTGGTGGCATCTGTGACATAACTGTTGAAGTAGCGCGTAACGATACTTCTGCAGTTCCTGCTTCAGTCGTTCTACTTCTCTCTGATAATTAAAAAAAATAAAATATCACCAGGTTCATCAATATTCAAAACAAAAGTAGCCACTTTTTTAAAATTATCCCTACGGCGTTAAATAATAGTATAGAATATTTAGTTTTTATCTTGCGCTACTACAGATGGGGGCATAGCCTTCGAAATGCGCGACTAGCTGTTAAATTCTTCGAGTTACGCAATATTTGGGCGATATTCTATACAAAACTAGCGCGCCATTTTAGTCGTCGACATTTACCCTATTTTCATCAATCAACGTAGCCACCCGATCCTGCATTTCGGACCGCAACGGCACCAATCCGTCATCCCCCAATGATGCGGCCACATTGGGCGCCATCCTGCCACCGGGCACGCCCCAATATCCCGACGTTGACATACCCACACTCCCCCTGAATAAAAACAATCACCCGACATTATTTTCAACGACTTATTCGCCAAAAATAACATACATCGCATTGACGCCAGCCAGTGCCGCCGTTACACTATCGTCCGTCATTAGTGACGTGGGCGTATTCACGCCGGACGTGACATTCGAACTGCCACTACCATAATAACCGTTCAACATATAATTACTCCCCACATCGGCGACATTACAACACTGGACGGTCGACTGTAGATGACTCGCTGCCGCTGTCATCTGCACGGCGACATATTGTTGGGCAACAGCCGTTGCCGCCACACTTCTCGCATTGGAACAATTATTTCCGCCTTGGTGAGTTTTTATTGAGGATTCTTCGCTGGCGGGCAGATGCGAATGATGATGTTGATGATTGAATTGCGTTTCGGTGACGAAACGTTTGTTTTGCGCACAGACGGTGCAGGTTAACTTAGCAAGTGACAGTTGGAATTGGTTGTCATTATTTTGACAGCTGCTTGTTGTGCGGCCACTGTCGGTGTCGTCGTGGTTTGTTGGTGGTAGTGGTGTCACGTTAAGCGGGGACATACTGTATATAACAGGTGGAATATAAAAGGGATCAATTTAAATGTTTACCAAATTAAATTCCCAACACTGTACTCCTAAAGAAATAATGTCTCTATTTTAAATAGTATGGTTATAGCGAATTTAGTAAATGTTCACCAAATGTATACTGGGTATTACTACTGTAATTTTTTTGGTCAGAAAATGAACTTTAGATTCAGTCATGAATTATTAATTTTAATTTCAGTTCCAATATCAACAGAAATGACATAATTATGATTACATTTCCCCCCGTTATAAAAATATGTGGTCTTACGTTTGGTAAATATTATTTTGCTTACAAATGATAAAAGAGACTGACAAGAAATCAATATCTGGTTATTGATTTAAAATTAGATATCGTCTAAAATTTGGTGAACATTTGGGAAACAAAGTCTTTTTAGTGGCAAATAATAGCAACAAAAAGTAAATATCTAGTTAAGATTAAATATGGTGTAAAAAATGGTGAACCTTTACAATTTTCGGGAAACGAACGTATTTTTTTTGTATATATTTTCATTAAATTTGGTAAGCAGCTAAACACAAGCCTAGTCAGTCAATCCTAATACCGTCCTACACTGCATATATATGTATGTTTTAATCTTTTTCGCGTAATTATTTTGTCCGATCAACACTATACTTTCTATCACTTCAAATTGTTGAAAATAATATTGACTTGTCCTTTTCGTAACCATGCTATGTAAATATTATTGTATTGTAACGAATGTGATTAATAAACGTATTGAATATGACCATTTTTTTGATTTAGGCTATTTTTTTTAAATAAAAACTGACAATTTATAATTAAAATTAACTTTCTCCGATAGTATTACAATTAAAAACTCACCGTACAATAGAATTCTCAGCCACCAACGTTTCGGTACTCGTATCTACACTGTTGCCATTTAAAATCCGCTCACAGGAATCTTTCAGCGACGCCACAACACCCGGCAACAATGGCTCATTCACCGCAAACCCACTACACGTATGATCGTCGCAGCCATCATTATGGTTAATATCGCCCGCATCTAATACTCGCTTTTCTTTCCGGCAATAAACGACTTTCGTTGCAGTAATGGCAACGCTGTCGGTAGCGTGAACGTACTCCGTTGCTGTTGACGTTCCGTTTGGCATCGATGGGGACGTTGTTGTTGAACGCGTTGGTGTTTGTGCTTCAGAAGAGGTAATTTGCGTTGATTTTGTGTTTTGGTGACAGGTGGCAACGTTGGAGGTTTGGTCAGTGGTGTACGTGTGCGGCATGGGGAATGTAGACATGTTAGGTTGGTGGCGGGTGTCAGTGTGGTCCACCATGGCCAAGTTTAAGATCCTGCAAATATTATTATGATTATTTGAAACAGACGTTTTTTTTCTTAAATATGTAAATTATTTAAAGTTGATTTAAATAATCGATTTTATCGTTCAATTGCTATTGAAAAATGTTGATGAAGAATATTCGTTGCAATGGCAGATTCGACAATGTTAATAATAAAATAAAAAATATTGTTTTTGTTGAGTTTTTTTTTTATATCATCGATATTTTGATTAGGAAATGTCACTTCATACACATCATAAATCACAAGACGTTAAAAGTACGCAAAAAAACTCACTTGATGTCAACACTGCTTGGATCGCTCAGTCTCCGGCCACCAATCTTGCACTCTTCAATCAATGCGGCGCCGCCTATTTGACCCGCAACGCCGCCCCCATCCGTGGCACACACCCCGCCCACGCCCACCCTCGCTTGCAATCCATTGTTCGCACTGCCACATTGCTTGGACGAGCACGTGGCGAACGAGCCGCCCGCGTGCAACAACAAGTCACCGTAACTCCTCGTCTTTGTCATTACACCGCCCGCGTGCTGTTTGCTCGCGTTGTTATCGGCGACGGTGATCGGTGCAGGGGTGGTTCGTTTCGTGTTGCTACTGCTGCTGGCGGTTGTTTTGTGGTTGCCGGTGGGTGTGGTTGTATTGTCTTGATAGATGAGGGTGGTTGTGTACGGGGCGGCGGTGGCGTTTGTGTTGTCAGTTTGTTCTTGGTTGGTGTGTGCGGTGTTGTCGTGTTTGGTTGTTTCTAAAGAGCCCAGATAAACGGCTGACCAGAGTTTCAGGTCGCGAACGTTGCATTTTGGCCACAAGACCTTTATAAATAGACAGATTGTTTGATGATAAAATGATTGAAAATGGGACATTTTCTAATAATGGAAATGATTTTTTTTTGATAAATTTATAATATTTTCTATTAGTGTTTAATAACTTACTTGTACCCCAGACGGCGCTGGTTTATACAAATAATTTCTGAACAGCGCCGTATCGAGGAACGTCCAAACAGGGAACGTATTGAATAATTCCTTGTCGCGGTCTTTCTTGGTGTTGCATAAAAATGTCCCAAAGAGGTTGGAATATGTATGTTGAACCAATTTCACCTAAAAAAAATTTTAAATAAATTAAAATTGCTGCATTTTTTTTATAGTTTTCAAACAAAAACGTGACTTAAATGTGCTTTGTAAAAATTATCACTACTATTTGGTATTTGGTTGATATTCTATAGTATTAAATGTGCTATTTAAAAAAAAGTACTCACTAGATATATATTGGAGAATTCGAAACTGCACGGGAATTGTTCGAGAAGTTGATGGACACAGTCCAGCCATTGGAGGAAGACTGGACAGCGCTCGTTTTGATCTTCGCTACCGGTCGTATGACCGCAACGGTCAGCGAACTTGTGACCGAACGCCAACCACTCGCGCTCAATCAAAATGCGAAAACCCTACATACGAAAAAAAAAACCTTTTCAAAATGTGGAAATATTTTTAAAAAATCTAGAAATAAACGTAATGGAAAGAAAAAACGGCGTTTTTATCAATGGTGTATTTAGATATTGACATAAATGACGCGTTTATATAAATTAGTAGTTCCGTAAATCCACAAATAAAATAAAATATTGTAAACAAAAAGGAAAATCAGAACGAATTGAACCTAGAAAATAGTATTGCAAGATATCACCATTCAAAGCAGATTAATCGCCCTGTATTTCTTAAAAAAATGTTCACACCGACGGCGAACTAACAGTAGTTGTCATTTGAAAAGCAAAATCTAGAACATTGCACAGGTATATACGATTTTATACCTGTATAAATCTGTCATTGGCACAAAAAAGAAGTTAATTATTAAATGTCAACACTCACATCAATTGTTCGATAGTACGGATCTAGTAATAACTGCGCAAGGGCGACTATTTGCGGAGTACGGTCCCATCCATCGGAGCAGTGGACTAATACGGGCCTGGCGTCCCTTTCGATGGCCGTCACTAATGTAACGGCGGCCCTCATCAAGCCGGACTGGTGCAGAAGCCAACGGGTGCCTTCCAGAAGACTAAACCAGCTGACATAATTAAATATACAAATTTAAAAAAATGCACAATTAAAAAATATATTCTTTTTTCAAAAGTGCAAGATATTTTCTCTTGAAGTAAAGGGAGATTTGAGGATTTTCAAACTGTTTTTTTATCATAGCTTACTTTGGTTGATCAGCGGCGCTCGTACAGAGCTGTCTCAAGGCGTGGAAACTTTTGCGGATGCTGTGTATGTTGGCAAGGTTCATAAATTGGATTTCGCACGAGGGATAGTATTCTGGACACTCGCAGCCCCCACCCCTAGCTCGGTTAGCTACCGCGGTTGTGTAAGAGCGCGCGTCCATTATCAACACTTTCTGATTTTTCAAAAACAATTATATTAGAATGAATTTTCAGGGAACAGATTTATATTCATCTCGTTGATTGACGAGGAAACCCCTTCAAAATAAATATCGTGGACGTACAACGGAAACACACCAAGTCCAGTTATTGTTGATGGACCAATTTTGCATTATTTTGTCCAATATTTAGAAAATGCTTCAAATGGCATAAAATATCTTGAAATGAGAAACGATTTTTAGCGTGTTCCAGTTCAAAACGAAAATTACCAGTTTGGACCAATTCCACAATCAAAATCGACGTAAAATTGAAATTTTCAACATAACTTCATTCTTTTATTATAAGTATAATTAAATTATAAGAAAATATATTTTTATATTATAACGTCAAACCACAACAATAAATATTTTAATATGTTAATAATGAAAGTTAAAAATTCATTTTCCCCAAAACTGGCTTCGATGGACTTAATGGATTTCTATGTACACCCATAACATATAAATTATGTTCATTATCAGTATATACAATACGCTTTAACTGTTATATAATTTAATTATTTAATCGTCCCCCTACACTCTAATAACTTATCTCAACCCAAACGCACCTTTTCCGTATTCACCTTCAACTCCCCACTATTCAACTGCCTGCCAACATCATCGCCCTTATCCCGCACCACCTCCTCCTTCTCACCATTCTCCACCGTTACACTCCCCTGGCGCCCATTCAGTGCCACTCCACCACCACCGTAACCGAAAGGACTCCCACCACCACCATCCTCGTCACTGCTCAATGCTGGACTGTGACTGTACGCGTCCAGCGCGGTGGCCGGCATAGCGTCCATGGCGCACGCGTGCAGGATCTCCTTCACCAGGTCCTCGTCGTCGCTGGAGCGCCAGCCCAGCCAACCGACCTCCGGCTGCGAACAGCGGGCGATCACTGCGCCGTTGCCGATGTGACTGGAAATCGAAATATCGTCGTTCATTTGGTTTTTAAAAAATATAATTAAAAGAAAAATACAATTGAGCGATCCGTTAACGGTGTAATAGAAAATTTGTTTGTATTATATAATTAGTTCATGCCATGTTTATTTCTTATTTAAAAAAAAATTATAGGCTATAAGAAAAATAAATACTATTAGTTTTCTAAGAAATGTGAATGTTTAATTTTCGATATTGAAACTAATGTTATGTTTATTTAATGTATTCCTATCAGTGGGAGATATGTTTGGTTCTCCTAACATGTGTATGAAATAAAAAAATAAAAAGATAAATAGTCGTTTAATATTGATTTTATGACCAACCGGGGGATTATTTGGAGTTTTTTTTTTTTTGTTCTTACCGCCAAACAACAGCGGGAATTCGTCTGGAACTGCGAAATTTGGCAACAGCTTCGAGTTTATCGTCTTGTATATTAGAAGGAACTAATAATTTCGGTGGGTAACTGGAGCACATTTTATATTCTTCATTCGCTGAAGATATGCGCCAAACTGAGCCAAACTGAAGACGTTGAACCTGAAAAAATAGAAACGTAAAAAAAATCTAATACCAAGTTGCAAAAAAGCTTTAAAAAAATTGTCTAATTAAAAGATGTAAAAAAATCTAACCAAGTTGCAAAAAAAAACTATTAAAAAAATGTCTGCTCAAAATAATTAAAGAATGTAATTTTTAACCATACTAGAGCTTAACAGATATATTTCTAACGCAATTTTTACCTCCTTCATAAAGGCAGCATCGTCATAAACTGGAGGCCGACTGTCTTCTAATCGTACAGTAAAATCATCGATAGTATTCTCTTTAGACCAAGCGTAATAAGAAAAGGCAAATAATTCCTGCAACTGTCGCGGGGGCTCCGATGCCTTTAGCAATGTTCCAAACCATTGCAAACATTGCTCGTTATTATCGAAGGTGCACCTATATTAAAAATAACGCGTTAAAACGGGCGAAAATTGTTCAAAACTTAGGGCACTTTAACCTGTAACTCCTGGCATCTTTACAGCCAATGCCCAAGTAAAACAACTCTTTAACATCGATGCTTTCTATCAGTCCAAGCGGTACGTGGTACTCCTCTTCTTCCCCCAACTGCACGTACAACCTACACATTCAATCAACTCATTCAAACAAACTAATTTATAAAAAAAAACGATATCTAGCTTCAAACACATCCATTTATGTTCCTACCGATGGAGGCACGGCCTTCAAAATAAGCATATACCTATGAAATCCTCAATACTACGATATTTTTAGTACATATTGCGCACCGATAGTTTGTCAGAATCAATCTACCACCGTCCAACAGGCCGCAGGAGTCCACCATCCCCTCGCCAGGTAACAACGGGAACGACACCAATTGCTGCTGCAGTTCCGCCAAAGCTAAATCATCCTCCGCCGATGCTGTGGCGCCATCTACGTCGTTTGCTTTTGCGCCGCCGGATTTGAATATGGTCAGGTTGGTGGTACGTGGCGACGGTAATGGGAAGATATCCGTGCGAGATATGGGGATGATGAGGCTGGAGGGAGGGCCCGATGATTGTGTTGTGGAGGTTGTGAGCAGTATTGATTGTGTGGAGGGAGAGGGTAGGTTCGTGGCGGTTGATGGAGGGTCCATTGTTGGGTGGTGGGATGCTGTTGAGAAGTAATAAGTTTTTTTTTATTGTATTTGGCTGTTAAATTTTTTTTTTATTGTTAGCTAATAAATAATGTATATTAAATATCATTTTCGTGAAATCGATAAATAATTTTATATATTTCCACGGATTTATAATAATGTCCTCGTTGGGAAATATTGTAATTCATTATAGAAATTAAATAGACATATCAAGATATAGAACAAAAGATATAAAAAAAATAATATAAAGTGGATGTGAATGGGTTAAGTGATATTTTAGCACTAATAATAATAATTTGTACATCAAAATAAAGGATGAAGCAATTTATTATGTAAAATTTCAATTGTTAGGGAAGAGAAATAAAATTAAATTGTGCTATAAAACATTGTAATTTTATTTCTCTTCTATGGAATATCGCAACATAACGGCAAAATCTATAACCTATTTCAATTGTTGATTTCAACATTGATAAAAACTATTGCAAACATTTTTATTGATAAAGAAAACAAAAAGTGTCCAAATAGAAAAAAAAATGCGCTTTTAATTAACACCTTCAATAAGCAATTTAAACGTATTATTAACTCGTCGTAATACAGAGTATTTGAGCGTTCGATTAAAGAACTCGCACGTTAGAGAAAGTAACTATTTCGTACAGTCTTGGATGGAATAAGGTAATCTGGGACATGAATTGAATAGCATTTCCCAAATCGGAATGCATATGCGGTACTGAATCGATATAAACAATAGTGCATTGAATATGCAGTTTTCAAGTGCCGCCGATAAGATTAGAATTGATTAAAAGGCGAATCAATGTACTCGAATATATATTTTTTAATGTAATGATCAACGAATTAATTAAAACCGGGCGAATTTTGGGTACGATTCTGGCTGAGAATTGCTGAATAGGGATGATTTAGTGCATGTTCCGCGATACAGATGTGTTCAAGAAGTTGCCCACTATAAGGGGGTATTAAGGTTACCAGATTTTCGATGCATCAAGCAGGTGACCTATGAATCCTAGGTCATGTCTTTAATATCAACTATTATGACTTACTTTTATCAATTAGGTAGCGAGAATATTTAAATCAATTGAAATTGTTTAGGGCAACCCTTGGTTTTTATCGTGTGGTTTTGGTTGCCTATATTTATTTTCCTTTCCCTATTCAGCTAGAATCGTACAGAATTTTGTAATAAAATTAATATGATTTCAACGCGGCTTAATTAATATAAAAAAGAAGAAGCGCAATATGAGGTATATCCCACATGCGTGAAAAATATATATACCCAACATGACCTTCATATCAAATAAAAAGTTAAAAAAAAAAAAAACGAAATAGTTTTAAATAATAATTTAAAAACGATAAGTACACGTTAACAAGGCAATATTTAACACAAATTCTCAGAGCCAAAAATTTGTGTTCTATTAATAGTGCATTACAAACAACATAAATTTCAATTTCGCAAGTAATATTCAGTATAGGTGAAAATGTTACACGATCATTTGCAATGGGATGGTGTTACGAAGTGTCTTAACATCGTTAATTAGAGTAAATACGGCTAGAAAGGTCGTAATCTACGGATAACTGCTTATTAATTGCGTTAATTCCTTTTCCGTCTGATACGAATATGCTATAAAACTCACCCAATGATATGTTACTTTTACACGATGAAATAATGCTAGCGGATAACGCGAATCACATTATTATATCCAAATGGTTAGTAAATGAGGGAAATGCACCGCTAATTGGGAAAATAACGTCGATTTTTCGCAAGAATCTTCATAAAAGTAGGAAACACAATTCGGCTCACCAGACACCAGACGTATACACAGATGTCCTTCAAACGTCAAAATTAAAATGGCCGCCTGGTACACTAGGTGGGAGTTACGTTTGTTTCGATGTTCGGATTCGATATTCGGACTATTTTCAGGACGGAAAATAGTACAATATTAATTTATTAATTAAGACGTTAGTACCTCGTTGTTATATACAATAGTTTACCTTAAAATATAAAATACTCCATTTTGCTACTAATTATTGTAAATGTGTTGTAACGGCTTTCAAAAATAATTCTTTAGACATTTTACAAATATTATTTAGATATTAAAGGTACGTTCGATGTTCTGTAGCGCCCATAAGTACTGGGCTGCTGTGATATGCCCTCTTATAGAACACACCCTTACTAACAAAATATAGAAAATCTGTGAATTCTGTAAAATGAAATTTGTAAAAAACAAATACTTTCGAAGTAATTTTTCAAAAATTACTAAAAAGTGTTAATGTTTGAAAAACACTACAACATAATTACTACGGTTAGTAGCAATATGGAGTAATCTATCTATTAAAGCAGTTTATTGTTTATAACATTTATAAAAATTGAGGTGCTAGGGTCTTTAATTATACTTTAATTAATAATTTACCTTTAGCTGTTTTATGTTCAGAAAATCCGAATATCGAACCAAACTACTGTCACACAGAAATGTCACACAAAATATCCACTAACTACTGTCACATCGAAGTTACTAAATACGCGGTGTTGCCATTTAATAGTCACTGAACAGTTACAGTGAATAAAGCGTAAAAAAAAATAACGGTTGCTATGTACTCGTGTGCCCCTTTTGTACTGTAACACGTTCCACACATTATCTGGTAGTAACGAAAAAGAGGCCATTCAAAATGAGACCGGATAATAAAAGCGAATCGTTTACATTCCACAGAAATGCGCCGAAAACCGCCAGCGATTCGCGCATTCAAAACTGCCGTCGCAAGTTACAAGACAAGTTCGAAAGTTCGAAAAAGTCCCCGGACGATTGCGCCGGTGACAGAAGTGTCTTGAGCTCGCTAAATCTCAACGAAACGAAGCGCGCTTTCAAATCGGGGGCGGAAAAACTATCGAAAACGTTCAGTTCCGTACGAACGACGTTCGGTACAATATCGCAAGTAAATATTTCCTCCCCCGGGGGTTAAAAAACGATATACTGGGGGCGATTTATTTTTGTTTAGAAATTTAAAGCATCGACACGTCGCAGGCAGATTTTAGAAGAAGGGCCGATGACGCCGAACTGTGTGACACCGCAAAGTTTCTCGAGGAACCTATTGGGGCGCACTCCGACGAAATTGTACAGTCCCTTCAGTATCGATAGTCCGTACGGGACCACGACGACTCCGAATGTGGACAAGGAGAACCAAAGTCCGCAGATACAAGGGCAACGTGTACCGAAAAGTCTCTTTCAAAGGTAACGAATACATTTTTAAACTTCGCTTCGTTTATTTGATCTTAAAAACCATTTTATTTTGATAGGAAAAGGAATCTTCTAGATGACATTTTTTAGTGCATTTCAAAACTTCTTTATCTAATTTAAACGCCTATTTATAACGATTATGTATTGTTCGATTTTGTAATACATATCACTAAGGTCTATTTTCTAACGTATTTTACAACGGTGTTTTTTTTTTTTTTAATAAATATATATTTTTAAGGATTCAACAACAATGTGTTTTAATTATAAATTAATAGCTATCACAGTCAGCCGCTCTGCTGTTATATAAAACCCCGTAAAAGAACACAACCAATATTACGCACATAGATGCAGCACCGATCCACGTTAAGCCTAAATAAATCGAATTTTTATCGTCTTCAGTTAACACGTCCATTATTTCGTAATTATTAGCGTAATTATCGAAATTTAAGCCGCCAATTAAGCTGCTGTCACAACCGGAAGTGTTCGCACTTAACTCCCAAAAGTTACCCTGAAAATTAACCGTGTAAAAGCGTCCCAAACAAAACTGCGTTATTTAAATAGTTACTTTATTTTGTGCGTTTGTTGAACAAGGCGCTTCAACAAAATTCGGAAAGAAATCTTTCGGTAAATTATGCATTGTTAAACAAACCATGTTATTTTCAATTTTCCGTTTGGAAAAACTAAAGGAAATTTCGATGATTTTTGATAGTTGCGTAGAACACGATGGATGGAACTCTACAATAAGCTGAATAAAGTCTCGAAAATAGACAAATTCGCGCAATAAATACCCGAAATATCAATTTTTCCGTAAATGTTCGTGATATTCCCTATTTTCGTAAAATCTGCAATAAAATCGGCAGGAAACGAAGCGATAAACTCGTTTTCGTACCACGGAAAACCTTTCGATTCTTTTAAACACAGCTCTTTGTTGCTTAAATGCTTTAAGAAGATTTTCCATTCCTGTTCATTTAAACAAACAAAAAGTAGACTTAAACTGATTTAGTTAGAATTGAGGGGGAAGAAGAGGTAGCAAAAATAGGGAAGGGAGTTCGGCAGGGATGTACACTTTCACCGTTATTATTTAATCTATATATAGAAGATGCAATAAACAAAGTAAAAGAAGAGTATAGTGTAGGTGTGAATGTACAGGGAGAGAAAATATATATGCTGAGATTCGCCGACGATATAGCTATATTGGAAGAAAGCGAAAAGAATTTAGAAAGGGTATTGAATGGTATGCAGGCAGTATTGACTAGGGATTTTAACATGAAAATAAATATAGGTAAAACTAAAGTGATGAGGTGTGACAAAAAGGAATGCAGTAGAAAAATGAGGATCTCAATAGGAGATAATAGAATCGAAGAAGTGTCAGATTTTTGTTATTTAGGCAGTAGAATCACAAAAGATAATCGAAGCAAGGTAGATATAAAGTGTAGGATAGCACAGGGTAGGAAGGCATTCGTAGAAAAAGAACAGATTTTAAGATCAAATATTGACTTGGGTATTAGAAAAAGATTACTGAAGGTATATGTTTGGAGTGTAGCACTGTACGGGTGTGAGGCGTGGACTATAGGAAAGGAAGAGAAGCGTAGATTAGAAGCACTTGAAATGTGGTGTTATAGGAGGATGATGAGGATTGGTTGGGAAGATAAAGTAACAAATGAAGCTGTACTAGAGTTAGTAGGGGAGAAGAGAAGTATTTGGAGAGTGTTACAGCGTAGGAGAGACAGATTAGTAGGGCATATCCTTAGGCATGGGGGGATTATGCAATTGATCATAGAAGGTAGAGTGGAGGGAAAGAGAGGGGTAGGTAGGCCTAGATTGGAGTATGTGAGTCAGATAGTTGAAGACGTTGAGATGAATAGCTATAGGGAGATGAAGGGATTAGCTCAGGATAGATCGGCATGGCGTGCTGTTTCCAACCAATCTTTAGGATTGCGGACTCTTTTAAAACTGATTTGTAGTTAATCAAACTTACCCTTTGCTTATCGAAATTAGGTAATATAACATTTTCGCTGCTAATAAATAACGCCGTAAATAACGACGTGATTCCGACAGTTAATACACACGCTGTAAATACCATTAATGCGGGCTTATATCGCATAACGTACGATAAATTTGCAATAGGGCTCCACGGTTGCTTCATTTTGTTATTAGAAATGTCAATATCTAATTATTAATAGAACGACATCGATTTGCGTTAATAATTAACAACGCTTTATGCTGATGCCACGCAATCTGTGGCGTGCATAATGACAAAGTTTTTTTGCACCAAATTTAAATTGATTAACATTGCAAATAAACATAATTTGTTAAAGAACATTAACTTCAATTAAACACTTCAATGACATGTAGTCACATGTCATGGCATGTAGTAACATGTCATGCCACGTAGTCACATGTCATGTCAATACATGACTGAAATACAATGACTTTGTAGTCGTTTCAACTACTCAAAAATATTTGATCTACTATGTAAACAAATAAGCTATTTAGCATTGTTGAACTTTAAGCCTTTCAGCATCATTATTCTTTCGCACAAAACTAGTCTAAATATGAGTGAAGAAGCCAGCAAAGACTCTGCCGCGGATGAATCGCTAGCGCAATTATTAGACAGTAAGTTTCGCGTGAAAATTAACCGAATGTTACATAAGACGAAACATCATTAAAGAAACGACATTTAGGTGCCTTGGCAGATTTAAATATCAAAGAAAACGACGACGCCGCGAAATCTGGCGATGCGCCTGAACCGGAGAATAAGGCTACATCAAATCCGGCGATAGAAAATCAACTAAATACCACGGAAACGATTCCAGGTCAAGTGCCGAATTTTGAGGATATTTGGAGCAAATGTTTCTCACCGGAGGGGCTTCAGAATATGTCCGGATTGTTTGAGAACACAACGGAGGCAGATGAGGTGCGTTGGGAACGATTTAATAGCTCGTCGAGTTATTACATAATTCGCGCGTTTATTTTTCAGTTTAAAGCGAATTTTAGTCGATTAGCGGATACTTGCCAAAGAAACTTCACCGAGCCGATTAATAGCAACACCGATGTTACGTCCGCTTTTACGCAGGCGTTACATGAACTGAATCAAGGCCCCGTGGAGTTCCCCGGAGCTGAAGAAATGTTGGGAATGCTAAATTCCGGTAAAGAAAGAAAAAAACGATTAAAAAAGGCGTTAAATAATCGATATTTTCAGGTGAATTAGGGCAGAATTTAAATGAAATGATGGCGGGTATGATGGATGGCCTCTTTAGCAAGGACGTCTTCGCGCCGAGCTTGAAGCATATACTGGAAAAGTTCCCGGATTGGCTGGAAAAGAATGCGGCAACACTGTCGGAGGAGGATAAAGCACGGTATGCTAAACAACAGGACCTAATGAAGGAAATTGTGGCGGAATTCGATTCAGAAACGGAGACGGATAGTAAGGAGGTAAATAGATGAAAATTTAACAATGTGCTATTTTTTTGATAAAAACGGTACTTTTTATGAACGATTTTTTTAAAAAAACGAGCGCGGATTTAAGAAAATTACAAGATTTTGTACGTTTTGAGTAGCGGGAATTTTTTAAAATTAACAATTCGAGCATTATTTTTGTTTAGGTTCGCAGAGAGCGGTCGAAAAAGGTTGTAGAAATGGTGGGCAAGTTGGAGCAATACGGTCAACCTCCAACGGAACTACTAGATGATATGGCGGCTACACCGTTGCCAAATTTACCGATAGATCCAAGATCTGGCGAATGCTCAATATCTTAATTACATATAAAAAAACTGTATCGTCGTCAAAAAAGATGTTTCTAGAAAATAATCTTATGATATACGCTTTACATGATTAAAATTCTCTGAAAATGTTAATTAAACTGTAGGAAATTAATTGCTCTACCGGTTTATAAAAATATCTATAATCTAAGGTGTAATTATTTTTGTAGTAATAAATTGGTTTGTAAATATCATTTTTCTTAAATTGAGATTTATATTATTCTAGGAACAATTTTATTAAGTTTTTTTTTTACTTTATGTTGTTATTAAATAATATTGTAAGTTATATATAATGGCTGACAATATTACGTACTTGTTTTGTAAAAAATAAAAATGAGCCAAAAATGTTTTAAATTTTTTTCTAAGCGTCAAAATACTTAATATTTATTAACATCGCAACAAAACTATCAATAACAAATTTTAAAAAAGTACTTACCTTAAAACTGTCAAATGTTTTCCTATTATCAGCAAAACAAACGAATCAATGAATGACAGCACTTTGACGTGTTTCAATCGGCCCTTTTTTTTCTTCACAAATACAACTCAAAGTCTATTCGATTCGCCGCGTAGAATTGATTCCCATCCGCTACGTTGCCGCACTTCCGCACCCACACGCCGCCACTGGCGAACTCGCCATTGTTGCTGAACTCTGCCATTTTTTCAGTGGTAAATGGTCCTTCCACTTCGGCATCGCTGGTTTGCGACCGCTTCAATTCCCACTTGATTTCTGCGGGCGCTGATTGATCTAAAACAAACAATATTTAAAAAAATCGAATTTTATTCGACTAAAATATAATTTTATAAATAATTCTACGAAAAAATTCTTTTTTTATAAAAAAAAAATCTTACCTTCAGCTTGTTCCGTCTTTTTTTCTTCAATTTCCCCTCCACTTTCTTCCCCTTCTTGCGTTACAACACCCAATTTCCCTTTTTCTTTGATGTCAAAGTCATCGGAGTACATATCCAGTTCCGCAGCGGCAACGTTCGATTTATTTTTCAATTTATTTTCATGTTGTTGCAGTTTATGCGTAATTATTTCATAAGTCTCTTGATAAATATCCATATTTCCGGTAGCTGTCAAAATGTCATTAGCTAATTCTGTCAATTCAGTCACCTGGAGAAAATAAATTGAAGGGTTAAAATGTTTTATTTAACGTTTTTTTTTCCAATAAAATTGGCTCGCCTGTTCGTTGGTTGTTAGGGTTCCCGCCTTTTTTCGTTTCAATCGTTCCACACTGGATAATTTTTGATCATTTCCAGCCAATCTTTTTATAGCTTTATTGATATTCTCTTTCGGTTTTAAATAGGTGATAATAAGTTTATATTTGTCAATTTCGTTGAAATTTGCATTTTCGGTTTCATCGTCCGAATCTTCTCCCAAACCCTTTTCCTCCGTATTTAATTGGTACGGATTTTGTTTGCTTTTGTCAACTTTTTGCCAGTCTATGTTGTCTAGCCAATTGTCTCGAACTTCGCGTTCGTTTTTCCAAATAAAATGCCCTTGTTTGTCGAAATGGCCCATTTCCATTTCTTCTTGCATATTAAACGCCGTCATTTGTTGTTCATCGTCGATGTTAGCATTTGTATCTTCTTCTCCTAACAATGTAATGACGAAATTGTTAAGAACATATAAAATTCCTATACAAAACATATTCAACAATTCACATTATTACACGGCAAACCATTAAATTCAACTTAAGCAGATTCTTCTGAACCTAAAGCAATGTAAACTTACCTTCAATATCGTTTTCGTCCAACACATTATTGGTTTCATCGTTATCGTCTTCTTCGTCCGAATCCAAAGTGTGTTTCTTGGAATTTTCATCCTTCCTTTGAACCCTCCGTTGTTGAGGTATATCTCCACCAAATTTTCGCTTTAAAGACATTGTTTTTGTTGATATTGGATTAAAAACGACTTTTTTATTAAAAGCCACTTCTACAATATATCATTCTTCGGTAAAATCTAAACAAAAATGTCACATACAGACAATGAAGCAAGCTAATATGAAACATAACCTCAAATTGTCTGCGAGAGATGAGTGCGCTTATTTCCCAATGCAAATCATTTTAAATAATTTTTTTTCATTGATCAATAGTAGAAAAATTAAAGAATTATATTTAAATGCAACTATAATATTTACATCAAACTGCATAATTATTTATCACTGATTAAAAAGTACATAAAAAACGCAAAATATTTAAAAAAACAAAATGCTTTGACTAAAAGTTGGATTTAAAATAGATAAATATGAATTTATAATCACTAAATGGCCTAATTAGGATTATAAAATATAATACACCCATTAAATTGTATATATAAATGTAAAAATCAGCTGCAATTCTATTGTACGCCTATAAAAATACTTCAGTAATATTTACGAATATAATAGCCGTAAAGTTCATGAGAACTTTTATTTCGTTATAAAATCTTTAGACCTTATTCTTAATATATGGTTTCTCTTTCATTAAGCGAACGTCAAACTATTAAAAACATTCTCATATTGCACCGAACGGAAAATAGAATCTTTTTTAGTTCAAATGCCGAGTAAATCGCAGAGTCATTAAAAATGTGCCCAAAAATGTGCCCGTATTGTATTGTCAAGCTGTTATAAAAAAATATATTTATGCGCTTACTTTCATTTTTTAGAAGAAGCGATAACTGGCCGCGTTTTAATTAGTTTCTAAACGACACAGAAGAAGATACGCGCGACTTAAATTGACTAATAAATGAATAAAATGATTGATGAATGTTCAGAGAGATTTTTATGTTTATTGTTTTTTTTTGTGTATTTTTACATTTACAGTATTTTCATAGCGAGTTCAGGAAGCTATTTAAGCCAGTTTTAGTATATATTTTTATCTAATACTGAAACAGTATATAAAAAAAATACTTAGAAAAATATTGAATATTTATTTGGTATGTTATTATTGGTTAGTCTTGAATTATATAGATTTTGAGGTTAAAGGCAACATGGCATGTCAATGCAAAAGTCATAAGCTAACCTATTTTATTCAAATCAATGAAGTAATAAAAAATAGATAAAATAATGGGAAATTAAAAATATATTGAAAAAATATTTTCGAATATAGTTTGAAAAAAAAATCAAATCAATTTAGATTATGATTATTTATTTAGTGTATTTTTTCTGAACACTCGGTACGTGTAGAAGTTTAAATAGACACAAAGGTGGTATGGTTGCGCTTTCTTATGTAGGCAGCAAAAGAAATAAAAATTAATCCATCTCAGCTCGATAATGTCTTCCGTAAAGTGCTCGGAACTACCAACTAGCTATTTCCGATTATAAAATGTCAGGGGTCGCGTCGATATAGAACATACCGAGTGTTTAAATTTATTTTGCAAGTAAATTTAATTCGTTGATTGAAATATAATAATTTTTTTTTTTTTATAATTAATCTTTTTTCGTTTAAATTTTCAGTTCGATAATAAATCTAGATCCGGTCAAATATGTCTTTGCTACCATTCGCAATAATAATTTTTTATTAAATATTTAGAATTCCCATCCATTGTACATTTGGAATGTTCTTATTATATCTTAGATTAATCGACCTTTTAGTATGGAGAAAGGATTACCTGATACATGCAGCAAAAAGGCGCGAAACGGCAAATGGCGCATGTAATTCTAATGGCACTTGAAGCTGGTCGGGTTAATTCTTCTTCGGCTTAAGTGAGGCTCGTTAAAAATTGGCACTAAAATAAGATAAAAGTATCGTTGTTTTCATTCATAATTCATAATAATTATAATTCATAATAATTATGACACCGCTTTTTTGCTTCGCTGCGCAGGAGGGGAGGTCACTATACACTACCAGCGTTGCCGAATGAAAAAATAATCTTCAAATAAAGATATGTGCAAAATAATTATAATTTTTTGTAACAAGTATTTGCATCTCGTAAATCACGTAAAATCGCCAATTATTAGTTTAACCATTAAACTGTTACATTCGTACTTAACATCAAAATAAGCCCCATTTGTTATAAACTTGGAAAATAATTTATAATCTAAAAATTGATACGGTTCTAAGAGAGAGTACCAAAAAACAAATGGACAGACAGACAAGCCGGCATCATTTATTTAGAACGAGAAGCGTCGGATATAAAAAAAACATAGCAGCAGGAGATGAGCTCAACAGTGAAAGTACTCGGTACAATATGATTTCGTACCATGAGCAGCATACAGGGTGTTTGAGTAAAATGCACGGAAGCATCAAGTAGTTATTTCTATAGATATTTAATCGCCTTAATTAAAAGTGGGAATGTCGGCAGCATAGATGATTCACGAAAACCGACTTTTGAACTACTATCAAAGTGACAGTAGTTCAAAAAATATATTTGACTGTAAATATTTCATTATAAAATCGTGATTTAGACATAGACATAGACGCACAGGACAAGAATAATGTAACAAACTGTTTCTAATCAACCGCCACGGTTGATTTCTTTTGTAAATAATCTGGCTTCAATTTGCCATATTCAATTTGTCAGGCGATAAATATTTAATTTGGTTAACTGTAACAAAAAAAAAATAGAATTTTCATCACCATAAAAATCGATAATTACAGTTTCCATTAATACCGTTAGTTCTACTTCCGACCAAAAGAGGGCGCTTTCCATTTTCCATACCACCACTGTGGTCATAAAAAGCATAGAATTACCAACGGTTTTCTGCAACAAAAAAAAGTTAGCTTTAATATTTCAATTTGCAACAATAAATATTATAATAAATTCGCGGCAAGATATTATGTATATAAATAGAAGTAGATTTTTTTTTGTAAACATCAAATTAGAAAATGCTTATAGCACGTAGGTAAGTAAGTACTAGCGCTCATAGAATTGCACTTTCACATGTTATTATAGAAAAAGATCTTCGCCTGATTACAATCGCATATATCCCGAATGGATTCTCTAGCTTCTGCGTATATTCGATGAAAATTAAATATACAGCCGTACCTCGATTAAAGAGCGAAAATTTGATTGTCAGCGATCGAATGTTTTTGTGTGTATAAAATTGTTTGTTTTTTACAGGTGAGAAAAAATTTTTGTCGGTTTATACTTGAATAGTGGGGGCTGAAATAAAATCGATAATTGTAGTTTTATCTACTCTAAGTCTGGCAATAGTCGAAATATATTATTAATAAAAAATATATAAAATACCATTTTATAAATTGTCTTATTTACGATTTCGTGTTAAACGAGGCATGGCGGTATTTATGACAGAGATTTCAATTTACTACTGAATAAGTACATTTCATATTGGCGCAATGTTAAATAAACTCTGCATATTATAGACGGATTATTTCATCCTTTATTGAAAGTGCAATTGGAAAACAGGCGTTTATTAATTTCATTTAAGATAATAAACGCACATATCGTCGTTTTTAACTTGGTAATAACAAAAGACAATAAAAGGCAACAGCGCATCTTTGCGGGTGTGGCCAGATACTATGGCTAGATGTATTTTGCTGTGGATTAGAAATTTATCATAAAAATGATTATGTATTCGATATCAAGTGGTTTTTTTTTTAAATTGGATTTTTAAAGACTAGTAATATATATTGACATATATATTGACATATTGACACATATTAGACAATATTGTAATAATTTGTTGTTTAAGCACGGATTTCGGGGTTCCATTGTATATACATAAAAAAATATAAATACATAAGCTTTATTAGATAATAATAAAAAATAAAAAAAATTCGCTTCTTTTTTTGCCATTTTTTGTTATTTTCACTTTAAGACTGCCAAAACACTAACACGCCACTGGAAAAATTTGCCAAGTCAAATTTACATCACCGCACTATGTTTATCAAAAAAATTCTTGACTCAAAAATTACAAAAACACTTATTGCTGTTTAAAAAGGATTTTTTTTTAAATTTTGACAAATTTTACATACAATATTTGATTATAGGTCGCTAGAAATCGTAAATTTATAGTTGACTTGTAGAAATACAGATGGCGCTCTGGCGCAATTATGTTTGCCCTTGATCAAATGCTGAGTTGCAATTTAACAGCAATGAAAAAAATCGCATAAATGAAGAAATTTGAACAAACGGTGCGGAATATTGAAAAATATATGCAAAAAATCAAGTTTTCGATCATTTTTGGGATTCTATTGACTTTCCCGAACGGAATATTAAAAAAATAAAAATATAAATATAAATATAAATATGTTGCAAAATGCGATGTTGCCAAATTATGCACACTTTTCTATCAAAATAATTTCTTCAGAAAAGCAGACCGAAATCATGAAAAATTTAGCAATACGATGTTGCCAAATCAGGCGGGCTTTTCTATAAAAAAATATTTCTTCACATTCTTCACAAACAAAATCATAGTTGATCTTCTACATAAACAATCTCTTTTCAGTTTGGTGTCTTAACATTGTGTAAGATAAACCATCAACATTTCCTGATACCGATACAAAATTATAATCCAATTTCGCAACAGAACGCATTAACGAAATTGCGCGCGCGTAAATTATATGTCTCGCAGCGACAGAAGACAAGGCACAGGCCACGGCGGCCCCCCTACATAACAATAACAATAACAATAAATTGTTATAACATCGGCGATCTGATGCATAGTAATAATGTATTCTTTTATATATTAGTTTTGTTGTAATGAGTTAATATGTTACAATAAAAGTGTGCAGATTCGCCTTTCATATTTTATTCAATTTAATGGTTTGGTGTATACAGGGTGATCTGTTGAAATTGTAAAGAAATATAACGTGTATTATGCAATAGGAATTGTTTTTGTCTTGGTGAGATTTTTTTTAAACGTTATTGTGGAAAATTGTACTATTAAAAGGAATTTTTTTTTTAACAAATATTCTAAAAAAGTACAATTTTTTAAATAATTTTTTTTATACAAAAAGTGTGGTTAACTTGTGGAGCATACAGGGTGTTCCATTTATAATTTCCAGAAAAATAAGATAGTTAGATATTTGAATAGGAATATTTTTTAGGTGGTAATAAATATTATATAAAATTGTATACTTAGAAAATTTAACAATTTCAGAAGGAAACAAAATTTTTTAGTAAAAAAAAAGCGAAAAATTACATTTTTTTTAAATGGAACTGGAACAATCTAACAGGAAATTTGATTTAATCTAAGATCACTTTTTTTTTCATGAATGTTGAGGACTGAAACTACAGTATATAAACCAAAATTAACTGCATCACTCTGTATATAAACACAACAACTATTATAATGGTTATACAGAAGTTCCTATATATAAATAATATTTTTGTTTAAAATTTATTTATATATAAAGAAATAATTTACGGACAAAGAGCGCGCAACTCGTGCATGTGAAATTTCTACGCCTCCGCGATTATAATATAAATTAATTTATATAATTTTGCGGCGTTGCTATTATTTTAATAGCAACAATTCCAATTAAATGTTGTTATTATATATATTAATTCACCACTAGGTATATTTTAAAAATTATCACTACGGTGTTAAATAATTGTTAAATAATAAATACCAAAATACCGTAACTCAAAGTAGCTAGATGCGCATTTCGAAGGCTATGCCCCCATCTTCAGTAGCACGAGATATTTACGAGACAATAAATATCTTTTTTTCAGTTTTAAAATCTAAGAATGTATTTAATTAAATTAGTAATATGTAAATAATTAGAGAATTTGTAAATTTTACAGTTGGTATTTGAAGATACATTTTTTTATGCTATTTTTAAATTTGCATTTGTTTTAAAATATTTATGAAAAACAGTCAAAATACCAAAATGATTTTTTTTTTAATTAATACGTCGTAATTTTAACAGAAAAACTATTATTAAAAATTAGAAAAATCAGATTATCAAAAAAAAATTGATGCTCGTTTACAATCGCGAATTATACCTCTTTGTATAATTAACATAATACCATAACATAATTGCTGAATTCCTAAATCATTTCTCAGATCGTAAATTGGATTGTAAAATCGGAAATCGTCTGCACAAAAGCAATCATTCGCCATCTCGCTAATAGCTACCAATTTGAATACATATAGCGTTGGTACTCTCTATTCCTTACAACAGTCAGTACGCTGGCAACATCTTCAGCCCGCAATAACACTCGCCAATGTATCCTTTCAAGCCAATTTCAAGAACTTTACTAGACGTATGTAGAAAGAAATTACGCAAGACATATGTGTGGAGTGTAGCATTGTACGGCGGCGAGGCGTGGACTATAGGTAAAGAAGAGACACGTGTATTAGAGTTGGAAGTCATTTTTTATATGTTGGCGGACCTAATTCATCCTCTACTGCGCATAGGGGTTGAGCTTCCAGTACCATTGTTGCCATATACGAATAAAAAACTTCAGTATCAAGTGCGCAAATTGTAAACTGCATAGCAAAATTTAGATTGAGAATATTTAATGTATGAATGAATATATACGGCTTCGATTAAAGTCCACTATTTAGTAAAAAAAGTTTCCAGTTGTTTATTATTTGTTTTGATCAATTATGCTGATATAATACTCGCTGTATTTGTTGGCTGTCGATATGGCAACATTGCAGTAATTTTGGCCACACCCCCAAATGACAAAAATGCAGTGGCGAGCATCTCTTCACGAGCATAAGGTTTCGGGGTGTTGAAGCGGCCCGAATTGTATCGTAATATCATTGGTCTTTTACATAAACTAGTCTTAATTTGTAATCAGCAGAAGAAGGGGCTGGCCCGCCACTTTTAGAAAAATAGCCTATAGTACCGGGAGAGTATACAGCGTGGGAGAGATATACGATAGTTGGTTATGTTCGTAGGCATGGAGGTATCGTGCGATTTGTTATAGAAGGTAGGGCAAAGGGAAAGAAATTGAGTACGTTGTGGAGGATGTGTGGGATGAATAGCTATCAGTAATTGATAAAATGGAGGACTAACAAATTAATAAATAGTAGTACTATAATATAGAATATCACTCAAATACCGTAATAAGCATTAAGATGTGCATCTCAAGGGCTATGCCCTCATCTTCAGTAGCACAAGATAAAACCTAAATAAAATATCTCTGTCACGAATCAGATTAAATAAAAAAGATAAAAGTGCTGTAGCCGAGCATATTTTTGACTAACTCAGGTCATCCTATTCAAATTACTTAAAACAAGTGCCCAAAACAATGCAAAATGGCTATAAATCGTCTTAAAACAATATTTTACTGATTTCCGGTTCAAACGGAAAAAGTTGAAATTATTGTCGAACCCTGTGTAAAATTTCTTGTAGACAGAAGTGAAATATTTCTTATATAAATAAATAATAAATAGCTATTAGCTATTATTGTCTATTTAATTTATTTAATAAGAACTATTTTAAATTTTATTTTGTTCATTTATTTATTTTTGGTTATTTTAGACTTCACAAACCAATATTTTCGCTAATTATTAATTTATATTGTTTTAAAAGATTTATAGGTGATATTATATACCATTTTTGAAGTACTTTTGTCACGTTGACTTATTTATTTAATAGTATTTTATTTAGTTTTAATTGTGCTATTGAAGATGGGAGGCATAGCCTTCGAAATGTACATCTAGCTAACTCAATGCATGGCTGATATTCTATATTAATATTTAACATTAATATTTAACCGTAATTAAAGTAGTACTGTGATTGTGTTTAATTATAAAACGTCAACAGAATTGACAAGTTATCTTTATATCAAGTACTAACTGGTTCATCTGGCAACAAGAAGCTGCTGGCACATTGGCAGATAGTACACGGACCGTGTCGGTACTACAAGTACTTACAATTACACACACCTATCGCTATTATAATCGCTGCAACCCACCTAACAAACAGCTGCAACCCACCTAACAAACAGCTGCAACCCACACAACAAACATACGGAGCTGTCATAGTGCAGTACTGCACAACACGAGGAGCGACGCGAACAGTGAAAGTACTCCGAGGAACAATTCGCTTCCTCATGGAATTTACTTTTAATATAACGTGAATTGCTCGAGAAGATTTGATGTGGTAGTAGTTGTAGTGTGTCCATGTGTGTTTGGTATTGACTATTTAGTTGGTAACGTGTCAATAGATTTGTTTGAACAGTATTTATTTAGTAAAATAAAATGTTGCAGTCGAAAAAAAAACAGAAAAACGACAGTGGATTTTTTTAATTGAATTAATAAAAATTTATTATATTATAAAAATGGATTAAGAATATATGCTTGTCTTAATTGAACGAAACTAAAAGAAAACAATGAGTTTTATAATTTTTTCATTTTTTTGTTTTGGATTTTTTTAAATCTATCTATCTCCTCCGGTATTGTTACTTGTACGTGAGTTGAATAAGTTGCGTAACATATGAAAGGAAATTGTGGTTTAATCATAATACACATTAGAGTACCAGAAGAAATTACAAGTCGAGGATTAAGATTATTATGCTATTGTGGATGGCTTAAGACTTACATTTTTTTGACGATTTCGGTCTGCTTTTCTGAGGAAATAATTTTGATAGCAAAGGGCCGCATAATTTGGCAACATCGCAATTTTGCAACGTTTTTTTTCTTTCGATATTTCAAATTAATGTAAAACTGACGTAAGAAAATCCCACCACATCTTTTATTTGATTTTAATTCGTCAACGTTCGTCGAACTTCATATTTTAAAAGCATTACTTCCCACGTACCATTTAATACCTGCTCTAAATTCTGCTCCCTCTCTTCTAAGATCGTTTATTTAGAATTAGAATTAAAAATAAAAGCACTCGAATTTTATTGTCAAGCAATAATAGAAGAAAACAAAACATTAATATTACCGCGAATATTTACGACTTGGCAACGGATTATTGCACAGATGATTTTGACACATGATTGGCCTGTCAATTTATATAACTCATTGCTCTTTATATTGGCGCTAACAACGGCAATAATAATAAGAGTAATCGTAAAAAGAAAAGGCGATGTTTTGAAATTTGAAATCAGATTGTCGTTGATTTGTTTTTTGTTTTTTTTATAATACCGAGTGTTTCAAAGTAACTGTAAAATAATTTGTATTTTGTAATTCAAGTTTGCGTTAAAAAAAAAATTGTTTTACAGCTGGAATGAATTAAATGATGATATTTGCTGTTTTTTCTCAAAAAATTCAATATAGGCCACTTAAATAACATATGACGCAATGTAAATTTGCCTACGATGATGTGTGTTGTATTTAAATGTCTGATGTGCCTAGGTGCGCATGTGTCATACAGCAAAAGTCACATCCACCGTTGCCATATCGAATCTAAATGCTGATTTTTGAAGAAATCTTAAAAAAATCACTTTTCTAAGTTATAATATACATTGATAATTTTTTAAATATTTATTTACAAAAAAATACTCGACATTAATAATTTTGTTTAAAAAAAAACCACATTTGAAAACTAGATTTTCGTTTTTTAAGATGAAGTAAACAAAATGTTCGTTTATTATTTAGTATAGATTAATTAAAATTAAAATATGAAGCGACTTCAATTGACGTAAGATGTTACGCAACAATAATAACACACTTGATTTTATCAAATGATTGTTTATAAGATTATTAATATAAATTTACTATAAAATTATGGCTGAAGAGACCGTCAATTTTCTATTCATCAAAAAGACATTAAAATTTATTGCGAACGCATGCGGTATTATTAATTATTGAACAATTATAATTTGAAAGTAAATAAGAAAGTTTAAATTTAAAGGTTTTTTTTTTATAAAAAAAATATTAATACTTTTAAAAGCTATTGTTCTTTTAGTTCTTACTTCATTTGAGCTAACATCGAACTAATTATTTTATCAAGAAATTTTTTATTTTTTTTGTAGTATTAATAAAATATTTCCAATAAAAATATGAAAACTGCAAAAAAAAATGTTTGGAAACTATCAACTCCTTTACGAGTTGATTGAAAATAATCGAAATATTTGAATTGTATAGCAAAAAATACTTTAGTTACGCCAATGGATTTTATATTAAGTGGTTAGAAAAACGATTTATTTTCTGCCATTTATTTCGAATAGAATATAGGAACGTGGTTTTGTTTATTTTCTCGTTTTTCCAATTGCAATATCTTGGACAGAATTCAGAATTCATAAAGATGATAATTACAGACAATGGTGCAATATTGCGCTTTGCTCATCTGTGCTGCTCATACGTTCACTTTAGTACCAGTGGTACCCAACATTAAGATTTTCAGACAAATTCTCAAAAAAAAATTTTGTACGAGTTATTAAATGTAGCAAAAATGTATATACAGGGTGTTGATGTTTTTTTTGTACTAAGAATTTTTTTGTACGAGTTATCAAAATGTGTATACATTTTTTCTTTTGTTACTAAGATTTTTTTTTATTAAAATTGTTTAATCTTATAATCAAATATACTGTCGTTTTGTAGCAAAAAAAATTTTTTTGGTAAAAATATCTTCGGATTTTATTGATAAATTGAATTTTTGTAGTTAAAAAAAATTAAAAACCGACTTTTTGGACTATTTAAAATCTTTATATAAGAATTGATTTAATATGATTTTTCTTAAGTTTACAACACTGGAAAAGTTATGATTGACTTAAGCAAAATAATATCAAATTGTATTTGAAATCCATTTATCGTCATTTTCTTGAGCAATTTTCTTCAATTTCAAGGCAAATTTAGAATTTTCGACATTTTTTTTTTGTATTCACGAATTTTGTCTAATCAAATTTTGAAATATGGAACGCATATGTATTAAAAAAAAAAACGGACACCCGGTATGTATATATATATATACAGGTCGCGTTAATCGTTGCTTAAAAAACTTGTAAAAAAAATTGCAAATTATAAAAATGTATATATTATATAGTACGGTTTCAGTACCGCTGATAATATTTGTGTAATAATACAACTTTACATCTAATAAATAAATATTAATGCTGGTCCAGCGAAGACTTTTACTCTTTTGCTCTAATAGCCATTCCTCACGAGTAAACCATATGCACTGTTATTATGCCTCTATACCGTATAACAACTATGAATTACAAACAAGTAAAGAGTAAAAAAAAATTGAAGAAAAATTTGTACCATTTGCATAAATTAATTTGCAAAGAAAAAATTGTTTTGTGCATCGCACACTAAAAATGGAAAACAAATTGTTTGGAAAATAAAATATATTAATACAAATGGGTTCACGATGGCAATAGACGTCAAATCTGTAAATCGTCTTCATCGAGTTGAATTTTTAGAAATAGAATCACGATTTGTTAAATTTTCGATTCTCGTCCATTTTGTTTTCTAATAACGTTGCGCCATTAAAATATCATTAATGACATAATTTTATAAAATATTTTTGAAATACAACAAATTATTATATATATATATATAATCATCATCATTATAATTAATATAGAATATCGCCCAAATACCGTAACAAAAATATATAGAAGACAAACACGTAGAACAATTGAAACTGGATTTAAGGAGCATTTAGCTCATTTCAGATTAAATAGAAAGGATGAAAGTGCTGTGGCCGAGCATATTTTTAATATACATATACTATTATTTCACAATGTAGTAATAATTTTAGCATGCCCAGATTTAAATGCTTCCTAACCTATTTAGGTAGTAAAACTCGTCTTAAAACTATATTTTACTGATTTCCGGTTCAAACGGAAAAAGTTGTAATTATCGTCGAAAAAGTGAAAAAGTGGTGTATTTGAAATACCTTTGAAATATTTCGATTTTTTGTCGATTTTGGTCAAAGTTTAACAAGTGCTGCCCAAAACAATGCAAAATGGCTATAAATCGTCTTAAAACTATATTTTACTGATTTGCAGTTCAAACGGAAAAAGTTGAAATTATCGTCGAAAAAAGTGCAAAAGTCGTGTATATATACCTTTGAAATATTCCGATTTTTTGGCGATTTTGGTCAAAGTTTAACAAGTGCTGCCCAAAACAATGCAAAATGACTATAAATCGTCTTAAAACTATATTTTACTGATTTCCGGTTCAAACGGAAAAAGTTGAAATTATCGTTGAAAAAAGTGAAAAAGTCGTGTATATATACCTTTGAAATATTCCGATTTTTTTTGTCGATTTTGGTCAAAGTTTAACAAGTGCTGCCCAAAACAATGCAAAATGGCTATAAATCGTCTCAAAACTATATTTTACTGATTTCCGGTTCAAACGGAAAAAGTTGAAATTATCGTTGAAAAAAGTGAAAAAGTCGTGTATATATACCTTTGAAATATTCCGATTTTTTTTGGCGATTTTGGTCAAAGTTTAACAAGTGCTGCCCAAAACAATGCAAAATGGCTATAAATCGTCTCAAAACTATATTTTACTGATTTCCGGTTCAAACGGAAAAAGTTGAAATTATCGTTGAAAAAAGTGAAAAAGTCGTGTATATATACCTTTGAAATATTCCGATTTTTTTTGGCGATTTTGGTCAAAGTTTAACAAGTGCTGCCCAAAACAATGCAAAATGACTATAAAACGTCTTAAAACTATATTTTACTGATTTCCGGTTCAAACGGAAAAAGTTGAAATTATCGTTGAAAAAAGTGAAAAAGTCGTGTATATATACCTTTGAAATATTCCGATTTTTTTTGTCGATTTTGGTCAAAGTTTAACAAGTGCTGCCCAAAACAATGCAAAATGACTATAAAACGTCTTAAAACTATATTTTACTGATTTCCGGTTCAAACGGAAAAAGTTGAAATTATCGTTGAAAAAAGTGAAAAAGTCGTGTATATATACCTTTGAAATATTCCGATTTTTTTTGGCGATTTTGGTCAAAGTTTAACAAGTGCTGCCCAAAACAATGCAAAATGACTATAAAACGTCTTAAAACTATATTTTACTGATTTCCGGTTCAAACGGAAAAAGTTGAAATTATCGTTGAAAAAAGTGAAAAAGTCGTGTATATATACCTTTGAAATATTCCGATTTTTTTTGGCGATTTTGGTCAAAGTTTAACAAGTGCTGCCCAAAACAATGCAAAATGACTATAAAACGTCTTAAAACTATATTTTACTGATTTCCGGTTCAAACGGAAAAAGTTGAAATTATCGTTGAAAAAAGTGAAAAAGTCGTGTATATATACCTTTGAAATATTCCGATTTTTTTTGGCGATTTTGGTCAAAGTTTAACAAGTGCTGCCCAAAACAATGCAAAATGACTATAAAACGTCTTAAAACTATATTTTACTGATTTCCGGTTCAAACGGAAAAAGTTGAAATTATCGTTGAAAAAAGTGAAAAAGTCGTGTATATATACCTTTGAAATATTCCGATTTTTTTTGGCGATTTTGGTCAAAGTTTAACAAGTGCTGCCCAAAACAATGCAAAATGACTATAAAACGTCTTAAAACTATATTTTACTGATTTCCGGTTCAAACGGAAAAAGTTGAAATTATCGTTGAAAAAAGTGAAAAAGTCGTGTATATATACCTTTGAAATATTCCGATTTTTTTTGGCGATTTTGGTCAAAGTTTAACAAGTGCTGCCCAAAACAATGCAAAATGACTATAAAACGTCTTAAAACTATATTTTACTGATTTCCGGTTCAAACGGAAAAAGTTGAAATTATCGTTGAAAAAAGTGAAAAAGTCGTGTATATATACCTTTGAAATATTCCGATTTTTTTTGGCGATTTTGGTCAAAGTTTAACAAGTGCTGCCCAAAACAATGCAAAATGACTATAAAACGTCTTAAAACTATATTTTACTGATTTCCGGTTCAAACGGAAAAAGTTGAAATTATCGTTGAAAAAAGTGAAAAAGTCGTGTATATATACCTTTGAAATATTCCGATTTTTTTTGGCGATTTTGGTCAAAGTTTAACAAGTGCTGCCCAAAACAATGCAAAATGACTATAAAACGTCTTAAAACTATATTTTACTGATTTCCGGTTCAAACGGAAAAAGTTGAAATTATCGTTGAAAAAAGTGAAAAAGTCGTGTATATATACCTTTGAAATATTCCGATTTTTTTTGTCGATTTTGGTCAAAGTTTAACAAGTGCTGCCCAAAACAATGCAAAATGACTATAAAACGTCTTAAAACTATATTTTACTGATTTCCGGTTCAAACGGAAAAAGTTGAAATTATCGTTGAAAAAAGTGAAAAGGTCGTGTATATATACCTTTGAAATATTCCGATTTTTTTTGGCGATTTTGGTCAAAGTTTAACAAGTGCTGCCCAAAACAATGCAAAATGACTATAAAACGTCTCAAAACTATATTTTACTGATTTCCGGTTCAAACGGAAAAAGTTGAAATTATCGTTGAAAAAAGTGAAAAAGTCGTGTATATATACCTTTGAAATATTCCGATTTTTTTTGGCGATTTTGGTCAAAGTTTAACAAGTGCTGCCCAAAACAATGCAAAATGACTATAAAACGTCTTAAAACCATATTTTACTGATTTCCGGTTCAAACGGAAAAAGTTGAAATTATCGTTGAAAAAAGTGAAAAAGTCGTGTATATATACCTTTGAAATATTCCGATTTTTTTTGGCGATTTTGGTCAAAGTTTAACAAGTGCTGCCCAAAACAATGCAAAATGACTATAAAACGTCTTAAAACTATATTTTACTGATTTCCGGTTCAAACGGAAAAAGTTGAAATTATCGTTGAAAAAAGTGAAAAAGTCGTGTATATATACCTTTGAAATATTCCGATTTTTTTTGGCGATTTTGGTCAAAGTTTAACAAGTGCTGCCCAAAACAATGCAAAATGACTATAAAACGTCTTAAAACTATATTTTACTGATTTCCGGTTCAAACGGAAAAAGTTGAAATTATCGTTGAAAAAAGTGAAAAAGTCGTGTATATATACCTTTGAAATATTCCGATTTTTTTTGTCGATTTTGGTCAAAGTTTAACAAGTGCTGCCCAAAACAATGCAAAATGACTATAAAACGTCTTAAAACTATATTTTACTGATTTCCGGTTCAAACGGAAAAAGTTGAAATTATCGTTGAAAAAAGTGAAAAAGTCGTGTATATATACCTTTGAAATATTCCGATTTTTTTTGGCGATTTTGGTCAAAGTTTAACAAGTGCTGCCCAAAACAATGCAAAATGACTATAAAACGTCTTAAAACTATATTTTACTGATTTCCGGTTCAAACGGAAAAAGTTGAAATTATCGTCGAAAAAAGTGAAAAAGTCGTGTATATATACCTTTGAAATATTCCGATTTTTTTTGTCGATTTTGGTCAAAGTTTAACAAGTGCTGCCCAAAACAATGCAAAATGACTATAAATCGTCTCAGAACTCTATTTTACTGATTTCCGGTTCAAACGGAAAAAGTTGAAATTATCGTTGAAAAAAGTGAAAAAGTCGTGTATATATACCTTTGAAATATTCCGATTTTTTTTGGCGATTTTGGTCAAAGTTTAACAAGTGCTGCCCAAAACAATGCAAAATGACTATAAAACGTCTTAAAACTATATTTTACTGATTTCCGGTTCAAACGGAAAAAGTTAAAATTATCGTTGAAAAAAGTGAAAAAGTCGTGTATATATACCTTTGAAATATTCCGATTTTTTTTGGCGATTTTGGTCAAAGTTTAACAAGTGCTGCCCAAAACAATGCAAAATGACTATAAAACGTCTTAAAACTATATTTTACTGATTTCCGGTTCAAACGGAAAAAGTTAAAATTATCGTTGAAAAAAGTGAAAAAGTCGTGTGTATATACCTTTGAAATATTCCGATTTTTTTTGGCGATTTTGGTCAAAGTTTAACAAGTGCTGCCCAAAACAATGCAAAATGACTATAAAACGTCTTAAAACTATATTTTACTGATTTCCGGTTCAAACGGAAAAAGTTAAAATTATCGTTGAAAAAAGTGAAAAAGTCGTGTATATATACCTTTGAAATATTCCGATTTTTTTTGGCGATTTTGGTCAAAGTTTAACAAGTGCTGCCCAAAACAATGCAAAATGGCTATAAATCGTCTCAGAACTCTATTTTACTGATTTCCGGTTCAAACGGAAAAAGTTGAAATTATCGTTGAAAAAAGTGAAAAAGTCGTGTATATATACCTTTGAAATATTCCGATTTTTTTTGGCGATTTTGGTCAAAGTTTAACAAGTGCTGCCCAAAACAATGCAAAATGACTATAAAACGTCTTAAAACTATATTTTACTGATTTCCGGTTCAAACGGAAAAAGTTGAAATTATCGTTGAAAAAAGTGAAAAAGTCGTGTATATATACCTTTGAAATATTCCGATTTTTTTTGTCGATTTTGGTCAAAGTTTAACAAGTGCTGCCCAAAACAATGCAAAATGACTATAAAACGTCTTAAAACTATATTTTACTGATTTCCGGTTCAAACGGAAAAAGTTGAAATTATCGTCGAAAAAAGTGAAAAAGTCGTGTATATATACCTTTGAAATATTCCGATTTTTTTTGTCGATTTTGGTCAAAGTTTAACAAGTGCTGCCCAAAACAATGCAAAATGACTATAAATCGTCTCAGAACTCTATTTTACTGATTTCCGGTTCAAACGGAAAAAGTTGAAATTATCGTTGAAAAAAGTGAAAAAGTCGTGTATATATACCTTTGAAATATTCCGATTTTTTTTGGCGATTTTGGTCAAAGTTTAACAAGTGCTGCCCAAAACAATGCAAAATGACTATAAAACGTCTTAAAACTATATTTTACTGATTTCCGGTTCAAACGGAAAAAGTTAAAATTATCGTTGAAAAAAGTGAAAAAGTCGTGTATATATACCTTTGAAATATTCCGATTTTTTTTGGCGATTTTGGTCAAAGTTTAACAAGTGCTGCCCAAAACAATGCAAAATGACTATAAAACGTCTCAAAACTATATTTTACTGATTTCCGGTTCAAACGGAAAAAGTTGAAATTATCGTTGAAAAAAGTGAAAAAGTCGTGTATATATACCTTTGAAATATTCCGATTTTTTTTGGCGATTTTGGTCAAAGTTTAACAAGTGCTGCCCAAAACAATGCAAAATGACTATAAAACGTCTTAAAACTATATTTTACTGATTTCCGGTTCAAACGGAAAAAGTTGAAATTATCGTTGAAAAAAGTGAAAAAGTCGTGTATATATACCTTTGAAATATTCCGATTTTTTTTGGCGATTTTGGTCAAAGTTTAACAAGTGCTGCCCAAAACAATGCAAAATGACTATAAAACGTCTTAAAACTATATTTTACTGATTTCCGGTTCAAACGGAAAAAGTTGAAATTATCGTTGAAAAAAGTGAAAAAGTCGTGTATATATACCTTTGAAATATTCCGATTTTTTTTGGCGATTTTGGTCAAAGTTTAACAAGTGCTGCCCAAAACAATGCAAAATGACTATAAAACGTCTTAAAACTATATTTTACTGATTTCCGGTTCAAACGGAAAAAGTTGAAATTATCGTTGAAAAAAGTGAAAAAGTCGTGTATATATACCTTTGAAATATTCCGATTTTTTTTGTCGATTTTGGTCAAAGTTTAACAAGTGCTGCCCAAAACAATGCAAAATGACTATAAAACGTCTTAAAACTATATTTTACTGATTTCCGGTTCAAACGGAAAAAGTTGAAATTATCGTTGAAAAAAGTGAAAAAGTCGTGTATATATACCTTTGAAATATTCCGATTTTTTTTGGCGATTTTGGTCAAAGTTTAACAAGTGCTGCCCAAAACAATGCAAAATGACTATAAAACGTCTTAAAACTATATTTTACTGATTTCCGGTTCAAACGGAAAAAGTTGAAATTATCGTCGAAAAAAGTGAAAAAGTCGTGTATATATACCTTTGAAATATTCCGATTTTTTTTGTCGATTTTGGTCAAAGTTTAACAAGTGCTGCCCAAAACAATGCAAAATGACTATAAATCGTCTCAGAACTCTATTTTACTGATTTCCGGTTCAAACGGAAAAAGTTGAAATTATCGTTGAAAAAAGTGAAAAAGTCGTGTATATATACCTTTGAAATATTCCGATTTTTTTTGGCGATTTTGGTCAAAGTTTAACAAGTGCTGCCCAAAACAATGCAAAATGACTATAAAACGTCTTAAAACTATATTTTACTGATTTCCGGTTCAAACGGAAAAAGTTAAAATTATCGTTGAAAAAAGTGAAAAAGTCGTGTATATATACCTTTGAAATATTCCGATTTTTTTTGGCGATTTTGGTCAAAGTTTAACAAGTGCTGCCCAAAACAATGCAAAATGACTATAAAACGTCTTAAAACTATATTTTACTGATTTCCGGTTCAAACGGAAAAAGTTAAAATTATCGTTGAAAAAAGTGAAAAAGTCGTGTGTATATACCTTTGAAATATTCCGATTTTTTTTGGCGATTTTGGTCAAAGTTTAACAAGTGCTGCCCAAAACAATGCAAAATGACTATAAAACGTCTTAAAACTATATTTTACTGATTTCCGGTTCAAACGGAAAAAGTTAAAATTATCGTTGAAAAAAGTGAAAAAGTCGTGTATATATACCTTTGAAATATTCCGATTTTTTTTGGCGATTTTGGTCAAAGTTTAACAAGTGCTGCCCAAAACAATGCAAAATGGCTATAAATCGTCTCAGAACTCTATTTTACTGATTTCCGGTTCAAACGGAAAAAGTTGAAATTATCGTTGAAAAAAGTGAAAAAGTCGTGTATATATACCTTTGAAATATTCCGATTTTTTTTGGCGATTTTGGTCAAAGTTTAACAAGTGCTGCCCAAAACAATGCAAAATGACTATAAAACGTCTTAAAACTATATTTTACTGATTTCCGGTTCAAACGGAAAAAGTTGAAATTATCGTTGAAAAAAGTGAAAAAGTCGTGTATATATACCTTTGAAATATTCCGATTTTTTTTGGCGATTTTGGTCAAAGTTTAACAAGTGCTGCCCAAAACAATGCAAAATGACTATAAAACGTCTTAAAACTATATTTTACTGATTTCCGGTTCAAACGGAAAAAGTTGAAATTATCGTTGAAAAAAGTGAAAAAGTCGTGTATATATACCTTTGAAATATTCCGATTTTTTTTGGCGATTTTGGTCAAAGTTTAACAAGTGCTGCCCAAAACAATGCAAAATGACTATAAAACGTCTTAAAACTATATTTTACTGATTTCCGGTTCAAACGGAAAAAGTTAAAATTATCGTTGAAAAAAGTGAAAAAGTCGTGTATATATACCTTTGAAATATTCCGATTTTTTTTGGCGATTTTGGTCAAAGTTTAACAAGTGCTGCCCAAAACAATGCAAAATGACTATAAAACGTCTTAAAACTATATTTTACTGATTTCCGGTTCAAACGGAAAAAGTTGAAATTATCGTTGAAAAAAGTGAAAAAGTCGTGTATATATACCTTTGAAATATTCCGATTTTTTTTGGCGATTTTGGTCAAAGTTTAACAAGTGCTGCCCAAAACAATGCAAAATGACTATAAAACGTCTTAAAACTATATTTTACTGATTTCCGGTTCAAACGGAAAAAGTTGAAATTATCGTTGAAAAAAGTGAAAAAGTCGTGTATATATACCTTTGAAATATTCCGATTTTTTTTGGCGATTTTGGTCAAAGTTTAACAAGTGCTGCCCAAAACAATGCAAAATGACTATAAAACGTCTTAAAACTATATTTTACTGATTTCCGGTTCAAACGGAAAAAGTTGAAATTATCGTTGAAAAAAGTGAAAAAGTCGTGTATATATACCTTTGAAATATTCCGATTTTTTTTGGCGATTTTGGTCAAAGTTTAACAAGTGCTGCCCAAAACAATGCAAAATGACTATAAAACGTCTTAAAACTATATTTTACTGATTTCCGGTTCAAACGGAAAAAGTTGAAATTATCGTCGAAAAAAGTGAAAAAGTCGTGTATATATACCTTTGAAATATTCCGATTTTTTTTGTCGATTTTGGTCAAAGTTTAACAAGTGCTGCCCAAAACAATGCAAAATGACTATAAATCGTCTCAGAACTCTATTTTACTGATTTCCGGTTCAAACGGAAAAAGTTGAAATTATCGTTGAAAAAAGTGAAAAAGTCGTGTATATATACCTTTGAAATATTCCGATTTTTTTTGGCGATTTTGGTCAAAGTTTAACAAGTGCTGCCCAAAACAATGCAAAATGACTATAAAACGTCTTAAAACTATATTTTACTGATTTCCGGTTCAAACGGAAAAAGTTAAAATTATCGTTGAAAAAAGTGAAAAAGTCGTGTATATATACCTTTGAAATATTCCGATTTTTTTTGGCGATTTTGGTCAAAGTTTAACAAGTGCTGCCCAAAACAATGCAAAATGACTATAAAACGTCTTAAAACTATATTTTACTGATTTCCGGTTCAAACGGAAAAAGTTGAAATTATCGTTGAAAAAAGTGAAAAAGTCGTGTATATATACCTTTGAAATATTCCGATTTTTTTTGTCGATTTTGGTCAAAGTTTAACAAGTGCTGCCCAAAACAATGCAAAATGACTATAAAACGTCTTAAAACTATATTTTACTGATTTCCGGTTCAAACGGAAAAAGTTGAAATTATCGTTGAAAAAAGTGAAAAAGTCGTGTATATATACCTTTGAAATATTCCGATTTTTTTTGGCGATTTTGGTCAAAGTTTAACAAGTGCTGCCCAAAACAATGCAAAATGACTATAAAACGTCTTAAAACTATATTTTACTGATTTCCGGTTCAAACGGAAAAAGTTGAAATTATCGTTGAAAAAAGTGAAAAAGTCGTGTATATATACCTTTGAAATATTCCGATTTTTTTTGGCGATTTTGGTCAAAGTTTAACAAGTGCTGCCCAAAACAATGCAAAATGGCTATAAATCGTCTCAGAACTCTATTTTACTGATTTCCGGTTCAAACGGAAAAAGTTGAAATTATCGTTGAAAAAAGTGAAAAAGTCGTGTATATATACCTTTGAAATATTCCGATTTTTTTTGGCGATTTTGGTCAAAGTTTAACAAGTGCTGCCCAAAACAATGCAAAATGACTATAAAACGTCTTAAAACTATATTTTACTGATTTCCGGTTCAAACGGAAAAAGTTGAAATTATCGTTGAAAAAAGTGAAAAAGTCGTGTATATATACCTTTGAAATATTCCGATTTTTTTTGGCGATTTTGGTCAAAGTTTAACAAGTGCTGCCCAAAACAATGCAAAATGACTATAAAACGTCTTAAAACTATATTTTACTGATTTCCGGTTCAAACGGAAAAAGTTGAAATTATCGTTGAAAAAAGTGAAAAAGTCGTGTATATATACCTTTGAAATATTCCGATTTTTTTTGGCGATTTTGGTCAAAGTTTAACAAGTGCTGCCCAAAACAATGCAAAATGACTATAAAACGTCTTAAAACTATATTTTACTGATTTCCGGTTCAAACGGAAAAAGTTGAAATTATCGTTGAAAAAAGTGAAAAAGTCGTGTATATATACCTTTGAAATATTCCGATTTTTTTTGGCGATTTTGGTCAAAGTTTAACAAGTGCTGCCCAAAACAATGCAAAATGACTATAAATCGTCTCAGAACTCTATTTTACTGATTTCCGGTTCAAACGGAAAAAGTTGAAATTATCGTTGAAAAAAGTGAAAAAGTCGTGTATATATACCTTTGAAATATTCCGATTTTTTTTGGCGATTTTGGTCAAAGTTTAACAAGTGCTGCCCAAAACAATGCAAAATGACTATAAAACGTCTTAAAACTATATTTTACTGATTTCCGGTTCAAACGGAAAAAGTTAAAATTATCGTTGAAAAAAGTGAAAAAGTCGTGTGTATATACCTTTGAAATATTCCGATTTTTTTTGGCGATTTTGGTCAAAGTTTAACAAGTGCTGCCCAAAACAATGCAAAATGACTATAAAACGTCTTAAAACTATATTTTACTGATTTCCGGTTCAAACGGAAAAAGTTAAAATTATCGTTGAAAAAAGTGAAAAAGTCGTGTATATATACCTTTGAAATATTCCGATTTTTTTTGGCGATTTTGGTCAAAGTTTAACAAGTGCTGCCCAAAACAATGCAAAATGGCTATAAATCGTCTCAGAACTCTATTTTACTGATTTCCGGTTCAAACGGAAAAAGTTGAAATTATCGTTGAAAAAAGTGAAAAAGTCGTGTATATATACCTTTGAAATATTCCGATTTTTTTTGGCGATTTTGGTCAAAGTTTAACAAGTGCTGCCCAAAACAATGCAAAATGACTATAAAACGTCTTAAAACTATATTTTACTGATTTCCGGTTCAAACGGAAAAAGTTGAAATTATCGTTGAAAAAAGTGAAAAAGTCGTGTATATATACCTTTGAAATATTCCGATTTTTTTTGGCGATTTTGGTCAAAGTTTAACAAGTGCTGCCCAAAACAATGCAAAATGACTATAAAACGTCTTAAAACTATATTTTACTGATTTCCGGTTCAAACGGAAAAAGTTGAAATTATCGTTGAAAAAAGTGAAAAAGTCGTGTATATATACCTTTGAAATATTCCGATTTTTTTTGGCGATTTTGGTCAAAGTTTAACAAGTGCTGCCCAAAACAATGCAAAATGACTATAAAACGTCTTAAAACTATATTTTACTGATTTCCGGTTCAAACGGAAAAAGTTGAAATTATCGTTGAAAAAAGTGAAAAAGTCGTGTATATATACCTTTGAAATATTCCGATTTTTTTTGTCGATTTTGGTCAAAGTTTAACAAGTGCTGCCCAAAACAATGCAAAATGACTATAAAACGTCTTAAAACTATATTTTACTGATTTCCGGTTCAAACGGAAAAAGTTGAAATTATCGTTGAAAAAAGTGAAAAAGTCGTGTATATATACCTTTGAAATATTCCGATTTTTTTTGGCGATTTTGGTCAAAGTTTAACAAGTGCTGCCCAAAACAATGCAAAATGACTATAAAACGTCTTAAAACTATATTTTACTGATTTCCGGTTCAAACGGAAAAAGTTGAAATTATCGTCGAAAAAAGTGAAAAAGTCGTGTATATATACCTTTGAAATATTCCGATTTTTTTTGTCGATTTTGGTCAAAGTTTAACAAGTGCTGCCCAAAACAATGCAAAATGACTATAAATCGTCTCAGAACTCTATTTTACTGATTTCCGGTTCAAACGGAAAAAGTTGAAATTATCGTTGAAAAAAGTGAAAAAGTCGTGTATATATACCTTTGAAATATTCCGATTTTTTTTGGCGATTTTGGTCAAAGTTTAACAAGTGCTGCCCAAAACAATGCAAAATGACTATAAAACGTCTTAAAACTATATTTTACTGATTTCCGGTTCAAACGGAAAAAGTTAAAATTATCGTTGAAAAAAGTGAAAAAGTCGTGTATATATACCTTTGAAATATTCCGATTTTTTTTGGCGATTTTGGTCAAAGTTTAACAAGTGCTGCCCAAAACAATGCAAAATGACTATAAAACGTCTTAAAACTATATTTTACTGATTTCCGGTTCAAACGGAAAAAGTTAAAATTATCGTTGAAAAAAGTGAAAAAGTCGTGTGTATATACCTTTGAAATATTCCGATTTTTTTTGGCGATTTTGGTCAAAGTTTAACAAGTGCTGCCCAAAACAATGCAAAATGACTATAAAACGTCTTAAAACTATATTTTACTGATTTCCGGTTCAAACGGAAAAAGTTAAAATTATCGTTGAAAAAAGTGAAAAAGTCGTGTATATATACCTTTGAAATATTCCGATTTTTTTTGGCGATTTTGGTCAAAGTTTAACAAGTGCTGCCCAAAACAATGCAAAATGGCTATAAATCGTCTCAGAACTCTATTTTACTGATTTCCGGTTCAAACGGAAAAAGTTGAAATTATCGTTGAAAAAAGTGAAAAAGTCGTGTATATATACCTTTGAAATATTCCGATTTTTTTTGGCGATTTTGGTCAAAGTTTAACAAGTGCTGCCCAAAACAATGCAAAATGACTATAAAACGTCTTAAAACTATATTTTACTGATTTCCGGTTCAAACGGAAAAAGTTGAAATTATCGTTGAAAAAAGTGAAAAAGTCGTGTATATATACCTTTGAAATATTCCGATTTTTTTTGGCGATTTTGGTCAAAGTTTAACAAGTGCTGCCCAAAACAATGCAAAATGACTATAAAACGTCTTAAAACTATATTTTACTGATTTCCGGTTCAAACGGAAAAAGTTGAAATTATCGTTGAAAAAAGTGAAAAAGTCGTGTATATATACCTTTGAAATATTCCGATTTTTTTTGGCGATTTTGGTCAAAGTTTAACAAGTGCTGCCCAAAACAATGCAAAATGACTATAAAACGTCTTAAAACTATATTTTACTGATTTCCGGTTCAAACGGAAAAAGTTAAAATTATCGTTGAAAAAAGTGAAAAAGTCGTGTATATATACCTTTGAAATATTCCGATTTTTTTTGGCGATTTTGGTCAAAGTTTAACAAGTGCTGCCCAAAACAATGCAAAATGACTATAAAACGTCTTAAAACTATATTTTACTGATTTCCGGTTCAAACGGAAAAAGTTGAAATTATCGTTGAAAAAAGTGAAAAAGTCGTGTATATATACCTTTGAAATATTCCGATTTTTTTTGGCGATTTTGGTCAAAGTTTAACAAGTGCTGCCCAAAACAATGCAAAATGACTATAAAACGTCTTAAAACTATATTTTACTGATTTCCGGTTCAAACGGAAAAAGTTGAAATTATCGTTGAAAAAAGTGAAAAAGTCGTGTATATATACCTTTGAAATATTCCGATTTTTTTTGGCGATTTTGGTCAAAGTTTAACAAGTGCTGCCCAAAACAATGCAAAATGACTATAAAACGTCTTAGAACTATATTTTACTGATTTCCGGTTCAAACGGAAAAAGTTGAAATTATCGTTGAAAAAAGTGAAAAAGTCGTGTATATATACCTTTGAAATATTCCGATTTTTTTTGGCGATTTTGGTCAAAGTTTAACAAGTGCTGCCCAAAACAATGCAAAATGACTATAAAACGTCTTAAAACTATATTTTACTGATTTCCGGTTCAAACGGAAAAAGTTGAAATTATCGTCGAAAAAAGTGAAAAAGTCGTGTATATATACCTTTGAAATATTCCGATTTTTTTTGTCGATTTTGGTCAAAGTTTAACAAGTGCTGCCCAAAACAATGCAAAATGACTATAAAACGTCTTAAAACTATATTTTACTGATTTCCGGTTCAAACGGAAAAAGTTAAAATTATCGTTGAAAAAAGTGAAAAAGTCGTGTGTATATACCTTTGAAATATTCCGATTTTTTTTGGCGATTTTGGTCAAAGTTTAACAAGTGCTGCCCAAAACAATGCAAAATGACTATAAAACGTCTTAAAACTATATTTTACTGATTTCCGGTTCAAACGGAAAAAGTTGAAATTATCGTTGAAAAAAGTGAAAAAGTCGTGTATATATACCTTTGAAATATTCCGATTTTTTTTGTCGATTTTGGTCAAAGTTTAACAAGTGCTGCCCAAAACAATGCAAAATGACTATAAAACGTCTTAAAACTATATTTTACTGATTTCCGGTTCAAACGGAAAAAGTTGAAATTATCGTTGAAAAAAGTGAAAAAGTCGTGTATATATACCTTTGAAATATTCCGATTTTTTTTGGCGATTTTGGTCAAAGTTTAACAAGTGCTGCCCAAAACAATGCAAAATGACTATAAAACGTCTTAAAACTATATTTTACTGATTTCCGGTTCAAACGGAAAAAGTTGAAATTATCGTTGAAAAAAGTGAAAAAGTCGTGTATATATACCTTTGAAATATTCCGATTTTTTTTGGCGATTTTGGTCAAAGTTTAACAAGTGCTGCCCAAAACAATGCAAAATGGCTATAAATCGTCTCAGAACTCTATTTTACTGATTTCCGGTTCAAACGGAAAAAGTTGAAATTATCGTTGAAAAAAGTGAAAAAGTCGTGTATATATACCTTTGAAATATTCCGATTTTTTTTGGCGATTTTGGTCAAAGTTTAACAAGTGCTGCCCAAAACAATGCAAAATGACTATAAAACGTCTTAAAACTATATTTTACTGATTTCCGGTTCAAACGGAAAAAGTTGAAATTATCGTTGAAAAAAGTGAAAAAGTCGTGTATATATACCTTTGAAATATTCCGATTTTTTTTGGCGATTTTGGTCAAAGTTTAACAAGTGCTGCCCAAAACAATGCAAAATGACTATAAAACGTCTTAAAACTATATTTTACTGATTTCCGGTTCAAACGGAAAAAGTTGAAATTATCGTTGAAAAAAGTGAAAAAGTCGTGTATATATACCTTTGAAATATTCCGATTTTTTTTGGCGATTTTGGTCAAAGTTTAACAAGTGCTGCCCAAAACAATGCAAAATGACTATAAAACGTCTTAAAACTATATTTTACTGATTTCCGGTTCAAACGGAAAAAGTTGAAATTATCGTTGAAAAAAGTGAAAAAGTCGTGTATATATACCTTTGAAATATTCCGATTTTTTTTGGCGATTTTGGTCAAAGTTTAACAAGTGCTGCCCAAAACAATGCAAAATGACTATAAAACGTCTCAAAACTATATTTTACTGATTTCCGGTTCAAACGGAAAAAGTTGAAATTATCGTTGAAAAAAGTGAAAAAGTCGTGTATATATACCTTTGAAATATTCCGATTTTTTTTGGCGATTTTGGTCAAAGTTTAACAAGTGCTGCCCAAAACAATGCAAAATGACTATAAAACGTCTTAAAACTATATTTTACTGATTTCCGGTTCAAACGGAAAAAGTTGAAATTATCGTTGAAAAAAGTGAAAAAGTCGTGTATATATACCTTTGAAATATTCCGATTTTTTTTGGCGATTTTGGTCAAAGTTTAACAAGTGCTGCCCAAAACAATGCAAAATGACTATAAAACGTCTTAAAACTATATTTTACTGATTTCCGGTTCAAACGGAAAAAGTTGAAATTATCGTTGAAAAAAGTGAAAAAGTCGTGTATATATACCTTTGAAATATTCCGATTTTTTTTGGCGATTTTGGTCAAAGTTTAACAAGTGCTGCCCAAAACAATGCAAAATGACTATAAAACGTCTTAAAACTATATTTTACTGATTTCCGGTTCAAACGGAAAAAGTTAAAATTATCGTTGAAAAAAGTGAAAAAGTCGTGTGTATATACCTTTGAAATATTCCGATTTTTTTTGGCGATTTTGGTCAAAGTTTAACAAGTGCTGCCCAAAACAATGCAAAATGACTATAAAACGTCTTAAAACTATATTTTACTGATTTCCGGTTCAAACGGAAAAAGTTAAAATTATCGTTGAAAAAAGTGAAAAAGTCGTGTATATATACCTTTGAAATATTCCGATTTTTTTTGGCGATTTTGGTCAAAGTTTAACAAGTGCTGCCCAAAACAATGCAAAATGGCTATAAATCGTCTCAGAACTCTATTTTACTGATTTCCGGTTCAAACGGAAAAAGTTGAAATTATCGTTGAAAAAAGTGAAAAAGTCGTGTATATATACCTTTGAAATATTCCGATTTTTTTTGGCGATTTTGGTCAAAGTTTAACAAGTGCTGCCCAAAACAATGCAAAATGACTATAAAACGTCTTAAAACTATATTTTACTGATTTCCGGTTCAAACGGAAAAAGTTGAAATTATCGTTGAAAAAAGTGAAAAAGTCGTGTATATATACCTTTGAAATATTCCGATTTTTTTTGGCGATTTTGGTCAAAGTTTAACAAGTGCTGCCCAAAACAATGCAAAATGACTATAAAACGTCTTAAAACTATATTTTACTGATTTCCGGTTCAAACGGAAAAAGTTGAAATTATCGTTGAAAAAAGTGAAAAAGTCGTGTATATATACCTTTGAAATATTCCGATTTTTTTTGGCGATTTTGGTCAAAGTTTAACAAGTGCTGCCCAAAACAATGCAAAATGACTATAAAACGTCTTAAAACTATATTTTACTGATTTCCGGTTCAAACGGAAAAAGTTGAAATTATCGTTGAAAAAAGTGAAAAAGTCGTGTATATATACCTTTGAAATATTCCGATTTTTTTTGGCGATTTTGGTCAAAGTTTAACAAGTGCTGCCCAAAACAATGCAAAATGACTATAAAACGTCTTAAAACTATATTTTACTGATTTCCGGTTCAAACGGAAAAAGTTGAAATTATCGTTGAAAAAAGTGAAAAAGTCGTGTATATATACCTTTGAAATATTCCGATTTTTTTTGGCGATTTTGGTCAAAGTTTAACAAGTGCTGCCCAAAACAATGCAAAATGACTATAAAACGTCTCAAAACTATATTTTACTGATTTCCGGTTCAAACGGAAAAAGTTGAAATTATCGTTGAAAAAAGTGAAAAAGTCGTGTATATATACCTTTGAAATATTCCGATTTTTTTTGGCGATTTTGGTCAAAGTTTAACAAGTGCTGCCCAAAACAATGCAAAATGACTATAAAACGTCTTAAAACTATATTTTACTGATTTCCGGTTCAAACGGAAAAAGTTGAAATTATCGTTGAAAAAAGTGAAAAAGTCGTGTATATATACCTTTGAAATATTCCGATTTTTTTTGGCGATTTTGGTCAAAGTTTAACAAGTGCTGCCCAAAACAATGCAAAATGACTATAAAACGTCTTAAAACTATATTTTACTGATTTCCGGTTCAAACGGAAAAAGTTGAAATTATCGTTGAAAAAAGTGAAAAAGTCGTGTATATATACCTTTGAAATATTCCGATTTTTTTTGGCGATTTTGGTCAAAGTTTAACAAGTGCTGCCCAAAACAATGCAAAATGACTATAAAACGTCTTAAAACTATATTTTACTGATTTCCGGTTCAAACGGAAAAAGTTAAAATTATCGTTGAAAAAAGTGAAAAAGTCGTGTGTATATACCTTTGAAATATTCCGATTTTTTTTGGCGATTTTGGTCAAAGTTTAACAAGTGCTGCCCAAAACAATGCAAAATGACTATAAAACGTCTTAAAACTATATTTTACTGATTTCCGGTTCAAACGGAAAAAGTTAAAATTATCGTTGAAAAAAGTGAAAAAGTCGTGTATATATACCTTTGAAATATTCCGATTTTTTTTGGCGATTTTGGTCAAAGTTTAACAAGTGCTGCCCAAAACAATGCAAAATGGCTATAAATCGTCTCAGAACTCTATTTTACTGATTTCCGGTTCAAACGGAAAAAGTTGAAATTATCGTTGAAAAAAGTGAAAAAGTCGTGTATATATACCTTTGAAATATTCCGATTTTTTTTGGCGATTTTGGTCAAAGTTTAACAAGTGCTGCCCAAAACAATGCAAAATGACTATAAAACGTCTTAAAACTATATTTTACTGATTTCCGGTTCAAACGGAAAAAGTTGAAATTATCGTTGAAAAAAGTGAAAAAGTCGTGTATATATACCTTTGAAATATTCCGATTTTTTTTGGCGATTTTGGTCAAAGTTTAACAAGTGCTGCCCAAAACAATGCAAAATGACTATAAAACGTCTTAAAACTATATTTTACTGATTTCCGGTTCAAACGGAAAAAGTTGAAATTATCGTTGAAAAAAGTGAAAAAGTCGTGTATATATACCTTTGAAATATTCCGATTTTTTTTGGCGATTTTGGTCAAAGTTTAACAAGTGCTGCCCAAAACAATGCAAAATGACTATAAAACGTCTTAAAACTATATTTTACTGATTTCCGGTTCAAACGGAAAAAGTTAAAATTATCGTTGAAAAAAGTGAAAAAGTCGTGTATATATACCTTTGAAATATTCCGATTTTTTTTGGCGATTTTGGTCAAAGTTTAACAAGTGCTGCCCAAAACAATGCAAAATGACTATAAAACGTCTTAAAACTATATTTTACTGATTTCCGGTTCAAACGGAAAAAGTTGAAATTATCGTTGAAAAAAGTGAAAAAGTCGTGTATATATACCTTTGAAATATTCCGATTTTTTTTGGCGATTTTGGTCAAAGTTTAACAAGTGCTGCCCAAAACAATGCAAAATGACTATAAAACGTCTTAAAACTATATTTTACTGATTTCCGGTTCAAACGGAAAAAGTTGAAATTATCGTTGAAAAAAGTGAAAAAGTCGTGTATATATACCTTTGAAATATTCCGATTTTTTTTGGCGATTTTGGTCAAAGTTTAACAAGTGCTGCCCAAAACAATGCAAAATGACTATAAAACGTCTTAGAACTATATTTTACTGATTTCCGGTTCAAACGGAAAAAGTTGAAATTATCGTTGAAAAAAGTGAAAAAGTCGTGTATATATACCTTTGAAATATTCCGATTTTTTTTGGCGATTTTGGTCAAAGTTTAACAAGTGCTGCCCAAAACAATGCAAAATGACTATAAAACGTCTTAAAACTATATTTTACTGATTTCCGGTTCAAACGGAAAAAGTTAAAATTATCGTTGAAAAAAGTGAAAAAGTCGTGTATATATACCTTTGAAATATTCCGATTTTTTTTGTCGATTTTGGTCAAAGTTTAACAAGTGCTGCCCAAAACAATGCAAAATGACTATAAATCGTCTCAGAACTCTATTTTACTGATTTCCGGTTCAAACGGAAAAAGTTGAAATTATCGTTGAAAAAAGTGAAAAAGTCGTGTATATATACCTTTGAAATATTCCGATTTTTTTTGGCGATTTTGGTCAAAGTTTAACAAGTGCTGCCCAAAACAATGCAAAATGACTATAAAACGTCTTAAAACTATATTTTACTGATTTCCGGTTCAAACGGAAAAAGTTAAAATTATCGTTGAAAAAAGTGAAAAAGTCGTGTATATATACCTTTGAAATATTCCGATTTTTTTTGGCGATTTTGGTCAAAGTTTAACAAGTGCTGCCCAAAACAATGCAAAATGACTATAAAACGTCTCAAAACTATATTTTACTGATTTCCGGTTCAAACGGAAAAAGTTGAAATTATCGTTGAAAAAAGTGAAAAAGTCGTGTATATATACCTTTGAAATATTCCGATTTTTTTTGGCGATTTTGGTCAAAGTTTAACAAGTGCTGCCCAAAACAATGCAAAATGACTATAAAACGTCTTAAAACTATATTTTACTGATTTCCGGTTCAAACGGAAAAAGTTGAAATTATCGTTGAAAAAAGTGAAAAAGTCGTGTATATATACCTTTGAAATATTCCGATTTTTTTTGGCGATTTTGGTCAAAGTTTAACAAGTGCTGCCCAAAACAATGCAAAATGACTATAAAACGTCTTAAAACTATATTTTACTGATTTCCGGTTCAAACGGAAAAAGTTGAAATTATCGTTGAAAAAAGTGAAAAAGTCGTGTATATATACCTTTGAAATATTCCGATTTTTTTTGGCGATTTTGGTCAAAGTTTAACAAGTGCTGCCCAAAACAATGCAAAATGACTATAAAACGTCTTAAAACTATATTTTACTGATTTCCGGTTCAAACGGAAAAAGTTAAAATTATCGTTGAAAAAAGTGAAAAAGTCGTGTGTATATACCTTTGAAATATTCCGATTTTTTTTGGCGATTTTGGTCAAAGTTTAACAAGTGCTGCCCAAAACAATGCAAAATGACTATAAAACGTCTTAAAACTATATTTTACTGATTTCCGGTTCAAACGGAAAAAGTTAAAATTATCGTTGAAAAAAGTGAAAAAGTCGTGTATATATACCTTTGAAATATTCCGATTTTTTTTGGCGATTTTGGTCAAAGTTTAACAAGTGCTGCCCAAAACAATGCAAAATGACTATAAAACGTCTTAAAACTATATTTTACTGATTTCCGGTTCAAACGGAAAAAGTTAAAATTATCGTTGAAAAAAGTGAAAAAGTCGTGTGTATATACCTTTGAAATATTCCGATTTTTTTTGGCGATTTTGGTCAAAGTTTAACAAGTGCTGCCCAAAACAATGCAAAATGACTATAAAACGTCTTAAAACTATATTTTACTGATTTCCGGTTCAAACGGAAAAAGTTAAAATTATCGTTGAAAAAAGTGAAAAAGTCGTGTATATATACCTTTGAAATATTCCGATTTTTTTTGGCGATTTTGGTCAAAGTTTAACAAGTGCTGCCCAAAACAATGCAAAATGACTATAAAACGTCTTAAAACTATATTTTACTGATTTCCGGTTCAAACGGAAAAAGTTAAAATTATCGTTGAAAAAAGTGAAAAAGCCGTGTATATATACCTTTGAAATATTCCAATTTTTTTTGGCGATTTTGGTCAAAGTTTAACAAGTGCTGCCCAAAACAATGCAAAATGGCTATAAATCGTCTCAGAACTCTATTTTACTGATTTCCAGTTCAAACGGAAAAAGTTGAAATTATCGTCGAAAAAAGTGAAAAAGTCGTGTATATATACCTTTGAAATATTCCGATTTTTTTTGGCGATTTTGGTCAAAGTTTAACAAGTGCTGCCCAAAACAATGCAAAATGACTATAAAACGTCTTAAAACTATATTTTACTGATTTCCGGTTCAAACGGAAAAAGTTAAAATTATCGTTGAAAAAAGTGAAAAAGTCGTGTATATATACCTTTGAAATATTCCGATTTTTTTTGGCGATTTTGGTCAAAGTTTAACAAGTGCTGCCCAAAACAATGCAAAATGACTATAAAACGTCTTAAAACTATATTTTACTGATTTCCGGTTCAAACGGAAAAAGTTAAAATTATCGTTGAAAAAAGTGAAAAAGTCGTGTGTATATACCTTTGAAATATTCCGATTTTTTTTGGCGATTTTGGTCAAAGTTTAACAAGTGCTGCCCAAAACAATGCAAAATGACTATAAAACGTCTTAAAACTATATTTTACTGATTTCCGGTTCAAACGGAAAAAGTTAAAATTATCGTTGAAAAAAGTGAAAAAGTCGTGTATATATACCTTTGAAATATTCCGATTTTTTTTGGCGATTTTGGTCAAAGTTTAACAAGTGCTGCCCAAAACAATGCAAAATGGCTATAAATCGTCTCAGAACTCTATTTTACTGATTTCCGGTTCAAACGGAAAAAGTTGAAATTATCGTCGAAAAAAGTGAAAAAGTCCTTTGAAATATTCCGATTTTTTTGTCGATTTTGGTCAAAGTTTAACAAGTGCTGCCCAAAACAATGCAAAATGACTATAAATCGTCTCAGAACTCTATTTTACTGATTTCCGGTTCAAACGGAAAAAGTTGAAATTATCGTCGAAAAAAGTGAAAAAGTCCTTTGAAATATTCCGATTTTTTTGTCGATTTTGGTCAAAGTTTAACAAGTGCTGCCCAAAACAATGCAAAATGACTATAAATCGTCTCAGAACTCTATTTTACTGATTTCCGGTTCAAACGGAAAAAGTTGAAATTATCGTCGAAAAAAGTGAAAAAGTCGTGTATATATACCTTTGAAATATTCCGATTTTTTTTGGCGATTTTGGTCAAAGTTTAACAAGTGCTGCCCAAAACAATGCAAAATGACTATAAAACGTCTTAAAACTATATTTTACTGATTTCCGGTTCAAACGGAAAAAGTTAAAATTATCGTTGAAAAAAGTGAAAAAGTCGTGTATATATACCTTTGAAATATTCCGATTTTTTTTGGCGATTTTGGTCAAAGTTTAACAAGTGCTGCCCAAAACAATGCAAAATGACTATAAAACGTCTTAAAACTATATTTTACTGATTTCCGGTTCAAACGGAAAAAGTTAAAATTATCGTTGAAGAAAGTGAAAAAGCCGTGTATATATACCTTTGAAATATTCCAATTTTTTTTGGCGATTTTGGTCAAAGTTTAACAAGTGCTGCCCAAAACAATGCAAAATGGCTATAAATCGTCTCAGAACTCTATTTTACTGATTTCCAGTTCAAACGGAAAAAGTTGAAATTATCGTCGAAAAAAGTGAAAAAGTCGTGTATATATACCTTTGAAATATTCCGATTTTTTTTGGCGATTTTGGTCAAAGTTTAACAAGTGCTGCCCAAAACAATGCAAAATGACTATAAAACGTCTTAAAACTATATTTTACTGATTTCCGGTTCAAACGGAAAAAGTTAAAATTATCGTTGAAAAAAGTGAAAAAGTCGTGTATATATACCTTTGAAATATTCCGATTTTTTTTGGCGATTTTGGTCAAAGTTTAACAAGTGCTGCCCAAAACAATGCAAAATGACTATAAAACGTCTTAAAACTATATTTTACTGATTTCCGGTTCAAACGGAAAAAGTTAAAATTATCGTTGAAAAAAGTGAAAAAGTCGTGTATATATACCTTTGAAATATTCCGATTTTTTTTGGCGATTTTGGTCAAAGTTTAACAAGTGCTGCCCAAAACAATGCAAAATGACTATAAAACGTCTTAAAACTATATTTTACTGATTTCCGGTTCAAACGGAAAAAGTTAAAATTATCGTTGAAAAAAGTGAAAAAGTCGTGTATATATACCTTTGAAATATTCCGATTTTTTTTGGCGATTTTGGTCAAAGTTTAACAAGTGCTGCCCAAAACAATGCAAAATGACTATAAAACGTCTTAAAACTATATTTTACTGATTTCCGGTTCAAACGGAAAAAGTTAAAATTATCGTTGAAAAAAGTGAAAAAGTCGTGTATATATACCTTTGAAATATTCCGATTTTTTTTGGCGATTTTGGTCAAAGTTTAACAAGTGCTGCCCAAAACAATGCAAAATGACTATAAAACGTCTTAAAACTATATTTTACTGATTTCCGGTTCAAACGGAAAAAGTTAAAATTATCGTTGAAAAAAGTGAAAAAGTCGTGTATATATACCTTTGAAATATTCCGATTTTTTTTGGCGATTTTGGTCAAAGTTTAACAAGTGCTGCCCAAAACAATGCAAAATGACTATAAAACGTCTTAAAACTATATTTTACTGATTTCCGGTTCAAACGGAAAAAGTTAAAATTATCGTTGAAAAAAGTGAAAAAGTCGTGTATATATACCTTTGAAATATTCCGATTTTTTTTGGCGATTTTGGTCAAAGTTTAACAAGTGCTGCCCAAAACAATGCAAAATGGCTATAAATCGTCTCAGAACTCTATTTTACTGATTTCCGGTTCAAACGGAAAAAGTTGAAATTATCGTCGAAAAAAGTGAAAAAGTCCTTTGAAATATTCCGATTTTTTTGTCGATTTTGGTCAAAGTTTAACAAGTGCTGCCCAAAACAATGCAAAATGACTATAAAACGTCTTAAAACTATATTTTACTGATTTCCGGTTCAAACGGAAAAAGTTGAAATTATCGTCGAAAAAAGTGAAAAAGTCCTTTGAAATATTCCGATTTTTTTGTCGATTTTGGTCAAAGTTTAACAAGTGCTGCCCAAAACAATGCAAAATGACTATAAATCGTCTCAGAACTCTATTTTACTGATTTCCGGTTCAAACGGAAAAAGTTGAAATTATCGTCGAAAAAAGTGAAAAAGTCGTGTATATATACCTTTGAAATATTCCGATTTTTTTTGGCGATTTTGGTCAAAGTTTAACAAGTGCTGCCCAAAACAATGCAAAATGACTATAAAACGTCTTAAAACTATATTTTACTGATTTCCGGTTCAAACGGAAAAAGTTGAAATTATCGTCGAAAAAAGTGAAAAAGTCGTGTATATATACCTTTGAAATATTCCGATTTTTTTGTCGATTTTGGTCAAAGTTTAACAAGTGCTGCCCAAAACAATGCAAAATGACTATAAAACGTCTTAAAATTATATTTTACTGATTTCCGGTTCAAACGGAAAAAGTTAAAATTATCGTTGAAAAAAGTGAAAAAGTCGTGTATATATACCTTTGAAATATTCCGATTTTTTTTGTCGATTTTGGTCAAAGTTTAACAAGTGCTGCCCAAAACAATGCAAAATGACTATAAAACGTCTTAAAACTATATTTTACTGATTTCCGGTTCAAACGGAAAAAGTTAAAATTATCGTTGAAAAAAGTGAAAAAGACGTGTATATATACCTTTGAAATATTCCGATTTTTTTTGGCGATTTTGGTCAAAGTTTAACAAGTGCTGCCCAAAACAATGCAAAATGGCTATAAATCGTCTCAGAACTCTATTTTACTGATTTCCGGTTCAAACGGAAAAAGTTGAAATTATCGTCGAAAAAAGTGAAAAAGTCCTTTGAAATATTCCGATTTTTTGTCGATTTTGGTCAAAGTTTAACAAGTGCTGCCCAAAACAATGCAAAATGACTATAAAACGTCTTAAAACTATATTTTACTGATTTCCGGTTCAAACGGAAAAAGTTAAAATTATCGTTGAAAAAAGTGAAAAAGTCGTGTATATATACCTTTGAAATATTCCGATTTTTTTTGGCGATTTTGGTCAAAGTTTAACAAGTGCTGCCCAAAACAATGCAAAATGGCTATAAATCGTCTCAGAACTCTATTTTACTGATTTCCGGTTCAAACGGAAAAAGTTGAAATTATCGTCGAAAAAAGTGAAAAAGTCGTGTATATATACCTTTGAAATATTCCGATTTTTTTGGCGATTTTGGTCCATACCTTTGAAATATTTCGAGTTTTCGTAAATTTTTATTTTAATATTTTTTGGCAGAGGTGTAGTTCATACTACTTGTGAAACCATGTTTCGTCGGTGTCGGAGTGGTCTCGGCGTTAAGGTGTCGGTTGGCACCGCTCAGGTCGTCGGTTCTATCCTGTACTGTGTTGTAAAATTTCTTGTAAAATATATATGTAAAACGTATTTCTGTGTTAGATTTCTACGATATATAAAAGTCAACTCAACAAGTAGTAAGTACAACAAATTTTCTTTAGTAGGAAGGAAATGTAATTTCCTTTTTGTTTTTTTTTGCTAAACTGAAAATTGTTAAAGATTTTTTACAAAATAAATTGAAGAGTTTTGAAGGTTGTACATTGTATACTTCTTTAGGTACAATTATTAATACTTCTTTAGGTACAATTATAAAGAAATTGTAATGAGTAGCAGAAGTGAAATATTTCTTGATGACGGAAGTTTAAGTTACGAATTGGGTATTTAAAAAATTGTTTTTGATGGAGTGGCAAAGAGGAGGAATATATTGTGGAGTGCAAGTTAATATATGGCTAGGTATTATTTTTAATAAAACGTGCTAGTTATTAGCTATTAGCTATTACTAATAAAACAAATAGCCGAGCATATTTTAAAAAATCATCCCATTCAAATTAGTTCACTTAAATTTAATCATATTTAACACCGTAGTGATAATTTCTTAAATCATTATAATTATTATACTTTCTCAATACACCGATTAAAAAAATTCAATGTTTTCCGCAATTTTTCATCTACGTTCGGCGATTTGACATTTGTCACCCAGCATATACATGGTACAGGTATAGTACCGAACTGATATATAGTAAATTGTACGATCGCGGTAATTTATACGTTTATATAATATTGTAATATCATCTCAAAAGGAAAGGATCGTGGTACTATATGCAACCCATCGGTACTAACAAGAACTTCGTCTTCGTCTGTACAAGTACTCTTATAAGGATTTACACGCTTCACGTAATCGATACTAAGTTTATCAAATTATTATTTGAAATGTATAATTTGTGCGTTTTTTTGAAATCTATTGCCGAAAAAAATATTTCTTAATAAAATTTCGTACTGAATCGTCAGTACGTTTTTTTTTTTTATTAATTATAGAATTATATGCCATTGAATTTTAATTCGGAATTTCATGTTTATTTATAATTGGATTTATTGGAACACCCTGTACAGTTCTACGAAATTACGATCGAATTTACAAATAAATAGAAACAATTTATTATTATGCGCTTAAGACAAACAAAATGCGAGAAAAGTACATTTGAAGCCGTACTTCAGCACAATACAGAATCATCTTCCTCTCCCACAATTGCCATAGCAGCTAGACTGTCTATTTCAGCGGTGTTCGCGATTCGTCTGCAGCTGAAGAAGGGGCTTGTTGCAATTGCAACGTGACTTATATAAATAGCGGCAGATGAGCAAGCGTACAGTTGGTGGTTACTTTACAGGGACACGTATTCACTGTCGCTAGAGCGGTACCCTATCTGCTGCAAATTGGTGCCCGGGGGTACCCTCGTTCAATCGATACACCCATATATAAGAATAAGTTGTTGCGGTTGATTTTTTTTTTGGTGTTATTGTTTGTGATTATTATTTTTTGATAAAGAAGTGTTTTGTGCCAATTGGTAGATTACCAGGAAATGAAGCCTGTTTTGGTAAGATTTTACTTCGTGAAGTAATTTTTTTATTACGGCCCTTGTAATCAGAATAATTTTTTTATAAATAAACTGAAAGAAGCTTTATGATTTTTCGAATTATTTTATAGAAAATTTCTATATATATAATAAAAAAAAAAAATTAAAATTGCGAAAATAAAATAATTTTGCATTTTTTTATTGATTTTCTTTTGAATGATTGATTAATTTTATGAATAGTAAAAAACACACTGTATAAAATATAGGATATAAAATTTCTATAATAATATAATTTATATTTTATATATAATTTTTTATTTTTTTTTATTACGGCCCTTGTAATCAGAATTATTTTTTTAATAAATAAACTGAAAGTAGGTTTATGATTTTTCGAATTATTTTATATAAAATTTCTATATATATAATTTAAAAAAAAATTAAAATTGCGAACATAAAAAAATTTTGCTTTTTTTTATTGATTTTCTTTTGAACGATTGATTAATTTTATGAATAGTAAAAAACACACTGTATAAAATTAAGGATATAAAATTTCTAGATATATATATTTTTGTAAATATTGTATTGTAAATATTTATTTGTGTAAATAAATATTTAAAAAATAAACAAAGAGTAAATTCTATAATTTCTTATTTATGGATTATTTCGTGTTTTTTTTTATGAAAATAAGATTCTTTTATGTAAAATATTTTTTTTTATCAAGGCAAATTCATAACAAAAATTTTCTAAGTTGTTTCCTTTAATTTGTTTTCGCAAGTATTTAAAAATTTGTAAATTATATTTATATTTGATTTGATCATTTATCTAAATCTTTAGTTACAAAAATTATTGTATTACTAATTATTAGACATCTTAACAACTGCGCCACTTTCCAAAGACCAAAAAAATCTATTTTATATTTTAATACTGGGTAATATTTGCAATCAATGCAACAGATAATATAATTTTCTATACGTTTTTTTTTAAATAAATAAAATAGTTGCACTACTGAAGATGAAGGTTTCACCTCCGACATGCGCATATAGCTATAATTTACAGTTTTTTGACGAAATTCTATATAATTATTGTTTTCTAGATAGTTAGGTAATTAATTCGACGTTTTTTTATAGCATATTTAATGATTGTGTTAGTACCGATGGAAGTTTGGGTTTCGAAATGCGCATATATAGTGTATTTATACACCGAGAAAATATCTAAGTTAATTGATTTTTTGCCAAGATTTCCAATTTTTTTTTAAATAAAAAATATTTTTTACAGATTTTATGCACCCTGATGGGTGTGGCCTTCGCGCGCCCAGAGCCGCCCATTAGCAGTTCGTACGGAGCGCCGCCGAGTAGCTCGTACGGAGCGCCAAGCGGCGGAGGAGGAGGCGGTGGCGGATTCGGTGGTAGTTTCGGCGGTAGTGGCGGATTTGGAGGTGGACATGGGGGCGGCGGCGGTGGTTTCGGAGGTGGTGGCGGATTTGGGGGTAGTGGAGGATTCGGCGGCGGACATGGAGGAGGTGGTGGTTTCGGCGGAGGTGGCGGTGGAGGTATTTTTTTTTTTACATTCAGATTATCGTTGGTTCGTTATAATAAACAATATTTTACAAGGATTTGGAGGTGGTTTCGGTGGAGGACACGGTGGTGGCGGTGGATTTGGTGGAGGATTCGGCGGCGGTTTCGGCGGTGGTACCACCGTGCAGAAACACATCTACGTGCATGTGCCGCCACCAGAACCGGAAGAATTCAGGCCGCACAGGCCAATTCATGTAGCGGCACCGCAGAAACATTACAAAATTATCTTCATCAAGGTAAGGGTTGGTGAAATAAGGGCGAAATTAATGATGCGTGTTGTAATGGGGGTTATGTTGCAAAAGAAAAATGAGAAAGAGGCCGAAAAATGTATTAAAAAAAAAAGATCCTGTTGAAATTTCGATTTAAAAAATTAGAAGGTACAAAAAAATCCCGTTATTTAGTTAAAATTACTACAGGTGGATGAAATTAAAATCGCTAATTAGGGGATGCACAATCATTAAAAAAAAAAAAAATGTTTTTAAACAAAAATTAGCCGGAGCAATTTGATTTTCGCTTTAGGCCCCGTCGGCACCTACCCCAACCGCCCCCATCATCCCCCTACAACCCCAGAACGAGGAAAAGACCCTCGTCTACGTGCTGGTGAAGAAACCGGAAGACGCGCCGGAAATCAACATTCCCGCGCCCGTTCCTACGCAACCAAGCAAACCGGAAGTGTACTTCATCCGATACAAGACTCAGGTAAGCGCGAAAAAAAATTATTTTTTATGTAAAAAAATTGACGATAAAGCATTTATTAGTAGAACATTCAAATATACAGGGTGTAGATTTTTTTTTTTTATAATGAACTTTAAAAAATAATACTTTTTACGTATTATGTCTTCAAAAAATTTTTAATTTTAATTAAAAAATGTATATTAAGAAATATATATTATTACTATAATATACGTTTTTGTCTAGAAATTTATTAACAGGCAAAAAAAAAATTTTTTCTTGTAAAAAAAATTGCGATAAAACGCTAATTAGTAGAGCACTCAAATATACAGGGTGTATATATATTTTTTTATAATGAACTTTAAAAACTAATACTTTTTGCGTTTTGTGTTCAAAAAAAAATAATTTAAAATAAAAAATGTATATTAAAAAATATATATTATTACTATAATATACGTTTTTGTCTAGAAATTTATTAACAGGCAAAAAAAAAAATTTTTCTTATAAAAAAAATTGCGATAAAACGCGAATTAGTAGAGCACTCAAATATACAGGGTGTATATATATATATATTTTTATAATGAACTTTAAAAACTAATACTTTTTGCGTTTTGTCTTCAAAAAAAATTAATTTTAATTAAAAAATGTATATTAAGAAATATATATTATTACTATAATATACGTTTTTGTCTAGAAATTTATTAACAGGCAAAAAAAAAATTTTTTCTTGTAAAAAAAATTGCGATAAAACGCTAATTAGAAGAGCACTCAAATATACAGGGTGTGTATATATTTTTTTATAATGAACTTTAAAAACTAATACTTTTTGCGTTTTGTGTTCAAAAAAAATTAATTTAAAATAAAAAATGTATATTAAAAAATATATATTATTACTATAATGTACGTTTTTGTCTAAAATTTATTAACAGGCAAAAAAAAAGGGTGATAAACCGTTAATTAGTAGAACATTAAAATATACAGGGTGTAGCTGTATTTTGTTATTATTATAATTTTTAGTGGTGCATTAAAAAGAAAATTATTACGAATTTTGCTTTTGGGTATAATGTTTTTAGAAAATTAGAAATTTTGTAAAAAAAAATTATTATTATTATATGGATTTGTATAAGATTTTTGCCTAGAAATTTGTAAAAAAAAAATCTCACCGCGAATAAGTTACAGTTAATTGCGAAACATTTCCACAACGAAACAATAAATCCGAGCTCTAGATCTTCAATTCACTTTGGCGATGTAATTTGAATGAAAGACAATGAGCGAACAAAATCCCGCCTACAAACAGTTGCGAACTAACGAGAAACATTTTGACTTCTAATCGGACAAAAGAATGTCTTTTGTTTGACTGTTCAACATCGTGCATCATTTTTACCAGGCAATTAGTGTCTCGCAGATATTATACAACAATTCTCAAGTCGCAATAGAAATTGTTCGTATTATAAAAGACGCGTTCGTTTTCGTTTCATCTTAGTTCTAATTCGATTGGTAAAAGTGTGAGAAAATCTCACAAGTGCTTTGTAAATGCGGAGACGTGAGACGGCTCTGCAAAAGCACAAATTACAAATGCTGCACTATACAGGGTGTAGCTACATACATTTGCTTTTGAAAAAATCACGTTTTTGTTCAATATTTGCAGGTGCGAACAACTTATGACGGAATCAAAAAGGCTACCGTTTTGTTTAGAGATTTTTTAAATATTTACAACAGCGCCGTATATATTTTTTTAGTAGTGGGAAATATTTCCGATAGATGGAGATAGTAGTAGAGGTTCTTTGAAGAGAAATAATAAGTGCGCCTAGAAAATTATCAGTGAAAGTAAGCGACTGTTACGCCAAAAGAAGAAATCGAATAGGAATTGTACGAGGCTCAATTAATAAGATTAATTGAAGATACATTGTACGATAATTTTCAGTCAATTTGAAGTATTATTGCATGTTGAGCTTATTACAGCTCTGTATGTAACCGAAAATGATAATTTAATACGATAGCGTAACTAATTGTTTTGGGGATTTTTTGTTTCGTCGTGTTGGCACGTGCTACAATGTAAGTTGACGTGAAATGTCAAAGTATTAACTGTCAATGTCAACAAGGACGTATACGAATTTATTAAGCCGCATTTTTTATACTCGGAAATACATTTTACAAACAGTTTTTAGGTTTTTTTCGATTTCTTCTATTGATATTAGGGATTACGTCAAAGTTACATATGTCAATGTCAACATATCGATTATACAACTCAATTTTAGTTGGATTTTTTTCGTACATTCAACAATGACGTTTAGAAAACTTTGGTTGGTCGCACCAACATTAGAAATTCTGACGTTTCACATTTGTTTGGACTATAGAAACTACCAACACGATAAAACAAAAATTCCCCAAACATTTTTTTCTAATAGCACAAAAATGATAAAATAACTAATGAAATGCGTTTTTTTTTTAAATAAGCTTGTTTGAATTATATTATACATACATACATAGTTTTTTAATGATGATTTCTCACTATACGCTGTATATTGTTAATTTGCAACAGGTGATTGTAAACAATTCCAAACGTCCAGTTCTAATTGAATCATCAAACATAAATTGAGATGAATTTTCAAATAGAAATCTTCTAGCAAATATGTGATAATATAATTTGCAATTTATTATTATTATTATTATTATTTGCTGGCAGAAAATGTCATTTCTAAAAATAATATTGTCATGTTAATGAAATTTCTATTGAAATGAGATATTTGCTACTAAGGCGGGGTGACATTTAACGTTTGCGAGGCGTGGACAATAACAAAAGAATCGAATCGTAAGATAGATAGATGAATTTGCGACGAGATAAGATGATAAAATATACTAGGGTTTATCTTTTTGAACTGCAGAAAGTGTACAATTGCACGGTAGTGAGGCGTGGACACTACAAAAGGAAGACCGAACGTCAGAAGAACTGACAATTTTCTAAAAATGATACTATAGACAGATCAAGTATATAGATTTTTGTTACGTATTGCACGCTCGCGAGGCGTGGACAGAATATATACATTTGAAATATAATGCTACAGGCGAATGATAAAATAGACATGAGATTTTTCTATATTTAGTAGGCGTGTGCTTGACGACACTTGCGAGGCGTGGACAGTAGGAAATGAAGAGAATTACAACATGCAATGTGGTGCTACAGCACGATTGTAAAATATACGAAATGTAAATAAGCTCGAGGCATTGTATGGCTGTGAGGCGTGTACAATTTGAAAGTAAGCCTACAAATGTTGTGGTACTATAAAAAATGCTAACGAGGTTACGATAAAGTGAAATATCCTTTTGTCGCATAGGTACCATATTTAACAATTTCAGAGCTACGGTACCATGTTGTGGTACCGCACATAGTACAAACAAATCTCGACAACGATTGCTTGGGGTCATTACAAGATTACTCACCCGTGTTAGAGTCTACAAAGACGATACTACCGACATCATTATTCATTAAACGAACGGAATGTGCAGTACCGCGATCATAATCATCTTTACTTTCTCTGTGCGGCACATAATGGCGCTCTACAGTTGCGAGGTACCTCGCTGGTAAACAGCTGATCGTACCATATGACCTTTGCTACTCCACACCTTGAACTTGCGATTTCTTCCTAGCCTCTCGGCTTGAATAGCGATTAGTGTTCAGTTTACCATTCACATTTATACAATAGCTGTAGTATAGTACCGTGCATATATACAGGGTGATTGTTATAAGTAGCTTAATCGACGCGGTAAAAAATGAATGTTTTTGTTTTTGGCTATGTGCTTGCCTGTGAATCTAAATATATTTGTCTTTCCCCCGTACTCTACCTTCTATTAAAAAAAAACTAATTATAGCACCACATTTCACAGTATTCTATTCCACGTTTTGCTTTACATCCTGGATAGTTATTCGCTAAATTATCTATTATTAATTTTAATAATTGCGCCCACATTTTAAGTACTGCTTCTAATGACGTTGCCGCTCAGCACCATACCGATAGTTGCTCACTTTCTAACGACAATGCTTAATATAGCCTTTTAAAAAGACAATAGCGTTAGAAATATTTTTTCTAACGCTCCAATGTTGCTTTGTCGTGTTTGTGTGGTTCCGGCTTTATAATTGGGCGAAGGTACGGGCAAACTATTTCCCGAGCGGAATTTGAATTTTTTTTAAATTCACGACTAATAATTTTATAAAAAAAAGCGACTAATTTAAAATTATAAATGTAGAATTGAAACAGTACGAATGAAAAATAAAAATATTACAGCTGAACTATTCTTAGACATGATGGGGGGGTGGTTATACAATTAGGAATTTATTTATTGACAGTGGAAAATTAAGTTGTTATAGTTTGCGAGAAATAAATTGATAAGTCGCATTCTTAGACACGTGGGGGTATTGTGCAAATAGTTATAGAAGGTAGCTTAGAATGAAGGTTAAATGTGATTTCGTTTTGTTTTTGATGTAAATTTTATTTCTAATTTCAGAACAGTGGCGGCGGAGGTGGATTTGGTGGTGGTGGCGGTTTTGGAGGCGGTCATGGTGATGGCGGTGGATTTGGAGGCGGTAAGTCAAAAGAAAACGTTTTTAATAAACAATCGTTTTGTCGATTTTCGATTTAAATTACATACGAGTATTAAAAAAAAATTGATTAAGTCAGTAAAATGCTATCAAATTCGATTTTGCCAAATTTTAATTAAATATACATGGTTGCCAATTATATTGTCATATTTCTAACGAATAAATCTGGCAACGTTGTAATTCGCCTTAAAAAACACATTACCGCGCAACAACAAAAATGTCATAGTTTATTTAAATTTTTAAAATACATCGTTGCCAATTATAACATTTCATCGACTGGATCTGGGAACGTTGCAAATTATTTGTTGAATTGACAGAAAATTACCAAATTTTTTCAGGTATTGGCGGTGGAATAGGCGGAGGTCTAGGTGGCGGTGGTGGTGGAGGTCACGGGGGTGGTGGTGGAGGTCACGGGGGTGGCGGCGGCGGTCACGGGGGCGGCGGTGGTGGGGGAATTAGCACCAGTTACGGCGCCCCGGGCAAGACCGGCGGCCCGTACTAAGCCCGACCGAAATCGAACGACCGTTACCAAATACTCGAAACGAGCGACAGAGAATAAACGTTAGACTCGCACTGTCATGGGGGGGCGCGCGTGCGCGTGCGCATGACATTGGCGTGCGCAGTGTAACGTTTATTCGTGTGTGTTGTTTCGACAGTCTGTTATATTGTGAAAAAGGCCATGTTGATCGAAATCGTGACTGATTTAAGTCAGTCGCCCGTTCTAGTTGCGAAATTTCTTCCGATATATCAAAATTAATTGATGGAAATTTTTTGTAAAATCATTCTTTTTGTATATACTCGTGCAATATGATATTGTTTATGTGTTTTTTGTTTATTTTGTATATTTTTATATTGTATTTTTATTGAATACGGTGACAAATTAAAGTATTTTTATAAAAAAAAAATATATATATATAAAGACGCAAAAAAAAACGTTGTTTCACTTTAGTTAAGGTAGCCGAATATACGTCCGAAATTATGAGCCTCACTACCGTTTTTATTCTTGCCTCCTCAAAAAATATTATATATAAAATTAATAATAACGTACATATGGTATATGAAGAATTCTATCAAAATACAAAGTTGGGCTTTTATATTTGATAATAAATACCATTTTTATGACTTATGATATAACGGAATAGTAATAAAAAATATTAATATTTGATCAAGGAATTAATATATCGCGAATGTAAGAATTTGTCAAAGCATAAGAAAAATCATGAAATAAATGTCAAAAAGTTTAAAATATATATATATATATATGTACATATTTAATACGGAGATGGAATTTGAATTGAAAAAAAAAAATTGTTGAAATAATATAGTACAGTCCTTGATTTTTTAAAATAAAAATGGTAGGAGCCACAATATATATTTTTTTATAATTATAAATTATAAAAAATTATATATTTAAAATTTAAAATTTTAAATTTTATATTATAAATTCATAAATACCTTGTAAGATCCAATTTACAGGCCCGTGCAAAATATCTGCATAGAATCATCACCTGAAACAAAAAGAACGTATGTAAGTAAAATATGTTTTTTAATAAAAAAGTTTATTTTATAAAAAAAATTATTTCATTTTTTGTCAAGCATTAAAAACGGCTATATTTTAACACCGAAACGATTTTAAAACGTAATCAACTATTGTACGAATAAAAAATCTAAGTTACGCCAAAAAGTTATTTTTTTAAATTGCAAAATAAGTTGCATATATTTTCACGATTGTGTCTTATTTTATGTGTTTGACATTGCAAATCCAAAATCTATTTAAACAACTAAAACTACATAAACAAAGCTCACATACAGGATGTTACAAAAACAATGTATTTTAATTTTGTACCATTATTTTAAATGTATTTCGTTGATTTTGATGTGAAATATAAAATTTTGATTTCTAAGAATTTTTTTTTGTCGAAAAAATACTTTCCATTTTTTTTCATCTCATCGATATCAATACATACGCTTTAAAACAAATCGATATTTGCTCCAGAGATGGCGCGGTCACTTTTAACTCGCTTTCGAGCGCATTATGTCATATAATAGCGGGAAATTCAAATATTCACAAAACAATTATTTATTTGAATGAAAATTTAAAATTTAAATTTAAAAAAAAAATTAAACGAAAATCCTCTTAATTTTCTGATAATCAGAAATTCGTTTACAAAACAACGTTCATAATTATACGAATTAATAAAAAAAACAATTAATAAATCGTACAGTATAATAGCGCATATATGTTATTGTGTTAAGGAGCAGACAGAGCGGCGTCGGGACGCCTAGCCGAAGCGACGCCTCCCGTTTCGACGTCATTAAAGAACGCCCTCACACAATACAATCCCCCGAACTACTTACGACATTATTATTATTATATAGGCAACTGTCAGAAGTACCATAAACTATATATTTTCTGTCCCCATAATGGCTTTACTAAGTAAAACAAAATCGCAACTAATTATAAACAATTGAAATGATGAAAAATAAAAAATATATATGTGACGTCAAAAGATAGTGCGTCGTCAATAATGGGAAAAAGAATTTTTTATTTTATTTTTTCATTTAACAATAATAATAATGATGAAGTCAAAAAAATATTTACACTGATCGTGATTAGTTTTTACAAAAAATAGTGAGATTTTAAATGGAATACTTTGTATGTAGTATATATGAAAATTAATAATAAAAATATAAATAAATATAAACAATAGTTTATTAGAAAAAAAATGGTTTTTCTAGCTTTTATTTTTACTAATGGAAATAAACATATTTGTCAGATATGTTTTCGTATCCCCCTTTTCTTTTGTTTAATTAAAAAAAAAATATATATTTCTAAACAAAACCTAATTAAAACTCTTTCAAAAGGAAATTCACTGTCATTAATTCTTTCCACGATCCTCACTTCGACTCTACGAATATTTATAACATGCCTGACAACGTTCCTACCAAAGGACCATCCTCAGTACAAGGTTTTTTTGAGGTTTGTAGATTATAAACTTAAATTTTACGAAAAAGTGCCGGAGTTAAATAGGACACCCTGTGTATATATAGACTCTATATAGTGCTGTGTGTACACTCTACAAAATCTATCGAAGCGATGTAGATAAAAACGATTTTATAAAAATTGCGAAATGGATGATAAAAGCGAATGTCAGAAAGACATTTAAAAATGATTTGATAAAATCAACGTCGTATAGATGTCGCTCTAACAGTGATTTAATTCTTCGGTAGTAATGTGAGGTTATACCAGATAAATGTGGTTAAAAAACTTTTTTTTTATATATTTCAGTGCGCCAGAATTTTTTTTTTAGAAAAAAAAAACAAAAAAACATGAAAAAGTTCAACTTAGAAATACCAATGATATTTTCCTCGGCTCAGAAAAAAATTCTATTCATTTACAAAACAGCATAAAATATCGTTTCCGACATTTCGCTTCTTGTACAAATTTTATTTGTGACGGAAAACGGTACGGAAAAGTTGTTTTTCAGTCAGCCACGTCATCGCATGAAACATCAAAAGAAAAATCAACAAAGTGGAACAAAAGACTACCACTGAAGCGTAGTGGAAACCACACAGTGGACACAACATGGGACGGACTCAATAGGAAACCAAAAAAATATTTCTAAAATAAAATAAAATAAAAATTTGGCCAATATATGCACGAAATTTTCTGTTAAAAAATCTAAATACCATTAAATGATATGCAATAGTCAGGTCGGAATATCACAAATTAATTTAAAAGAAAAAGAAATGCAATATAAAAAAAGTAACAATATTAATTTAATGACATTTGGTGGTTTCCTAAACAAACCATATAGTCCATAATTGAATTGATACATCTATATAATTAACAAAAAAAAATTACAAAAATAAATGAATATTTACTAAGTACGTGTATGGATATGAAGAGTAGTCTTTATCCTGAGGGAATGGATAGACGGGGGTCCCGAAGGAATGCGGTATGTTGTCATAGGGAGTGTTCTACGCATGCTTCGATTGAATTCAAGCGATCGGGAAGCGGGAATCGGGAATACCGGACAAGGAGTGTATATATAAAGGGTTCGATCCTGTGTTTCGGGATAGACTGAAGACGTAGTGGTAGAAGTACGAAACGTGTAGTGGATTTGTTCGGTTGTTGAATTTGTGTTTGTGGAATTTGAAAAGAATCGATTCGCTTTTTTGGAAATTTAGAAGGTAATAATAAGCGCTAGATTAAAGTAGTTTCTAAATATAAAAATATATTGAAATTTTTCGAAAAATTATTATTTTTCGAGGAAAATAGTGAGTGATGAAATGAATTTAGACTTTTCAAATTTTTTTTTGTACAATTTTATTTAAAAATAATATTTCGATTAGTGATAGATTTTTTTAATAAAAAAAAAATATTGTCATTTCTAATTATTTTGTTATGTCAATTAAATATAATAATTTAGTTATTTAGACTAAGTTATTTAGTTAGATAATTGTTTATATACTACGAAAGAAGTGGTTGCCTATAAGAGAATCTGTTTTAACAATTTTAAGTATTAAAAAAATAAATTTTTGTTTTTGAAGTAATACAATTTTTTTAATTTAGATTGATTTTTAAAGGAATTGATAAAATTGTGACTTTTTTATTGTTTTTTAATAATAAACAAATATAATTAATTGTTGAACTAGATAGTTAAAACTAGATAGTTTAAAAAGAATTGTTTTAACACAATTGACTAAAAAAATGTTTATTTTAGGCAAAATTGCACATTTAAAAAATTATGACGAATATTTCAGTGCTTTATAAAAAATTTGTTAAAATATAGAAAAACTCAATTATCTTTTTGATCATTTCAATCAAAAAATTCAATAAAAACCATTAATACCACTTTTTTCAAAAACTTCAATATGTTTTAAATCCCTTTTTATAAATGTTTAAAAATTTTAATAAATCGCCAAGGATACATTAATTTTTTTTAACATTACTAAAAATTGACTGAAACATTTTTCATTCATCAAAAAGAACTTGAATATTAAAAAAAAACAGTTTTTTGCGCATTTCCACACTCAATTTCTTCGTCTAAAAATTCTTGTTTTCATTGCGAAAGTACATTTATAAAATCTAACTTAAAATTCGACCGAAACGTAACCAATTTTTTTTAAACCCCCCCCCCAACTTTTACAATAAAATTTCAAAAAAAACACCACAACATTTCACATCAACAATTTCGCAAACAACAATCACACCCACCTTCCGCAACCCATCGCACACAACATGCAATCAATCACGCGACAACTCCCACAGAAATGATCTCGATGCAGCGCAAACTAACTGTGGCCACACTCTGCACCGTCACGCTCATCATCGCCACCGCCCTGCCGCAGAGCGCGGAGGGCCGTTACCTGCCCACCCGCTCCAGCAGTGACCGCCTCGACAAGTTGCGCGAACTCCTCAAAGAAGTGAGTAAAATGTTCAAGGTAATGACCCGTCACCGAAATAGTTTGTAGACGCACGCGCCATCTATTGTCTGTCGTCAATGGTTTTTACAGTACGGTGATTGTAGAAAAAAAAAAAATTTTTTTTAAGAGAAAATTTCTTTAAATGTTTATTATTATGGTATTTTTTTTTTAAATGTAGTATTATTATTTTTGTTTTATATCGAATTTTGCTTCGATGAAATTAGTTCGAAATTGTTGCGATCAGCGCGATCTGTTGTTAGTTTTGTGAACTAAAGAGCGTACACGTCTTACTCTAGTACAAGGAAATGTTGTATAGATGTCGCTGCACCGATTTAGATAAAAACAAACTACGGCATAATTAATCGATAAAATGAGCTGAAATTTCGAAGTTGCAATTCTATAAATATAACACATCGAACTACACAATGAAAAAAAGGAAATTTAATTTTCAAATTACTGAAAATTCGATTTTATATAAATATATAAGTTCTATATAAATAGACAACTCGCAATACTTTTGTTTATTTCTAACCACTTGTTTAAAAGAAAATTCGGTCTGTATATAATTGCATTGTGGTTATTTTGCCACACCCTGTATTTATATTACTTCATTTTGTCGGTAAAATTGAATCGTTATTTAAAAATAATTTCCAAGATGTTGCGTTAATTAAAGACGCACCCGATAAGAAATATACAGCCAAGTTTCACTTAACGCGAAAAGTATGAGATGGAAATCTTTAGTATTTATATAAAATTAATTTAACTATTGATTATTTCAGATTTATTTTTTAAAATTTACTTAAAACATACTTTTGAATGATTTTCGTTGATATGCACATAGTTTAAGGTAGAAAATATTTTGGTGTTAAGTGAGGTCGCGTTGTATATATTTTCGATAAATAATGTGGTCAAGAAGGCACCAGAAATTAACCTTGACGAGGCTGAACGGCTTTCACTTGTCATTAAAAATACTACTTAGTCAAAGAAAACCTGCTTTTTTATTATACAGAGTGTCTACAAAAATATGCAAATGAAATAAAGGGTTTAAAAATAGGTGATTAAAAATTTGTTTTGAGAATTGTTGTTGTTTTTTTAAGTACGTAGGAAAGTAGAAATATTATAAGTAGAAAGTAGTATACTGGGTGTTATAAAAAAATAATTTAGAAGAACTAGGTCCGTATTTTTGATTTTTCGTTGTGGAAATCTGCTTTTTGTGCAAAATTTGTAAAAAAAAAATTGTGCATAAAATTGCAGTTTGAGCGTAGCGCAGGCGGTCATTGCATGCGAGTTTGTAAAGTATTTTTATCAGTATTAAATGAATTTTTAAATGAAACAATATTTTTATTTGTTTTTCAGTTATTGGAAAATGAAATAGAAAAAGAAGAGTACCAACCGGATGCACCACCAAGATGGCACGCGGACCGGAAGTTGTTCTACAAGCGTGAAATTTCAAACAGAAATTATGGAAATTAAAAAAAGAATTTTTATTTATAAAAAGAGTAATTTTTTTTTCTCAAGATAAATTCAATTTAATATTTTAGATTAAATAAATTTTTTTAAATAATAAAGTCTATAATTTTTTAATTTAGAAAAATACGTACATGTTTCAATTCTGCAATTTTTAATTTAAAATTAAAATATATTTTAAACATTTAAAATTTTTAATGCACTATCTTTTTCAAACAAAAAATTAAAATAATAGGCTTTTATTTGTTTTTAAATAAATTGTTGATGACGTCACTAAGGCAAAAATTAAGGACTAACGATTTTGACTAAGCGAAGAATTTTTTGAAAATAATAAATAAATAAATAAATAGGAAAAGAGCGACTAAAATTTATTTTAAAAAAATTCAAAAATGTACGTTTCAAGATATTGTTGTATAATAAAAATAAAAAGCATGTTTTATATTTACTCAAGTATCATTAAAAAATCAAATTTAAAAAAATTATCACATTTATATTCGCAAAAAAAAATCCGTTTTATTAAAAAAATTCGATTTTCATTTAATTAATTTCAAAATACCTGCATATTCTCCCCAATTAATTTAAAAAATTAAAATTTCTACAATGTATCATAACTGGATGTGCAAATTATTCTGTAAAATATTAAAACATTTAATAATTACATTGTATATTATCTTTAAAATAATTAATCTTCAGAATAATTAATAATAAATATTTTAATAAAAATCTGTAATGTATTTTATGGTATATAAATTATAATAAATATTTTACGAACATTTATAAGATTTTTTTAATCGAAAAAAAATATTAAAAAATTCAAAATACAATAAATGCAATGTTTCCCTTGGTGTTTTTTTTTTTGTAAGTTTAATTTCGTTTAAAAAATAAACACCCTGTATGTAAGGTATATTAATATACTAATGTATATCTAAATTATTCTCAAAATTACCTAAATTTCAGTCAATAAAAATATTCTTGTAGTGCTTTTAGTTTAATTTCGGCGAAGAATGCAATTTCTAAAATTGGCAGTCATAAGAGACAACAATTAAAAGTTCATTCCAAAGACATTATCGTCGAGAAATCCCCTTTTATTGGTTTCTTTCACAATTTGAGGAATAAAGTAAATATTTAAGTTGGCATAAATCAGTTGAAGAACGAACCTGATATTGAACACAACAAATATATATATATATATATATATATTATATATTTTTTTTTTTTAAATTCGTGCGAGAAAATTTAAAAAAATTCAGTGTTTTTGTGCGGTTTGAAAATATGGTGCAATTAACAGCAATTATTGTAAGTTTATTGTTTCTAGATATAAATTAATATTTTTTTAATGCAATTTAAAAGCCTTGGCATCTTATTTTTTATTAATTTTTGGCAAAAAAAAATTTATTCTTTCATTTCCAACATTTCCACAAATTTATAAGCGTAAACACGCATTTAATATTTTATTATTTCAAATTTATTTAAAAAAAATCTTATAAGCAAAAAACAAAACAAAAATTAACTCATCTATATCCGAATTATTTTTAAATGTTGAAATTAATTTTCTTTAAAAATATTTCAGGAATTTTTTTCATTAAAAAAAAAACAAGCTCATGTAATTATTTTTTTAACCTTTCGGACCTTAATTTGTTTTGATTTAATTTTAATAATTCATTAAGAGAATTAAATCTTTTTCCCCACATTAAATTTTGTTACGCCACTGGTTTAATTAGCTACATTTCGAAAATAAATATATTTTGTAAGTAACTTTTTTATAAAAAGAATTTCTATAGAAAATACATTTAAGGGTTATTTTAATTTTTTTAATAAAACTAAATTTCATGTATTTTTTTACCCTTTCTGACCCCACCCCCCCTAAAATAACCTCAATAATTCAACAGGGAGGGGTTTTAACAAATTATTTTTCCAACATGAAAATATTTCCACAACAAAATCTCCCCACGCCACTGATTAAAAAAAAATTTACAGAAAACAAAATTTTAAAAATCCATTTTTCTTTAAATCGATTAAAAAAATTTATTTTTTTCAATTTCCAGATATTTTTCCTATCAGCCTATGTGGTGTTGGTACATGCCAGCGCCAGTGGTACCGCAACACACCCACAGGACCCACCAGAGGTCCCGCAACAACTCCAACACAATATCTCCAAAAGATTTATTAAATTCCCAATCTTACTGCCACCAATTCTACCGAGGAAAACAGTCCGCTACACATTCGCAAAACGTTACACAAATCTGTACAGTCCGGTCCTGTACCGGTACAAACGGTTCGTACCATCAATTCAGGTAAATCAACAAAATTGTACGAGACAAAATCGTTACTTCAATACATAAAAACGACAAAAAGATATATTCGAAAAACTGCCAAAACTTTATTTAAAAAATTAATGGCCATTTAATTCCGCCATTGAACTATTTTTTTTTGTTTTGGACAACCCTAGAACCATACAATTCAATTTTCCAGGCTTCTTCTCAGTCTGTAATTTCCACAAAGCCCCCTACCGAATCATCATCGCCATTACCAGGAACATCAATAACATTCTTGGACGGCAGCCATCTTTGGGACAATCTATCCGCCATCTTGGCATTACTGCAGAGCCTCAAGCAAGCGATACTGAACATCTACCAAGCGACCAACCTGCAGGCCTTTTTAGAATGGAACCAGAAGGCCATGAACCTTTTGGCACGCGTCAACGCATTCGGTGTGAAATTCGTGCCGACACCTCCAGTGCAAAATAGCACGGTACTCTTCAATTTGGGGGCCGTAGTACCGCTCAAGAAGTTCATAGTGCCGAACATTAACCGTACCGGATCGGTGGGCATCAACCGAAACGCCATCGGGGTGAATACGAATGAAGGTACGGCGGCTCAAATGGTACCCGGACCGATTCGTCGCGAGATCGATATCGTACCACCATCTGATTTATTGTCGATTTATAGAACACAAGCTCCTCTGTCAATTAGCATACCTTTAGCCGTCACGCAGAAATCAGTTGCTGTGGGTACCCGACCGTCAAATGTTGATAAATCGGGTGGTGCAAACGTCAAAGTTGATGTACCAAATGGAGATATTGGAAGGGTTTTTTCAGCAGCAGAAACTAGCAAAAATGACGTGGACAGGTCGCCTTTGGATAATAATTTGTTGGGGGATTTGAAGAATTCTGATAGGAGGAAGAAGCGAAGCATCGGATTTGGTCAGGGCATTTTTGAACGGGCCCAAGCGAATTTTAGGCGAATTTTTCCCAATTTCGAAGGATTTTCGTCAAATTGGCACGGTCCTGTCTACAAACCAGGTTATAGAAGGATTCCTCAACATGGCAGATGGACTCCTCAACATGGCGTACATCACGGTCCAAAATGGGAATTCCCCAACAATGATAATTATTTGGTGAAAGAGGAACAACCAGTTAATAATGAAATCATTGCAACGACCACTGAAAAATCCGATGTCGAGGTGGAGGAGTTCAATTTTTTGCCGCATTTTGAAAGCCACTCCGTCTTCGCCGATGAAATCGAGCGGGTGGACGATAAAATGGCATACCCGCAAAGTATTAGCAGTGTACCATTTTCCATTGACGGGGGGCCATTTAAAAGCGACCGTGATAATGTCGCTTCAGAACCAAATAAAGTGAGTTACGCCAAACCGGAGTTGGCTCATGAGTACGTTGAAGATGGATATGTTAATAGCGGTGACTTCAGGGCGTTGCCAAACTTCCACCGGCAGCAGAAATTTAACGAAAATGAAGAGACGCCCCACGATTTTTCGATTGATCCGCGATTTGATCCGGGCGAGGATCAAGAAAATCGAAATTTGCCGGCAGAAAATAATGCCGGTTTACCAGTTAGGCATACGTTTGTTGAGGCGCCCAGGCCGATCCAACAAACAAGACCTTTTGTATTACAACCAAGGCCCTTTGCTGACCAAAAACCATTTGTAAGTCAAAGCACTCCCCCATCGCCATTAGAAGAACCAAGGCGGTTTGTAGAAGCGAAGCCACTCGAGCAATCGCGTCCTTTTGTTAACGGCCAACGAGAAACCTTTGGGCCTTCTGTAGACGACGTTAAATCCACCTTAGCAGCAATACCTCAGCTGATGATGCCATTTATAACTGCACCAACGGATGAATTTGAAGAGGCAACAGAAATTCAAGACACTAACGAAGGCCCACTGAACGAGGTCTTCAAAATAGTTGAGGTTTCCGATAGTAGAATGTTCAGGCCGAAGAATAGGTTTCGAAAGCTACCCAGGTTGAATTTGAACGACCGATTTACAGCTGCTGAAGAACGAAATGATTTGGTACGTCGCCCAATATCAGATTTCGTCTTGGATGATGAAAGTGTCAAAGTTGTGACAGATGCCAAATCAAATTTTGATCAGAGAAATTTCGCTTTGACCTCTGAGGCTGTTTTAGATGATGACAACAAGAAGATTGGACGCAGGGTTATTTACAAACGAATTAAAACAAACCAACATAAGGATAGATTATGAAATTATCATAGATAGATTATGATAGATAGATTATGAAATAATTTTGGACGAAATTTTGAAAAATTGTAAATATAGGGTTAGGTTTATAACATTTATTGTAAAAAAAAATATTTGTATAAAACAACTGTTCGATTATCTTAAAAAATATATATTTTTTTAAAATATGCTGCGAAAAATTCAATTATTCAAAAATCCGATCCAAAAATTACCTACCCAATCTTCAACAAATCATTAGTAGTTCGAATAAAATTTTTGACAAAACACTCTAAATTAATAACATTCATAATTTCATTGATAAAATAAATTCTATAAGGCATTCAACGAAGCATGTCTTCGGATCATTAAAAAAAAATCAATATAAAATTCGAAGAATTTTTTCTAAAAAAAAAACGTATGTAGTAGAAAAAGGAACACCAATATTTTGATTGATTTATATAGAGAATATAGTATATTGGGGGGCATTCAATCAAATATGGCCACAGCTGAAGAAATTAAAGGTCAAAATTTAAATTTTCTATAAAAAAAAAATCGCTAAATAAAAAATAATTCAAGCTGCATATATGTATATTTTTTAAATGAATTTCGTTAATCGTTCTTTCCTTTGCATAGACAGAGCTACCTAATTTATCTAAACCACATTTTAATACAACAAAATATATATTCACATTTTCATTACGTCACACTCTCTCCAACGCACATTCTCACAGACAACAAACACGCTGCTGCTCGTGCACGCTCATAACCCGCACTATTATGTCATAATATGAGGCAAGCGCACATCCATCGACTTAATTTAATTAAGTGTAGTTGAATTGAAATGATGAAAATTGCATAAAATAACAACGAATCAATCGTCGGTAGAGTTGTGTCAATGTAACAAGCACCTGGTTTATGTATTAAATATACGGGCGTAAGGTTCCGTAGAAAATGAATGATGTCGTAATTTTAGAAAATATTGCGAAATTTTAGTCGGAAATTGATTTGATGCAAAGAAGCAAACAACAACAACAAAATTCGCGAAATTGAGAAATTGCAGTTAAGATGAGAATTATTATTTAATTATCAAATGTTTCTTCATAAATCGAGTAATGTTGAAGTCTCAATTGTATTAATTTACGCATCTAATAACGTTGCGGAACAAATAATATAATAATAGTAATTTGTTTATTAAATGGCGGCCACCGACCGGGGTTCCACAGTCTGTGGAACAATTATTTATACATATTTTTTTTAATCAATTTAAAAAGCTCAACCAATGCGATTACAAATGAATTAAAAACTCGCACTCTAGTTCATTTAAATAATGAAACAGCGTAATAAATCTTCGGGCTTGTCTTCAGCAGCAATTATTTTTTGCCTTTTGTTTTGCCCGCTTGGGAAATACACATTTACACCGCAATTGCACACACACACACACACGTTACGCCGATTGTATGCAAATTCTTTTTCTTTTCTACGGCAATTTGGTAATTTTTTTGTGTATTTATTACTCGCCATGTTATTACACATACTTTTCGTACTCGATTTGCATCGGGCTTATGGACCGATTTTTACTCTCTTACATATACAGCGTGATCCGTGATTATGTACGATCACGTTGAACTTAAATTTTAATTACTGTTGATAACGAATTGTATATTTTGTTGTTTTTTGAAATTTTGTGGAAAAAAATATGGTTTTGTATTTATTTTACCATAATTGGATCGCAGCGCCATCTATATTGCAATTGCTCAATCATGTATTTACGATTTCTAATTTCGTGGTTAAATATTCGATGTAGCATTTGAAAAGGTTTAAACAATCGTTGGTAATAACACCGGTAGATAGATATAAAGCGCCATCTGTATTTCAAGTAGTCAATCATGAATTTACGATTTCTAATTTACCGGCCTTGGTTAAATATGCGATGTAGCATTTGAAAAGGTTTTTAAAATCTCTAGTAGTAACACCGGTAGATAGATATAAAGCGCCATCTGTATTTCAAGTAGTCAATCATGAATTTACGATTTCTAATTTACCGGCCTTGGTTAAATATTCGATGTAGCATTTGAAAAGGTTTAAACAATCGTTGGTAATAAGACCGGTAGATAGATTATAAAGCGCCATCTGTATTTCAAATAGTCCATCATGAATTTACGATTTCTAATTTACCGGCCTTGGCTAAATATGCGATGTAGCATTTGAAAAGGTTTTAAAAATCTCTGGTAGTAACACCGGTAGATAGATATAAAGCGCCATCTGTATTTCAAGTAGTCAATCATGAATTTACGATTTCTATTTAACGATGTCTATTTGTCAAATTTTGACGTAAAGTATGCCAAAAAGTATATATATTTATAATAATTTTAAACTTCAGAAGTGTTTTTGTGAATTTTGAAGCAAACATTTTTTGTTAAACAACGTGCGGTGACAAAAATTTGACAGTCAGCTGTTCAAAATATTTCAACTTAAATATTAAGGCGTCGGCAAAATGTTCCAGTGGCGTGTCAGTTTTTGGCAACAGAAATCAATTCAATTTTTCCGATTGAATTAAATTTAATCGAGAATACACACCGTGTATATATACATACATTTTGTTATTATAAAAACGAGAAAAAATTATAATAGGATCTTACAATTTTATTACAAAATACAAGTCTTCTATAGCAATTGGAACTAACCAATATACTTCAACCTTTTTTTATTATATATTAAAATAGTTTCTAATTTTTTTTTTCAATATAACCACCGCTGTATTAATTATAAAACCATTGGCGTAGCCAAATATTTTCTTAAACGCCATTATATTTCACTTACACAAATCCCTGCCTTTCCCTTTACTCTACCTTGTATAATTAATTGCATGATATCCCCCGTGTCTAAGAATACGACCCACTCCGCTATCTCTGTAACAGCTTCTTCTATCATCTTCAATTATTTCTAGCCTGAAATTTGATTTTTTCTAATCTTCCTACCCAATCCTCAACATATATATATATATATATATAGTAGGGTCCATATAAAGACGACTTCTGTAAACTGAAGAGAGCGATGTGAAATAAAGTTGGCGTTTTGTAATTTTCTGACGGATAATCGACGACGACGACATCTATTGATTTCGCAAATGAGTTCACGTGCAATTAAATGCTTTGTTAATTTATAATTTAATACAAGGAAACGCTAAAGAATGATTGAAGAATACAGAGACTTGGCTGGATCATAGCATCATTGCAGTGGCGTCACTGCGATGGTTTATAAGAATATAATAATATATAATAATTGAAAAAAATATGGGTAATTTTTTTTTAATATATATATATATAAATAAATCTGTCCCTGTATAGAAAATTTTGAATACAGCTAAAACTTGAAAAAAAAACTATTTCCAATTTAAATTTGCTAAAAAAGTTTTGATACGTTCCAAAAAAAAGTTTATTTTTTATATCTAATGATATAAAAGGGCCAATCCGTCTCTGTTCATCGGCAAAAAAATGTTTAATTAAAAAGAGATTAAAAATATATATATATCGAAGGGAATACTTTGAAGAATTCATATAAAGATAAAATTTTATAAATTATCCTTAAAAAAGTTACTTTCAATTTTTGTTTGGATAAAAAAATTCTGTTAACTCCCCAAAAAAAATATTTTTAACAATAAAAAAAAAAAGGATTTTGTAATTAAATTATAACTAACTATTTAATATTTATAGTCAAATGCCAAAACAAAACGAAACTAGAACTTCGTAATTATTCGATTTAAATTCGATTCTTCTGTTCTTCAGTAGTACGAACTAAGTGGGCACCTTTTTTAGCATTTTTACCGTTTCCTATTCTGCAATGCGGAAGACACGTGATGCAGCGTCCGCATATGCGTTAGTTCTTAACGCGATTATACACGGACCTCGCTCAACAACCATAATTTAATGTTACACAAATTTAGGGAAAAAGAATTTTTCTAATGCTTAGATAAGAAACTAAAAATGACCAAAAAAATTAGATTTTACTAAAAAAAAAATTCATTTGATTCATAAAAAAATAATTTTAATTATTTTTTAATCAATCGTATTATCGTATTTCTTAATAATCAATTTTTTTTGTGTTAAAATCATTCAAATAAAATGTCTAAACAATTTTCGGACGTTATCCGGGGCACAACTCAATCTACCATTATGACTTTTTCGACACTATACGCCAATTAATATTCATTGTTGTCTTTAAAACGAGCTTTTGACAAAACTATACGTACATCGAAGCACGGAAACACTTGTAACATTATACCGGGCGTTCTAAAACGCCCGGAACAAATCCGACAACACCGCTAGGCAGTACTGTCAAATATTTCACTTATCTTCAACACAATTATGTGTAGCAAACGATTTAATTTGCTTTTTGGTCTCGTAATTGTTAAAAAGGTGAGTCGTATTCTCATACACGGTGGTACAATACAATTAGTTAATAGACGGTAGCGCAGAATGAAATGTGGTATAATATAAAGTAATACAATTAGCACATAAAAGGCAGGGCAGAAGGAAATGTGGATACAGGTAGACCCCGATTAAAGTGTGTTATGTTCAATGGCAATTGATATAATATATGTAGTGATGTTGAGAACATTCAGTATAATAGCGTTAGCAGTAGTATGGATTATATATGATATATTTGTATTATAACATCTGAAGAATATAAATGATTCGAGTACGAATGGTTTTGCATGAAGAAATGATCAGCGCATGAAAGGGACAGTGTTCATTACTGACTGCAATTTCTATAAAAACTTTCATTTAATATATTTAGTACTTGCATATATATATACAGCCTGAAATAAACTACAGAATCGCCTAATTATTTCTAATTAATTAATTTAATAAGAACTATTTTTAAATTTATTTTTATTATTTTTATTTTTAATTATTTTAGGTTTGACAAACCAATTGTTGTTACTTGTCAGTTCCGTTAATTATTAATTTATATTGTTTAGAAAATTTTATAAGTCATATTCTAAGCCATTTTTGAAGTACCGCTGTCATGTTGACTTATTTATTTAATAATATATCAATCACGATTCGTGACAGAGGTATTTTATTTCGTTTTTATCTTGTGCTACTGAAGATGGGGGCATGGCCTTCGAAATGCGCATATAGCTATTTAATGCTTTAAGTTACGGTATTTGTGTGATATTCTATAGAAATATTAGAAATTATATAAATAAACAAATAAATAAATATTTCGATTTTTCAAAACAATGCAAAATGGCTATAAATCGTCTTAAAACTATATTTTACTGATTTCCGGTTCAAACGGAAAAAGTTGAAATTATCGTCGAAAAAAGTGCAAAAGTCGTGTATATATACCTTTGAAATATTCCGATTTTTTGGCGATTTTGGTCAAAGTTTAACAAGTGCTGCCCAAAACAATGCAAAATGGCTATAAATCGTCTTAAAACTATATTTTACTGATTTCCAGTTCAAACGGAAAAAGTTGAAATTATCGTCGAAAAAAGTGAAAAAGTGGTGTATATATACCTTTGAAATATTCCGATTTTTTGGCGATTTTGGTCAAAGTTTAACAAGTGCTGCCCAAAACAATGCAAAATGACTATAAATCGTCTTAAAACTATATTTTACTGATTTCCGGTTCAAACGGAAAAAGTTGAAATTATCGTCGAAAAAGTGCAAAAGTCGTGTATATATACCTTTGAAATATTCCGATTTTTTGGCGATTTTGGTCAAAGTTTAACAAGTGCTGCCCAAAACAATGCAAAATGACTATAAATCGTCTTAAAACTATATTTTACTGATTTCCAGTTCAAACGGAAAAAGTTGAAATTATCGTCGAAAAAAGTGCAAAAGTCGTGTATATATACCTTTGAAATATTCCGATTTTTTGGCGATTTTGGTCAAAGTTTAACAAGTGCTGCCCAAAACAATGCAAAATGGCTATAAATCGTCTTAAAACTATATTTTACTGATTTCCGGTTCAAACGGAAAAAGTTGAAATTATCGTCGAAAAAAGTGCAAAAGTCGTGTATATATACCTTTGAAATATTCCGATTTTTTGGCGATTTTGGTCAAAGTTTAACAAGTGCTGCCCAAAACAATGCAAAATGGCTATAAATCGTCTTAAAACTATATTTTACTGATTTCCGGTTCAAACGGAAAAAGTTGAAATTATCGTCGAAAAAAGTGCAAAAGTCGTGTATATATACCTTTGAAATATTCCGATTTTTTGGCGATTTTGGTCAAAGTTTAACAAGTGCTGCCCAAAACAATGCAAAATGGCTATAAATCGTCTTAAAACTATATTTTACTGATTTCCGGTTCAAACGGAAAAAGTTGAAATTATCGTCGAAAAAAGTGCAAAAGTCGTGTATATATACCTTTGAAATATTCCGATTTTTTGGCGATTTTGGTCAAAGTTTAACAAGTGCTGCCCAAAACAATGCAAAATGGCTATAAATCGTCTTAAAACTATATTTTACTGATTTCCGGTTCAAACGGAAAAAGTTGAAATTATCGTCGAAAAAGTGCAAAAGTCGTGTATATATACCTTTGAAATATTCCGATTTTTTGGCGATTTTGGTCAAAGTTTAACAAGTGCTGCCCAAAACAATGCAAAATGACTATAAATCGTCTTAAAACTATATTTTACTGATTTCCAGTTCAAACGGAAAAAGTTGAAATTATCGTCGAAAAAAGTGCAAAAGTCGTGTATATATACCTTTGAAATATTCCGATTTTTTGGCGATTTTGGTCAAAGTTTAACAAGTGCTGCCCAAAACAATGCAAAATGGCTATAAATCGTCTTAAAACTATATTTTACTGATTTCCGGTTCAAACGGAAAAAGTTGAAATTATCGTCGAAAAAAGTGCAAAAGTCGTGTATATATACCTTTGAAATATTCCGATTTTTTGGCGATTTTGGTCAAAGTTTAACAAGTGCTGCCCAAAACAATGCAAAATGACTATAAATCGTCTTAAAACTATATTTTACTGATTTCCAGTTCAAACGGAAAAAGTTGAAATTATCGTCGAAAAAAGTGCAAAAGTCGTGTATATATACCTTTGAAATATTCCGATTTTTTGGCGATTTTGGTCAAAGTTTAACAAGTGCTGCCCAAAACAATGCAAAATGACTATAAATCGTCTTAAAACTATATTTTACTGATTTCCGGTTCAAACGGAAAAAGTTGTAATTATCGTCGAAAAAAGTGAAAAAGTGGTGTATATATACCTTTGAAATATTCCGATTTTTTGGCGATTTTGGTCAAAGTTTAACAAGTGCTGCCCAAAACAATGCAAAATGGCTATAAATCGTCTTAAAACTATATTTTACTGATTTCCGGTTCAAACGGAAAAAGTTGAAATTATCGTCGAAAAAAGTGCAAAAGTCGTGTATATATACCTTTGAAATATTCCGATTTTTTGGCGATTTTGGTCAAAGTTTAACAAGTGCTGCCCAAAACAATGCAAAATGGCTATAAATCGTCTTAAAACTATATTTTACTGATTTCCGGTTCAAACGGAAAAAGTTGAAATTATCGTCGAAAAAAGTGCAAAAGTCGTGTATATATACCTTTGAAATATTCCGATTTTTTGGCGATTTTGGTCAAAGTTTAACAAGTGCTGCCCAAAACAATGCAAAATGGCTATAAATCGTCTTAAAACTATATTTTACTGATTTCCGGTTCAAACGGAAAAAGTTGAAATTATCGTCGAAAAAAGTGCAAAAGTCGTGTATATATACCTTTGAAATATTCCGATTTTTTGGCGATTTTGGTCAAAGTTTAACAAGTGCTGCCCAAAACAATGCAAAATGACTATAAATCGTCTTAAAACTATATTTTACTGATTTCCAGTTCAAACGGAAAAAGTTGAAATTATCGTCGAAAAAAGTGCAAAAGTCGTGTATATATACCTTTGAAATATTCCGATTTTTTGGCGATTTTGGTCAAAGTTTAACAAGTGCTGCCCAAAACAATGCAAAATGACTAAATCGTCTTAAAACTATATTTTACTGATTTCCGGTTCAAACGGAAAAAGTTGTAATTATCGTCGAAAAAAGTGAAAAAGTGGTGTATATATACCTTTGAAATATTCCGATTTTTTGGCGATTTTGGTCAAAGTTTAACAAGTGCTGCCCAAAACAATGCAAAATGACTATAAAACGTCCTAAAACTCTATTTTACTGATTTCCGGTTCAAACGGAAAAAGTTGAAATTATCGTCGAAAAAAGTGAAAAAGTGGTGTATATATACCTTTGAAATATTCCCGATTTTTTTTGGCGATTTTGGTCAAAGTTTAACAAGTGCTGCCCAAAACAATGCAAAATGACTATAAAACGTCTTAAAACAATATTTTACTGATTTCCGGTTCAAACGGAAAAAGTTGAAATTATCGTCGAAAAAAGTGAAAAAGTGGTGTATATATACCTTTGAAATATTCCGATTTTTTTTGGCGATTTTGGTCAAAGTTTAACAAGTGCTGCCCAAAACAATGCAAAATGACTATAAATCGTCTTAAAACTATATTTTACTGATTTCCAGTTCAAACGGAAAAAGTTGAAATTATCGTCGAAAAAAGTGCAAAAGTCGTGTATATATACCTTTGAAATATTCCGATTTTTTGGCGATTTTGGTCAAAGTTTAACAAGTGCTGCCCAAAACAATGCAAAATGACTAAATCGTCTTAAAACTATATTTTACTGATTTCCGGTTCAAACGGAAAAAGTTGTAATTATCGTCGAAAAAAGTGAAAAAGTGGTGTATATATACCTTTGAAATATTCCGATTTTTTGGCGATTTTGGTCAAAGTTTAACAAGTGCTGCCCAAAACAATGCAAAATGACTATAAAACGTCCTAAAACTCTATTTTACTGATTTCCGGTTCAAACGGAAAAAGTTGAAATTATCGTCGAAAAAAGTGAAAAAGTGGTGTATATATACCTTTGAAATATTCCCGATTTTTTTTGGCGATTTTGGTCAAAGTTTAACAAGTGCTGCCCAAAACAATGCAAAATGACTATAAAACGTCTTAAAACAATATTTTACTGATTTCCGGTTCAAACGGAAAAAGTTGAAATTATCGTCGAAAAAAGTGAAAAAGTGGTGTATATATACCTTTGAAATATTCCGATTTTTTTTGGCGATTTTGGTCAAAGTTTAACAAGTGCTGCCCAAAACAATGCAAAATGACTATAAAACGTCTTAAAACAATATTTTACTGATTTCCGGTTCAAACGGAAAAAGTTGAAATTATCGTCGAAAAAAGTGAAAAAGTGGTGTATATATACCTTTGAAATATTCCCGATTTTTTTTGGCGATTTTGGTCAAAGTTTAACAAGTGCTGCCCAAAACAATGCAAAATGACTATAAAACGTCCTAAAACTCTATTTTACTGATTTCCGGTTCAAACGGAAAAAGTTGAAATTATCGTCGAAAAAAGTGAAAAATTGGTGTATATATACCTTTGAAATATTCCCGATTTTTTTTGGCGATTTTGGTCAAAGTTTAACAAGTGCTGCCCAAAACAATGCAAAATGACTATAAAACGTCTTAAAACAATATTTTACTGATTTCCGGTTCAAACGGAAAAAGTTGAAATTATCGTCGAAAAAAGTGAAAAAGTGGTGTATATATACCTTTGAAATATTCCCGATTTTTTTTGGCGATTTTGGTCAAAGTTTAACAAGTGCTGCCCAAAACAATGCAAAATGACTATAAAACGTCTTAAAACAATATTTTACTGATTTCCGGTTCAAACGGAAAAAGTTGAAATTATCGTCGAAAAAAGTGAAAAAGTGGTGTATATATACCTTTGAAATATTCCGATTTTTTTTGGCGATTTTGGTCAAAGTTTAACAAGTGCTGCCCAAAACAATGCAAAATGACTATAAAACGTCTTAAAACAATATTTTACTGATTTCCGGTTCAAACGGAAAAAGTTGAAATTATCGTCGAAAAAAGTGAAAAAGTGGTGTATATATACCTTTGAAATATTCCGATTTTTTTTGGCGATTTTGGTCAAAGTTTAACAAGTGCTGCCCAAAACAATGCAAAATGACTATAAAACGTCTTAAAACAATATTTTACTGATTTCCGGTTCAAACGGAAAAAGTTGAAATTATCGTCGAAAAAAGTGAAAAAGTGGTGTATATATACCTTTGAAATATTCCCGATTTTTTTTGGCGATTTTGGTCAAAGTTTAACAAGTGCTGCCCAAAACAATGCAAAATGACTATAAAACGTCTTAAAACAATATTTTACTGATTTCCGGTTCAAACGGAAAAAGTTGAAATTATCGTCGAAAAAAGTGAAAAATTGGTGTATATATACCTTTGAAATATTCCGATTTTTTTGTCGATTTTGATCAAAGTTTAACAAGTGCTGCCCAAAACAATGCAAAATGGCTATAAATCGTCTTAAAACTATATTTTACTGATTTCCGGTTCAAACGGAAAAAGTTGAAATTATCGTCGAAAAAAGTGAAAAAGTGGTGTATATATACCTTTGAAATATTTCGATTTTTTTGTCGATTTTGATCAAAGTTTAACAAGTGCTGCCCAAAACAATGCAAAATGGCTATAAATCGTCTTAAAACTATATTTTACTGATTTCCAGTTCAAACGGAAAAAGTTGAAATTATCGTCGAAAAAAGTGCAAAAGTCGTGTATATATACCTTTGAAATATTCCGATTTTTTGGCGATTTTGGTCAAAGTTTAACAAGTGCTGCCCAAAACAATGCAAAATGGCTATAAATCGTCTTAAAACTATATTTTACTGATTTCCAGTTCAAACGGAAAAAGTTGAAATTATCGTCGAAAAAAGTGCAAAAGTCGTGTATATATACCTTTGAAATATTCCGATTTTTTGGCGATTTTGGTCAAAGTTTAACAAGTGCTGCCCAAAACAATGCAAAATGACTATAAATCGTCTTAAAACTATATTTTACTGATTTCCAGTTCAAACGGAAAAAGTTGAAATTATCGTCGAAAAAAGTGAAAAAGTGGTGTATATATACCTTTGAAATATTCCGATTTTTTTGTCGATTTTGGTCAAAGTTTAACAAGTGCTGCCCAAAACAATGCAAAATGGCTATAAATCGTCTTAAAACTATATTTTACTGATTTCCAGTTCAAACGGAAAAAGTTGAAATTATCGTCGAAAAAAGTGAAAAAGTCGTGTATATATACCTTTGAAATATTCCGATTTTTTGGCGATTTTGGTCAAAGTTTAACAAGTGCTGCCCAAAACAATGCAAAATGACTATAAATCGTCTTAAAACTATATTTTACTGATTTCCAGTTCAAACGGAAAAAGTTGAAATTATCGTCGAAAAAAGTGAAAAAGTGGTGTATATATACCTTTGAAATATTCCGATTTTTTGGCGATTTTGGTCAAAGTTTAACAAGTGCTGCCCAAAACAATGCAAAATGACTATAAAACGTCTTAAAACAATATTTTACTGATTTCCGGTTCAAACGGAAAAAGTTGAAATTATCGTCGAAAAAAGTGAAAAAGTGGTGTATATATACCTTTGAAATATTCCCGATTTTTTTGTCGATTTTGGTCAAAGTTTAACAAGTGCTGCCCAAAACAATGCAAAATGGCTATAAATCGTCTTAAAACTATATTTTACTGATTTCCGGTTCAAACGGAAAAAGTTGAAATTATCGTCGAAAAAAGTGAAAAAGTCGTGTATATATACCTTTGAAATATTCCGATTTTTTTGTCGATTTTGGTCAAAGTTTAACAAGTGCTGCCCAAAACAATGCAAAATGACTATAAAACGTCTTAAAACAATATTTTACTGATTTCCGGTTCAAACGGAAAAAGTTGAAATTATCGTCGAAAAAAGTGAAAAAGTGGTGTATATATACCTTTGAAATATTCCGATTTTTTTGTCGATTTTGGTCAAAGTTTAACAAGTGCTGCCCAAAACAATGCAAAATGGCTATAAATCGTCTTAAAACTATATTTTACTGATTTCCAGTTCAAACGGAAAAAGTTGAAATTATCGTCGAAAAAAGTGAAAAAGTGGTGTATATATACCTTTGAAATATTCCGATTTTTTGGCGATTTTGGTCAAAGTTTAACAAGTGCTGCCCAAAACAATGCAAAATGACTATAAATCGTCTTAAAACTATATTTTACTGATTTCCAGTTCAAACGGAAAAAGTTGAAATTATCGTCGAAAAAAGTGAAAAAGTGGTGTATATATACCTTTGAAATATTCCGATTTTTTTGTCGATTTTGGTCAAAGTTTAACAAGTGCTGCCCAAAACAATGCAAAATGGCTATAAATCGTCTTAAAACTATATTTTACTGATTTCCAGTTCAAACGGAAAAAGTTGAAATTATCGTCGAAAAAAGTGAAAAAGTGGTGTATATATACCTTTGAAATATTCCGATTTTTTGGCGATTTTGGTCAAAGTTTAACAAGTGCTGCCCAAAACAATGCAAAATGACTATAAATCGTCTTAAAACTATATTTTACTGATTTCCAGTTCAAACGGAAAAAGTTGAAATTATCGTCGAAAAAAGTGAAAAAGTGGTGTATATATACCTTTGAAATATTCCGATTTTTTGGCGATTTTGGTCAAAGTTTAACAAGTGCTGCCCAAAACAATGCAAAATGGCTATAAATCGTCTTAAAACTATATTTTACTGATTTCCAGTTCAAACGGAAAAAGTTGAAATTATCGTCGAAAAAAGTGAAAAAGTCGTGTATATATACCTTTGAAATATTCCGATTTTTTGGCGATTTTGGTCAAAGTTTAACAAGTGCTGCCCAAAACAATGCAAAATGACTATAAATCGTCTTAAAACTATATTTTACTGATTTCCAGTTCAAACGGAAAAAGTTGAAATTATCGTCGAAAAAAGTGAAAAAGTGGTGTATATATACCTTTGAAATATTCCGATTTTTTGGCGATTTTGGTCAAAGTTTAACAAGTGCTGCCCAAAACAATGCAAAATGACTATAAAACGTCTTAAAACAATATTTTACTGATTTCCGGTTCAAACGGAAAAAGTTGAAATTATCGTCGAAAAAAGTGAAAAAGTGGTGTATATATACCTTTGAAATATTCCCGATTTTTTTGTCGATTTTGGTCAAAGTTTAACAAGTGCTGCCCAAAACAATGCAAAATGGCTATAAATCGTCTTAAAACTATATTTTACTGATTTCCGGTTCAAACGGAAAAAGTTGAAATTATCGTCGAAAAAAGTGAAAAAGTCGTGTATATATACCTTTGAAATATTCCGATTTTTTTGTCGATTTTGGTCAAAGTTTAACAAGTGCTGCCCAAAACAATGCAAAATGACTATAAAACGTCTTAAAACAATATTTTACTGATTTCCGGTTCAAACGGAAAAAGTTGAAATTATCGTCGAAAAAAGTGAAAAAGTGGTGTATATATACCTTTGAAATATTCCGATTTTTTTGTCGATTTTGGTCAAAGTTTAACAAGTGCTGCCCAAAACAATGCAAAATGGCTATAAATCGTCTTAAAACTATATTTTACTGATTTCCAGTTCAAACGGAAAAAGTTGAAATTATCGTCGAAAAAAGTGAAAAAGTGGTGTATATATACCTTTGAAATATTCCGATTTTTTGGCGATTTTGGTCAAAGTTTAACAAGTGCTGCCCAAAACAATGCAAAATGACTATAAATCGTCTTAAAACTATATTTTACTGATTTCCAGTTCAAACGGAAAAAGTTGAAATTATCGTCGAAAAAAGTGAAAAAGTGGTGTATATATACCTTTGAAATATTCCCGATTTTTTTGTCGATTTTGGTCAAAGTTTAACAAGTGCTGCCCAAAACAATGCAAAATGGCTATAAATCGTCTTAAAACTATATTTTACTGATTTCCGGTTCAAACGGAAAAAGTTGAAATTATCGTCGAAAAAAGTGAAAAAGTCGTGTATATATACCTTTGAAATATTCCGATTTTTTTGTCGATTTTGGTCAAAGTTTAACAAGTGCTGCCCAAAACAATGCAAAATGACTATAAAACGTCTTAAAACAATATTTTACTGATTTCCGGTTCAAACGGAAAAAGTTGAAATTATCGTCGAAAAAAGTGAAAAAGTGGTGTATATATACCTTTGAAATATTCCGATTTTTTTGTCGATTTTGGTCAAAGTTTAACAAGTGCTGCCCAAAACAATGCAAAATGGCTATAAATCGTCTTAAAACTATATTTTACTGATTTCCAGTTCAAACGGAAAAAGTTGAAATTATCGTCGAAAAAAGTGAAAAAGTGGTGTATATATACCTTTGAAATATTCCGATTTTTTGGCGATTTTGGTCAAAGTTTAACAAGTGCTGCCCAAAACAATGCAAAATGACTATAAATCGTCTTAAAACTATATTTTACTGATTTCCAGTTCAAACGGAAAAAGTTGAAATTATCGTCGAAAAAAGTGAAAAAGTGGTGTATATATACCTTTGAAATATTCCGATTTTTTTGTCGATTTTGGTCAAAGTTTAACAAGTGCTGCCCAAAACAATGCAAAATGGCTATAAATCGTCTTAAAACTATATTTTACTGATTTCCAGTTCAAACGGAAAAAGTTGAAATTATCGTCGAAAAAAGTGAAAAAGTGGTGTATATATACCTTTGAAATATTCCGATTTTTTGGCGATTTTGGTCAAAGTTTAACAAGTGCTGCCCAAAACAATGCAAAATGACTATAAATCGTCTTAAAACTATATTTTACTGATTTCCAGTTCAAACGGAAAAAGTTGAAATTATCGTCGAAAAAAGTGAAAAAGTGGTGTATATATACCTTTGAAATATTCCGATTTTTTGGCGATTTTGGTCAAAGTTTAACAAGTGCTGCCCAAAACAATGCAAAATGGCTATAAATCGTCTTAAAACTATATTTTACTGATTTCCAGTTCAAACGGAAAAAGTTGAAATTATCGTCGAAAAAAGTGAAAAAGTCGTGTATATATACCTTTGAAATATTCCGATTTTTTGGCGATTTTGGTCAAAGTTTAACAAGTGCTGCCCAAAACAATGCAAAATGACTATAAATCGTCTTAAAACTATATTTTACTGATTTCCAGTTCAAACGGAAAAAGTTGAAATTATCGTCGAAAAAAGTGAAAAAGTGGTGTATATATACCTTTGAAATATTCCGATTTTTTGGCGATTTTGGTCAAAGTTTAACAAGTGCTGCCCAAAACAATGCAAAATGACTATAAAACGTCTTAAAACAATATTTTACTGATTTCCGGTTCAAACGGAAAAAGTTGAAATTATCGTCGAAAAAAGTGAAAAAGTGGTGTATATATACCTTTGAAATATTCCCGATTTTTTTGTCGATTTTGGTCAAAGTTTAACAAGTGCTGCCCAAAACAATGCAAAATGGCTATAAATCGTCTTAAAACTATATTTTACTGATTTCCGGTTCAAACGGAAAAAGTTGAAATTATCGTCGAAAAAAGTGAAAAAGTCGTGTATATATACCTTTGAAATATTCCGATTTTTTTGTCGATTTTGGTCAAAGTTTAACAAGTGCTGCCCAAAACAATGCAAAATGACTATAAAACGTCTTAAAACAATATTTTACTGATTTCCGGTTCAAACGGAAAAAGTTGAAATTATCGTCGAAAAAAGTGAAAAAGTGGTGTATATATACCTTTGAAATATTCCGATTTTTTTGTCGATTTTGGTCAAAGTTTAACAAGTGCTGCCCAAAACAATGCAAAATGGCTATAAATCGTCTTAAAACTATATTTTACTGATTTCCAGTTCAAACGGAAAAAGTTGAAATTATCGTCGAAAAAAGTGAAAAAGTGGTGTATATATACCTTTGAAATATTCCGATTTTTTGGCGATTTTGGTCAAAGTTTAACAAGTGCTGCCCAAAACAATGCAAAATGACTATAAATCGTCTTAAAACTATATTTTACTGATTTCCAGTTCAAACGGAAAAAGTTGAAATTATCGTCGAAAAAAGTGAAAAAGTGGTGTATATATACCTTTGAAATATTCCGATTTTTTTGTCGATTTTGGTCAAAGTTTAACAAGTGCTGCCCAAAACAATGCAAAATGGCTATAAATCGTCTTAAAACTATATTTTACTGATTTCCAGTTCAAACGGAAAAAGTTGAAATTATCGTCGAAAAAAGTGAAAAAGTCGTGTATATATACCTTTGAAATATTCCGATTTTTTGGCGATTTTGGTCAAAGTTTAACAAGTGCTGCCCAAAACAATGCAAAATGACTATAAAACGTCTTAAAACAATATTTTACTGATTTCCGGTTCAAACGGAAAAAGTTGAAATTATCGTCGAAAAAAGTGAAAAAGTCGTGTATATATACCTTTGAAATATTCCGATTTTTTGGCGATTTTGGTCAAAGTTTAACAAGTGCTGCCCAAAACAATGCAAAATGACTATAAAACGTCTTAAAACAATATTTTACTGATTTCCGGTTCAAACGGAAAAAGTTGAAATTATCGTCGAAAAAAGTGAAAAAGTGGTGTATATATACCTTTGAAATATTCCGATTTTTTTGTCGATTTTGGTCAAAGTTTAACAAGTGCTGCCCAAAACAATGCAAAATGGCTATAAATCGTCTTAAAACTATATTTTACTGATTTCCAGTTCAAACGGAAAAAGTTGAAATTATCGTCGAAAAAAGTGAAAAAGTGGTGTATATATACCTTTGAAATATTCCGATTTTTTGGCGATTTTGGTCAAAGTTTAACAAGTGCTGCCCAAAACAATGCAAAATGACTATAAATCGTCTTAAAACTATATTTTACTGATTTCCAGTTCAAACGGAAAAAGTTGAAATTATCGTCGAAAAAAGTGAAAAAGTGGTGTATATATACCTTTGAAATATTCCGATTTTTTTGTCGATTTTGGTCAAAGTTTAACAAGTGCTGCCCAAAACAATGCAAAATGGCTATAAATCGTCTTAAAACTATATTTTACTGATTTCCAGTTCAAACGGAAAAAGTTGAAATTATCGTCGAAAAAAGTGAAAAAGTCGTGTATATATACCTTTGAAATATTCCGATTTTTTGGCGATTTTGGTCAAAGTTTAACAAGTGCTGCCCAAAACAATGCAAAATGACTATAAATCGTCTTAAAACTATATTTTACTGATTTCCAGTTCAAACGGAAAAAGTTGAAATTATCGTCGAAAAAAGTGCAAAAGTCGTGTATATATATATACCTTTGAAATATTCCGATTTTTTGGCGATTTTGGTCAAAGTTTAACAAGTGCTGCCCAAAACAATGCAAAATGACTATAAATCGTCTTAAAACTATATTTTACTGATTTCCAGTTCAAACGGAAAAAGTTGAAATTATCGTCGAAAAAAGTGAAAAAGTGGTGTATATATACCTTTGAAATATTCCGATTTTTTTGTCGATTTTGGTCAAAGTTTAACAAGTGCTGCCCAAAACAATGCAAAATGGCTATAAATCGTCTTAAAACTATATTTTACTGATTTCCGGTTCAAACGGAAAAAGTTGAAATTATCGTCGAAAAAAGTGAAAAAGTGGTGTATATATACCTTTGAAATATTCCGATTTTTTTGTCGATTTTGGTCAAAGTTTAACAAGTGCTGCCCAAAACAATGCAAAATGACTATAAATCGTCTTAAAACTATATTTTACTGATTTCCGGTTCAAACGGAAAAAGTTGAAATTATCGTCGAAAAAAGTGAAAAAGTGGTGTATATATACCTTTGAAATATTCCGATTTTTTTGTCGATTTTGGTCAAAGTTTAACAAGTGCTGCCCAAAACAATGCAAAATGGCTATAAATCGTCTTAAAACTATATTTTACTGATTTCCAGTTCAAACGGAAAAAGTTGAAATTATCGTCGAAAAAAGTGCAAAAGTCGTGTATATATATATACCTTTGAAATATTCCGATTTTTTGGCGATTTTGGTCAAAGTTTAACAAGTGCTGCCCAAAACAATGCAAAATGACTATAAATCGTCTTAAAACTATATTTTACTGATTTCCAGTTCAAACGGAAAAAGTTGAAATTATCGTCGAAAAAAGTGAAAAAGTGGTGTATATATACCTTTGAAATATTCCGATTTTTTTGTCGATTTTGGTCAAAGTTTAACAAGTGCTGCCCAAAACAATGCAAAATGGCTATAAATCGTCTTAAAACTATATTTTACTGATTTCCGGTTCAAACGGAAAAAGTTGAAATTATCGTCGAAAAAAGTGCAAAAGTCGTGTATATATACCTTTGAAATATTCCGATTTTTTGGCGATTTTGGTCAAAGTTTAACAAGTGCTGCCCAAAACAATGCAAAATGACTATAAATCGTCTTAAAACTATATTTTACTGATTTCCGGTTCAAACGGAAAAAGTTGTAATTATCGTCGAAAAAAGTGAAAAAGTGGTGTATATATACCTTTGAAATATTCCGATTTTTTGGCGATTTTGGTCAAAGTTTAACAAGTGCTGCCCAAAACAATGCAAAATGGCTATAAATCGTCTTAAAACTATATTTTACTGATTTCCAGTTCAAACGGAAAAAGTTGTAATTATCGTCGAAAAAAGTGAAAAAGTGGTGTATATATACCTTTGAAATATTCCGATTTTTTGGCGATTTTGATCAAAGTTTAACAAGTGCTGCCCAAAACAATGCAAAATGGCTATAAATCGTCTTAAAACTATATTTTACTGATTTCCGGTTCAAACGGAAAAAGTTGAAATTATCGTCGAAAAAAGTGAAAAATTGGTGTATATATACCTTTGAAATATTTCGATTTTTTTGTCGATTTTGATCAAAGTTTAACAAGTGCTGCCCAAAACAATGCAAAATGGCTATAAATCGTCTTAAAACTATATTTTACTGATTTCCAGTTCAAACGGAAAAAGTTGAAATTATCGTCGAAAAAAGTGAAAAAGTGGTGTATATATACCTTTGAAATATTCCGATTTTTTGGCGATTTTGATCAAAGTTTAACAAGTGCTGCCCAAAACAATGCAAAATGCCTATAAATCGTCTTAAAACTATATTTTACTGATATCCGGTTCAAACGGAAAAAGTTGAAATTATCGTCGAAAAAGGTGAAAAATTGGTGTATATATACCTTTGAAATATTTCGATTTTTTTGTCGATTTTAATCAAAGTTTAACAAGTGCTGCCCAAAACAATGCAAAATGACTATAAATCGTCTTAAAACTCTATTTTACTGATTTCCGGTTCAAACGGAAAAAGTTGAAATTATTGTCGAATCCTGTGTAAAATTTCTTGTAAAATATATATGTAAAACGTTTTTCTATACTATATATATATAAAAGACAACTGAACAAGTAGTAAGTACAAATTTTCTTTATGAAGGAAATATAATTTCCTTTTCGTTTTTCTTTTGCTAAACTGAAAATTGTTAAAGATTTTTTAAAAAATAAACTGACGAGTTTTGAAGGTAGTAAATTGTATCTACTACTTCTTTAGGTACAATAATAAAGAAATCTTAATAAGTGAGACAGAAGTGAAATATTTCTTGATGACGGAAGTTTAACTTACGAAATGGGTATTAAATTTTTTTTTTAATTTATATTGATATGTTGTTTTTCTAATGCTTTAAGTTACGGTTTATTTGGGTGATATCCTATACTATTATTTATAGAATTTTGCATCTTTAATGCAATATATTGGGAAACCATCAAATGACTTTTTGTAAACTTAATATTAAATGAAAAAGCAAACATTCTATTTTTAGTGAATCTCATTTATGGAGGTAGACTGTAGCTTTTCTATATTTATTACAACATATTGCACGTCGTCTTACAATAACAATGAAAATGACAATAGAATAAAGTAGCTATATACATATGCATGTAACATATTTATATTATGCACATATAATAGGTATTAATAGCCGTTTAAAGTATTCTGCATTTTGTTCTAGTTTTTACGCGTTTTAAGCACAGTAACCATTACAGCGCTCACGGCACTATTTATATTTACGTTCTTCTTCTTCCGTTCTTGGCGAGAGCATATATAATCATGCTATTATATATAACCGAATAGGAAAGATGAGATCTTAACGCCACTCGTCCATATATATATATATATACAGGCTGACTTCTAAAAAATGATACTTCACTCCTAATTGCATTTTTTTTTAAATTCTTATATTTCGACTTTATCGAATGTTAAAATACAAGATTTTCCGTATTCTAGACGAAAATACATCTAGACGAGAAAAACATTTCTAATCTGCATCACCTTACATTATTAAGGGGATACACCGCACATTCAGAATTTTTCGTAAGTTTGTAAAAAAAATCAAAACTCAACGCCAGCTATTGTAAATTGTGTGAAATAATCTAAATATTATAATAATATTATCTAATAATATAAAATTATCTAATAATCTAAATAATCACGTAAATATTATGTTTATAGTGTTTAAATATTTTTTTTAAGCAAAACTTTTCTTAAATATATATTTTTAATGTATACGGACAGAGAAATATATATATATATATATTATATAAATACATAAATATATATTATATATAGATATATAGTTATATGTATATATAGTTATAGTTATATGTATATATGGTTATAGCAATAAAAAAAAATTAAATGTGTATTTTTTATATATTTTATTTATAATTTTGCTTTGATTGAAATTAGTTCGAAATTTGTTGCGCTGCTCAGCGCCATCTATTGCTAGTTGTGTGAGATAATATGGTACTTTGAGCGTATACGTCTTACTCTAGTACAAGTAAATCTGGTATAGATGTCACTGCACCAAGAATAGCTAATTTAGATTAAACCAAACCACGGCTTAATTAAGCAATCAAATAATCTGAAATTTGGAACATGGAATTCTAAAAATATAACACATCGAACTACGGAATGAAAAAATGACAAATATAATTTTTAAAATACAGAAAAATGGCGGCAAATTCGATTCTATATCAAAATTATACATACGTGCGCGTATAAGTTGATCATTTATAATTTAGAAATTGTTGTGAAAAATGCGAAATAGACTGACTTAGTTTCGTGCTAATTTTCGCAGGTCTGTAATTGTATAATTTTAGTAAATAATAATAATTTAATTTTTGTAGTTTTTTCCACAAAACTCTCATAAATAAAACAACTCAAATAAAACAATTGATAGTTCGAATTGTTGCCGTCAACTGTTCTGTATAGTAAAACAGATCTGGTATCTGCGGAGATGTTAATCTGCGTTGTTCAGAGCAACAGCAGAATCTTCTTCAGTTACCGCTGCTTTTCCTCTTCCTACATCTCGTCTTGTTATGACGGCTATGACGCAATATATAGCGATTGTTAATTGTAAAGAAACTCAAAGGAGCACGACAACAATCACGCGGCGCACGAAGTCGCCCTGTATATATACACGGACACGCTATATATCGTATAAGGATATTATACCTAACCTCAATAGTTTCGCCAAAGTAGCCAGTTTAATTGAACACACTCACATCTACTGTCAGTTATGAAACAGCTGATTTGTTTAGTCGCGAACACATTTGACATGTGACATGTTACGTCAGTGCGCATTCTATTCAATTTTGACATTTCTCATAATCTGATCTACTTTAAGTTAGTTCAAAAAGAATATCGCTATATTTTAGTTAATGTCTCTATTTTAATTTTATTTTAAAAACGACACCCCGTATATTTTATTAAATTAGTCTCGGGTGGAATTTTCTTAGGCTTTCGTTTCAAATCGATTGACATGTGAAGTTTTTAAAGAAAAAAATTTCACCCTGTATATTTTTCGCATATTTTTAAAATTTGATCTGCATCATTAATGTCGGTGTTCTGAAGCAAAATAAAATCAGCCGGGGCAAAAATTATTCGATTCCAGTTGAACTGTATACAGGATAAACGGAACATCCTGTATAGGTATGCATTAAAGAAGCAAAATGTCAACTTTTCCGTACAAACTTCGAACAAAACGCAATTGTTAGTAGTTTTTGCGCGAAATGCGGCGACATCTCATGCGGAACACCCTATATATATATAATGTCATTGTGGCGATATTTTATAGATAAAAGTGTGTAAGGCAATTAAGGCGAAATAACTCGGAAGACGAGTCGCCGTAAAACGAGCCATTGCTTTCATATTCAGATTCAGATGGTGATCCTATCTGGGCTGCACCATCATCAACAACATCATCAACAACAACAACAGCATCGTGGAATAAAGCATATATATATATCGGTCGATATATTGTGAAGAATTCACTCGTTGAGTGAAAGTTGCATAATAGTCTACATAATATATATACTATAACGCGTACTGTATTATATTGTACTTTTAATCATGTTGGCTGTATATACCCAGTGTCCAATTTGATAAAAATCAACATATATATATATCTGTACCTTGGTACCAAAATGACCAATGTCCAATATTATAATGTGCCGGAAAATGGGACAATGGAGTTTTTAAATTTTTAAACATTTTCGTAATGTTTTCGATTTTTTTTATATAATTATATAAAATGTTTGTTTTAATTATTCACGTTATTTGGTGAATTAACAGTCTCAAATATATTTTTTATTTTTTTTTATTTTTATACACATTGGCTCCATATTTTGGACATGGCTCTTTCGTTCCAAGCTATATATATATATATAATCTGCATGTTCTTAAGTAAAAATATTCTTAAATACATTATATCCAAATTAAATAAAAACAACACACGGTATAACACGGCATTTACAATAAAAATCACACCGTATTTTTATATTTAAAAAATGTTATTAGATAACCCTACACCACTGAACCCCCCCCCCTCCCCCAACGCAATAAGCGCATTTCGGAATCTATCCTTCCATCAGCGCTATCGCTATATATATATATATACGACTTCTACGCAACTTTACAATATATGGATCGATATCGTTTGTGGTATTGGGGGCATAGCCTGCGAAATGCGCATGTAGCGGCTGTCATTTACGAATTAACAGCTGATTAACGCCATTTGACATGTAATGTCAGTTTAATGTACATTAAATTAGTTTAAATTGCAAAAAAAAAACAGTATTTTTTAATTAGTCAGTTAATACGTCAATTATTTGTTCAAGGACGCATTGATATGTTTAGTCTGCTGTTATTAAATCAGTAGTTCATATGCGTTATCAACAACATATGGCCTACTCGTACAATATGCCTACTTTGACAAGAAATGTCACATTACAAAAAATATTCTATTTAGCGGCTTGTTTATATATATATATATATATATATATATATATATATATTTACTCCATCCATGTCAATTGCAACTTTTGACACTTAATTTAGACAAGATCATCGTAGTAGTTCTTCTAACAAAATCCAATTTATTTTATTATTTCGTCAATATTGCAAAACAAAAATGATTACAACGCAAAATGCTACTTATACGTCAACTTTTATAATTTTCCACAAACACAAATAAATAAATAAAACGTCATATCGATAGTTCGTTTCACATATCATATGTGCATTGGAACTACTTCGAAGAGAAAACTTAACGTAACCAAAAAATCTGCATCTTCTTGTTATAAACACCACATTTCAAAAGCATTTATAAAACATCTATCTTCTTACCCTATAGGCCACGCCTCACAACCATACAATGCTACTACCAAACACAATTTTTCTATTATTTTTTCCATCGGAAAACGTTGCATTTCTACCGTTGCTTTAAATACATTTATTTCGCCGTTCAATTCTTGACCATTACTCCCCGCATACTATTACCTAACCAATGGGTTTTCTCGGCGGAAAAATTAGCTGGAAGCTAAAATGTCAAATAAATTACATATTTTGACCGATATCCACATACATTTCTTCTTCTTAAGTTTAACATTTTCGTAAATCGATAATTACACGTCAACGATTTCGGGTCGCTTAAACTTAATTCGTTGTTAATTTGCAAGAACAAATATTACGCGATCGTAATTTGTGGAAGCGGTTGTTGAAGAAGACCGCTTCAATTGGAAATTAAGCGTGACGCCGTTGTTACGTAACGTACTGAAATATATGTGTTAAAAAAAAAAATGGTTGTGCAGACGTTTTCGAAGCCGGTCTTTCTTAATATCGCTCAATAATATTTAAATCTATTTAGAACGCGTTGTCTTCGGGCAATGCAATTTATTAAGATGCTGCGACTTGTTTTTTTGGGGGGGGGGGGGGGGGGTTATATCTGACAATGTTGATATAGTACCGAGTCAGAGAAAATGGTTTTTCAGCGGCGCAAATTATTGCGATATATAAATATTACATTTAATTGCATCATTTATCCATTTTTTTCGCAATTATAGCGTAATTTATTTCAATACACCATTCGATCGGTCTTCTGCTATAGCAAATCAAACAAATAACATATATTAAACAGTCGAATTTGAATTTAAAAAAACAACACTATTTTCTAAACTGCGAAAAAATAATTGCAGCGCGACTAATTATATTGTATTTAGGATGCAGAGTAACAAGGAACACTCTGTATATGTAATAAGAGCGGCCATAACATTAATATAACAGATTAGGTATTTTGACTGTTATGTCATCTTAAGACTACCGAGCAATGTGCCTTGTGGGCGACCTTGCATCGTCGACTCTTACAGATCGCTTCGATTAAGTACCTGCCTATTTAATTATACATCAGCGAAGAAAGGCGCAATATACAAGGTGTTACAATATACATTCAATCCATCGATTTAAACGATAAAAAGTATTCATTTTTTACGTTATATCACGACTACAGAACACCCTCTATATACTTATACTAGTACAAAAATTGTGGTTGCGTAATTCACCACTAGATGGCAGCACCCATATATATCATATAGGCAACCATATTGGACATCGATGCAAATAAGAAATTTATTATTTCGAAAAGTCCGAGAAAAAAAACCATTGTTTTTAATATTACCCTTGTATTTTTGAGAATTTGACTTACCCCCTACCGCGTCCACCCTCGAAACCATCTGTATCGTCACGCCCACTTCGGAAATCGCCACCATCACTATTAGTCTGAAATTTAAAAAATATATATATTGTAATTTTTATTTTACACCACCACAAAATTTTATATAATTTAACAACGTTATATTTTATCATTAAAGAAAAATTGTTTTTTAAATTAAAAAATGAAAAAGATTTTCTTTTATATATATATTTTGTTAATTTAGCAAATTTTATCATATTTACGTATGTGGTATGTTAAGACACTAATTATTTCATTTGTAATTTTAAAAAAAACAATTTTATTAGTAATACTACTACATAAAAAAAAATCAGCGAACATAAAAATGCGTAAAAACTTGCAATGAAAGCTTTTTGTTTGTTTTTCTTCAAAAATCTGCATTTATATTCGATATGGCAATGGTGTATGGGGACATGCGTATGACAAATTGCCTACATAAAAAATATTCAATCTGTTTATAATTTAAATAAACGATACATATTTCTCTTGATTACAAATACCATTTTACAAGAACTATATTCACTCTCTACATGCGCGCCCTATAACGACCCAATCGCCCCCCCTGTTGCTAATATTCATGGGGGGTGCGCACGCGCACAGGCAACGGCGCTACGGTGGGCGATCCAGTGCCGTTCAACTATCTTCAAGTTGCTATATAAAGGCCCCCGAGACCGATATGAAGACAGGTGGAATTGTGCTGTAGATGAGAACAGAGCAGCTTGTACAGGGTGTTCCGTTATAGTTTTTTTTTTGTCAAAATCATATATACTACGGTTCGTGGATTTAGTACAGAATTTTTTTTTAAACAGTGTTTTGATCAAGACGTGTAAAAATTAAAAAAAAATCAGGATGTATTCGCAATTGGTAAGTACAAAAAATATATATATGATTTTTAAATTGTTGTTTTTTGCCGTTTATTAAAAAATATACTCAAAATTAATCGAATTTATTTAAAAGATTTGTTGAAATTTTCAAAAAAAAAATCAAATTAAAGTGAAAAGTCAGTTGTCAATTTTTTTTTTATGTCAGAAATTTTTCAATAATCAAAAATTATTGTTTATGCGGGTTGAATTAAAAAAATAAATAAATAAAACGATCAAAATTATCGAAAAACTAAAAATATATTGATTTAGTCCGTGGTTTGAATTTTTTAGACTGCTGGTTTGAATCCCGATCACGGTAGAAATTTTATTAATTATTTAAAAATACAAATGTCAGAGATTAAAAAAGAAATCAGTTTAATAAAAAACAATTTTTTTTGAAAAATATAACAATAAAATATAAGATCAATTTTCAAAAATAAATTTGTTTTTGAACGAATACAAAAAATATATATATAATTGATTTTTTATGAAAAATTTTGTTACTACACAATGTTAAGAAAACGGATAAAACGGCACTTAATAAAATGATGTTAGCAACTTCCTATATCATCCTTTCGAAACTCTTCGCCGCTATTTCATGTTCTAATTTAGAGAATTAAACATCCGTATGTATCGCACTAATATATAGAATCGAAATTGCTAAAGGTAAGGTAATCAATTATGATGTAACTGCACAATATGACTAACTCACGTTTTCCTTTCGTTCGTACTGAATTCAGTACGGAAAAGAATTTATTAACATTACCTGTCAGTATTGACTTGTTCATATCACTTCTGACACTTCTGTCACTGCACAAAACAATTAATTGAATCAAATTTACAAACAAAAAATCTGACCACATTATCAGAGAGCACTCCGCAAATTGCAACAGCGAAATTTAAGTGGCAATTAAACTAACTAAATTACGATTCCTCGCATTTCTAAATTTTGTTCGTTATATCAATTGCGGTAATAAAACTTAACGCGATGAAGATTCTTCTGATTCATTTTGTTTCGCCTATGCGCGCTGTGGGTTTTTTTTTTACTGTCATAAATAGCGTGAAAGTACATAGAGAATCTTCCTCTTGCGAATTATTAATTATAATATCCATTAAACTGTCGCAAGATTATACTTTCATTATTCTACTTTATTTTCATTACTAAATTACTTACATTTAATATCCCGATCTAAATTCCGCTCCCTCCCTTATAAAACACCATCAAAAAATATTCGTAATACAATCACACTGTATTAGCAAATTCTTAAATGAGCACGATGATATAATCGATTATATAACATCAAAAACAGCGCCAATAAAAATCTCTTAATAATTATGCGCCGCATTCTTTTTGCACTTATTTCGTACACTGCACTGACCTCTTGTTCTTGTTGGATCAAAAGGTACGTAATTATATACCGGGTGTTATTAAATAAATAGTGTGGCGAATGTAAATTGAATAACCCAAATATAGAACGCGCATCATCCGATGCGAAATGCAGATGTTATCCAACTTTATTCATTAAAAATGAAAGTGCCTTAGTACGCATCGACGTGTACCACTAAAGAAGAAGCCAACCCCAAAAAAATCCGTCGATAGATTAATTAAAAAGCAACTTACTACACAACAAACGACATCTCATTCCAGGCAATAATAACGGTTATGGTCGTGACCGTTGCGCATGCGCGACCCGAAGCCCCCCTAAGTGGTGGGGGCGGCGGCGGTGGTTACAGTTACGCCCCCACCGCGGGTCAGCTAAGTGGTAACTACGGGGCGCCACAGCCGCAGTACGGGGCTCCGCCCCAGCAGCCTACCGTTCACAAGCACGTCTATGTGCACGTGCCACCGCCAGAGCCCGAGTACCAGGCGCCCCATAGGCCGATACATGTAGCTCCGCCGCAGAAGCATTATAAAATCATCTTTATCAAGGTAGGCACGATATGCGGGTACTCGTCTTTTGTTTTACTAAACTCGGTAGTTATACACAGATCTAAATGTGAATTCTTATTGAAAGCAATGTCAGGGTATTATTATTACCATCAACTTACCCAATTGGAATGTTGATTGGAACTTTTGGCTCTTTTTATTAATCGCGATACGAAAACGAAATCAAAATTAACGATTATAAATGGTCATTTACAGATTTTACTATCGTTCCGATTCTTATTCTTAGGATATAGGTTATGTAAACCGGTATCAAAGATGCCAAAATATATTACGCGATAACGTTTGTATTTGATTCGATCAGTTGCTGTAATATGCTAATCTAAGCAGTTTGAATTTATTGCAATACATTTTTCACTAATTTATCGACTGATTCAACGATTTTAGCACATATTTTTGAAAGAATATGAGACGCGAACAACAACCATTGAAATGATTATAACAAATGTCAGATAAACGAAATGGCATGCCGTGGTGCATAAATCGTTGCGCCATATGGCCCACAGATGGCAGCACAACACACATATACCATACAGGATAAATGAGAAAATGCTATCAAAGTTAAATGAATTTTAAAAAAACTTCATTTTCTATTTTATTAGGCTCCAGCACCGCCAGTACCAACTGCCCCAATCATCCCCCTGCAACCCCAGAACGAAGAGAAGACACTCGTGTACGTATTGGTTAAGAAACCGGAAGATGCGCCGGAAATCAACATTCCTACGGCTGCGCCAACGCAACCAAGCAAACCGGAAGTGTACTTCATCCGATACAAGACTCAGGTAAGAGGTGTTTTAAATCTCCCAGGAGAGGCAAAAAAGAATTTACCATTTCAATGTGCGCAATAATTCAAATTTAATATCAAAATGAATTAATTCTGTGCAGAAACAGGAGGGATATCCAGACAGTGGTGTACCAAACAACCAATATGGCGCCCCAGGTCCACAGGCGCCACCTAGCTCTGAATATGGCGCCCCCGGTGGTGGATCCGGAGGTTATTAAGCTTAACAAACATGGCTACTCCACACCTGTTCATCTGTTACAAAGAATGGTCTTGATTTGGATGAAGATTAAGTGCCGCGATTTTTAAACATATTTTACACTTAAACCAGACCAGTATTTCACTATTGAATAAGTAAAATTTACGATAAAAATAACATAAATATGTGGGATTTTCTATGGATTCTGCGATATTTTTTACGTTTCAATCGCGTAATTTAATTTCTACGATCATTTTAACTATTCTTAGTCATAAAATTAAGAGCAAAAACACGGTGATACATATTCTTAAATACGAAGCTTTATACAAAGTAGTGTTAATTTATGATAATCATAATTAATTAATAATATTAAGTATCATTAAACTACCCGTATAGTTGCAGTACTTTGGATGATTCGCGTGTGTTTGTATTATTTTATTATCTTTAAACTGAGCAACGATTCTATTGTTCTATGTATTTTAAGAAATTATTTTTGTACTCGTAGGTATAAGAAATCAAGATGTATATTTTTTTTATAATAATCTTTGAAAACAAATAATGATAATTGTAGGAAGCTGATGGTGAATAAAATTAGATAATGAATGTTTGTTGTTTCAATCAATCAATAAAGACATGCGAAATACTTGGCGGTATTAAAAACAAACAAAAAATCAGAAAACTATGAAAATTATGAGGTCATATATATTAATATGCACGTATCTCGAAATGAATTACGAAATTGTAGAAATATATTGGCTTCAAAAACTGGAAATTTTGTAAGATATTTAATGAAATAACAAAATCAGGTCACAAACAATTTCTAAACGATCTATTCCTTTAATTAAATGTAAAATACAACAAGGACACCAACCTGCTCGTGATCTATGTATAATTATTTTAAAGAAAATAATAAATTTGCCATTTTTCTTATAGAAAAAATACAATAAAAATGGCGCATTTTCAATACAACAGTATCTTCGCGTTCCGCATCTTCAAATCATCAACCAAATTTGTAAATAAAAAAAAGCTGACAAATTTGCATGTTGCATAATATTAATTGTAATAATAATGACATCTTTTTAACTTACGCAGGAATTATATTGGCTAGTATATATTAAGGTAGTTGCTGTTCTGTAATATGAATAATATAGCCGATATAACTGTTGTTTGTCGACTGTGCGTAGTACCGTTTAAGACAGACTCTGGGCCAACGTTTCGGCCTTAGCGACCACCTCCTCGATAGAACCTACCATATAGAAAGCGACTTCGGGCAGATGATCATAGTCGCCGGCTAGAATCTTCTGGAAACCCTGTATGTGTGTATATATAAAAACATATAAGCTAAAACTAATATTTGCTCAAAATATTCTTATATTAAATTTATTTACTCGTTTTTTGTAGAATTTGTTATCTATCTAGCTCCTATGTTACAAAAATTCGAAAAAAGACATGTTAAATTGATTCTTAGGTGTATTGCGCACGTCCAGAATATCTCTCAACTAATTAAAGCAGTTACGAGGTATTGTCACATCACTGACGAATTGCTATTTATAGGCAGTGGCGTACCATTGAAGAAAAAAAAGCTAAGGTATTACAAATTCGATCCTTGTGCTAAATAGTTCTACAAAAATGCACTGTATGTAAGAAAATTTAAAAAATAACTAATTTCTTTCAACATGACATTTTTAAGCTCAAAAATAGTCGTTTTATACCGCAGGCGATTTTTTTAACACATTTTTTTTGTACAAATTTGTCCATTGCAAATAAATATATATGAAAACTAGCGTACTTTTCCAGAAGGGTATATTAGTTGAGACCCCGATACGTTAATTTCAATAGAAAATATTCAAACAAGAACTAAGCTTGATTTATCCCTGACTAAAAATCGTACCTTGATGGTCTCAGCGATCGGTACCAACTTTCCAGGGTGACCGGTGAAGACCTCAGCGACCTGGAATGGCTGCGACAGGAACCGCTGGATCTTCCGCGCCCTGGCAACGGTCAACTTATCCTCCTCGGACAATTCGTCCATACCTAAGATGGCAATGATATCCTGGAGCGACTTGTAATCCTGCAGTATCTTCTGTACGCCGCGAGCTATATTGTAATGCTCTTGCCCTGAAACCAAATCACAACATAACCACTGAATACTAACTCTATATTAGGCTTGAGCAAGTGTCGTACATTTCGGTGTACGACACTTTAATCAGTTATTCAGTATTCACATGAGTGAATAGTTCTGAAGGAACTATTAACTCAAAGAATATTACATTTGGAAATAAATTTTGCTACGATCCAGCTTTAAATAACAGTAATTTCGAACAATATATATGCACATGACTTTGGATATCTTTGAAATACGACCAAATTTAGCTCGTTCGTTTCGGGCATTTTATAGTAATAATTTCACTACAAAGCAAATGTCTTATTCTTTAAATCAGATGTAAAATAGAATTTCGAAAGTCATACAAATTATAATTAATATTAATATAATTACGTTAATTTACATTTAAAATATATATTGAGTATGAATATGTTTATGCTAGACTAGATAGTTACGACTAAATGATAATGCTAGATTAAACAAGATTTTAAATATTTATATTCGCAGAAAAGTGTTAATGTCTACGATTGTTTTACTATTATCTTATGCTTGAGTATCAACAATGCAATTCGCAATGTACAATTTTCAGTACTGAAAGCGCGAATAACGTTGTAAAAAATATCGTGGACCATGTCCGAAGTTACTATTTTTTAAACACGTGGTTTTGTGAATCATTTTGTTTTGTAAAAAAAATAATTATTATTATTCAATTACTATTTTTCCACGATAAATATATATGAAAACTGTTCATATAAATGTCATATTTGCTAAAATTCCGTTGTATCTTTTACGATATTAATATTACAATATAATTATAATTATTTATATTTATTAATGATAAATAAATAAATGCATGATTGCTCGATTTTTGCTCACCGATAATATTTGGGTCCATAATTCGACTAGTACTATCCAGAGGGTCCACAGCCGGATAGATGCCCAGCTCAGCGATGGCTCTGGACAGGACAGTGGTGGCGTCCAAGTGGGCGAATGTGGTGGCGGGTGCGGGGTCGGTCAAGTCATCGGCTGGCACGTAAATAGCCTGTACGGACGTGATGGAGCCCTTCTTCGTCGTGGTAATACGTTCCTGCATGGTGCCCATGTCCGTTGCCAATGTCGGTTGGTAACCTACGGCGGATGGGATGCGGCCCAGAAGGGCGGATACCTCCGACCCAGCTTGGGTGAATCTGAGATGTATATAATGCAAATGCATACTGTCCAAGCAACATACGTTTATGAAATTCTATGTTTTGTACATCAGTTTTATGATTCATTTAACATATATGAAAACAAGCACGATTATTTAACTAGGTGCAAAAGCTTACTGCAAATACCAAGTTTTGAGTTACAACCTTTTTGAGTTGTCACTTTAGAAATACATGTGTGATATGTTTCTAACACTCACCTGAAAATATTGTCGATGAAGAGCAAGACATCCTGTCCCTCCTGATCTCTGAAATACTCCGCCACGGTGAGTCCGGTGAGGGCCACTCTGGCCCTAGCGCCGGGCGGTTCGTTCATCTGTCCGTACACCAGCGCCACCTTCGACGTCTTGTCCTTGAGTGATATGACGCCGGATTCGATCATCTCGTTGTAGAGATCGTTGCCTTCGCGCGTGCGCTCACCGACGCCCGCAAATACGGAATAACCGCCATGAGCCTTAGCCACGTTGTTAATCAGTTCCATGATGAGTACAGTCTTACCGACACCGGCGCCGCCGAACAGGCCGATCTTGCCGCCCTTGGCGTATGGCGCCAACAGATCCACCACTTTAATGCCGGTCACCAGAATGTCCTGTTCGACGCTCATCTCCACGAACTCGGGCGCCTCCGCGTGAATTGCTGCCAGTTTATCGGTGGCGACGGGGCCGCGCTCGTCGATCGGCTCCCCAATTACGTTTATAATGCGGCCTAAAGTCTCGGCGCCGACGGGGATGCGAATCGGGAAGCCCGTATCTTTTACCGGTTGGCCGCGCACCAGGCCCTCGGTACCGTCCATAGCGATCGTACGTACGATACTCTCGCCCAAATGCTGCGCCACCTCCAGCACGAGCCGCGGTTGGCGCCCGGTCACCTCCAGGGCATTTAGAATCGGCGGCAGTTCGTCTTCGAATTGGACGTCGACAACGGCACCGATAACGGCGATGACTCTACCCTTAGCTATTGCGCCTGACGCCTTCTCCGCATAGCTCCGTTCTGAAATTTATCTCCAAATTTATACCGAACGTTTTTGAAATGTTTGGTACGATTCTGGCTGAGAATAACCACATAAGGAAAGGAAAATCAATATAGGCAACTAAAACTAAACAATAAAAACCTAGATGGAATTGCCCTAAAAAAAATTTCAATTCATTTCAATATTTTCGCTGCATAATTGATAAAATATTAAATTAAGTTTAATTTAAAAAATGTCCACATGTTAAAGTCTTAATAGTAGGTAAAAAAATGCGATACCGCCCCCTTCACCACAACTGTATTTAAAAATGCATATACGTATTTCGGTAGCCAAGCTACCTTCTTCAGTGTAGTTTCGAATCTAGTCGAAAAACAAGTCTTTACACATTTTTCGTTCATTTAACGCCACAGAACTATAACTAAAAACCTGACCTAGAATCCATAGGTCAGCTTCTTGGTGCATCGGAAGTCAGGTAACCCGAATACCCCTTGAGAGTAGCCAACTTCGTAAACACATCTGTTCGCGGGGAACGTGCACTAAATCATTATCCCTATTCAGCTATTCTCAGCCAGAATCGTACCAAATGTTTAATTGCTATTAAGCCGCTCCTAGGACAATCAACTTTAACGATCAAATACGCTCTCTATACACATTTATCGCCAATTAAATGAAAACGAATGTATTTTACTCACAGTATCAAATCACATGTATTATAAAACCGAATCAAATATGGCCGCATATGGGAATGTTACGTAACTGAAAAGTAACTCTTTAAAATATGCATAAATCATATAAACACATCAAATCGACGAATGAAAATGATCACGAACACAAACAGGGGTCGTAATTATTATTAAGTTAATCAACCGCGACGTAATCAACAGCAATTATATAACATCTCAAAGTACAACCCAGTTACACATTTTAAGTCGATTTTAGACAGGTAAAAAGGCGTGAATAGCATCACTTACGGCTGATAGATTGCACTCCAAGGACCTTCACAGCTTCCGCTAAAGACTTATTGGCCAATAGGCCGGAAGTACATCTTGCCACGGCACCCAACATGGTTACAAAAGGAATACGGTCAACGTAATGACCACCACTGAACGTAATGATTGAATTCAATTTCACTGTCGGCCACTTGACATTACGAGGGCAGCACTTTGCTTGCGGAATTGGCAATCTGTAATGTCAAAAATAAAATTGTACAGGATAAGTAGTAAATAGGATTAGTTTATTATTGTGCAATATTTTGTAATAAAAAAAAATATATATAATAAAACAATATCACATAACAATTAGAAACTAGCTAAAAACGCTTTGCAGCATCTCATACATTGTTGAAAACATTTCTCGAACCCTTCGCTGCCAGAATCCTAAACAAAAAATATGTTATTGCACTAATAATGATATCAAATCAGCTAGAGGCTCTTACAAAATATGGATCTCTAATAATCCTCTGCCCTTCCGGATCGTAATCACCCAATAACAAAATGTTCGCTACGCTCCCTTTGGGTGCCAGTGATTTAAGATCGTTTATATTATCGTCATCCATACAAAATATATATTTGTAACTGTTGAAGTCTTCGTCCGTTATTTGCTTCGACCTGCCATCGTAGGGCACATCGTGATTTTGTAGGGTGTTTCTGGTTCGTATATTCGCTAGATTTCCGACGAACCAGTCCCCAATTCCGGCACTATCCACCTTCCAGTCGTTTAACGTATTATTCTGGGTGATTTGGTGTATGAATACCGCTTCCGCTATCGGGGACCGACAAGTATTACCTAAGCAAACGAACAGTACACTTTTCTTGCCCGACATTGCGTTGGAAAATTGTTTGAATTTTGCGGCGATGTATTTTAAAATGGGTATTTACACATATGTTTTTGAAGTTGACAGACACAGATGATCGAGGTTGACGTTCAGAAACAAAGTCAATTGATCGAATTGTATAAATGGTTTTTTTTTCGCTGGCTTAATGTAGTAATTAAATAGTTTCACTTATTGCTACAAAATACGCGAAGTAGTTTTAAATAATTTAGTCACTCCGCGAGTTCTTAATTTTCTATATTTTACCGAGTTGATGGTAGTTCTTTTGATTACCACAGTGAACTATCGATATTGCGCTGTACTGTTTTTGTTTGTGTCATTCGATTAGAATAACACAACATCAACGCACTGACATTACGAGCGATTTGAGTCCCTAAATTTCGGTGCATTTACATCAATTATGAAGTTCCAATACAAAGAGGAGCATTCGTTCGAGAAGCGAAAGGCGGAGGGCGAAAAAATCCGCAGGAAATACCCGGACAGGGTCCCCGTAAGTTACGCTTAACTAACAATTACGTTGTGACAAAGGCGACGTACGTTCCGTTTTCGCATTATTAGAAAGTGTCACAAATTCCGTGCTCATTTTTTACGCCGTAATTTACTAAATTTAGTTGCGATTTTTTTAAATTTGCATTCTTGGCAAACGGTTTGCACCATATTTACATGATTAACGTGTTTATTACAAAAAAAAAGGTTCGCAATATCAAGGACGTTCGTTCCTGGTTGTGCAAAAATTTGCGAAAAATGTAAAATGTTTTAATTACCAAATAATCGCGAAAAGCAGTAAATATGCATTTACTATGTAAAAAAAACGCTGGCTGCCATATTTGTTATTACATATTCTGATGAGTCATTACAATAAAAACAACAAAAAAAGCAGTATTGTTAAACAATAGAATTTTTGATCGTTTATTTTTTGCAGGTATGCAGGCAGTATTGACTAGGGATTTTAACATGAAAATAAATATAGGTAAAACTAAAGTGATGAGGTGTGACAAAAAGGAATGCAGTAGAAAAATGAGGATCTCAATAGGAGATAATAGAATCGAAGAAGTGTCAGATTTTTGTTATTTAGGCAGTAGAATCACAAAAGATAATCGAAGCAAGGTAGATATAAAGTGTAGGATAGCACAGGGTAGGAAGGCATTCGTAGAAAAAGAACAGATTTTAAGATCAAATATTGACTTGGGTATTAGAAAAAGATTACTGAAGGTATATGTTTGGAGTGTAGCACTGTACGGGTGTGAGGCGTGGACTATAGGAAAGGAAGAGAAGCGTAGATTAGAAGCACTTGAAATGTGGTGTTATAGGAGGATGATGAGGATTGGTTGGGAAGATAAAGTAACAAATGAAGCTGTACTAGAGTTAGTAGGGGAGAAGAGAAGTATCTGGAGAGTGTTACAGCGTAGGAGAGACAGATTAGTAGGGCATATTCTTAGGCATGGGGGGATTATGCAATTGATCATAGAAGGTAGAGTGGAGGGAAAGAGAGGGGTGGGTAGGCCTAGATTGGAGTATGTGAGTCAGATAGTTGAAGACGTTGAGATGAATAGCTATAGGGAGATGAAAGGATTAGCTCAGGATAGATCGGCATGGCGTGCTGTTTCCAACCAATCTTTAGGATTGCGGACTCTGTAACTAACTATTTTTTGCCTTCACCAATTACTAGATTTGTATTAAAAACGATTTCGGCGCTTATCTCATATTTTACAATTCCCCGATTAGGTAATTGTGGAAAAGGCCCCAAAGGCGCGCATCGGTGATTTGGACAAAAAGAAGTATTTAGTTCCATCTGATTTGACGGTAGGTCAATTCTACTTCCTTATTAGGAAGCGTATCCATCTCAGACCGGAAGATGCTTTATTTTTCTTCGTAAATAACGCTATTCCGCCCACATCTGCTAGCATGGGATTACTATACCAGGTGAATATATATTTTTCAAAAATTGCAATTTGTATTGAATAGACTAATTTTATTACTAAGAGTACGTCAGAGCGCGTAAATATTGCGCTATATTGAAAATGGTTAGGTATATTTTGTTTGTCGTTTTCTTCGCAGGAACACCATGAAGAGGATTTCTTCCTTTACATCGCCTACTCCGATGAGAACGTTTACGGTAGCGCTGCTGCATTTAATTCCAAATAAATATACAATTTCGTTTAAAAAAAAAAAAACGCAAATTACGATAAAAGGATGAATATCGCATAAAAAAAAATCGTACCATTTAAATTTACAATTATATTAGATTTATAGACAGTATTGCATATTTAGCGTGATTTATTGTATCTAAAAGACAATTATAGCTGAAAATTCTCCATTTAAAATTTGGCAAATATTCAGGAAAGTTGTAACATTTGTACGAACAATAGATGCAAAACTTTTTGAAAATGTAATAAATAATCAGAAAAATTAATTACTGTTTCAGTTTCTAAATAAATTTGTTATTTATGGGAGATTTTAACAAATTTTCTGTAATAGTTTCTAAAAAGTTTCTATAATATTTTAGTAGTATAAATTAATTACTGCAATTTCTTGTTTAATAACCATTATAATAAATAATAAAATAGCTATTAATGTACTTTTATTTCGTTTATAGATTTGGTTGAATGTATTTTAATTTGTCTTACGATTAAGTAATTATATATATAAATATAGGACAGCAACTGTTAGAATCAGTGATATATGTATGTAATTAAATAATATTAAAATAAGATTTTTTTTGTTTAAAAATACGTTTTCATAGCTTTGAAACGCTATTTGAATATATAAATCCTTTACAAATATTCATATGAAGACTACTTTTGCACAACATATGGAGCGTACGTGACTGTTAACCTCAAAAAATCTCGTTTCAAAACAAAAACACCGACACTTAAAAGATCAACTAAAAATCAATTCAAACCGTAATGGAGCAGTTTTCTAGCAACGATAAAGCCGCGATAGAACGTACTATCGATTTATCTCCGATCGCCGAAGAATCAAACGAAGATAAAGCGGTGAAATACTCATTAGATCGCTGTACGCAATGGATTATTGATAACGACTACCGAAAAATTGCTTTACAATTCCCGGATCAGCTATTAAAAGATTCGGTAGATGTTTCGTTGGCGCTACAGAAGTCATGCAAGCAAATGGTGTATATAATGGCCGATACTTCTTATGAGAGGTTGTGAAAATGGTTTAGTTAAATAGAAAATTGTTTGGATTTTTTGAGAAATTTGCAGTTGTTGCGTGGATTATATAAATGCAGCTCACGTTGAAGCTGATGCTATCATTCATTTTGGCAATACGTGTTTGTCGAAACCATCGTATAAAGTTCCAACGCTGTTCATTTATGAAAAATGGTCTATCGATGTGGATAAATTTGTAGAGGCCTTAGAAGAATTCTTGGCTAATGGGGAGGATGATTATACTGTTATAATAGATACGCCGTACTTCCACAAAATGGGTACAATCATTATTTAATTGATAATATCATGTTTTTGCCATTTGAGACTTTTATAGAAGACTTTCGAGAAAAATTAAATCCCAATAGTAAATGTAAAGTAGTTTGTATCGGTGAAGTTCCGAGCGTAAATTGTATTTATCTAGGCAAAAATGATAGAAAAATTACAATATTTTGTTGGACTTATAAAGGTACCTATTTAAAATACAATTTTTTTTGCTATTCCAATAATTGTAAATGTCTACGTTTAGTTTCTACGTTGTTTTTTTACGATATTGCGCAATCGAAATTTTGTAACTATGCGCATAACCCCGCCATCTTGAAACGGCGACATTTTTTAGTGGAAAAAATAAAAGATGCAAAAACCATCGCAATTTGTATAGGCACTTTAGCTATAAACAACTATTTGAACGCTATAGCTCGAGTTAAGGGCCTATGCAAATTACACAATAAAAAATACTATATAATCAGCGTTGGTAAAATAAACGTTGCCAAATTGGCGAATTTTCCCGAGGTATTTACAAAACTTTATGAACTCCTAACTGATTTCACGGGCATTTTATTTAACAGATAGATGTGTATGTCTTAATCAGTTGCGCTATGAATGACATATTTGACAGCCGCGAATTTTATCGACCGATTGTCACATGCTACGATGTTGAGTTAGCTTTAAACCCAGACATTTCACCCGAAACACATTTCACATATGATTTTGACATTCCTAATACGGCACCACTGCCTGATAAATTGCCGAACGATGATACGACAGCCGATGTCAGCTTATTGACAGGTTTCATCCGTCATATTGACACTGACACTGATGACGGTAGTTCAAGTGCCGTGGCATTACCGGCTGATAAAACGATTGCTGTCAAAGCGACTGGTTCATTTGTGCGCACATGGAGAGGCTTGGATAGGGGCGACAGTGGCAGTTTGGAGGTTAAAATGGCGGAGGAAGGGCGACAAGGAATCGCCAGTGGATATACGAATGAAATTTCGTAGATAAGGGAGGAATTAAGATGTTATTGTTGTTTATAGAGAAATTAAACTAATTTTATTTGTTTTTTAAATTGTGTATTTAAATAAATGCTATTTAGAAGAAATTGTGGACTAGTTTTTAACCTACATTATTTGCGCTAATAAATAATTCATCATTTTACAAACCCTCTTGGAAATTTAGGGTTTTATTTGTTTCTTGTATTTCAGCTTGCAGCTCTAAAGCCACGTCTCTGTAATGTTTCGATAATTTTTCATCTTTTTCTATTCCTAAAACGAATTGAAATAAAAACCCCCAACTTTGACGCAATTAATTAAACGTTACCTTCCCCCAATTTGTACATTCGACTTAAATTCGCGCAACTATAAACGTGTCTCATTTCGCAACCCCTCTGCGCAAATGCGAACGCCTTTCTCATGTCTTTCGGTACGACTATCGTTTTTTTATCTTTACTTTTCGGATCCCTACCGCCCGTTATGTACATCCCCGATAAATGGTAGCAAGCTTTATCGTTTCCCGCGAAACAGGATTTCTCTAAAAGTTCCATACCGCGCGCCACGTCAATAGGAACCTGAAAAATGACTCTGAAGAGCTTTAGACAAAGTTGCGATGTTAAATCGAGCATTTACTTTTTCGTCCAAGTCATTTATGGTCATCAATGCTTCGTTGAAGCAGGCGTCCCTGTCACCTAAGCTGCAACCTTTTTGGAAGTATTTGAAAGCGGCGGGGATGTCTTTTTTTAGGCCGCCTTTCGCTAATATCGTATATGTGCCGATTTTGTAACAGCTTTTTGCAAAACTGTAATCGTCACAATTCAGTTTGTACACTTTAGCTGCTTTTTCAAAATCTCTTTTAATCGCTTCGAGATAATCCGCGAGAAGATGGCAGACTATAAAAATATCGAATAGAAATAAATTGGCGTTTAGAGGCGAAAAATATATTGTTTGTATTAAAAAAAATCGAAATCGTTTTTATAATTAATCAATACCTTAAATTGGTGTAGTTTTTATTAAATTTGGCGACAAACTATTACATAAACAACAATATTGTGCTCAAATTCATACCTTCCGGCTTTTTCTCACTGTAACATCCAAAACGATATTCAACGCCTAAATTTTGTAGATACTCTTTCACTTCCTCTTCTGACTTCAAATTATAACCCATTTTAATGGAAAAACCTACATAACGGTATCCATTAAAAACAAATACTGTAAGGAAATATTTATTATAAAGGAAATATCGGTAGAATACCTTATCGAATAAATTGGATTTTACAGGGAAATAATATTTTATATGTATTACAAACTATATAAGGGTATTGAATGGTATGCAGGCAGTATTGACTAGGGATTTTAACATGAAAATAAATATAGGTAAAACTAAAGTGATGAGGTGTGACAAAAAGGAATGCAGTAGAAAAATGAGGATCACAATAGGAGATAATAGAATCGAAGAAGTGTCAGATTTTTGTTATTTAGGCAGTAGAATCACAAAAGATAATCGAAGCAAGGTAGATATAAAGTGTAGGATAGCACAGGGTAGGAAGGCATTCGTAGAAAAAGAACAGATTTTAAGATCAAATATTGACTTGGGTATTAGAAAAAGATTACTGAAGGTATATGTTTGGAGTGTAGCACTGTACGGGTGTGAGGCGTGGACTATAGGAAAGGAAGAGAAGCGTAGATTAGAAGCACTTGAAATGTGGTGTTATAGGAGGATGATGAGGATTGGTTGGGAAGATAAAGTAACAAATGAAGCTGTACTAGAGTTAGTAGGGGAGAAGAGAAGTATCTGGAGAGTGTTACAGCGTAGGAGGGACAGATTAGTAGGGCATATTCTTAGGCATGGGGGGATTATGCAATTGATCATAGAAGGTAGAGTGGAGGGAAAGAGAGGGCTAGGTAGGCCTAGATTGGAGTATGTGAGTCAGATAGTTGAAGACGTTGAGATGAATAGCTATAGGGAGATGAAGGGATTAGCTCAGGATAGATCGGCATGGCGTGCTGTTTCCAACCAATCTTTAGGATTGCGGACTCTTTAACTAATTGCAAACTTCGTAATAAAAAGTTTACCATATTGTAAGTAATACTAAATTAATAAAATCGATATATAATAACATCCAAAACGATATTCAACGCCTAAATTTTGTAGATACTCTTTCACTTCCTCTTCTAACTTCAAATTGTAAGCCATTTTAATGGCGTTTATTTAAAAAATGCGAAATTTTGATAAGGTTATGTTTTTTTTTTTAAATTTGAGGTTCTGTTACATGTCGGTTGACATACGCCGCATAATTGGCACATGTATACACATTTTCTATTAAAGAAACGGTTTTAAGAATCATTAAAAATTGGCCTCGATTTAATATCCCTCGCATTTACACGTTGTAAATATACATTTTTGCGAGAAGTAATTTTTTTATTAAGTTTGGCGACAAACTATTACATAAACAACGATATTGTGCTCAAATTCGTACCTTCCGGTTTTTTCTCACTATAACATCCAAAACGATATTCAACGCTTAAATTTTGTACATACTCTTTCACTTCCTCTTCTGACTTCAAATTATAAGCCGTTTGAATGATTTTTAATTAAAAAATGCGAAATTTTGATAAGGTTATGTTCCTTTTAAAAAAAATTGAGGTTATGTTAGATGTCAGTTGACATAACGCCGCATAATTGGCACATGTATGCACATATTTTCTATTATAGAAACGGTTTTAAGAATCATTTAAAAATTGGCCTCGATTTAGTATCCCCCTCGCATTTACACGTTGTAAATATACATTTTCGCGTGAAGTAATTTTTTTATTAAATTTGGCGACAAACTATTACATAAACAACGATATTGTACCTTCTTTCGAAATAAAAAAATATATTTCGACAGGTATATATATACCTTCTTTCGAAATAAAAAAAATATTTATATTTTATTATAAAAAAAAATTATAATAAATTCAAAATAATAAAAATACCGTCGCTTTATAGGGCTGTGCGCTCCCGAATTGCCGATTTCGCGACAAATTTCGCGCGTGTTTCTCCACGAACTAGCGCGCCAGTCGGTATAGCTGAGAGAATAAAACACTTGTACGTTTAGAGTCTATCACACTTCTGACGTTAAACGAATAATTCAAAGTTTTAAATCACTTTTATTTTTTTACCGAACAATACAAAAATAATTGAGAACAATCGTTCTGTACGTGACACCACTCAGACCGCCATAACTGGACTGGTAGCTATCCATCTACATACCCTTGCTTATATATACATCGTAGGCAACCCATTATGTGACGTCGTATCATCAGTTGCCTACTCAAATAGCCACTCTAATATATATAAAAGCGAAAATTTCTAGAGTTCGGTGAAAACTTTTAAAAGTCCGGAAAATAGTCTAAAACGATTATTATAAATGGTTCTACAAATCATTTATTATTATGTTTAGCAGAGGTTTTTATTTTTGAGATAAATCGACGAAAAAATACGAACATCGTAGGAAAAATATCCAATTTTCGTAAACGAATTAAAATACACTCGACGCGGATTTTTCCGGTTTGTACCGATTTTTTCTTTTTCGATTTTTCCAGTTTTATCCGGTTATCTCAGTTTTTTAGATTTTTTAAATAAAAAAAATGCGGACAATAGCTTAAAACGACTATAAATGGTCTTAGCTAACGTTTTTAATGGGTTCAATCGGAAAAAAAATTGAGAAAAAAGTGCAAAGCATTTGAATTTTTCTACGATTTCGGTCGAAAATTAAAAAATTCCGAAAATAGTCTATATAATAGTCTACAAAAACGTTCTAGAACGTTATAAAAATAGAAAATAGAAATTAGAAAAAACGTTATAGAAAATAGTCTATAAAAATGTAAATTGTCCTAGCGAACGTTTTTACTGAGTTCCAGTTCAATCGGAAAAACTTCTCGGAAAAAGTGCAAAGGTATTTCGACTTAAAAATGACAATTGCTATTAAATTGTGCAAAAAATGTTTGTTTGTTTCATGTTTTGTGTTTATGTTTCAGTAAAATGTAAGGGAGATAGGGCTTTCTACTTCACCATTCCAATTATATTTTGTATGGGAATGATGAGGGATGAGGCGAACTGCCCCTGGAGCACCCCACGGTACCCTACCCCCATCCAGTATACGTTATGGGTGACTGGGTGATTCAGAAAGTGTCTAACGAGTTGGCGTGGTACCTCTTGGGTAACATGGAAACCAACACAGCTCTTTTTAGCTAACGCTTTCACCGACTTCTAACGCTTTCACCGACTTCCGGTTCAATCGGAAAAAAAAATTGCATCTAGCTATTTAAAATTGAATGCTTCGAGTTACGCTATTTTTATAAATCTTTGATTTTGTAGATTATTTCTCAATTTCCATTGGAAAGAATTATTCCGTCTTTTTTTCTCCACCGTACGTCAACGTCAAATTCGTCCATTTCGGCAAATTTCGAATCGACAACTGCGCACGAACATTCCGTATATTATACGCACGTTATATATATACGCGGCAAGTTTTCGACGTCGCGCACACATTCAGCCGTCGCGACGCCCTATCGTGTCAGCTGGCAAGGTGGCGGGGGCGGCCGTATAATTCAGCAATCTAATCATCGGTGCTCGTCTGCTCGATTGTAACGTTAATCAAAACGAATTATGTATTTGCGCGACGTCGTCTAAAGATACTCGTGTTGATAAAAATAAAGTAATCGACTTGTTGGAACGGCCACCGCCAGTATTTCTGTATGGGAACGATCCTGTTAAAAAAAGTTAAAAAAAGATTTGCATTTTTGAATTTTATATTGAGCGATATTTTGCCGTTTTGGTGTGCGAATTTGTGGCGTACGCAGTTTAGTGCGGACACGAAAAATATTCTATAATCTAACGAATCGTTAATTAAGGCCATCATGAGTGTTAAGGTACGTCCATTTAGTAATCCGTAAACAATTTGATAGAATAAAAAAAATTTTGCACGTCTCTTAAATACGTTTCGTCCCTGTGGAAAATATTTTGAAAAACCTGTTAAGTTTCGATGCGAATTATTTTAATATAGTAATTTTTTTATGGAAGCTTTATTTTATCTTGTGACTGTTATTGTGAGGTTTTCCGGTTAGTTCAATTGCGGCCGTAAGATGGCGCTGTATGTGTGTATATCGACAAAGTGGTTTTAGTTTATTTTGTCGAAATGGTTTTAAAAATCGATTTTTTAAAGTAATATTTATAGAAATAAAGTGAATTAACATTACCAAAAAAAAATTTTTTCAATGCAACTTGCTGTTTTTTTTATGCGGCGAAAAATTAATTTTTGTTTGCACATACAAAAAGTATTTTATTACCTATTTTCAAAGAAAATACAATAAATTTTAAACGGGTAATAATACAGGGTGTTAAGTAATTAATTAATTTGATTTTCGAAGTTGATTTCAAGGGAAAATGTCTTTTTTTTATTTGGGAATTTCGATTCGATATTCATTGACATTTTGAAAGTCTATGAACTAACCGTTTCGATTTTTTTATTTTACAATGCTATACGACAATATAATAAAAAAAAAATCAACCTTTCCAAATTAAAATAGAACAATTTTTTCAATAGATAAACAATTTTTTTAAAGCAATAAATAAAATAGCGCAATAATGTCAAAAGTATTTTTCAGTTTGCGGACATACTGTATTGTATATTTTGTTATACTTGAGCTAAATATAAAATTTGAATAACAAAATCGGTATTCAGGATCGGACTAATAAAATTGTTCTTTTCATTTATTAATTTCTAATTCATTAAACTAATCTTCTTCCTAAATGGGATTCGAACCCACACCTTCATAAAAAAAAAAACCAATTAAAAATAACCTACCCATTTCTCAACGAACATCATAATCGACCTAAATTTTGCAGACAAATTATCACAACGACTTAAGTCACTTATATCAAACAGTGGCGTGCATCAATTATAATTTAATAGAATAATTTTCAATTAATACTGAATTTTAAAAATCATTAAAAATTAATACATTAAAAACTAATTTTTAGACAAATCAAATTAAAAAAAAAAAACCATTATATTTGCTTATACACGTTTTTTTTTACAAAGAAAAATATATTTAAAAAAATCATGTCGCTGACGGCGCATAAAATAAAAAATGATATATTTTGTATTTTCGACTGGCTGTGTTAGAAGATGCCAATAGTTTGATCACACGCGCAATTTGCATATTGTTTTCTTAGCGACAATTAAGCGTGAGCTCTGTCGCTGTGTGTGTGTTTGTATTGCGTTTAGTTGAAGTCAACGGAAGATTTGTTGTTGAGTTGTTGGATCGAAGGTTTGTGGGGTGTTTACAAAAAAAGTTGCAGACATTTTTTTTATTGGCGCATTGATGTGTGAGCTTTACTGAAGCGGTGTTTAGTTGTGGGTTGGTAAAGTTTGAATTATTGGTGGAATTTAAAATGGGTATCGTTGAAAAATTGAAAGAAGTATGTATATTATGATTTTTTAATCAACTTAACAATTTGTCTTAAAAATCTGTTTTTTTTTTCATAAAATTTTGTGGCCGTCCTGTAGCTTTTATAAAAATTTCTTTGTATTGCTAAGCATTCTTTTAAAAAAATCAAATGAATACATTTCGCATTTTTTCGAAAAACTCGTTCACTTTTTTTATAAAAAAAAAAAAAAAAAGGTTTTCATACGACATAAGATGAAAAAAAAAATAATAATTGTTTTGATTATTTTTTCAAATAAATACTACAAATATTGTGCAATATTCCTAGAATTTTGTGTATTTTTAAAATTCATTTATTTGAAACACGTCGATATATTTACTTATTACAAATAATAATTATTTATACTAAAATTTCTAAAAAAAAAATATTAAAATTTTTTTTTCCACAAAAACGAAATTCGATATAAAGATTTTTTTCAATATTTGACTAGTAAAATTCGTAATTTTTACCTTATAAACAAATTTACTCTTTTGTTCATAATTGCGCTAATTGTGATAATTATTTTATATAAGCGAACGTTCTACTGTTTTTTCTAAAAAGTATGCTTCAGTTAATAAGCAATGTTTCCATAATTACCTGATGATTTTATTTTTAAAAAGTCGTCGGGGGGGGGGGGGAATTTGTGCAAAATAATTGCGATCATCTATACAGGGTAACCCATAAAATAAATTTAACCCAAAATTTTTGAGATATTTTTTAAATAGCCCATCTCTAATAATTTATTGGATTTTGAGACTCAATTTTTTTTAGTGTAAACTCGGCATATGTAAACTAAGTGTTCAATAAAAAGTCTAATGTGAAAATATATATATTTTTTAGTTTTTATACATTTAATGTATAAGTTTAGCTTGCGAAATTCAAAAAAAAACGGCTATATTCCGCATTTGTTGGCAATCTATCTATATCTATGATAATATTTATGAAAAGTATCCTAAAATGTTAGTTTATAAAAAAATAGTTCACGAGATCAAAAACGCAAACAAAATCTATTTTTAACAAAACGCTTTCTTATTTGTGTTATATAATTCCAATATACTATAATGTGAATTTATAGTTTTAGAAATGTATAAGAAATTTGCAAAACTTGGTAAAAAAAATTTTTTTTCCTAGCGAATTAAAATTTTCTAATTATTCTGTCAAACATCTTATATAAAAGTATTAAAAAAAAAATTGTTGCGAGAAAAATAAATTCGTACTTTTTGTATTTACAGTTAAAAAAATGTTTTTTTTGTTCCAGATGACAAAATATAAGCACGCAGAATTCGCGGATGATGATAGTGTGGGTAGCGTTCAATTGACAGAAGGTACGTAACATCCTGTATTATTATACCGCGCTATCATTCTTAATTTTTCAAAAGTCAATTTTGACGATAAAGATTTTTTATAAAATATTTGATAAATTTGTAGTTTTATTAAATATTTACTTTTCGGAGTTTTGAAGGTCCGGTCCTGTCAGGTCATTTGATTAATTTAAGATCTATAAATACACGTATTTTCAAAATATTAATTATAAGATTTTTTTTTTGAACTTTTGAAACAAAAAATATAGATTTTTCGTTGTTTTCAGAGTCAAGTCAGGTCAATATATCAGGTCAATAAGGAATTACTAATTTATATATAATTAAACGTATTTCTTAGAAAATTTGTTTGTTTTTGATTTTTTGAAAAATATAAGAATATTTTGAAATACAGATTTTTCGTTGTTTTCAGGGTTAGATCAGGTCGGTGTCAGGTCAGGTTATATATGGATTAACTGACGATCTATAAATATCAGCATTCCTTAAAATACTTTTAAATGGTTTTTTGAAAATAATGAATTTTTTAAATATCGATTTTACAGGGTATTAACTTAGAGGTTAGGTCAAATATATTGAAGACCTATAAATATATAGGTCTTAAAATAAAAATATATATTAATATATTTTTAATTTACTAATATTGAATTAAATATTTGTTTAGTTGCTTTTTTGATTTTTGCGAATTTTGAGGGTCGGTTCAGGCCAGGTCTTATAATTATTGAATCTAAAAAGGGCTCAATTTTTATATACATTTTTCATATAAAAAAAATCGTAGCCTTTATAGTATTGCAATCGCAAAAAAATATATAAAAAAAACAACTCGAAACAGAGACAATGTTTTTTTTAACATGTCATAAATTTTACCATAGCAAATAAATCAAATTTAAATTCCTTAAAGAAACGACCATTTGATGATGATAATGATATTTTTCAAATATTTCATAAATTTTACCTTAGTCGAGTTAAGAATCCATAAAGAAATGACCATATGATGTTGACGATGACGACACAATGATAAACCATTTTCTGTTTAATCTGTACACCGTGTACGGCGCAGGCGTGACGACATCAGCCACCCACATCCGGTTCAGGCCGAGTTCGAGTCCGTGGCGCAGCATGAGCATGGCAGAGAAGTTCCTGCTCGGCCTCGCCGCCCTCCTCCTCTTCGTCGTCCTCGTCCTGGGCATGATGCTCAGTCACGCCGGCGACGAAATCTCTAAACTGCGAACACACCAAAAGGTGACGCCACAAGAAAATGTACATAAAAATAAAGTTTTCTTCTAAACGATGGATTCTTTCTAGTGTGTAATTTATTGCCAAATTAAACGACGTATTTGTAAATTAAAAAATTATAAACACACGTATTTGAAAATATTAATTAAATTAAAAGATTTCTTTAAATATGCCGAACTTTTTGAAATAAGAAATATTGATTTTTCGTTGTTTTTTAGTATATCGTTCTAAAACTTTTTGTTTTTTTTTGAGCTGCGCAGATTGTACGGGTTATATATTACCAGAGTTGCCAGATGTTTTTTTCTCTTCAATTGAAGATAACGACAGATCAAAATAACACATACTTATAGTTCAATTTATTCTTTTCCCCATCATTTTTTTATGTATATAAAAAAATTATATACATAAAACATTCCCCATACATTTCCCTAACTTCTATAACTAATTGCATAATACCCCCATGTCTAAGAATATAACCCCCACCACGCCAACTCCCCTACACTATAATACTTTCTCTTCTCACCTGTCTTCTTTGAGCATTTTTTTCTTCATCCGGCAACGCTGTCGTATAAACCTGCGCAGACACGACAAAATTGCTTCGCTACAATTTGCTTTAACTATTAGTACATCAACTATATAAAATATCGTGCAAATCGTATTGATTTTTGTGCAGGACGAGCTGTCGCCTTTTGAGAATCGCACGATTTCGATGTACGGTCGCAATATATGTTTGAACGAGAGCTGCATTCACATAGCCAGCGATATATTGGAGGCGATGGACGGCAGCGTGGACGCCTGTAACGATTTCTACGGGTACGCGTGTAATGGATGGATAAAGGGCAATCCGATACCGGATGGGAAGAGTGGCTGGAGTAACTTTTTGAAAATCGAGCAGAAGAACAACGAAGTCATCAAGAGGGTGTTGGGTAAATAGATTTCGTTGGTCAATTGTTGTTGATCGGACAGAAGATCATTTTTTTGCCAGATTTGGATTTTTGAATGGGTTATTCAATTTTTTTTTTCATGTCCAATGAAAATTGCAAATTCTTACGCAGCATACAAAAAAGTTTCCAATTTAAAAAATTGTATGATTTGAAATCTTCTTAAAACCACTTGTGGCTTCCAGATTTTAAGATCAAATCCTATAAAAAAAACAAACAAAAACGTCCAAATTTTACAAACAAATAATTGAAATTGTTGAACCCCCCAACCTGTCAATCCTACATCACAACCTGTTGTACATTTACAATCTTAATATCAATTATTATCATACAAAACTACGTCTACAAAAAAAAATGGATAGCAAATTCTCTAATACCTTATTTTTAGAACAACCGATTGACACATTGAAATCAAAGGCCGAACAGAAGACGAAACTCTACTACGAAAGCTGCATGGACACGAATGATACGATCGAGGCTCTCGGAGCGAAACCTATGATCAGTTTACTGAAACACATCGGGGGATGGAATATCACCCCCGAGGCGAAATACGACTCGGATATGTGGGACCTGCAACAAACGCTACAGTTAATACAGAATCAGTACAATATTGGTGAGAATTCTATAAAAAAAAAATCAAATAGAAAAGTGTAATAATCATTTAATATTAATAAAGAATGATTATTTCACTTTTATATTTCTTTTCTTTAAATAAAAATTTTATAGTATTATAATAGTGGATTAGTTAAAGAGTCCGCAATCCTAAAGATTGGTTGGAAACAGCACGCCATGCCGATCTATCCTGAGCTAATCCCTTCATCTCCCTATAGCTATTCATCTCAACGTCTTCAACTATCTGACTCACATACTCCAATCTAGGCCTACCTACCCCTCTCTTTCCCCCCACTCTACCTTCTATGATCAATTGCATAATCCCCCCATGCCTAAGAATATGCCCTACTAATCTGTCTCTCCTACGCTGTAACACTCTCCAAATACTTCTCTTCTCCCCTACTAACTCTAGTACAGCTTCATTTGTTACTTTATCTTCCCAACCAATCCTCATCATCCTCCTATAACACCACATTTCAAGTGCTTCTAATCTACGCTTCTCTTCCTTTCCTATAGTCCACGCCTCACACCCGTACAGTGCTACACTCCAAACATATACCTTCAGTAATCTTTTTCTAATACCCAAGTCAATATTTGATCTTAAAATCTGTTCTTTTTCTACGAATGCCTTCCTACCCTGTGCTATCCTACACTTTATATCTACCTTGCTTCGATTATCTTTTGTGATTCTACTGCCTAAATAACAAAAATCTGACACTTCTTCGATTCTATTATCTCCTATTGAGATCCTCATTTTTCTACTGCATTCCTTTTTGTCACACCTCATCACTTTAGTTTTACCTATATTTATTTTCATGTTAAAATCCCTAGTCATTACTGCCTGCATACCATTCAATACCCTTTCTAAATTCTTTTCGCTTTCTTCCAATATAGCTATATCGTCGGCGAATCTCAGCATATATATTTTCTCTCCCTGTACATTCACACCTACACTATACTCTTCTTTTACTTTGTTTATTGCATCTTCTATATATAGATTAAATAATAACGGTGAAAGTGTACATCCCTGCCGAACTCCCTTCCCTATTTTTGCTACCTCTTCTTCCCCCTCAATTCTAACTAAGGCAGTTTGGTGTTTATATAAATTAAAAATTATTCTCCTATCCTTATAATCTATACCCGTTTCTTTTAAAATTCTAAACATTATGTCCCAATCTACATTGTCAAATGCCTTTTCTAAGTCTACAAAAGCTATGCAAGTTACCTTTCCTACCCTCTTTCTTTTTTCTACTACCGTTCTTAGTGCTAGAATCGCCTCTCTCGTCCCTCTGTTTTTCCTAAAACCAAACTGATCTTCTCCTAGCCTTTCCTCTACTTTATTTTCTAATCTCCTATAAATAATCTTTAGCAATATCTTCGATGCATGTGATAGTAGACTAATGGTCCTATAGTTCTCACACAAATTAGCTCCTATTTTCTTTGGCATTGTTACTATTCTACTACGCTGAAAATCCTGTGGTACTTTATAGTGGATAAGGTTATTTAAAACAATGACTTTTTAAGGTTTCAGTCCAATTTTTTAATATTGGTACTTTATAGCTTATATATTTTTAAATTTGTAATCGTAAATTTCATCACAAATCTATCGACTTATGAAAAACGAAGGATATGTTTCGTGTCATCAAACTGTTTAAATAAATTGTAAATTGCCTTTTGTTTTATAATCAGGCGCTTTGTTTTCTTACGCCGTTGGGGAGGATGACAGAAACTCGTCACGTCACGTGATCCAAGTGGATCAAAGCGGTTTAACACTACCTACAAGAGAACATTATTTAAATCGAACAGAACATGGAAAAATCTACGATGCATATGTGGAATACATGACTAAGGTTAGTTAAAAAGAAAAATTATCGCCGGTAGATTATTTTTTTATAATTAACAATTTGCTATGGATAACTTTCATTTTCGAAAACCTTTGAGAAATCCATTTTTGTTTCCTGAAATTTGAACGAACGAAGAAAATAGTTGGATATTTTATACTACGATATTTTGGAAAAATTCCCCATCGATTTTGATTGAGAATAGCTGTTTTTTTTTAAGGTTGGTGTGTTACTAGGGGGTGAGCAAATGGCAACTCGAGCACAAATGGAGGAAGTGATGCAGTTCGAAACAAAGCTAGCTAACATAACAGTGCCGAATGACAAACGGAGAGACGAAGAAGCAATTTACAATTTGTGGTCAATAAAACAGCTGCAGGATGTTTCGCCATTTGTAAGATAATAAAAATGAACCCAAATTCGGGACTTGAAAAACAAAATATTGCATTAAAAAAAACAACGAAGCTTTATATTCGATTTATATTCGGAAAAGTTTTTATTTACAGATAGACTGGAGGCGATTCTTTGAGGACGCAATGAAAATGGTGAATAAAAAAATAACGTCGAAGGAGAATATCGTTGTGTACGCCCCTGCTTATTTAGGCAACTTATCGATATTGATAAGGGAATATCAAAAAACGGAAGCCGGAAATATGTAAGAATGAACAAAAATTGACACCGCGAAAATCCAAAAATCGATATTTACATACGTCGCCTTCTTTTTCCAATGGCAAATTCTTTTAGCACCCTAAATAACTATTTGGTATGGCAAACGGTGTACGCCTTCGTCAGCTACCTGTCGAAACCGTTTAGAGACGCCTACAAACCAGTGAGAAAGGTGATGGTTGGGTCAGAAGGTGGTGATGAACCGCAATGGAAGTACGAACGATAATACCAAGGAAATATTGCATTTGTTATATTTATCTGGCGATTATTTACCGATTGTAGGTATTGCGTCAGTGACACAACGCACGCATTTGGCTTCGCTGTCGGTGCCATTTTCGTAAGGGAGGTCTTTCACGGCGACTCTAGACCTCTAGCCGAAATGATGGTGAATGATGTGAAGAATGCGTTTAAAGAGAACTTTAAGAATCTCGACTGGATGGACGCCGAAACGAGAAAAGCTGCCGAAATAAAAGCGGACGCGATTTCAGACATGATTGGTATGATCTTTCACAATTTTGACGTTTATATTCAATGCCGCAACATGCTTTTTTAAATCTAAACCACCTGTTTTTATGTAAAAATAGCAGTGTTTATCGAAATACACGAATTCCTGTATTTTCTATAGGCTATCCGAATTTTATTGAAGACAGTAAGCAATTGGACGAACGTTACAGTCTTTTGGACGTTCGCAACGATACATATTTCGTAAACAACGTGAACGTTTTCAAATACACAATAAAGAAGAATTTGGAAAAGATAAACGAACCGGTAAACAAAACAACGTGGAGTAAGTATTTTTTATAAAAAGTATCTCGCTAAATATGCACGTGTAAAATTGACGAAACTTAAATAAATTGCGATATTTGATCAATAAATTCTTAAATTAAGGTAAAATGTTGATTTGCGGTGGTGGGTTATCTGGAAGTATGTAAGAGTCAAAGCTAATTAACATAGGAAGCACTTAAGTTTTAACTTAAAAGTTACTCCCAAGCAAAATACCCATTTTGTATAGAAACCTTAAAAACTACAAATTTACATTGTTAATCTTACACGTTCCAAGGTCTACACAGCTAAAACCGCCCACGTATTCTCCAAAAATCGTTTAAAACACCCATTAGGAATCTGTTAAAGACAATCAGGCATTAATGATTGAGATTAGGAGCACAAAATACATTGACTGTGTGAGAATTTTTATTACCGTGCCAAATTCGTGCAACCGCTTGTAGTTTATCGACACCCTCGCAGGTTTCTTTTGATAAATTTTACATTTTTCCACGCGCACTGCAAAAGATTACAGTATTAATTACAATCACACAATTCGCGCAATGCTGCGATAAGAAACTAAATGATTTCTAAAATATATAGGCAACTGTATGCGCACGTGCAGACGTGTGAGTATTACACGATTTCTGAAGTGAATCAGCTGACAGATTTCCAGTGGCGTAGCCAGGATTTTGTAATAATAAAAAAAACATTTTGTCGCAGACATTGTTTAAATAAACTGATTTTAAATGTGCGCCACATTAAATATTTCTCAAATCCTTGCACTTACACAAAAAATCTGCAATGTTTCAATCATTACTGATATTTATAACATTAAAGTCTTTTTTTAACATATTCGATTTGACAAGCAGTTCAGTAATCAATTTACGTCAGAACGTTTTGGTTATCAAACGTTTGTTAAACAATAAATATGTTATATTTGTTAAGTAATTATCAAATTCATACAACCTCTTATAGTTTGTCGACATTTCTTGATGGATTTTTATTAGAAATTGTATATTTTCCACATGTACTGAAAATATTGCACTATTATCACAATTTGCGCAATTTAAACGCCTATAAGAAATTAAATGATTTTTAAAATATATAGGCAACTGTATGCGCACGTGGAGACGTATGAGTATTACACGATTTCTAAGGTGAATCAGCTGACAGAATTTCCAGTGGCGTAGCCAGGATTTGTCGCAGACATTGTTTAAATAAACTGATTTTAAATGTGTGCCACATTAAATATTTCTGAAATCCTTGCACTTACACAAAAAATCTGCAATGTTTCAATCATTACTGATATTTATAACATTAAAGTCTTTTTTTAACATATTCGATTTGACAAGCAGTTCAGTAATCAAATTTTACGTCACAACGTTTTGGTTATCAAACGTTTGTTAAACAATAAATATGTTATATTTGTTAAGTAATTATCAAATTCATACAACCTCTTATAGTTTGTCGACATCTCTTGATGGATTTTTATTAGAAATTGTATATTTTCCACATGTACTGAATATATTGCACTATTATCACAATTTGCGCAATTTAAACGCCTATAAGAAATTAAATGATTTTTAAAATATATAGGCAACTGTATGCGCACGTGGAGACGTATGAGTATTACACGATTTCTAAGGTGAATCAGCTGACAGAATTTCCAGTGGCGTAGCCAGGATTTGTCGCAGACATTGTTTAAATAAACTGATTTTAAATGTGTGCCACATTAAATATTTCTCAAATCCTTGCACTTACACAAAAAATCTGCAATGTTTCAATCATTACTGATATTTATAACATTAAAGTCTTTTTTTAACATATTCGATTTGACAAACAGTTCAGTAATCAAATTTTACGTCACAACGTTTTGGTTATCAAACGTTTGTTAAACAATAAATATGTTATATTTGTTAAGTAATTATCAAATTCATACAACCTCTTATAGTTTGTCGACATTTCTTGATGGATTTTTATTAGAAATTGTATATTTTCCACATGTACTGAAAATATTGCACTATTATCACAATTTGCGCAATTTAAACGCCTATAAGAAATGAAATGATTTTTAAAATATATAGGCAACTGTATGCGCACGTGGAGACGTATGAGTATTACACGATTTCTGAGGTGAATCAGCTGGCAGAATTTCCAGTGGCGTAGCCAGGATTTGTCGCAGACATTGTTTAAATAAACTGATTTTAAATGTGTGCCACATTAAATATTTCTGAAAGCCTTGCACTTACACAAAAAATCTGCAATGTTTCAATCATTACTGATATTTATAACATTAAAGTCTTTTTTTAACATATTCGATTTGACAAACAGTTCAGTAATCAAATTTTACGTCACAACGTTTTGGTTATCAAACGTTTGTTAAACAATAAATATGTTATATTTGTTAAGTAATTATCAAATTCATACAACCTCTTATAGTTTGTCGACATTTCTTGATGGATTTTTATTAGAAATTGTATATTTTCCACATGTACTGAAAATATTGCACTATTATCACAATTTGCGCAATTTAAACGCCTATAAGAAATGAAATGATTTTTAAAATATATAGGCAACTGTATGCGCACGTGGAGACGTATGAGTATTACACGATTTCTGAGGTGAATCAGCTGACAGAATTTCCAGTGGCGTAGCCAGGATTTGTCGCAGACATTGTTTAAATAAACTGATTTTAAATGTGTGCCACATTAAATATTTCTGAAAGCCTTGCACTTACACAAAAAATCTGCAATGTTTCAATCATTACTGATATTTATAACATTAAAGTCTTTTTTTAACATATTCGATTTGACAAACAGTTCAGTAATCAAATTTTACGTCACAACGTTTTGGTTATCAAACGTTTGTTAAACAATAAATATGTTATATTTGTTAAGTAATTATCAAATTCATACAACCTCTTATAGTTTGTCGACATTTCTTGATGGATTTTTATTAGAAATTGTATATTTTCCACATGTACTGAAAATATTGCACTATTATCACAATTTGCGCAATTTAAACGCCTATAAGAAATGAAATGATTTTTAAAATATATAGGCAACTGTATGCGCACGTGGAGACGTATGAGTATTACACGATTTCTGAGGTGAATCAGCTGACAGAATTTCCAGTGGCGTAGCCAGGATTTGTCGCAGACATTGTTTAAATAAACTGATTTTAAATGTGTGCCACATTAAATATTTCTGAAAGCCTTGCACTTACACAAAAAATCTGCAATGTTTCAATCATTACTGATATTTATAACATTAAAGTCTTTTTTTAACATATTCGATTTGACAAACAGTTCAGTAATCAAATTTTACGTCACAACGTTTTGGTTATCAAACGTTTGTTAAACAATAAATATGTTATATTTGTTAAGTAATTATCAAATTCATACAACCTCTTATAGTTTGTCGACATCTCTTGATGGATTTTTATTAGAAATTGTATATTTTCCACATGTACTGAAAATATTGCACTATTATCACAATTTGCGCAATTTAAACGCCTATAAGAAATGAAATGATTTTTAAAATATATAGGCAACTGTATGCGCACGTGGAGACGTATGAGTATTACACGATTTCTGAGGTGAATCAGCTGACAGAATTTCCAGTGGCGTAGCCAGGATTTGTCGCAGACATTGTTTAAATAAACTGATTTTAAATGTGTGCCACATTAAATATTTCTGAAAGCCTTGCACTTACACAAAAAATCTGCAATGTTTCAATCATTACTGATATTTATAACATTAAAGTCTTTTTTTAACATATTCGATTTGACAAACAGTTCAGTAATCAAATTTTACGTCACAACGTTTTGGTTATCAAACGTTTGTTAAACAATAAATATGTTATATTTGTTAAGTAATTATCAAATTCATACAACCTCTTATAGTTTGTCGACATCTCTTGATGGATTTTTATTAGAAATTGTATATTTTCCACATGTACTGAAAATATTGCACTATTATCACAATTTGCGCAATTTAAACGCCTATAAGAAATTAAATGATTTTTAAAATATATAGGCAACTGTATGCGCACGTGGAGACGTATGAGTATTACACGATTTCTAAGGTGAATCAGCTGACAGAATTTCCAGTGGCGTAGCCAGGATTTGTCGCAGACATTGTTTAAATAAACTGATTTTAAATGTGCGCCACATTAAATATTTCTCAAATCCTTGCACTTACACAAAAAATCTGCAATGTTTCAATCATTACTGATATTTATAACATTAAAGTCTTTTTTTAACATATTCGATTTGACAAACAGTTCAGTAATCAAATTTTACGTCACAACGTTTTGGTTATCAAACGTTTGTTAAACAATAAATATGTTATATTTGTTAAGTAATTATCAAATTCATACAACCTCTTATAGTTTGTCGACATTTCTTGATGGATTTTTATTAGAAATTGTATATTTTCCACATGTACTGAAAATATTGCACTATTATCACACAATTTGCGCAATTTAAACGCCTATAAGAAATGAAATGATTTTTAAAATATATAGGCAACTGTATGCGCACGTGGAGACGTATGAGTATTACACGATTTCTGAGGTGAATAAACTGACAGAATTTCCAGTGGCGTAGCCAGGATTTGTCGCAGACATTGTTTAAATAAACTGATTTTAAATGTGCGCCACATTAAATATTTCTCAAATCCTTGCACTTACACAAAAAATCTGCAATGTTTCAATCATTACTGATGTTTATAACATTAAAGTCTTTTTTTAACATATTCGATTTGACAAACAGTTCAGTAATCAAATTTTACGTCACAACGTTTTGGTTATCAAACGTTTGTTAAACAATATATATGTTATATTTGTTAAGTAATTATCAAATTCATACAACCTCTTATAGTTTGTTGACATCTCTTAATGGATTTTTATTAGAAATTGTATATTTTCCACATGTACTGAAAATATTGCACTATTATCACACAATTTGCGCAATTTAAACGCCTATAAGAAATGAAATGATTTTTAAAATATATAGGCAACTGTATGCGCACGTGGAGACGTATGAGTATTACACGATTTCTGAGGTGAATCAGCTGACAGAATTTCCAGTGGCGTAGCCAGGATTTGTCGCAGACATTGTTTAAATAAACTGATTTTAAATGTGTGCCACATTAAATATTTCTGAAATCCTTGCACTTACACAAAAAATCTGCAATGTTTCAATCATTACTGATATTTATAACATTAAAGTCTTTTTTTAACATATTCGATTTGACAAACAGTTCAGTAATCAAATTTTACGTCACAACGTTTTGGTTATCAAAAGTTTGTTAAACAATAAATATGTTATATTTGTTAAGTAATTATCAAATTCATACAACCTCTTATAGTTTGTCGACATCTCTTGATGGATTTTTATTAGAAATTGTATATTTTCCACATGTACTGAAAATATTGCACTATTATCACACAATTTGCGCAATTTAAACGCCTATAAGAAATGAAATGATTTTAAAAATATATAGGCAACTGTATGCGCACGTGGAGACGTATGAGTATTACACGATTTCTGAGGTGAATAAACTGACAGAATTTCCAGTGGCGTAGCCAGGATTTGTCGCAGACATTGTTTAAATAAACTGATTTTAAATGTGTGCCACATTAAATATTTCTCAAATCCTTGCACTTACACAAAAAAATCTGCAATGTTTCAATCATTACTGATATTTATAACATTAAAGTCTTTTTTTAACATATTCGATTTGACAAACAGTTCAGTAATCAAATTTACGTCACAACGTTTTGGTTATCAAAAGTTTGTTAAACAATAAATATGTTATATTTGTTAAGTAATTATCAAATTCATACAACCTCTTATAGTTTGTCGACATCTCTTGATGGATTTTTATTAGAAATTGTATATTTTCCACATGTACTGAAAATATTGCACTATTATCACACAATTTGCGCAATTTAAACGCCTATAAGAAATGAAATAATTTTTTAAATATATAGGCAACTATATGCGCACGTGGAGACGTATGAGTATTACACGATTTCTGAGGTGAATCAGCTGACAGAATTTACAGTGGCGTAGCCAGGATTTGTCGCAGACATTGTTTAAATAAACTGATTTTAAATGTGTGCCACATTAAATATTTCTCAAATCCTTGCACTTACACAAAAAATCTGCAATGTTTCAATCATTACTGATATTTATAACATTAAAGTCTTTTTTTAACATATTCGATTTGACAAACAGTTCAGTAATCAAATTTTACGTCACAACGTTTTGGTTATCAAACGTTTGTTAAACAATAAATATGTTATATTTGTTAAGTAATTATCAAATTCATACAACCTCTTATAGTTTGTCGACATTTCTTGATGGATTTTTATTAGAAATTGTATATTTTCCACATGTACTGAAAATATTGCACTATTATCACACAATTTGCGCAATTTAAACGCCTATAAGAAATGAAATGATTTTTAAAATATATAGGCAACTGTATGCGCACGTGGAGACGTATGAGTATTACACGATTTCTGAGGTGAATAAACTGACAGAATTTCCAGTGGCGTAGCCAGGATTTGTCGCAGACATTGTTTAAATAAACTGATTTTAAATGTGCGCCACATTAAATATTTCTCAAATCCTTGCACTTACACAAAAAATCTGCAATGTCGTATAATTATCGTACGAGCATCCTGCCACTTCTTAGGTATGCCGCCATCAACTGTGAACGCATATTACACGACAACGAAGAATCAGATGGTATTCCCCGCTGGGATTCTGCAGGCCCCATTCTACAGCACCCTATACCCGAGCAGCTTGAACTATGGCGGCATGGGCGTCGTTATGGGGCACGAATTGACCCACGGGTTCGATGATCAGGGCAGGGAGTTCGACAAGGATGGCAATCTACATCAATGGTGGAAAAATGAAACTATCAACAAGTTCAAAGAACGAACTGGCTGCATCACGGATCAATATAGTGAGTCTCATGGAAAATGGGTGTGTTTTTAATTGTTTTTTTGGGGGCGTTTTGTCAGTGCGCTATTTCGGAATATTATCGAAAAATAATTTGACAAGTGACATTTTTGTCGCAAAATAATTTGACAAGTGACATTTTTGTCGCAAAAGAATTTGACAAGTGACGTTTTATTCGCAAAATAATTTGACAAGTTGTGACATATTTATTTATTACGATGAAATCGACATAATTAAATGGAAAAGTTAAAATTTTGATTAATAAAAATTGATAACCTATTTTTGAGGTCGTTACGAGCTGAACGGCAAGAACGTCGATGGTAATTTGACCCTCGGTGAGAATATCGCGGATAATGGCGGCCTAAAGGCGGCTTATCACGCGTACATGGACCACATGGGCGGGGAGAATAGTCCCGAACCGGACGCCCTGCCCGGCCTCGCTCACTTCAGCCACAAACAGCTGTTCTTTGTGGCGTTTGCGCAGGTCTGGTGCAGTACCGCCACAAAAGAGAGCCTGCAGCTGCAGCTGGAAAAAGATCCGCATTCAGTACCGAGGTATAAGAACTACTGGATCTATTTATACTCGTCTTTCCATTTGCGCTACCTTGTATAACCGAAATTGTGGCTTATTACGTCGATTTTTCTTTATTTGAACTCTAATTTTGGTAATAATATTGTAGATATAGAGTGATTGGTTCGTTATCGAATTTAAAAGAATTTGGGGAATTGTTCAAGTGCAAGTTGGGAACTACGATGAACCCGAAGAAGAAGTGCGAAGTCTGGTAAATGAATAAAAAAATTAAAATCATAGGCGTAATGTACTAAAAGACAAATGTAACTAACTAGACATTTAAAAATATTATTTTTAGACATTTTTAGGAAAAAATATTCAAATTTTTTAATCTAACACGTAGAGAATGTTTCAAATTTTTATCAATTTTCATTCTAAATTATGATTTTTTATTTCTAAAACGGTTAAAAAAAAACTAGCAGGTGAAAATAATAAGATTAATTAATTGCGATTTTTTCTGGCGAAAATTATTCAGTCGAAACGAAAATTGAAAATGTTAATAAATTTTTATTATAAAAAAGAAAAATGACGTGCCAAATTATTGACAGATAATTAACATAAGTTCCATTTTTAAAACAAATAAAAATCCAAGATTTTTCAAAAATTTAAACATAAAAAAAAATTGACAATTTTTTAAATACCATAATAAGGAGTAAGACAGTGATATACAGGACAAGCAAGAATATAATTTTTTAGCCCCGTTAAGCGAAAAAAGCATTTTATAAATGCTGAAAACAGACGAATTGATCTTTATAACCATAATATTAATTAATTAATTAATCAATTAATTAAATATAAAAATATTTACCGTGGACATGTCCAAAGACATATAATTGTGTACTTAAAAAAAAAACATTATTTCCTATAATTAGGAATTTTTTTAATTTAATTGCATACTTTGATATACAGGGTGAAATTAAGTTAAATTTTTTTTATAAAAAATGTACTTGTTCAATGAAATTTGAGCACATTTTAAATGATTTAATAAATATAAAAAAAAAAACATTCTCAATTATTGAATTGATGATTAAAAAGAACTATATAGAATTTTTTTTACATTTAGTTTGCACACCCTGTATATTGAAAGTGACACTATGTATATTATTACGATGATTTCAAATAATGTGTATTAAATGTAAAATGTATGTATAGTACAAAAATATTTGAAATACTATCAACAAACAGATGTTTTGCGTTATTCTATTATTTCCAAGAATGCGATTAGATAGAGAAATAAGCATTAATTTAAATAACATTTGAACATGTGTTAAAAATAGTTACGACATTTGACCTTTTCAAAGTTTTTTTGTCTTTTTTTTAATAACAAAGCGAACGTCATATCAATAATAGGTACTGAAAATGCTACAAATAAATCTATTCCTGTTCATTATAAATTTTTGAAATTGCATACACAGCGGCTTCCGGAACGATTAATCAATTTTGGTGATTAGTACCGTTCCCGAACACCCTGTACATATAGGATACTGCATTATTGTAACGTGCAAGATTTTTGTTGGTTAGTGTATTTATATACATTTTAATATATTAGATATATTTTTTACTGTGATAATAAATATTATTTATTGACAAGATTTTTTTCGTTTTATTTTAACGACATTCTGTTATAGCGAGTGTTTAAAAGAATTCTTTAAAAAAATATTTCATACATCTTCTATGCGATATTAAAATTTTGTAATTATTCTTGAAAAAAAAATTTTTTGCCCAAAATTTAGCCTGTGTTCACATGCACAAGTAATTAGGACCGTTTCAATACCTTTCTCATACATTTATTGTATGAGTAAAAAAATTGTCTAACAAAATTGAGCCTCTGTTCTCATGCTCAAATTATTAGGGCCGTTTCGATACCTTTCTCATACATTATGAAAAAAAATGGTCTAACAAAATTTAGCCTGTGTTCACATGCTCAAATCATTAGGACTGTTTCAATACCTTTCTCACACATTATGAAAAAAAATGGTCTAACAAAATTTAGCCTGTGTTGACATGCTCAAATAATTAGGACCGTTTCAATACCTTTCTCATACATTATGAAAAAAAAGTCTGACAATATTTAGCCTGCGTTCACATGCTCAAATCATTAGGACCGTTTCGATACCTTTCTCATATATTATAAAAAAATATATTGTCTAACAAAATTTAGCCTGTGTTCACATGCTAAAATCATTAGGACTGTTTCAATACCTTTCTCACACATTATGAAAAAAAATGGTCTAACAAAATTTAGCCTGTGTTCACATGCTCAAATCATTAGGACTGTTTCAATACCTTTCTCACACATTATGAAAAAAAAATGTCTAACAAAATTTAGCCTGTGTTGACATGCTCAAATAATTAGGACCGTTTCAATACCTTTCTCATACATTATGAAAAAAAAGTCTGACAATATTTAGCCTGCGTTCACATGCTCAAATCATTAGGACCGTTTCGATACCTTTCTCATATATTATGAAAAAATATATTGTCTAACAAAATTTAGCCTGTGTTCACATGCTAAAATCATTAGGACTGTTTCAATACCTTTCTCACACATTATGAAAAAAAATGGTCTAACAAAATTTAGCCTGTGTTCACATGCACAAGTAATTAGGACCGTTTCAATACCTTTCTCATACATTTATTGTACGAGTAAAAAAATTGTCTAACAAAATTGAGCCTCTGTTCTCATGCTCAAATCATTAGGGCCGTTTCGATACCTTTCTCATACATTATGAAAAAAAATGGTCTAATAAAATTTAGCCTGTGTTCACATGCTCAAATCATTAGGACTGTTTCAATACCTTTCTCACACATTATGAAAAAAAATGGTCTAACAAAATTTAGCCTGTGTTGACATGCTCAAATAATTAGGACCGTTTCAATACCTTTCTCATACATTATGAAAAAAAAGTCTGACAATATTTAGCCTGCGTTCACATGCTCAAATCATTAGGACCGTTTCGATACCTTTCTCATACATTATGAAAAAAAAAATGTCTAACAAAATTTAGCCTGTGTTCACATGCTAAAATCATTAGGACCGTTTCGATACCTTTCTCATACATTATGAAAAAAATGGTCTAACAAAAATTAGCCAGTGTTCACATGCTCAAATCATTAGGACCGTTTCGATACCTTTTTCATACATTACCAAAAATATATATAGTGCGCAAAATACAATGTGCGTTTCAATAAAATGCTATAAATTGTAAATAGCATCTTCGTAGATGGTAGATTATAAGTTTTAGTCAACACACCTGAATCTTTGCTCACCTCGTCTAATAAACACAGGAAAAACAAAGTTCAAGCGTGATCACTAATAAATATCGACGAGAATTCTCTATAAATTTATATAAAACACTGAAATATTAATAAATCGCTTAAAAAAATATACTACGGTTCCTCCAGTGAAACTTGGCCCATGTGCGTAATTAAAAAATAATTAGTAGATTCAATTTGTACAAATATTTTCATGTATCCATTTTTTTTTTATAACTTTTAACTGTTTTTTTTTTTATATATAAAATAAGTAATGCAATATTTTGTGGTGTCATCGGCCAAGTTTTATTGAATGCATACTACGAGGATTTTAAAAACGCAACGGATATATATTTTTTTAATTTTAATAAAAAATATTTAATCAAATAAGTTTGCAAATTTTATAATAAAAAAATTGCTAATTAAGGTTAGTATCGTTGGGCGTCTAATTTTAATCCTAACGATGGATTAAATTTTAAATCCGAAACGTTTAATTTAATTTTAGCGTAATTTACTTATTATTTATTGCCTTTTTCTTATTTGCTTCGAACAAGAAGTTCATTTATTCGATTTAATGTAAAAAAAAATTAAACATTGCGTATAAACATTTTTTTAAACTGAAGCGTTAAAATGTTATTAGGACAGAGAGTCAAAACGAATTTTGCATAAATATTTATGTAGCTGGTATAAACCAATTTCGAAAAATCAAGGCGAAAATATTACATAAAAGTCGTACGTTATATACCGGGCGTCCAAAAATTAAAACTGTATTTTATTTTGAAAAAATAAATTCTAATGTTATTTATTATATAAAAAGAATTTGATAAATTAACCTCATTTTTTTTACAATTGTTTTTTTGAAAATGTCTTGACTATACACAAACAGATACAAAATTAAAATTAAAAAGGTACATTATAATCGCGTATGTTGATTTTGGGACACACTGTATATAACTTCACGCAGAAAACTAAATTATCCATGATGGCGTCCATTTAGAGTGAAGACTAACATCATTTCTGTAATAGCACATAATACATAATACAATATAACCATTCATATCGTACAGTTTGCATTTATATAGCGATATATAACGAAGCACACGACAGCAACATTCGGCAAAATTCGACTTTAGCGTCACACGCATCGTTGCCATTAAATATAGGCAACACAAGTTCATTTTGAACCATATTTGGATTCATTTTTCTAAATAGTCAAATGTCCATGCGATTTAAGTTGCCTATATTTATTCGAACGAAGTGACGCCAATGTCGAATTGTACCCGCGTTATTAATATTTACAAAATTTTGTTGTTAGATGAACCCAGACGTACTGGAAATTCACTTTAACACACCTGAAACTTTGCTCACCCAGTATAACAAACACGGGAAGGCAAAATTTCAAGTTGGCTAATGTAAATAATGAAGCGCAGTTATGTTGCAACCCATTCGGAACCGTTCGGATCCATTCGGAACCGTTCGGATCCATTCGGAACCTGTCGGATTACGAAATAGCCAGTTGAATTTGGTCTATAACACACAAGAATATATGCAATAGGAACTAAACACCTCAATTTCTTTAGATTGTCGAGAAAAAAAGCAACTAAAATGCAACGTAACAATAAAAAAATGATCTAAGGTAGTTTTGGAACGAGGTATTATTATTTGACACTGACAGTAAAAGATATTTTTCACACGTCGTAAACGTAATTTCTTTTTACACCATAAAAAAAGCGATCATGACGACAGTTCGGGCGCAGCGGTGCCTGAGTACCATTCTACAACAAAAATGGCCACTGTCCACCGAAAAGCACCTGGTGCCATTTGCGATGAATACGGGCCAGCGGCTTAGGTACGTCCACAAGATGCCCGAACGACTGAAGGACGTCGCCACCGCACAGAATCCAATGTTTTTCGACATGGTGGAATATTTCTTTCACCGGGCGTGCATGTTATGCGAAGATAAATTGGCCGACAGTATTATGAAGTCACCTGGAAATAGACTGACGCCCGAGGTGGCTAAAGATCGGGTTACGGGTACGTTGGGCTTTTAGTAAGCGAGGTTGCAAAGTATAGAAATGTGAAGAAGCAGCGAATAGATTGCAATTGTGCGAAAAGTTTGTTCAAAACGATTGTGCAGCATTCACAAAAAAAAATGATCGTAGTAAAATTGATGGTATTTTTTGTAAGTTTAGCTAAAGGTTTGGACCGTGCAGGTCGATTTTGCTTTAAATTTTCAAGCCCAGGCCTTTCGATCACATATCCAAAACGTTCCCTCCAACATTGTTTAACATTTTTAACACTGTTCAATTTTTGAAGACACATAACTCATATCTGGTCGCTTTTCTGCAGCGATTTTGAGCGTTATGGAGCACGTGGACTATCTCATCGAATTACATTTCCCAGTCCGCATGGACAATGGCAAATACAAGATGATCCAAGGATTTCGCGCCCAGCATAGTTGCCATCGATTACCGTGTAAAGGCGGTCTGCGATACAGTATGCACGTGAACCAGGACGAGGTGAAGGCCCTGGCAGCCTTGATGACATACAAGTGCGCTTGCGTCGATGTGCCCTTCGGTGGTGCCAAAGCTGCCGTGAAAATTGACCCGCTCAATCAGTCGGCGAATGAACTGGAGAAGATCACGCGAAGGTAATCGCTAAACATTTATTGGAACGGGTACCCGAAACGACAGTAAATTCATAAAATTGTTTATTACACAATCGCATTTGACGAAGTTTCGTTCCGTTCGGATTTTTGCGATTTCCTTCTTGGACTTTTCGATTTGATACACTTACGTTAGGTTCACGTTGGAGTTAGCCAAGAAGGGCTTTATGGGTCCTGGTATGGATGTCCCAGCCCCGGATGCTGGCACTAGTGGCCGCGAGATGGCGTGGATGGCAGACACGTATGCCAAGACCATTGGCTACATGGACATTAATGCCTATGGCGTTGTTACGGGTAAACCAATCAACTTGGTAAGAATCTGATAAAAGATCTCACCTGAATTGACCCAATTTTTTTTCGATCTGACTCGAATTGACCAATTTTTTTCGATCTGACCGGAATTGACCCAATTTTTTTCGATCTGACCTGAATTGACACATTTTTTTCGATCTGACCAGAATGGACCCATTTTTTTTCGATCTGACCTGAATGGACCCATTTTTTTCTCGATCTGACCTGAATGGACCCATTTTTTTCTCGATCTGACCTGAATGGACCCATTTTTTTCGATCTGACCTGAATGAACCCATTTTTTTCTGCTTGACTTGACGCGACTATTTTTCGAAGTCCATTTTTATTATTCCATGGAATATTTAGGGTGGTATAAATGGGCGCGTGTCAGCGACGGGCAAAGGCCTGTTCAATGCCGCGGATCTGTTCCTCCAGCAGAAGGACTTGATGAAGACGTGCGGTTTGAACGATAAAGGTTGGAAGGGACTTAGGATCATCGTGCAGGGTTTCGGTAACGTGGGCTTTCATACGGTGAGATATTGTGCGCGCCAGGGGGCCAAAATTATAGGCATTCATGAGATGAAGGTGTCTTACTTTGAGCCGGAGAAGGGTATCGATGTGAATGAGTTGGACAATCACAGGAATCTGAACAAGGGCAAGATTGAGGGCTTCAAAGGAGCGAAAGAGTATAAGGGTGAGTTGTTTGTTGTAAATTTTGCTGGTTATGGATTGACGATTGTTGCAAATTGTTCGTAAGAAAAAATGGAACTTCCAATTCCAATATCGACAATGACAGATGCATTAGGAGGAGACGTTTAATCCTCCCCCAGTAAGAATCGAACGATACATTAAATTATCTCTTGGCCGCTCGATCTTCAACATCGATCCAGCTCCCAATAAATAACAACATCGCCACTTTCTTGTATTCTTTTCCTTCGTGTTGAATTTGTACAGGTGAGAACGTGTGTTACGAGGATTGCGACGTTCTGATCCCGGCCGCCACGGAGAAGCAATTCACCGGCGCAAATGCCGGCAAGGTCAAGTGCAAGATGATCGTGGAGGGGGCGAATGGTCCCTGTACGCCCGCCGCCGACAAAGTTTTCCTCGAACGGAACATACTGGTGCTGCCCGATCTGTTCGCCAATGCGGGCGGTGTGACCGTGTCCTTCTTCGAGTGGCTGAAGAACCTCAATCACGTCTCGTTCGGCCGCCTCACGTTCAAATACGAACGCGATTCGAATCTGTATTTGATGCAGTCGATCCAGGAATCGTTGGAGAAACACTTTGGCAAAGATAAAGGTAGGACGGCGAAGAGAAAGTGTAGATTTATTCTTCAACGGATAATTTTCTGATCCAGATTGATTTCATACATCACATTTTTCGATATATTGCGTTTCTTTGTTAACGTGCACATTTTAACGGAGAAGATCTCCACAATTTTGAACCAAACGAAATGAGCGAGTGTGTCTTTCGTTTAGTCGATCAATAACTGGTTAACTATTTCAAATCTTCCAGATGCAACGGTTCCATTAATGATCTTAAACATCTTCTCCTGGAAAGTGTTGAATGATTTCTTTTTCTGGCCATAGGTTCAATTCCCATCACACCAATGGGCGAATATATCACACGATTGGACAATATCAGCGAGAAAGATATTGTCCACGCCGGTCTAGCGCACACCATCCTCGGCACCGGCAGAAATATCATTAAAACGGCGAAACTCTACAATTTGGGCTTAGATATGAGAACGGCGGCGTATATAAGTGCCGTGGAGAAGATCTTCCAAACGACCCACGTTGCCGGATTGTCGTTCTGATACCATTTTGAACAGTGTTTTCTTTTTGTATATTTTTTACTTTTAATAAACACGAACAATTATTGTTTCGTATAATGGTTTTATGTTAAAACATTTATTCTGGTTTATTGTTTATTGGTTTATTTATTTCCGCTTCCTATTTTTTTGTTAGACGTTTTGAAAAGTGGCGAAAGGCAACATGGTATTTTAGGGAGATATTAAAATTATTATGCCAAAAAAAATACTTGGGCTTGTGGAAGAAAAAAAATCAAGGTATTTACTAGATATGGCAAGAATGGCATAGAATGTCAACATTTCCCAATAAGAATACATTTTTTTTTTGCAAACATCGCGACTGCGTAGCAAAAATACTGCATAAAATTGTAGATGAAATATATTCATACAAGATATGGCAACAATGGCATAGAATTGCAAAATTTGTTAAAAGAAACAAAAGTATTTATTGCAGATCTCGCTTCTGCTGAAAAATAGAAAACTGTAAATTGAAAATACGTACAAGATAGTTACTAGATGTGGCAACAATGGCATAAAATGTCAAAATTTCCCGATAAGAATACATTTTTTTTGCAAACATCGCGCCTGCGAAGCAAAAATACTGCATAAAATTGTAGATGAAATATATTCATACAAGATATGGCAACAATGGCATAGAATTGCAAAATTTGTTAAAAGAAACAAAAGTATTTATTGCAGATCTCGCATGTGCTGAAAAATAGAAAACTGTAAATTGAAAATACGTACAAGATAGTTACTAGATGTGGCAACAATGGCATAAAATGTCAAAATTTCCCGATAAGAATACATTTTTTTTGCAAACATCGCGCCTGCGAGCGCAAAAAAAAGCATAAAATTGTAGATGAAATATATTCATACAAGATATGGCAACAATGGCATAGAATTGCAAAATTTATTAAAAGAAACAAAAGTATTTATTGCAGATCTCGCTTCTGCTGAAAAATAGAAAACTGTAAATTGAAAATACGTACAAGATAGTTACTAGATATGGCAACAATGGCATATAATGTAAAAATTTCCCAATAAGAATACATTTTTTTGCAGACATCGCGCCTGCGTAGCAAAAAAAAAATGTATAAAATTGTAGATGAAATATATTCATACAAGATATGGCAACGATGGCATGGAATTGCAAATTTTATTAAAGGAAACAAAAGTATTTATTGCAGATTTCGCATCTGCTGAAAAATAGAAAACTGTAAATTGAAAATACGTACAAGATAGTTACTGGATATGGCAACAATGGCAAGATTTATGGTTATAAAATACGTTTTTTATAGCAGATAACGCACGTGCGTAACAAAAAAGATATATAGAAACCTTTAGGACGAAAACAGTAAATCGACGATATAGCAGTAGCTAGATATGGCAACAATGACGTAAAATGTCAAAAAAATTCGATTAATCTATATACAGTTTTCGCGGCTGAGAAACAAACAAAAAACCCTACTAAACAAATAAAAATGCACTCGATGACAGTTCATGGTACAGACACGGCAACAATGGCATATAATGGATTATGCGCTCAGGGGGATCGTGGGAGGCCGATTATAGGAGCGTGCACGGATCAAAGTCGCCTGCCTATTCGGCGCTATATCATAATGCCGAGCGGCATATTTGGTGGAGGAGGAGGACGTGCAGAAGAGACCAACTGTTGAAGAACTAAACTGCGAAGATGATCGTTTCGCTAGGAACGAAACCATACGGCACGCTGTTAGAGCAACATCTAATTGAACCACCGTTGCCAATTAGACTAACCATAATAAAAAAATATATATAGTCATAGTTTAAATTATCTTATTTCAAACGTGAAGGTTCTTGTTTTGATTCTGCGATTGACAAGTCCATTCTATATCAATAGTTTATGTCGATACATTGACAGTAGTGCGTATGGAATATTGACAGTAGTTCATATGTATATTGACATTAATTCAAATGAATACGGACACTGTAATGACAGTAGTTCAAATGACTGCTTCAAATAGTTCGAAAATAATATTATACCATGTTAGATCATCGAATTCTTCATTTTCCTATTAGATCTACCTATATATCTATCGTTCCCTTTGCTCTACCTTCTATAACTAAATGCATTATACCCCCTGATTAAACATATCATATGTTTAAACATATGATCTAATTCTTCTAACGTTCAATTATTTTTCTTTTCCATTTTATTTGTTTTTGTGTATTCTGAGTTGCATACAGCAACAATGTAAAGCCAAATGAAATCTGGCCGTGCTCATCAAGTGGCCGTAGGCAGCCCATGCAATTGCAATAGAATTATCCGTCACTGGGTCAACTATACACTTTCATATACCCGGCGATCATCGGAACAATCAATTTTTGCTATAATTAATTTTTTTATACAAAAAATATATAAAAGTAAATAAGATATTTTAATGGGACGTTATTTCATATCTTCACCTTGTTTTTGGATTGTCCACGCCTCACAACCGCGACATTATATTGCTTTATTTTTAAATTTCCAAATCTTAAAATTGTATTATTAAAAAAAAAAAAAAAAATACGCGCGCTATAATATTTCCCGCCGTATAGAGATCACTGTGTATATATAAACGCGTTCTTTGTTCTTGCAAGTTCAGCGTAAAGCATTAACCTTAGATCCTCCGTGGTTTCGTACAGCACGAACATCATCAACAACAACAACAACAACAATAGAGACGGCAGATTGAAGAGTCCCGATGATATTTTTTATGCGACACGGAAATCATTTTGCCGGGGTCTTAGACGAGACCCGTACGGAACATTGCGCAAGACCACTAGCGAAAAGAACACAAGATAGCTCAGAATAGTTCGAGGTAAATTGCATTTTTTGTTAGAAACGAAAATAATAATTTTTGCAAAAAAAATTTTTTTTTCGATAATCTTCGCTTCAAAAAAATGGTTAGACGAGTAAACTTTACATTTTTTCGCCAAATTGCCTCTTATAACATTTATGAACTACCAACTATTTGATTATACATAAAAATGTAATAATAAATGTATTTAAGACGAATGTGCAAATGTGCCAGATGTTATATGACGTTTTAGTGTTGTACAGTTGCGAGGCGTGGACTATAGTATAGGAAGATAAATACATAGACAAAATGTGATGCTATATGAACAAAGCGAGGATTTGTTGGCCGTGTCAAGTTGTCAAAAAAGTAGTTCAAATGAAATACCAATCGATTACAAATTGGAAAAAGAATACTACATGGACGTATTGCCAGATGGCGCGCGCGATTGTATATGAATCGGACGTTTTCTAAATGACAGCTGATGAAATAAATTCAAAAGTGGCGACAATTTTGAGGTTAGATGTCAAACAATATGATGTTAAGGGCGGTGTGTATGTGAACAACGTATACATTGTTGATGGTTATAACAAGAAACTGTAGGTCAGGCTTTTGTTCGTACAAAGACTTCTAACAGTCATTCTAACGCGTCAACGAAACAAAAGAAGACAGTGTTGTGTGCATGGTCCGCATGCGGCTAGAGGAGATATAGCGAGCTTCTAGCATATATAGTTTTGCTCCGTTTATTTCAAACAAAGGAACGGCTAAACTGTAGCTCAGAGATTTCAGAAGATTTAACAATCGAGTAAAACTTTAGTTATGCAGATTCGGATGGTAAGAGTTCGGAAATTGGCGTTTTTTTTTTTTTTTGGAACCAGTGATTCCAAAAATCTATTCCGTTATTTCGTTGTTTTATAAAAAAAGAAAAAAGTTTTGTTTATTTTCTCTGTTATTATTGAAACTTCACAAAATGATTAATGTTTGCATTTTTGCATAGTTGCATAGTTGCATTTTTTTTTAAATTCTATAATGCGAAATATGTGACATGTTGCTACGAACATTCCGTTTAATTAATAAACAAGACGGATAAGTATTTTTCAATTAATATTGTTATTTATAAAATCAACGTACATCAATTTATGTCAAATACGTCAGATATTTTAATTTAAAAATTGGCAACGATGTTTTTTTTATTAACCTACCATCTTTTGTTTTATTTAATTTGTCATATGACACATATGTATCCATAGTTGCATTTTCACAGGGAAAACCTCTATATTTTTTGAAATGCCATCTGCCTTGTTGTTATAAACATTTATCGCAATTATAAAAATAAATAAATTCACAAGATTAATTCATTTATGTTAGATAATAACTTTAGTTATATCAAAATATCTTGTATTTTACCTTCTAAATAGGCAACAATGCTTTTTTTATTATTAATACACAATCGTTTCTTTAATTTAATGTCATATATTTGACATTTACATTGCTATAATCGCACGTTTGTGCGCATTTTCTAATTGTTTTATTTACTTTTAATGTCAATTGTCTAATTAGTAATCACGTATGTTGCCAATTCAGGAAAAAGTCTTCAGATTAATATTTCAAGATTAAAAAAATATATATATATATGTAAACCTTTAGATTTTTTTATTTTACAAAAATTATTATTTCATATAAAACGCCAAACGTTTTCGTTTTCGACCAATTTAAACGCCGTTTTTTTTATTATAAATGATATTTGTTTAATATATACAGGGTGGCCAATGTTCTACATATACACGTTGTGTTCTAATTAAAGAAATATTCATACACAGATGTTTCAGTAACTACTTTAGAGACTGTGGGTTTGAATCCCATCCATGACAAAATTTATTTCTGTCTAGACACATTTCACAAAAAAAAAAACCGATTTCATCTGTATTTTTTGTCAAAAAAAAAGTGCAAACCAACAAGTTTTTCTTGTTTTTGTTTCGGTTTCTTCATTAAATATAAATTGAACGTTAATTTGTGTCAATTCCACCACATTTAAGCTTCATCTATCTTTCCTTTTGCCCCACCTTCTTTAACAAAAACACACAATACCGCCATGCCTTAGTATACGACTTATCAAGCAAGTGCCAAGTACTTCTGTTACTAAAATTATTGCGGCTCAATAAATCATAAATCCGCAATGATGCGCATTGATTTTGAATCAGCCTGTACATGGATATAGTATATGCGAAGCCCCGATGCTTCATAACCCAATTATTTATAGAATCGCCATTAATAAACATCAAAGCGAGCCTTCGTTATGCTTATGCCATCAATAATCGGCAACATTGGAAATTATCCAGTGCCGGCGTTTTATAAAAACAAAAATCGTTTTATTCGATATAATGCCGATAAAAAAGGTAGGGTTGAAAAAAAATGTTGAGGAGGCGAGGGAAGTGTGTTTGAGTTAATCTAATGGCGAATCAATTGGAATATACACCGGTGGATGAATTATATCGATCAAATTTTATTTTGAGGATAAATTAAATTTTTTTTTGCAAACCGCCAATTGTCATAATATAACATACTAATTGCATAGGCGTCCTATCGTAAAATTCGAAATTAAAATTTAAAAAATTAATGAGGTGGTAAAAGGGGTTTTTGGAATAAATTATGAATGCCGATACATTTTGCGATGTATTATTCAAGTTTGTTTTGTGGGGCGAGTGCGGCCCTGATATATGGTGAGATGTCGGACAAGTTTGAAATGAAACATCATGCGAGAAACCAATCGGATGAGATATTATTCGGTGGCTAAATAGCGGCAACTTGGAGTGCAGTTTCGGAACTGTTCAATGTCGAAAGATTTCTGCCAAACAAATATCACGTCGAACATTATTATTAGATACGAGAAAAACGTGGTTTTTATTTATATATAATTAAGAAGTGATGAAAATAATTTTTATTCCAGTGTTCTAACGGTCTATACATCGGGTCAGATTTTAATTGGACCACCCTGTATTGTGTGTAATTGAAAAGTTGTGAATACGATTTTTTTTATTGCTTTAGTGTCTCTCAAAAATCAGCTGTCGTTAATTTTCGAATATTTCTGGATGGCCCTGTACTTTATGTAGTCAGGTCAGGTTGAAAATAATTTTTATTCCAGTGTTCTAACGGTGACCGATTTAAAATTTTCAAATAATTGTGGATGGTCTATACATCGGGTCAGATTTTAATTGGACCACCCTGTATTGTGTGTAATTGAAAAGTTGTGAATATGATTTTTTGTTTTGGTTTAGTGTCTCTCAAAAATCAGCTGTCGTTAATTTTCGAATATTTCTGGATGGCCCTGTACTTTATGTAGTCAGGTCAGGTTGAAAATAATTTTTATTCCAGTGTTCTAACGGTCTATACATCGGGTCAGATTTTAATTGGACCACCCTGTATTGTGTGTAATTGAAAAGTTGTGAATACGATTTTTTTTATTGCTTTAGTGTCTCTCAAAAATCAGCTGTCGTTAATTTTCGAATATTTCTGGATGGCCCTGTACTTTATGTAGTCAGGTCAGGTTGAAAATAATTTTTATTCCAGTGTTCTAACGGTGACCGATTTAAAATTTTCAAATAATTGTGGACGGTCTATACATCGGGTCAGATTTTAATTGGACCACCCTGTATTGTGTGTAATTGAAAAGTTGTGAATACGATTTTTTTTATTGCTTTAGTGTCTCTCAAAAATCAGCTGTCGTTAATTTTCGAATATTTCTGGATGGCCCTGTACTTTATGTAGTCAGGTCAGGTTGAAAATAATTTTTATTCCAGTGTTCTAACGGTGACCGATTTAAAATTTTCAAATAATTGTGGACGGTCTATACATCGGGTCAGATTTTAATTGGACCACCCTGTATTGTGTGTAATTGAAAAGTTGTGAATACGATTTTTTTTATTGCTTTAGTGTCTCTCAAAAATCAGCTGTCGTTAATTTTCGAATATTTCTGGATGGCCCTGTACTTTATGTAGTCAGGTCAGGTCAGGTCTTAGGTGTAATTCCTGTATTCTTATAAAATGATGAAAGTAATTTTTATTCTAGTATCTTAGAAAATCAATAATCTTTTTTTAATATTTATAAAATATTTATTATATATTTATAAATTTATATTATTTAAATTTATAAATTGTTATTTTATAATTTATAATTTTAAAAAACAATTTATAAATTTCAATTATCTTTGATGGGTCTATACCCTGTGTAGATAAAAAAATCATATTATATTTCGAAAAGTAAAAAATGTAATATACTAACAGAAAATTTTGTATTTTACAAAAATTATTTAAAAAAGGAAATATATTTTATATTAAGAAAAAATTACTTTAGTGTCTGAAAAATCCTAAAATCACATTGTATATGGCTATATCCCTAAAAATCATATTAATATATTAATTTATATTAATATTATATTAATATTAAAAAATATATATTATAAATTACGTTATATTTCACTAAAAAATTAAAAATTCAGAATAACAAAAATTAATTAACTGTTTAAAGTTTCAAATAATTTTGAACGGTCTATACTTTGTGTAGATAAAAAACTATATTATATTTCATGGAAGTTATCTTTATTTTAGTGTCGTAGAAATTATAGTTTATAATTATATTTTTATATATTTTTCAAATATTCCTAGCGTGCCTATACCTCTCGTACTATCGGATCAACATCAGAGCCGCCGATTTCTTTTCTCTTTTATTTTATTGTTACCACCACGCCAGCGAGGTACCTATCATACCTCGTTTGTTGTCACGAACGACAAAAGAATAAATAAAAAAAAAAGCCACGTGCACCTGCATAAAAAAAACTTCAGAATTGTCTTTAGTTGTTTTTATTATTATTTATTTTTTGGTACTTTAGTTGCAATAGCCAAAACATAAATGCGTCATGTCACATAACTCAGTGACATGCCAGACTAATATTTCCGAACGGTTGTAGCTTTTATATGTAACAAAGGAAATTTCGCCCGCGGCGCTTTTTAATTTAGATTTTTCGATTATAAAAATTCGAAATAGTAAATTCTACGATTTTATGGGGAAAAAAAAAATAGATGGCGGGTGATTTTTGTTTTTTGTCTAACACGCTTCAAAATTATTTTTGTTACCATTATACAAAAATTTTTGGATACGGCTCTGATTATAAATACATAATGAGGAATAAATTAGTCGAGCAAAACAATGCATTTAAAAATACAGACTAAACAAATGCAAATGTTAAGTAATATGCAAAAAAAAATTTAAGATGCTGATAAAAAAAAAAATTTCTTTTTTGAAGTTTTGTTAAAAAAAAAATCACTTTCCAACATTTTATAGCTATTTTTGCTCGGTTTTATCAATTTCTTGCACAAACAAATTCTAAATTATTCACTTCCTTACCAGCCCGACACACTTCCGTCGCCTCCTCCACATTCATACATCGCTAAAATAAGCCTCGAATTCATTTTTTAATTTCATCTTTTTATTAAACATCCCTGGATTTAACATTAACATTATTTTTTGAAGTTATTTTAATGAGCCTTACTTAGGATGATTAAAGGAGTGTCTTTGTTCGGACCAAGAGTGCTTTTGCCAAACATATGAACACGAATGCAACCGGTGTCACTTTTATTTTTAGAGATGTGACTTGCGAGGAAAATGCTATAAAATGAATTTAATTGATTTGAACTAATCAAAAAAAAAATTGTCATTACCAATTATTCTATTTGAACTACGAGTTGTCACAGAAAACATGTTATCATTGCATTTGAACTACTAGTTGTCAGCGGTAATATGTTATAATGGCATTTGAACTACTAGTTGTCACCGAGAATGTGTCATAATTGCATTTGAACTGCTGAAGTGTCATGTGTAGTGTATAGGAGTGAATTATTATAATGTTCGTTGGATATTTTTGGTTGGGTCATGTTTTATAAGTGTTTTGTTTGGTCGTCTTGTATAATTGTCGAAGGGTCAGGAACTGGGCAGGTGCGAAAGTGGTCAAAAGTGAGGGTACCACCGCGAGCGGGTACCATATGTGTGTATAATCAATTGTTAGCGGAAAGGTGGGACTGTAAAAACAGTTGGTAAATACAATGTTTGAAAATGATGGTGAAAGAAATGGAAGGTTTGAAAATTATTTGAAAAACCATGAAGATTTAAAAAATTGGTTATTTGATAGGTTATTTTGCTAGACATTAGTTCATCTGTCAAAGTGACATTAGTCACATTAAAAGTGACATGTCGAAGATATTTTAAAAAGATATCTTGTTTTTTTCGTTGCGCCGAAAATTAATTAAATTTTTAATTAATAAAATTATTTCACCACGTTGCCACATAATCAAACAAATTAACTTTTTGAAATTCAAGGATTAAATTATACAAACAATATTTTCGTATTATTTAATCTATATAAAAAAATAAAAAAACGTTTTTTGCTTTTGAGCTAAATATTGCAAAACCATCGTCGATTTTTTTACTTAAAAAAAACACTATGTTGCCAAACTTCCCAATAAAAATTATACATAATGTTGAAAAAATATAACATTTTTTTCACCATGTTGCCACATCCTAAAAAAATATGTTTCATACAAACTAAATATTTGAAATTCAAAAATTAAATTTTACAAAAACCATTCTTATATTATTTAATCGATTTATAATATAATTTTCAAAAAATCAATTTTGACTAAATGTTGCACTAAAATCTTCGTTTTTTATTTTAAAACATTGCACCATGTTACCAAACTTAAACTAAAAATATATAAATATTTTTGATGGAAATTAGAAATTTTGAAAATCTGGACCGTATTAAAAAATATTTTAAAAGAATGTTTTTGACAAAAAAAAACAACGTTGTTCAATTATAAATAAATAAAACTTTAAAATATTTAAAAAATTGATTTATATGCCATAAAATGCTGTAAATTAAAAAAAAATATTTCGATTTAGATATTTACGGGACATGTAAAACTGGTTTACAGGTAACCTTACCACCACCTCAACCCTCAAACCGTCCCCTAAACAAAACACCCTCACTAAAAACAAAACCAAACAATAGACGAAAACAAACACCAGATAACAAACGAAACATTCGTTCCCTCCGAACAAAAAAAAAAAACAAAATCACTTCGATCGTTCCCTGTACGGGAATGTACGGGCGTTGCGGATTGTTTAAAAAAAAACCGTTCCGATTTGCGACAAATAGACTATTTTTTCACCACGATAAAAGCAACAGTCGATCGAACCGATCCGAACCGAACATTCGACAGACGAAGCGCCGAAGCGATCGCTGCGACGGTTGTGCAGTGACTGGTGCGCTAGTGGCACACAATGCGTGGGTGTCACGAATATCGGCGCCAGCGTTGCCGCGTCCGCAACGGACATCACCACTACTGTAACGCTAGATGGAAGACGGCGGGCGACACAACCGACCTACACCAGCTGTGCGAACGAACTAATCTGCCCAACGTCGAGTCCCGATCGAATTCGCCCGCCAGCTGGGCATTCGCTATCAGGAAATGATATTGTTTCGTTGTATCTGCGGTGTTCGGTGCGAACGGACCTTACGGCCCCAAATACAGGTATATTTTATACAAGGTGCTCTTTCTGCGCTTGTGCTACGCTTCGATGATCGCATCAGTTTTCGTACATTGTGCACGAAAGATGGAAATGATGACGATTCGTGCGGGTGGAAAGAGATGACGCTTGGTCGAGTGCTTGTCAAAATGCGTGCCAAAATTATTATTTATAAAAAAATATAATTTTTTTGCCCAAAAAACGGTTTCTAATCAAATTGCAGCAAGACGAAAAATTTTTTTTTAACATTTTGAGAACCTCTGCTTTTTTCTTCTTCGCTTAATATACCTTAATATATCTATAAATATATCCTAAGAATTTTTTTCAAATTATTCGCACTCGATGTATTGGTAAGTTGCGATGCGCCACCCGGTATAATACCCACTCTTGAGTACGACAGAGAGGATCATATACAGCGTGATGGAGAATAGTACAAAAAAAATTCGTTATTTATGTCGTAAATAAAAAAGTTGACAACATACAGGGTGATGCTAAATACAAGTGCGTACTTATTTTTATCTTTTGCCTATGGCGTAGAAACCATTATTTGAAATGTCTGTGAAATATATAGTGTATCATAATATACAGGGTGATGCGGGTCAAGATCAAATAAATCCTATTTAAGACCGATTTTGATCAAATGAAATGGACTGTTTATAGTCGACTATCCGGTATACACGTAGGAAGCATGGCCATACTTGATTTCATTGGATGGAATTCATATGAGAGTCGGCTGGATGAGTGGCGAACATGGCCGACAAAAGCCGAAGCGCCAATACGCGCAATAGAGAATGCATATATATAGCGAACGCGTACGACGGTATGACATCATGCGGGGGTGTACTGGAAGTACACAGCCGTGCATATAGCACATACGTCGTGGTCCGTGCGACGTTGCCACGTTGGGAGGACATGTACTAGAAGCGGCGAGATTGTGTTTTAACGAATAAATGTGGGTTTTAAATGTAAAATGGGACTGTGAAAAATTGTTTGATGGTGAAACTGAAAATATATATATTGGGGGTATGTTTGTTTGATTTTATTTCATTTTTTGAAGAGTAAAATATATGGAAAAATTGGATTTTTTTATGGAGTCCTGTATATAAGTTTTAACAGAAGTAAAATGTCAGCTGTTGACATTTTTGGTAAAATGCCGAATTTTGTGATGTATTATTAAATGTCGCCCTAATTCGATTTAAGTCGATTGAAACTGGACTAATTAAAATTGCACGCCGAAAAATTTTTTTTTCAAACAATTTTGATAAAAATTGAAAATATATCATCTAATTTAGTAGCATGTTTTTATGACTGACAATTATTTTGACAGCTATCAAAATTTTAAGAAATAGCAACAGAACTAAAAAATTGTTCTACTGAGCGCGATATATAAAAAAATAAATGGGACAAAATAAAAATTCGTCTTCCAGAAAATAATATGAACAAAAAAGACGGTTATAAATATTTTAAAATTAATACCAACATTGCAGGGGTGGATTCAACAACTTGAGCAAAAAAAAAATGTAAATAAAAAATTATGACATTCACCACATAATTGTATAATAAAAATTTGAATTATATTATATTTTTGACTTGTGCGATAGTTAAAAAACGTTAACGTAATAAATCAAATAAAATTCGACAAAAAAATACTGAAATTTGAAATGCGCATAAAGCTTACATGTTTTATTTTGCGATATTTGGTAGTAATTAAAAAAAAATGATTAACATAATTTTAATTTTTTTTAAAAAACACGAAATTTTCGAAAAAAAAAAAATTTTTCTTAGATATTAAAAAAATCTTCCGTAACGCCGCTGACGGACAGCAAGTACGCAACCTACATTGCAGCACAGCGCGAACTCGCGAGTATTTGTTGCCGCTTTGTCATAAATCGCGTATGAATCATAATCGCGAATGGCCCCGACTGCCATATAATCACGTAAGCTGGGCATTTCGTATTCGGCGCACATCTTCGGGCGCATAGACAAGAGAGCAGCGTGTGGGCTAACTGACACGAGACAGAGCTGAGCTGACAGCGCAATTCTGAGCTTTGGAAGATAGGCCGCTGTTGAATTGTGCAGGAGATATGAAACGTGCATTTATTCGACTATTATAATGAGAAAATCTATTATAGTGAAACGTTTTGTGTGTAGACAGATGGAAAATGAGCCGAAAATTTTGGAAAATAAAAAATTTGTTGTACATAAAAATGTATAAGACAATAAAAAATTCCATATTTTTTTTTTTTTAATACGCTGTATATTAATTTTATATTTATCATTTTATGGAAAAAATTTAAATTCTTTAAAAAAAACATTAATCTTAAATTCAAAAGATAGATAGTTGAAAAAATTTTTTTTGGGAACATTTGTTCATTTGCTGCTTTTTACAGTCAAATAAAGACTATCACATGGCATCTATAAAAATGTAGGATCAAATTCATTTTTATTCATCCGAAACTGGTGCACTTCTTCTTGAGCCAGGCTTGCCAGATCCACAATGATAATAATGATATTCAGAGAATTTTAATCGGACTATAAAAAACAATTTGCTTTCGAGCAAATTTAATAAATTGCTTTATATTAAAAAATTAAATCGCAAATGTTACATTAAATTATGAAAATGAACGACATTTAGCTGTCACTTTTATATATGTGACGGTGCATTCTAAATAATTAAAATATTTCGGATTTTAACATTTTTTTTTATTAAAAAATTTTTTTTGCTCTTTTAAATTAAATTTTCGCGTTTTTCAATCAATTTCAATATAACATTTATAACCATTTTTTTTTGTGATCGCACTATATATACAAAATATAAAAAGTTAATAAATAATTACGCTAATGTTAAAAAAAATCTTTTTTCAAACGTTCTTAAGAGTCTAGTACGGACTAGTTTACTACGTACTAAAAAAAATCATTATATTATATGCAAAATCTTAATTCAGACAATGTCTGAAAAAATGGTCAAAATTAATTTGGATAAAAAAAAAATTATTTACTCGTTAAAAATTATAATTTCGAATTCAAACAAGTTTTGTGGGTGTTTATTTCGACCATTGGCCAAAATCGAGTTTTGCGGGTATATTATCTACTAAATATATTATGGATAGTAGGGAGCCATTGTGTTTTAGTGGATAATCAGAATGGGAGTCTAAATGGGAGCGTCCCACCCAGCCGGAATGTGGGGGGGGGGGGGGGGGGGGGAGGGGGGGGATTAAGCGAGGGAATTGTATTTGAGTGGGGATATAGGTTGATTTATATAAGAAAATTCCTTGTGAAGGGGAAGGGGTAGTTCAGAAATTGAAAGAAATTATATTGTAGTTTAAAAGCTAACAAAAATATTTTTTTTAATCTTCTTTTACGTCAAATTCTAGTATAGTTAAAAAGATAATTTCGATTAAAGCATTCAATAATTTTTTTTACATACATTTCGCATCACCCTGTATATACCATTCCCTCTATATAAACAAAAAATCATTTCGTTTGCAAATAAAATACGCCCCTAGGCGTAGGATAAAGTTTTTTTTACATGTGTGCATTTCGCATCACCCTGTATAGTATCGCTATTTTTTTAAAAATATTTTCTAATATTACTATGAAAATAGTTCCTCGTAGAAATGAACCAAAAACAAAAGTTGGTTAATAAAAATTGATTATTTGAAGGGAACAGCCTGTAGATGGCTTCTGGGGATCGGTGGCAATAAAAGGATGACACACGAATATGCCTGATGATGGCCGGCCCCGCGTACCGCACCCACAATACCACGTGGGTCCACACACCGGGTGGAACAACAAATATAAAAAAATATTTTCTTAAAATTATTTATTAACTACAATTCACTCATGTATGCCCTTTCAATCTGCCCTGCCTTCTATAACGCATTGCGCAACACCCCCCCCCCCCGTGTCTGTGAATACGACCCGCTGCTGCTAGTCTATTAAAATTAAATTTGCTGCATTTTTTCCCATAAATTTCAATATGATGTTTATAACCATTTTTTTTTATGATCACACGATATATACGACATAAATTAAAAAAACTATAGAAGTTGAAATAAAATAAAAAATATTTTTTTCAACACTTTTAAGAGTGTAGTGCGGACTAGTTTAATACGTACTAATTAAAAAACAAATCAAATGTTTAGCCATCGAAAATTTAGACTTAAAAAAACAATTTTTTTTATGTGTCTACATATGCGCATTTTTATTTGTATTACACCACCACCACCAATCATTTTTACTGGTAATAGTTACTTCTGAGAAATTGAAGCATATTTTTTTGTTATTTTATTCTACAAACTCTCTAAACTACATGTTATATATATATATATATATTTTAAATAGACTTGGCCCTGTAATTGAACCTTGTTTGTGGACCCCCCCCCCCAACAAATTTCCAATAACGACGTTTAATAAAACCATTTTATTTTCAAATATATCGCCATTATTGCCTTATCACCTGACATGGCCACGTGCGTTGATATACTCGCTTTACAATGTTTACAAAGCATTATACTGGGTGTGCCATGGACAAACAACGGTGTAGAATATCTGTGACGCGGGCAAACATTGTAAAATACCCTCATTAGTTCGGTTTTGATAGATATGGTCGGCCGTATCCGTCAGACGACGATATTGGTGTTTTAGTTTCGCTTTATTGTATCTAGATGACGCTATTATCGCGCCATTAATGCTCCAATGTTAATTCTAACGTATGAAGTTGGTGGTGTATAGACATAACCTCGCTTTAGGCCACGATGTGGATTGCAATTCGAACTAACGAGATTGTTTGTTATTATAGAGTGTGACATTTTTGTAAAATGAATTGCGTAATTTAAAAAAATGCTCGAGATATATAAAAAATTTATTAAATGTAATAATAAATATATTAAAAATAAATAAAATGCAATCTTGAAAGTTATATATTTTTAAAAGTGTAAATAATTTATTTATGTATTTAAAAAAATTATAATCGAAATAATATGAACCTCCCAAAAATATGATTGTTTTTTTCTTCAAATATATCTTTCGCTAGCATTTTTTTTAAACGGTACGAAGCATTTTTGAAGCGAGTTAACAATGTGTGAGTTTGCCCGCATAGTTTTAGCCTTTGTCTAATCGATTTTTACGTTTTAATTAAGGAATTTATGGTATGTAAAGGCCGCACCTTAGATTGCCCGATACAACCAGCCATCTCACCCTTAGCCTAATGCTCTAGGGGTGGGTTTAATTATATTACCATCAGCCATCGAATGAAGGAAGTAAAATAAGAATTTGATTGTTTTGTTAGTCATCAATTTTTTTTTGTCTTTTGGAGGGCTGTAATTTTTTTTTAATATAAATTGACAAAATTGATTTAAATAATATTTTATGTTCTCCAGAAATTCAATTTATTGGAAATGTATTGTCTTCGAAATGCGCATATAGCTAATAATTTTTTCTTTACGATATCATTGATGATATTGTTTATTATAAATTTTTAAATTGCTTGAATAATTATTAATAATAAAAATAGGGAGGTATCAGATAGATTACATACTGGTTAAAGAGAGGTTTAGGAACCAGATTAAGAATTGTAAGAGTTACCCTGGAGCAGATATTGATAGTGACCATAATTTAGTAGTCCTGGACTCAGAGGTCAAATTCAAGAAATTACAGAAGTCTAAACAGGTCAGAGTAGATGTCGATAGGTTAAAATTAGCTGATGTATATGAAAAGTACAAGCAGAAAGTAGAAATCATGGCTAATGGAACATCTAGGAACGACATAGATTGCGAATGGAGGGAAATCAGAAATGGGTTAACTACAGCAGCAAATGAAGTATTAGGCACAAAGAAAAGGGCAGGTAGGAGGGAATGGATCACGGAAGAAATAGTTAAAATGATAGAAGCAAGAAGGAAAATTAAAATTGGAAACACAGAAGCAGGACAGAAAAAATATAAGGAACTAAGGAACTTAATTAATAGGAAATGCAAGCTAGCGAAAGAAGAGTGGATAAAAGGAAATTGTGAGGATATTGAGGAGGATATGAGAAGAGGTAAAGTAGATTTGGGCTACAGGAAAATTAAGTCACATTTTTCTAAAGTAAAACCAAAGGGTAACATTATATGTGATAAGCAGGGTAAGGAACTCACAGAAAATAAGGAAAAAGCTAGAAGATGGAAGGAGTATCTTGAAGATTTATATAAAGGTAGGCAGGACATGGAGGAGCTAGAAAATGTGGAACAGATAGATGAGGATGACTTAGGTCCTAGCATACTTAGGTCAGAGTTTCATAGAGCATTAAATGATTTACGGAATAACAAAGCAGCGGGGATTGATATGATACCAGCCGAATTAATAAAACACGCAGGGGAAAAAATGCAGGAGCGATTATACAGGTTAGTTTGTAAAATATATGAGAAGGGAGAAGTACCACAGGATTTTCAGCGTAGTAGAATAGTAACAATGCCGAAGAAAATAGGAGCTAATTTGTGTGAGAACTATAGGACCATTAGCCTACTATCACATGCATCGAAGATATTGTTAAAGATTATTTATAGGAGATTAGAAAATAAAGTAGAGGAAAGGCTAGGAGAAGATCAGTTTGGTTTTAGGAAAAACAGAGGGACGAGGGAGGCGATTCTAGCACTAAGAACGGTAGTAGAAAAAAGAAATAGGGTAGGAAAGGTAACTTGCATAGCTTTTGTAGACTTAGAAAAGGCATTTGACAATGTAGATTGGGACATAATGTTTAGAATTTTAAAAGAAACGGGTATAGATTATAAGGATAGGAGAATAATTTTTAATTTATATAAACACCAAACTGCCTTAGTTAGAATTGAGGGGGAAGAAGAGGTAGCAAAAATAGGGAAGGGAGTTCGGCAGGGATGTACACTCTCACCGTTATTATTTAATCTATATATAGAAGATGCAATAAACAAAGTAAAAGAAGAGTATAGTGTAGGTGTGAATGTACAGGGAGAGAAAATATATATGCTGAGATTCGCCGACGATATAGCTATATTGGAAGAAAGCGAAAAGAAATTAGAAAGGGTATTGAATGGTATGCAGGCAGTATTGACTAGGGATTTTAACATGAAAATAAATATAGGTAAAACTAAAGTGATGAGGTGTGACAAAAAGGAATGCAGTAGAAAAATGAGGATCACAATAGGAGATAATAGAATCGAAGAAGTGTCAGATTTTTGTTATTTAGGCAGTAGAATCACAAAAGATAATCGAAGCAAGGTAGATATAAAGTGTAGGATAGCACAGGGTAGGAAGGCATTCGTAGAAAAAGAACAGATTTTAAGATCAAATATTGACTTGGGTATTAGAAAAAGATTACTGAAGGTATATGTTTGGAGTGTAGCACTGTACGGGTGTGAGGCGTGGACTATAGGAAAGGAAGAGAAGCGTAGATTAGAAGCACTTGAAATGTGGTGTTATAGGAGGATGATGAGGATTGGTTGGGAAGATAAAGTAACAAATGAAGCTGTACTAGAGTTAGTAGGGGAGAAGAGAAGTATTTGGAGAGTGTTACAGCGTAGGAGAGACAGATTAGTAGGGCATATTCTTAGGCATGGGGGGATTATGCAATTGATCATAGAAGGTAGAGTGGAGGGAAAGAGAGGGGTAGGTAGGCCTAGATTGGAGTATGTGAGTCAGATAGTTGAAGACGTTGAGATGAATAGCTATAGGGAGATGAAGGGATTAGCTCAGGATAGATCGGCATGGCGTGCTGTTTCCAACCAATCTTTAGGATTGCGGACTCTCTAACTAATTATTAGAAAAAAAAAATGATATCATTATTTATAAAGGTTACATATGTGGCAATTGTTTAAATTTTTTTAAATATTATTAAAGCTAAAAAAACAAAGGAAACGTGAATATTTACTTGCGTAATGCAGTTTGAGCTCAGACTATTGATTTATAAAGAAAAAAAATGAATATTTTATAAATTTAAGTAAAAACAATTATAACGTAAATTGTTGAAAAAATATTTCGTAATTTACAAAATTACATCATGTCATTTACATTTAAAAAAAACTCTATTATGTATATACCAAATTTTCATAATTTTTTAATTTATATTTTAAAAAAATCCAATTTTTCTTTAAAAATCATCATTTCTATTCGATATGGCAACGGTGTACCGAGGTTTTTGTCTATAATACATGCGCATTATGCGTATCAAACATTTAATTACTATATACGTCATTTACATTGGTTCAAATGTTACGCAAGTGGCCTACCGTAATAATATTAAATTTCGCTAATTTTTCAGAAAAAAAAATCTATGACCCATTATAACCTATTTGGAGAAAACAATAACATTTTTTTTTGGAATACGAAATAATTTCTTTTAGATAAATTATTTATTTCGGCTGTCTACAGTTTGATAGCGTATCGATGGGAGTTGTGTGTCACCCACAGTGTGTCGAGATTGACGTTATGTCATCGTTTTTAGTTTGAAAAACAGTAGCGCATTCAGAGAGTAGGCTGGGGCAGAATAATTGCAAAACAAATGCAAGACTTTGTAATGCGTGTTTGTTTATGTATTGTGTGACTTCTATAGATGGATACTTATACAGGATGAAACACAAAATTTATTAAGAAATTATGAAAAAGATCGATGTAGTGTTTAATACAAGGGATTGCGAAATATATTGCGCGATATACTCTTTAGGTGTATACAGGGTGTCCAAATCAATACTAACTAGCCTTTAAAAACTCGATCCATGAAACGATTTGATATATTTTTTGTGTTTCTTTAAAATAATTAAAGTGAATAGATTATAGAAACTAATTAGATTTATTTTTCAATTATGAAAATATTTTATATTTACTGCGATTTTGTATTTTACAGAAATGATCAGATGATCAGCCAATATTTGCTAATAATTAATTTAATATGTAAAATACCGCTGTTTTTCTAAAATAATCATACAGCCTGTATATATATTTTTTGTAAAGGTATGTTAATAAAAATATTTAGATGAAAGTTTCACACTGTGAGTAATATTTTTAAATTGATGTTTAATTATTAGAATTGTTCGATTTTATTGCAAAAAGAATTTTTGGTGGGGTGCATGTTTTTTTGTAACGCCTGTATAATAGTATAGTTGGATATTCACTAATTAAAAACAATGATGGCTAATGTTTGGCGAAGGTCGTGGTTGCTTAAGGAAACCGTGGAAATTGTTGCAAATAAAAATAATACGTTCGGTTTTTTAGCTATTGTTTAAACAAATAGATTAAATATACACTGAAATGAATCAAAATTCAAATTTTATATATATATATTAGAAATTTTGAATTTTCATTTTTTTTTATGTTTGAAGATTTTATTGTTAACTTTCATATTTCCAAAAAAAAATTATTTCTCTTCCCTAATATGGAATATCACAACATAACGGCAAAATCTACAATCTATATAAAATTTCTGGTTTTTTTTTTTATGTTGGTCCACATATATTTTATTAATACAAATTTTGAATTAAAAAAAAATTATTATTTTCAAAAATTTGATTTTCTACTTTGAAATTTCTTTTTGTTTGTTTGAAATATTGGAAATTTTTTATATTCTAAAAGATTTACTTCGGTACTATTAATTTTTATATTATAATCATAACCACAAATTTCCTGAAATTTTTTTATAATATTTGAAGATTTTATTTTTTTACTTATAACACTATGAAAAAAACTAAATAAAAATAATTCAATTGATTTTCCAAATCTAACGTGTGCAAAAAATACTTTTCCTCCTATATTTTATATGTAAGCTTCATAAAATATATATTTTTCGATTTCTTACAATGTATTTATGCTTAGGCAGAGTTCCATTATTAAAACAGGAAATTACGTTGAATATGGAGCGGAAAATAGGTGCGGCAACATCGCCGCAAACAAAGTAATGACGCACGACCGCAAAACTGACACCGGGGGTTGGTCACCAATACATTATATCAAGCGTCCCAACAAAAACATATACACTGTGCACAAAATAAAATGTTTTTTTTTTTTTCAAATTCATCAAATGCCAAAATTCAAATTTCTAAAAAAATCTTTTAATATATTTAAAAAACTACAAAATAAATGGTATATAAAATTCACTAGGTAAATTTTGAAAATTAAATTGGGTTTTAATAAATTTTGTAAACGGTGGCGCCATCTGATGGAGGAAATGGGAACTAACGCGTTGAATGTAGCACAAATCTCAAAGAAGCACGTCCGATTAATGACATTTGATTACGCACTTAAAAATGTTATTATACGAGCCGAATTATAGAATTTTTATTTTATTTTTCAGGGGGGCGTATAATTGCGAATTTTTAACGTCCAGCTGAAATTAGTTGATTTGAACGAAGGCAACCTTTATATTTGGAAAATTAAACAGCCAAGGCTGATCTTATTAACGCAATACATGATTACCTTATTAAAGTAATTGTAAATTGATTTTTAAACTTGGCTAATGGCATTCCAGAACCGTCCCCGCAAAGAAACAAATAAAAATGTACATACAAAAGTAAATTTCCATTGCGGAAGATTTCTATTTTAAAATCGAATTTATATGAAAATAAATGCACAAATTAGTATGGATTAAATTTGTTCGTGATTTAGTTGGGAATTAGGAATATATTCCTGAATACTGCCCTGTCCAATAAGGCCTCATCGACTTATAAAACAAAAGAATATCAACCCACATGTATAGGCAACACGCAATTACTGTCAAACTATATTAAAGTAGTGAATCTCATCAAAGCTTAAAGTATTTTTTAAAATATTATTATAATAGCTCTCAATCATGTAATTATACAGGACGAGGCACAAATATTATAACAATTTGTACCCTATAATATAGAATATCACCCAAATTAAAAAAATATGTATATTTTAAAAATTTGTACCCTGTTTTATGGTATATAATATAAAAATGTAGATATGCCAATAGTGACAGAAATGTCAAAAGTGATAGAAATGTCAAGAGTGATATATATGTCAAAAGTGACGGAATTGTCGAAAGTATGTCAGATGTTTCAAAAGTGACAGATATGTCAAAAGTGACAAATATGTCAAAAGTGACAGGTATATTAACAGTTACAGTTATGTCAAAAGTTACACAAATAAGAAAAATATATCGTAGGAGTTGTTTAATAAAAAAATGTAATATTGTAATAATGTAAAAATGTAATATTTTTTCTACAAATTTCTGATAAATTTGTCAAACGGGTAGATATGTCAAAAACGTGACAGAAATATTAAAAATAAATGTAAATTAATTGATAGAATTATTCAAAAATGATATTATACAATTTTTTTCTTAAAATTTCTGACAGATAATTTAAAAATGACAGATATGTTAATAGAAATGTCAAAAGTAACAGAAACATGAAAATTTATTAAAGACTCGCTGATAGAATTATTCAAAAAAGGGTATAATAAAAAAATTTCTATAAATTTCTGGCAGATATGTTAATAGAAATATATTTTCTAGAAATTTTTGACATATATGTCAAAAGTGATAGAAATGTCAGAAGTAACAAATATATCAATAGAGATGTCACAACAAAAAATATGTCAGAAGTGTAAAAAGTAAAAAATATGTCAGAATTATAAAAAAAAAGAAGAAATATCAAATTATAAAATATCGATTTTTTAAATATAGACCACCACATGACTTTCATTTATGATAACACAATTAAATAGTTTTATTAGCAAAAATGTTCGTTCCATGCTCAAACTGACAATTAAAAAAATTGTCTACTCGATCCAAAAATCAAAATAGTTTTAAGAAAATGCAATCTAACAGTTCTTTTGTTACTTAGAGCACCCTGTATGATAATGTAGTACTTATACGAAGCGTATCGAAGCATGAATTAGCGTAGGAGTATCTTCTGGAGCCGATATAAGTACTAGTGAAATGTCAAAGCAGGATCATTTAACGAAAAAGGGCGTTTGGCAGCTCGACTAGTGAAAATTCGTGACGTTAACTGCGAAAAATAGGTGGAAATGTCACATTGACATTACGTTGTAATGACTATGTCATTGATGTACGGTGGTTGCGACATTATGCCGGAAAATGACGATACGAACAGTGACTTGAGTGACAGTGGACGGTTTTTAACGAAAGGTACAAATCCGAACAAAAAATGTCATTAAAAAACAAAATATTTATTAATAAAAAAAAATTCTTTGTTTTATAGGAGCTTTTTTGCTAACGCCCTCGCACGACCTTAGTCTGGACAAAGCGGCCAATATTTGCGACAAATTGAATTTCCGTGGCAGTTTTAGCTTGACAAAGACCGCCACTGGAATTCTGTTTAAATTCAGCGATCCGGAAGACTACCAACAAGTCTTCCGAAAGGGGTTCCACAAGGTATTCATACAAATTATCCATAAAAAAATAAATAAAAATCAAAATTCAGATGATTCGAATAAAAATTTTCCGAAAAAAATGGCACTTTTTGGTCACTTCTTGTCTAGTATACATTTCAGGTGACCGGGGGACGTCTTTACAGAAAAGTGGCCATTCCATGCCGCCCACAAAAAACCTTTTCTCTACTAGTTCACGAAATTCCCAACGACCTGCCCGAAGATGATGTTAGAGCCAGTCTATATCGATATATGTCTGTGGTATGTGGAAATACTGTACAGGGTATACTTACAAAAAAAAATTTTTGCGTGTAATAATTCGATTAGCTCATAAAAATAAAATAAAATAAAAAATTATAAAATTAAAAAATTTTAAATAAAAAATAATTTTTTTTAGGTGGAAGTGACGCGAGTTAGTCCGAAACTAGACCAGCCGCCGGGTACTCCCAATCCGGTTCGCGTCACTCTGGCAAGCCTGGACGAGTACAATCAACTACTAGCGACAGGGTTGGACTTTTACGGGGCAACGTATTTCCCTATGGAGCCTTTAAAACGAGACACGCAACTGCGCAACAGCAAGGATATGGTTATTGGGTCACCTGTGTTCGATGCGGCGGGATTTACGAGAGTGCCGCCACCTATTAGTCGAACGCTGAAGCCCAGACAGTAGGATGTAAAGATGGAAACTGAATTTAAGTGGCGTTGTTATTTATGTGAATAAATTCTTTTTTAATATATATATTAAAAAAAAAAAAATGCACATTGGTAGTAGCGGTGAGTTGTATTATTTTTGGATTTGGGCAGTTTTGCATCTCGCTTCTTCATATTTAGCAATTATGCCTTGTAAATTGATAATTTATGTGATAATATTTTGATTTTTTTTTGCTGTATTAATTAAACCCTGCTTTTGTGAAAGGCTTACTTCATTAATAAAATTAATTTAACCATAAATCGTTTTTTTTCTCGAACAACCGTGTCTAGTAAACTATACAGGGTGTATCAGATATGTAAAAAAAAAATTGTACCGAAAAAAAAATGTTATTCAACGAAATGAAAATTCCAATTGAAAAGATTTTAATAATATGTTCGGGTGAGTGAAGATATTTTGGGGGCGCACTGTACACTTGTGCGAAGTAAAACGATACGTGAAGTTACTGGCGGAGGTAGGAATATTAAAAATAATGAACCGGAAACTGAGCAACCACCAAATGTGTATGTTGAAGTATGAAATTTCATACTTGTAAAAGGTTCATTAAAAAGATTCTATTGTCTAGCTGCGCGTTGCAATAAATTGACTGTTGGTCTAAAACAGTACAAATAATAAAAAAATATTAATAAGTTCAGTATAAATATTCGTACAAATTTTGAATTCGATTGATTTGCCGCTTTGCGAATAGGAAGTACGACATAATGGCCGCCACGTGTTAATAGAAATGTCAAAAGTGACGGAAATATCTAAGTGATAAAAATCACAAAAATGGCATAATTTTTTTCTATAAATTTCAGATATGTCAATAGAAATATCGTTTATATAAAGCTTAGGCATATATGTCAAAAGTGTTAGAAATGTCAGAAGTAACCGATATATCAATGGAAATGTCAAATGTGACAGATATGTCAAAAAGATGGTAATGTCAAAAAGATGGTAGTATCTATGGTGATTGATATTTATGTCAAAAATAAGAAAAACATGAAAAATGAATTTGACTTAATTGATGAACTATTTAAAAAATGATATACATAATTTATTTTTTGCAAATTTTTGACAGATATGTCAATAGTGACAGATATGTCAATAGTGACAGGTATATCACTAGATATGTCAAAAGTAAAAAATATGTCAGAAGTGACGCAAGCATGAAAAATGAATATAAATCATTCTATCGAATTATAAAAAAAATGGATAGAAATATGAAATGTGGCCACATCGATTTTTATTTTTTTAATATAGACCACAGAAAATTAGCAAAAAAAATCGTTCCATGCTCAAACTGAGTATTAAAAAAATTGTTCACTCGATCAAAAAATCAAAATGCTTTAAGAAAATTAAGGAAATGCAATCTAGCAGTGTGTTGTTATTTAAAGCACCCTGTATAATAATGCAGTACTTATACGAGTAGAAGGTTCATTAAAAATTCTAATATCCAGCAGCGAGTTGCGATAATTTTTTATATTTCAAAAAAATATTTGTACAAATTCCAAATTTGAATTTCATCGATTTGCCCCGCTTTGCAACCAGAAAGGCCGCCACGTAACAATTTTTTTTGCGTCGCTACGCGATTAAATTTCATTTTTTTCTTCCCGTGCGCACGTAACAATCACATCGCAAGCTTGTTTACAAATGGAGGTTAAACTTGTCATCGAAATAACAGAATCCCCTAAGGCGTTAAATTAGATCAGGCGCGGCAATAAATGTTCGAACGATAAAATCACCGCTGGCTTTCGTAAATTTTGTCAAGCAAATGTGGAATTGCTTGGGTAGAGATGTGGAATCACGCGACGAAACGGTGCACGGATAGACTGCGCGTCAATCTGGCGCAGCGGTCGAAATTGTTCAGATGCCCCATTACGGATGTCTGCATTCTGGCCAGGTATAGCAGCGGCGCAGACGGTAATTTTACAAAATATTCTTAATTAGCGTGAAATTTGTCAGATTTTATTAGAACACGCTGTATGTATAATGGGTTTTTTTTTTTAAGGGCCGAAAAAATCCATCAAAAAATTCGAGTTTATCCCAGAAAAACCAACGAGTTACGATAAAGGTAATAAACATTTGTTCTTGCCATTTTTTTTTTCGATTTGTAGTCCTTAATTGCTTTTAAAAAATCGATAGTAGTCCCCGATCCCTAGGGACTTGTTACAGAAACACCACGCCATCTACCGTCCATCTATCTTCAACTAATTCCTTCCACTCCTTCCTATAACTAGGACTTGTTACAGAAACACCACGCCATCTACCGTCCATCTATCTTCAACTAATTCCTTCCACTCCTTCCTATAGCTAAGATTTTTTACAGAAACACCACGCCATCTACCGTCGATCTATCTGCAACTAATTCTTTCCACTCCTTCCTATACAGAAACACCACGCCATCTACCGTCGATCTATCTTCAACTAATTCTTTCCACTCCTTCCTATAGCTAGGACTTGTTACAGAAACACCACGCCATCTACCGTCGATCTATCTTCAACTAATTCCTTCCATTCCTTCCTATAGCTAGGACTTGTTACAGAAACACCACGCCATCTACCGTCGATCTATCTTCAACTAATTCCTTCCACTCGTTTCTATAGCTATTCATCCCACACACGTCCTCCATTATCTTTTATTCATTACTTTCTATAACTAATTGCACAATACCCCCATGTCTATACATATGACCTATTAGTCTATCTCTCTTGCGCTTCAATACTCTCCAATAAATACTTCTCTTCTCACCTACTAACTCTACTACGGTTTCATTTGTTACTTTATCTTACCAACCAATCCTCATCATCCTCCTATAGCACCACATTTCGAATGCTTGTAATCTACGTTTGTCTTCCTTTCATATAGTCCACACCTCACACTCGCACAATGCTACATTCAACACACATATGCCTTCAATAATCTTCTAATACCCAGGTCAATATTTGATCTTAAAATCTGCTCCTTTTCTTACGCTTGCCTGCCTATCCTGTGCCTTCCTATAGCACATTATATATCTACTTCACTTCTATTATCTTTCATAACCTCACTTCCTCAATAAGAAAAGTCTGACACTTCTTCTATTCTATCATCTCCTATTCCATCCATCATTTTTCGCTTGCATTCCTTCGTGTTGCACCTCATCACTATATTTATTTTCATGTTATAATCCGCTATAGTCATTACTTCCCGCATACCATTCCTCTAAATTCCGCTCCTTTTCTTCCAAGATAGCTCACATCAACATACCCATTTCCTCTACGTACATTCGAACTTTGCCTTACATCTTACATATACAGATTAAATAATACCGGCACAAGTGTACACCCCTGCCTGGCTCCCTTTCCTATATATTATTACGTAAAAATCACAATAAAAGCCAACCATTTTTTCCCAGCAAAATTGAAAGAAAAAACCACGAAGAGAGCGGAAATGCCGAAAGGAGCGGCAACGAAAGCAGCGCCACCCGACATCGAGCAGTTCATCAAAATATCGCCAGTGGCGCCAACGTCGGACGAGCCGATCGAATTCCCGAAAATTAGCCACCAAACGCCGCAATATATACAGGCGGAAATAGCGAAGATCAATCGGGCGGTCATCGAGGAGAACGTCACGAAAAAGAAACTGAACGCTGCCGATATTTTGACGTCACTGAAGAACATCAAGGGCTCTTCTGCACTAATCGACAAACGAAAGACTAACAAAAAACAGCAACAGCAAAAAACGAAAGAACAGATTTTGTTGGGGGAACAGTTGAGTAATGACGATAGTAGTGACAGATCTTGGAAGACAATGAAGTATAGCCTAACGGCGATTGGGTTTATTGTCACGACAGTTGGTATGTTTAAAAAAAAAATCATTGACTTTGCAATTTTCAACTAAGTCTTTATAAACCTGACCTTCCCCCCACTCTACCTTCTATAACTCCTTGTCTAAGAATATTACCCACTAGCCTGTATCTATCTAACATTAGAAATAGCGATATGTAGTTCACCCGAGAACCGTTCACTCAAATGAACGGTTTAATCAAATGACGGGCGTAATGTGACGATGTTTTGCAATGACCTATAGGTCACTAGGACCTAGTTCGTGAACTATCGACTACATGGTATATTGATGTACTTGTACTAGGTCCTGAACCCGTCGTGTACTAAACCGTTCATGAATCACAACGGCTCGTAAACGATGCAGTATAGTATACATTACATATACAGTACCAATAGCAATACTAACATTTAGTGTGTTGGTGAACCGAACGAAATTATATTTCCTCATATATATGTTTTGTATAAGTTATAAACATGAATCACAATGGCTCGTAAATGATGCAGTATAGTATACATTACGTATACAGTACCAATAGCAGTACTAACATTTAGTGTGTTGGTGAACCGAACGAAATTATATTTCCTTATATATATGTTTTGTATAAATTATAAACATTATAAACACGAATCACAACGGCTCGTAAATGATGCAGTATAGTATACATTACATATACAGTACCAATAGCAATACTAACATTTAGTGTGTTGGTGAACCGAACGAAATTATATTTCCTTATATATATGTTTTGTATAAATTATAAACATTATAAACACGAATCACAACGGCTCGTAAATGATGCAGTATAGTATACATTACATATACAGTACCAATAGCAATACTAACATTTAGTGTGTTGGTGAACCGAACGAAATTATATTTCCTTATATATATGTTTTGTATAAATTATAAATATTATTGTTTTTTCTTCCTCATTTTTAATTCAAAATAACTATTGTAATATTACAATTTATTTATTTTTATATTTTTTTCAGTATGTGCATGTATTTCATATCTATCTAATATATAATTCATCACAATTACAAATTGAAGCACTTTAGATTTATTGCTTAAAAAAAAAAGTAATTTGGTTAGTTATTTTAATTTTTTTGTCAAGTATAGAATATTTGTTTTCAGGCGCTTGGATGTATGTTGTTTTGGGCGCCCCTAAAACGGACGAGGGGGGCAATATTATCCAGGACGTCGAATTGGCAACGTTGCCGGTGTGGAAGCAATATTTCTTGCGCATGATCAAAGAATTAATGTATTATGAAAAGGTACCAAAAGTTTGTTTTTCTTATTATTATATCGTTTTGGTTCAAATATTATTTGGATAGAGTCCTGTTTTTGATTTGACAATCCCTATGGAGTGCTATATAATATTTTCCTACAGCCGAACGTTTATTTTAATTTTTTTTAATTTGAGCATTTGTTATTTTTGACCATCAGTTAATTAAAGAGCCATCTAGGGACAAACTATTGCCGGACGTGGTGACGTACCCCTATTACCAACCCCCCTACACCCTCGTCCTTGAGCTGACGGATGTCTTAGTACATCCGGAATGGTCCTATTTGACAGGATGGCGCTTCAAAAAACGGCCAGGTGCAAATTTTACATTCGCTACCAACAACAGAATTGTTTCGCTCGCTCAACCTAACATTGCGTCAATTAATATACGATACATTTTAAATTTAACAGGTATCGATCAATTTCTCGAGTCGATTTCCGGCCATTTCGAAATCGTCATTTACACAGCCGAAATGGGCATGACCGTGTTTCCCATTATCGACGCTCTAGATCCGAAGAATTTGATTTCCTATAAGTTGGTGCGCGACGCAACATATTTCGTGGACGGACACCACGTCAAAGATTTAGATAAATTAAACAGAGATCTCAGCAAAGTGAGATATACTTTTTTTTTATGAAATATCCCGAAAAAATCGTGCAATATTTTATTCGACTGTTCAATTTTCGAACGACATTCGTCGTAATACGAAATTCAAATTTCCCGCCTTTTTTCAAAAAAAAATATGTAAAAAAAAAAACGTTTCAAGGTGATCGTAGTAGACTGGAACGAAAATGCAACAAAACTACATCAAGATAACCTATTTCACATTGACAGATGGTCTGGCAATGACAATGACAGCACACTGATTGACCTATCCGCATTTCTAAGAAGTAAGTGAATTCGCTCCCACTTTAATTTTATGATTACAATATTCTTACAAATCGTATTTTATACGAAAACAATACCCCTCCTATCTTACAAAAAATCGAAAAATGACAGATTACGTCAAACCGATTCTTAAGTTTATTGCGCATGACAATTCAGAATATCGCCCGGCTGATCAAATGCTCAAAGCAGATAGGTGGTACTGTCAGATCAGTCACATAGGACGTTATTTAAAAAGAACGTATCGTCAGCGATGTGACAATACCTCTTATCTTACAAAAATTTCGAAAAATGACATATTTCAGTGGTGGCTCAGTGGGAGATAGAGGATGTGAGGGAGGTGTTGCGATATTATGGGCGCTTCGATAGCGCCCTGGACGCGTTCAATGAGAGACGTCGCGAGATGCTGGCGAGCGTCGAGGCGTCGTGACGTCATATGTATACACGACTCGAGCTATTGACAGATAATGCAATAATCTAGCAATAGAATGTAATGAGATAGACTGCTTGTTTTGTATTCGTATGTGTAAATGTAAGTAGGTGTAGAATTAAATATAAAAATATTTGTGAAATGGCAATTTTCTATTCATTATTTCGATGGTTTGAACGAACGAAATTAGTGAGTTATTACATTTATTTTATTTTTGCTAATAGTGCGTTTTATTACGGAACACCCTGTATATCACCGGTTATATTTTATTTGGCGAAAAAACATTTAGTACAACTTTCTTATGAACAATATTTTCGTCACGGTATTGAAGAATTTTTTTTACTATGTATGCCCTTTTTGTTAATTAGAATTTTTTTTAAACAAATATTTTTTCAACAAATATTACGTAAGACTCTCCTGTTAAATGTCAATTCATTACATGTTTGGCATGTAACGAATTGTTTTGGCAAAAACATTTTTAAACAAATTTGTTTGCAAAATTTTTTTTATTGCTACCTGTGATGGAAAAGTAATTTTTTTACTCGGAGTAAAAATGCTTCGAGCAACTTATGGGTGAATAAAGATTTTTTTGAGGTGAAGCTTCTATAGGCGCGGTATGGCAAATTGGCCTGAACGTCACGAAATGTGAAACGCTTCTGTCACGAAAAGTGAAACATGCTACGCGCATGCGCCGCGTGTATACGTAGCATAAGGCAACCAGTAGACGCTTGCGTATTTTATTATATATTACACAAACACAGCTTAATCTTTTAGCTAACAATTTGTTTATCAAATGCGCGATGAGCAGGTTGAAAGAATGTAAATTTTGTGTATGATGCACTAGTGGGTGCATTTTTATTTGTCGATGGCTCGCTCATCTGTATCAGATTCATTTCGTTGATCTCTAACAATTTTCATTGTGTGAAAAGTGAAATGGAGAAAAAGACAAATACAAGACAGAGTGCGAGCCTTTAGAGAACGGAAGAAAGCGAATAAACCGCCAAGAAAAGTGCCAACAAGTACCTTGGAAAGAAGTAGAGAGTATCGAGCCAGGCGAAGGGCGTTAAAGGGTCATTCCATACCAAGTGGCCTAACGACCATTTTGGTACCATCTTGGATCTTGATGAAATTTGGTGTAGGTGTTGAACATTCCTTCAAATGATGTTGTGCAAAATCTCTCGTTTATTAGTAGTATAGATAGGGCGCTATGGCCTCCTGAAAAAGGGTCACCTCTGCAATGTAAACGCGCGCGCGAATAAATTGCCAAGTTTCAAGTGCTACTGTTTTGAAACTGTAACAGCTAGCATCCTGAAAAATGGCAATTAAGGACAACTTTTTGTGCTTTCCATAGAGGTTTCAGTTCTAGGGTTTAAAAAGTTTTAGTTTTTTTGCTGTTACCTCACAAAGTTGCCAAAATAATCCATCATCTCAATTTAGGGGCAAATTTTTGAGGCTTATAACTTTGAAACAAAACCTCCTGCAAAGATGTACTTTGGTGAGCAAACTAAGCCCACTATTGTTTTTAAAATTCCAAAGTATCAGCTATTAAGCTTACTTTGTTGTCAGGATAAAAGCAATTAGTCGCAACGTTAAAATTTTATTAAGCAAATTTTGTGTATTTTCAAAGTCAAATAGCATAAAACCTTTTTCTTCAATCAAGTTCTTTCTATTACCAATAGAAAGAGCAGTCTTTTTTCTTTGAGAGTCATCTTGTTTCATTTTGGAGAACCATTGCTTAATGCCAAAAAAATTACTTTGAAAATGACACTTATTTGATTACGCGACCTGACATTACAAACACAACCTACAGGGAGATGATTATCAGTCATTCTAGAATTACCATCATCTGAATTTAGGGTCACTAAAAACCCCATTTATATATTCAATCTTAATTTGATTTAGGTGCTCTATTTTTTCTTTATTTTTTCTTTTATTCTTTATTTACATAATTTTTTTGTAGTTACTTCTTGATTTGACCAAACACCAGAACGTGCCTTGTATCATGGAAATTGAAGCGAACCTATCTAAATGCACCATAGGAAACTGTGATGATTCAATGTGCCACTATTCAGGATTCCATTCTCACAAAGCTGTCTTAAAACTGGTAAATCAGTTTAATAGCGAAGAAAAAGAACTTCTAAGTCGACGATCTGGATTGAAATTTAACGAAGGTTCTACAATTTGCATGCATCATGAAGCAAGGCTTCTAACAAATTTCCAGTTGCTGCAGACATCGTGTTATAATCCTTTTGGAAAGAAAAATCATGCACCAAAGAAAGGTTTGCGACCCATTGACTTACGAACAGCAGACTACCTAATGAAGCTAACAAAAAAAGATGTTAAGCCTGGCCAAAAATTATGCCCAACATGTAGAAAGGAAATGAAAAACCAAGAAGAAGAAGAAGCGTCAGGAGTACCATCTGCATCTTCAGTATCTGATAGTGATGACGAAGTGGTAGTTTGTGGAAAGATGAACTCAAGTCTGACAGCTATCGGCTTATCTCCTGTTAAAATTCCACGATTAACATCAAAAGATTCAAAAGACTATGTAAAAAAAAAATTGAACCAGGTGCAGGCAACATTTGCTGAACAAATTGCCTCCCTTAGTCACCTTAAATCCAGTGATATAAAGGCGGCAAGTACAAGTAAACAGTGTGAAAACTGTTCAGCATGTGATGAACTCCTAGAAGGACTGAAGCAAAAACTAAAGCTTTCAAGTACAAGCCGTCAAGAAAAGTTGCAGATATTGACACTAGTTCCAGCTAAATGGTCAATAAAAAGAACTATGGAAGAATTTGAAGTTTCCGAAAGAATGGTGAAGAAATCAAGGAAGCTAAAAATGGAAAATGGGCTACTGTCAATGCCGGGAAAGAAGCAAGGGAGAAAACTGCTTGATGAAGTAAAACAACGAATACTTTGCTTTTACGAAGATGATGAGTTTACACGAATATGCCCTGGAAAGAAAGATTGCTTATCAGTAAGAACATCTGAAGGTACAAAAGTTCAAATGCAAAAACGATTGATACTGTGCAACTTGAAAGAATTATATACAGCTTATCGAGTCAAAAACGAATCTGATAAAGTTGGGTTTTCAAAGTTCTGTGAATTGAGACCAAAATGGTGCATTACAGTTGGTGCAGCTTCTGTAAACCCATTTGCTACAACCAGTTTTTCATCTCTATCTGTTGCTAATCTTCATCCAGGACAATACATTGCTTGCATTTACGACAACAATTGGTGGATTGGCAATATCTGTGAAATTTCAATTGAACAGCATGATGCCTTGGTCAATTTTATGCATCCACATGGAATAGCACATTCGTTTTATTGGCCCTCTAGAAAAGATACCTGTTGGATACCAGAAGAGCACATTTTAGCCAATATTCCAGTCCCCAAAGCTGCACAAATGGGAAGGCAGTTTAGTTTAAAAGAGGCCTTCATGCTGGATATTGATGATAAATTTCAATCAAATATAAAATAATGAAGCAACTTTTCAACAAATCATCTATAGTTTTACTGATGGAACAATGTATCACTTTTGCTCGGGATCCATAAAGAAACCGACCCTTGGCTTGGGATCCTTGGTAAGAAATCCACAGCGTCGAGCGTGGTTGTGTTTGTAATGTCAGGTCGCGTAATCAAATAAGTGTCATTTTCAAAGTAATTTTTTTGGCATTAAGCAATGGTTCTCCAAAATGAAACAAGATGACTCTCAAAGAAAAAAGACTGCTCTTTCTATTGGTAATAGAAAGAACTTGATTGAAGAAAAAAGTTTTATGCTATTTGACTTTGAAAATGCACAAAATTTGCTTAATAAAATTTTAACCTTGTGTTCAATAGCACATATCTTGACAATAAAGTGAGCTTAATAGCTGATACTTTGGCAGCTTAAAAGCAGTAATGGGATTAAATAACTCAGCAAAGCATACGTTTCTACAAGGTCTTTTCTAAAAGTTATGAGCAACAAAAATCTGCCCCAAAATTGACGTGACGGATTATTTGGGCAACTTTGTGACATAACAGTAACAAAACTATAACTTTTTAAAACTTCGCAATACAACCATCATTTAAAGCATTAAAAGCTCTCATAGAGTGCAAATTTTCAGAGTGATAGCTACTGTGGTTGTACAACAGCTCCCCCTTGAAACTTGCCAGTTTGTTCGAATGTGCATCGGTTTTGCATGGGTGACCTTTATGCTGGAGGCTCCAGAACCACTGTTATAGTACTTATGAAGTTGAAATTTTACAAAGCATCGTTTCAGACATATGTTTATACCTACACCAAATTTCAGCAAGATTGAAGATGGTGACTAAAAAATTTGATTGTAAATTAGGCCACTTGGCATGGAACAACCCTAAAGAAACACGGTGGACAACATAACCTTCCAACGACCACAAATACACTGGATGAATCGATACTGTCGTTAAGTGAGGACACAGTGCGTGGTATAGAGAATTTGAATGCCACTGATTCTGTCTATACGTGAAAATACACGCGGTGTGAGGGATCAACGAAATGAATCTGATACAGCTGAGCCATCGACAAATAGAAATGCACCCAGTAGTGCATCATACACAAAATTTATATTCTTTCAAGCTGCTAATCGCAAATTTGATAAACAATTTTTCAATAATCCGCTAGGTACAGTGTGTTCCATATGTGATCGAATATCGAATTTAAAAAATCGTTAACAAATGGAAAAAAAGCAATGTATAAAATCAACTTTTCCTAGGAGCTAAGAAGTTTCACTTCTACCGCGCGAGTCTCACGCATTTTTTAAAAATATTTGATGAAGTATCATTATATTAAGTTTTCCTGTCGAATGTTAATTTGTTAATTTTTGTAAACATAAGTAACAAAAACGAGGAAGACGGATAAAATTGTTGAAAAAATTAAAAATACATTTTAGCAAATATTAATTTATACCCTGTATATCAGCACCCATCAACGTTTGAACTACTTTTCTATACAATTAACAATGTTATTCGTATCAATTACAAACTCCTTCTACACGAAACAACATTTTGCCTGAATTTCTAAAAAAAATCTGCGACTTTTATACATTCACTAACGCAACACCCAGTATACCGCACCATTCCGATAATAAATCCAAATGGTCAAAGGACTGAAATTACTGCGAAGAATACGCAGAAATGGCGCAACAAAATTGGGTTGGTTTTTGATTAAGAAACCGCGCCTTCGTTCTGGCGACTTTCTCGATCGTGTCATCTCTATCTACGCGACACCGCAACCGCACGTACAAGACAAAGACGCGAGAGACACGATGGCGCTGAAAGATGGATGATTGAAATGTCCAGTCATTTACACGCAGAAACAGTCGCGCTGATTAATGAAAACCGAACAGGGCCGGAATATAATCGCTAGGCTGTAATTTGTCCGCTATTTTTGCGATGAAAAAACAAATTGAACGCTTCATAGTCAGAAGAACAAAAAATCGTTCGCATAATACTCCAGTGCAGATGAGGTCACATTCGCAGCCATGGCGGCGGAATGCTGCGAATTGTTATATAAGGTAGGCAAAAGGAAAGATACAAATTTCGGTAGCACATGTAAGATATACGTACAATAACGTACCAATTAAATTATTTAGTTTTTCTATTTTGGATGCGAATTGTTATATAAGGCAGCGCAAAAGGAAAGATACAAATTTCGGTAGTACATGTAAGATATACGTACAATAACGTACCAATTAAATTATTTAGTTTTTCTATTTTGGATGCGAATTGTTATATAAGGCAGCGCAAAAGGAAAGATACAAATTTCGGTAGTACATGTAAGATATACGTCCAATAACGTACCAATTAAATTATTTAGTTTTTCTATTTTGGATGCGAATTGTTATATAAGGCAGCGCAAAAGGAAAGATACAAATTTCGGTAGCACATGTAAGATATACGTACAATAACGTACCAATTAAATTATTTTAGTTTTTCTATTTTGGATGCGAATTGTTATATAAGGCAGCGCAAAAGGAAAGATACAAATTTCGGTAGCACATGTAAGATATACGTACAATAACGTACCAATTAAATTATTTAGTTTTTCTATTTTGGATGCGAATTGTTATATAAGGCAGCGCAAAAGGAAAGATACAAATTTCGGTAGCACATGTAAGATATACGTACAATAACGTACCAATTAAATTATTTAGTTTTTCTATTTTGGATGCGAATTGTTATATAAGGCAGCGCAAAAGGAAAGATACAAATTTCGGTAGCACATGTAAGATATACGTACAATAACGTACCAATTAAATTATTTAGTTTTTCTATTTTGGATGCGAATTGTTATATAAGGCAGCGCAAAAGGAAAGATACAATTTTCGGTAGCACATGTAAGATATACGTACAATAACGTACTAATTAAATTATTTTAGTTTTTCTATTTTGGATGCGAATTGTTATATAAGGCAGCGCAAAAGGAAAGATAAAAATTTCGGTAGCACATGTAAGATATACGTACAATAACGTACCAATTAAATTATTTAGTTTTTCTATTTTGGATGCGAATTGTTATATAAGGCAGCGCAAAAGGAAAGATACAAATTTCGGTAGCACATGTAAGATATACGTACAATAACGTACCAATTAAATTATTTTAGTTTTTCTATATAATTGTATATGAAACACCCTGTATAGGCACTTTTATTTTGTAGATGATAATATATATCTTGGATGTTGTCAACTTGGTTTCTGCGGTACGGTGTGCGCCCTTAATAAAGGGGTGCGAATTGTACGTCAGTGTAATAGAATGACGGGGGAGGGTCGCCGTGACCCCCCACCGACAGGGGGCGCCAGTGTCGAAATTAGATTCCCAATAATTACAGGACTTATTGACTGTGTATATATATGTGTGTATATGTTCCGACTATATCAACATTAAATATATATATATACACAGTGGTTCTTCAAAAATTGATTTTTTTTTCATTATATAAGGGAAGTGGTGAAATTTTTTGAACGTCGATTTCGGAACGCTTATAAAATAAAATTCGAAAAAATAAGAAAGCGAAAAATAAAAAGTGAAGCTAAGCGAACTTGTGCCATTATTTGCGAACTTTTATTTTTAATTTGTATCACCCAGTGTATTGCATTAAACGCTTGTAAACGTTCGTTCGAGATTTCGATACAGTATATGGCAGATACAAGTGTTTTGCGTATGAAATGTGTACGGTAACACTGCATTTATGTGTTGAATGGACTTTCTAGTGGCGTTAAATGCGTTTTTAAGTGGCCTAAATTAACTGTCATCGCGGTTGACGCCGCCGAGAAACATGCAACTGTCAAAAATTCAAAGAAATTGTCGAAATATGGCGATTATCACTTCGGATTGGCAAGAAATACATAATTCAATCGAAATGGGCGCGCGACGTTTATTGTTATTATTATTGTTATTACGGGTCGGGTCAGGTCAACCCTGCCGAAGTAACAAAACGAATGTACACTACATCCAATGATATGGTTACTATTATTATTGCTATAACGTACGTAGTAGCGATGTGTAGTTCACCCGCGAACCGTTCACTCAAATGAACGGTTCAATCAAATGACGGGCGTAATGTGACGATGTTTTGCAATGACCTATAGGTCACTAGGACCTAGTTCGTGAACTATCAACTACATGGTACATTGATGTACTTGTACTAGGTCCTGAACCCGTCGCGTACTAAAACCGTTCATGAATCACAACGGCTCGTAAACGATGCAGTATAGTATACAGTACATATACAGTACCAATAACAATACTAACATTTAGTGTGTTGGTGAACCGAACGAAATTATATTTCCTCATATATATGTTTTGTATAAATTATAAACATTATAAACATCAATCACAACGGCTCGTAAATGATGCAGTATAGTATACATAACATATACAGTACCAATAGCAGTTTACCATCGCTACTCGCCAATACATTGATTCAAAAATGCAGTAAGTCGGGATATATATTCGATGCGATTGTATAGATTTGTGTGCTTTTGTATTTTAAGGGTGGTTTCTCTGATTGTCATATTTAATCCCAAGGGGAATGGTTAAATGTCGTGATAAAATCCTGTCACATTCATTCGTGTCGTCCTGCCATCTATTTCGGTTTACTTTATCTTTGCCCCATATTCATTCTATTTATGCATTTTATTATCTGCGGAAAAGTCATTTAGTAGTTGCTTTTAACAAATGAGAAAAAAATAACGATTTTTTTTTTTTAATCACCTGCAGCCATTTTTTTTAATGTAAAAGAAAGCGGTTTTTTATTGTTCGAACTGTTGAATTTTTACACAACTTATGCGACTTAAATTGGACTATTTTGAACAGCTGAGTGTCAAATTTACATTCCCGCACTATGCTTATAAATAAAACTTTCACGACTCGAAAATTACAAACCATTTTTGAATTTTAAAAAATAAATATTTATGCAGCATTTGCCTTGAAATATTTGATTACAGGTCGCTAGAAATCGTAAATTTATGATTCACCCGTTGAAATACAGATGGCGTTTAGGTACATATTAATGACATGACTTGACCTGACCCGACCTAACCTATAGTATTAGTAATCAAAAAAAGCAGTAAAACCGTTTTTTTTTAAATATATTTCTCATTTCTCTGAATAAATTATTGTAACTAAAATTTTCTCAACTACGAGATGGCGGAAAAATAAACAGCTGATATTAAAAAACTTAAAATTAACGTTCGGTTAGAATTCTAGTAAAAAAAAGACAAAAAAAAATGCAACAACAATTGGGAAATTTATACAAACATGATTTTTTTTTGCCAAAATGAAAGAGGCATTAACATTCTTTGTTCGAATTAAAGAGCGACTCACCTGGAGATCGGAACAGTGCAAGAGGATCAGCGCGGGTTGTTAAAAAATCGATAACACCAGGTGAAATTACAATAGCTATTGTAAATTAAAAATTAAATATCACCTGGTGTTATTAATTTTTTTTTTACGAACCGAACGATTTTAAAAACATTTTTTAAGTGTTAAATAAAAAAGCGCACGCTCGTGAATATTTTACACAGAATTGCTTCATTCAAATAAATTAAAAATGATATTTTAGATTGTTATTTTATAGATTTTGCAATAAATTCGATTGAACTTTTTGAACCTTGTAAGCGAATCAGCTGTTGTCCTATTTCAGGATAATGCGAGTACGAATTCTCCCCTCTAGGAGGTGCTGATGTAGTAGATATATACAGCGGAAACATGAAATTGTTCGAGGAAAGAGCATTTTGTTTATTACGGTTGCAATTTGTTAAATCAATTTTCTATAAGAAACGTGGTATATTTTTTGACAGAAAGGTTGTCGCGATGTAATATTTTTAACAAATACGAAGAAAGGTTTAGATTAGGTAATGACTGATTTTGGAGGTATTAGCTATCATAGTTACTTTTGTAAAAAATCTTAAAATTCTTCCAGTTTTTTTTTCTATTTTGAGATTCTGCTTGAAAACGAACACGCCACTGGAAAAAAAATACCAAGGCCTTAATATCTAAATTGGAATATTTGAGTGTCAAATTTATATCACTGCCAAAATATATGTCTGTCAAAAAATTTCATGGTTCAAAAATTACGAAACACTATTGAAGTTAAAAAATGAAAATTTTATACATTTTGACACATTTTGGACAAAATATTTCGATAGAATTCGTAAATTCATGATTGACTTGTAGAAACACAGATGGCGCTTCAGTCCAATTACATTATGTAATGTAGTTTACATTTTTTAATAGAAAAATTATAAAAAATAATCATCTCTGCATATAATAAAATCTATTCAATGTTAGCAATATATGGCAACGTCGCAAATAAGATATCTTATTAGCAATATATGGCAACGTCGCAAATAAGATATCTTTTATTTAGACTACCGTTCAATCCATTTTTAATACTATTTTATAAAAATATATATCGTGGCGCCATCTGATTACAAATACATCAATTTAATTAAACTACTTAAAATTAGATGGCGCCACAATGTAATATTATTATTCCCAATACACGTATACAAAACCATTTTATTCTTAAGAATGTGATATTTTTAATACCGAAGCAAGTGCATCCAAATTACGCTATACATAATACACCCTGTATATTTGTTAACACTAGTATATGAATCAATATTTCGTATATATAAGAATTCAATTTATTGATCGAATTGGAAAGAAATTCGCAATAATAAAAATAAATTCATTTTTTCGCGTCACCCGGTGTACTAGCTCAAATGCCTAACGTGGCCGAAGTAATGACGAATTTCGGCGTACAGGCCGCCCCCAAACAACATACGCACCGCGGCCCGTATGGCCGCTTATAAAGGAACGAACGTAACGCGCTCTATACACAGCGTGTAACGGAATTTTGTGTGCGCGCGCACGCGCACCGTGCGTTATGCAACAGGCGATCGATATACGGATAGGCTATTATTCGCAAATATGTTTGCGAAATCGTATTAGAGATATTACATGACGCTGGATAGCGAAATTCTCTTATATATATATGTCCGAATTGGCAGATAATAGCGAATATTTTTATTTTTATTTTTATTTATATGAATTTGACGTTAGAATTGGAAGTGTGATATTTATTTTGTCTATAATAGACGTTATTGCAATAGAAAAAAATTTAATAAAAAAATTTACGTTGTGAATTTTGATTATTCTTGCAATTTTATTAAGAATATTTATTTTAAATATAACTTACTTTGTAATATATGTATTTTGTTTGTATGGAAATAAAGACTATTATTAATATTATTATTTTGTAAAGTAAATTCAAAATAATTAGTATTTTTTGAAATATTTATCTCGCATCAAAGATGCAAAATTCTGAGTTAAAATTTTGTTAGAAAATATCATAAATTCATTTTTTCGAAATTGTAGAAATTAGAAGAGCGATTTGACAACAAAATTTCGCTTCAACCAACAAAATATTGACAACTTTATAAATATGTCAAAAACGAGCTTCAAATAATGCAATTAGAATTTGCATTTTTCATAAAAAGGGATCTTTTAAAAACACTTACCCAATAAAAAGATTCCGCGATATTTCAGAAATAATTGATTGGCTTACCTGTAAAAAAAAAAGAGAAAATAATATAGTATAAAATAATTATTCTGTTCAATGTGATTATTTTAAAAAACTACGAATTATTTAATTGTAATTTAATTCATAAAAATATTTTAATTTTAAAAAGTATTTGGATACATTTTCCTCATCTCTTATCGATAGATCAATTTATCATACCTATTTATACTAAAACAAATTACTTGTCTTTCTGACAGTATTAGCAATGAAAGTAATTCTTTTTTAAAAAATTTGCAAATTGAGTTTTTTTTTGTCAATTTTTTTTTTACTTGCAGACTTCCAAAAAACGAACACGCCACTGGAAAAATTTGCCAAGGCCTACATATTTAAGGTGGAATATTTTGAACAGCTGATTGTCAAATTAACATCCCTGCACTATGTCTGTCAAAAAATTTCTCGACTCAAAAATTACCAAACACTTTTGAGGTTAAAAAAATTGAAATTTCATACATTTAGACACATTTTGGCTAAAATATTTGATTACAGGTCGCTAGAAATCACAAATTCACGATTGACTTGTAGAAATACAGATGGCGCTCTGGCGCAATTATGTTTGCCCTCGATCAAATGCTGAGTTGCAATTTATCAGCAACGTTTTAAAGTTTAAAAATGAAATTTTTTTTACATTTTGTATAAAATATTTAACCAAGAATCGTTAAGTTAGAAATCGTAAATTCATGATAGACTAATTGAAATATAGATGACGCTCAAGTGTTATTATTTAAAAAAAAATCAAGAAACTCTACAAACGAAAATTTAATTTAAAAAAAACACAAAACCATTTCGACTTTCCCGCTTGCGCTTTTCACCTTACTAGGTCAATATTATTTACATGTCCCACCCTGTAAAACAAGCCGGTGCTTGTTCTTCTAATGATTGAATCAACAGAGTATGCACTAATAGACGTGTACAGGGTCGTACAAAACACCAACACTCTTTTCAAAATGAATTATCTTACGCACACACGAAATATATTATTATTTCATAATTGCTACTTATATTTAAAAAAGATAAGTGTCAATAAAAATACCCCCTCATTCTATACGTCAATCAAGAAATGGATAAATTTAAAAAATATATATATCAATAATAAACAAAATTATAATAAACGAAAACCTACTTTTATATTGTCGAGTTTGTTATTGAACCATCATAATCTAACATGACCTGTTCTGACATGCGCCGCCTACAAGAAAAATGATTAATATTAACAAATTAGTTTTTTAATTGACCTCACATGTCCTGACCTGACCTGACATATGCGTGCAAAAAAAAAACGTTTAATTACATATATTATATTGTACAGTTTTCAATTCTAATAACCTGACCTGCCCTGACCCAACATACCCGCACAAAAATCAATCGAACAGGATATACAGAATTCTACTTTTATAGTATAGTATTTTAATTGATTAGACCTGACCTGACCTGACCTGACTTGACACTTGCATAGACAACAATCTTATCAGGATATGTAAAATGTCATTACTTTTTTTTTATTGATCCGACTTCACCTGACCTGACCTGATGTACACACAAACAATATTTAATAAAAAAAAAACACAATGAAATGAAAAATTAATTGAAAATTCGTCGACAAAATATAGAAATTATAGAATTATAAAATTATAGAAAATTGAACAAAAAAACAAATGAAAAAATATTTTTTCAATAAAAATAACATACGGTATATAGCTTAAGTGTATTTGTCGAATTAATGGGGAATGCAGGCGCCGTCGTGGAGCGTCGTCATCTGAGGCGCCGTGGCGCCTATAGAGCGTCGCGGCGCCCCTATCTCGTGTATGCGTGTTGCATATATACACACACAATTCTAACTATATAAATATATATACATACATAGTACAAATTTTTTAATACGAACTTATTAGCGCCAAATGTACTAATTAATAAATACGAAAACAGGAAAAAAAATTCTTTTTATAAATGTAAAAGAACGCAAATAACTTTTTTTTTTAAATAGATAAATGGTGAAGTAAGAGGGAGTTTGATAATATTTTGTGGATCACCGCATAGAAAAAATAAATAAAGCAATTCATACAAATTGCAATTAAAATTAATTTAATTCATTAGTGATAAAACGGAATTAAAGAAATATGTTTAGTATTCTGGAACACGCTATACATGAATTAGGCTATATGTGTATATATATATATATATATATATATATATATATATATATATATATATAGATAGATATAGTATGGTTATGTTCAAAGTGTGGAGTAAGTATAGGAAAATCGGATAAAGAAAAGATAAAAATTAAGGAATTACTGGAATATGAAAAGATGGGGTGAAAAAAAATAATGATTAATTCTAAGACTAAAACAAAACTGGGAATAAAAAATAATTATAAAAAATGAAATAAAAATGAAATACAAAAAAAATTATAGAAAAAATACAAAGAGTATAATAGAAAAAAAAAACCAAAAAAAAATAGATGCAAAACTGTACAACAACAAAATATATATGAAAATAAATAAATACCAAAAAAAAATACAAGAAATAATAGAAAATAGAAAATAGAATTAATAGAAAAAATAGAAAAAATAAATAGAAAATAGAAAAATTAATAGAAAAAAAATTAAATACGAAAAAAACAATATAAAAAAATACAAAAAATAAATGCAGAAATATTTGATACAAAATTAAATTTAAAAAAACACGAAATACAAAAAATATATATAAAAGTAAATACCAAAAAATACAAAAATTAGATACAAATTTTAAATACAAAAAACTCAAAATAAATGTTTACAGATAGAGCGTAGTAGCAAAAATCATTTAAAAAATAAAAACCTTTTTTAAAAAACATCGGCTGTAATAAGGACACGAATATGTTCGTATTATTCCTTTTTAGTCCCTGGGGGGGGGCTGCAGGAAAATATACACGTGATTACGTGGAACGGGGGGGCGGTTTAAACTGACATTACACCGAAAGCGGGGGGGGGGGGGCGCTGCTGCCTATTACGCGTCTGACATTTCACGTGTCAGCGCGGCTCTTTATGGACCGGAAACGCGACATTTTGTGTACCATTTCCGCCGAGTTTAAAAGGTTATGTTAATTGGACGTTATAGCCGAGCACCCAGCGCCCCCTAGCCGCATTACACTGAAATGCATACATTGTATACGAAATGTTTATTGTATATATATACAGTGTTGGCAATATTCCGCGTTATAAAATATTATTTTCAAATAAAAAAATGTACAGCACATTTAATATGTCGTGAACCTTGTTTATATGAGAAGTATATGCAAAGTGGGGGGTCTTGAGATATTGTATGTACTCTAAGTAGTAGAAACAAAAACGAATCACGTCGTGAATAGAAAGATATTTGCAAAAAAAATAAAAGATTTGTAGCAATAATTCTGAGAAAACTAGCGTTTTGTCGCGTAATAAATATTATTCCGCATCATATGACAGAATAAACTAGATCGTGACACTTGAGCAGTTGTCACGTTGACAAATGCTTCGTTAGGTGACGTTTGTGGAAATATATATAGAGATGGGTGGTTGAAAATTGGCCATTTGTGTTATACTATTTTATGGGTGTTATATAAAGTTGTTGTCTTAAAAAATCGTTGTTTTCTTATTTTTGACATTTAATTTTATGGCAATGTAAGTGCGGGCAATGCTGATTGTGATTTTGAAAATGTTCGAGTCTCCAATTAACTGTTGAATAAATGAATGTAAATCAAATTAAACGGGGAATTTTAATTGACTTTTTAACAGTCAATTTGCTGAAGAATGTATGTGGCAATTTTACAGGATTGCCAAATGTTTAAATTAACTTGAAAAAGTATGTTGAGTGCGCAAATTACTATGTAGATTTTTTAAGCTAAAGTGTGTCACGTCATTCTTATTGCTTTCTTAAATAAAAAAATAAAAAATTTAAATCAATTCCTTGCAGGTGCTTGAAAACTTTAACAAAATTAAATCTGCAAAATATTTTTTTATTAAAGTACAAATTTTTAATAATGCAGAAAAAAAATGTATGTGTTTTTTGAAGAATTTGCAAAAAAATATCTACAGGATTGACCAACAATGACCATAATTCCATAATTACGCTATTTTTATAAATAAACTTCAAAACCGCAGATAGATAATAAAATTCTACCAAATATACAGTAATAATATATAGGGTGTCCCATTTGAAATATGGGAAATATTCGCAATTACATCTTGAAATTGTTATAGCTCTATTCGTAACACCCTGTAGGCAATTATTAAACTTTAACATCAACAATATTAAGATCCACATCTTATTAACGAAATAGAGAAGTTTTAATTTATTATATAATTTAATTTGGCACTTGTAGCAATTTCCGTAAAATACTGCAGACGTCGATTTTTTTTAAATAGAAAACGAGAAATTTAAATAAAAATAATAATAATACACATATGTAAATCTACTTATATGTAGTACAATATCAGTTCGAAAAAAAAAATTTACATTAAAAATTTAAAATTTTGATATGTATATTTCGAAACTAAAACACCCTGTATTGCTAAAAATATTTCCACAATATCCAGCCTTACGTTCTGTACATAAATCCAAATTTTCAAATTTGTATCTTTATTAGTTTATACAGGATAATCTACAACAGCATATATCAACCTGTATAATAAACCTAAAGCCGTATCTGCACACGAATATTGTATTATAAAATATTTTTAGCCTCTTCATATTGACGTAAAGCACTCGCATTGATTTGCATGTAATATTTATCTAGATTTTGCCCCTATGTAAATAATATTCATTTCACAGTTCGTTCAGAACTTACATTCACAATGTAAGTGCATACATTTCAATGTAAAATAGTGTATTATAAGATCGTGTATATTTAGCGTAAGGTACTGTACGTAAGTTGCGAACTGTAAAATAAACCGCTGAAGAAATTTTATCGGATCAATTTGTCTAGAAGCACAAAACCAACAATGACAAACGAATATCGCACTTCAAAAATAAATTGACAAGTACAGATGCCTGTAAATATGTCGACATTCTGACATAATATACAGTGTTGTCGAAAAATGAAAAAAAATATATTTCGAGTGTTTAATCGTTCGCTTCGTACTATATGCGAAATACCCTGTATAGAATGTGTTCATTTCGTACTAGTGATCAAATTCGCTAATTTAAAAAATATATAATTTTTGTTTGCAAAATAATGCAAATTTTTCATTTATTTCAAAGCGCTACGTCATACAAAATATTTTAACCTATACAGGGTGTTTTCCACTTTTTAAGTGCGCATTTTATTTATGCATTAAAATAAGCAAATAATATTAATACCTTTAAAAATTAAAGAAAAATTCTTGTAAAGATATTTATTTATTTAACAAAAGCGTGTAGAAAATATTTTATCGCACTAACAATTTTTTTTTTTTAAATACCTATAGAAGAAATACCACAATTTTGAACTAAAAAATATCCCGTCACACACCATTAAATCTCATCACCTTACAGCACACCCCGTATAAACGCACACAAACTAATATAATTAATTTAGGTCAACATTTTTTCTATTTCCACTATTCCTTCGGAAATCTCGGTCCGTATCTAGCAGCACTGCCGCTTTATTATTCTTGTAGCCGCCACCGCGCTGCACCTTCTTTCTCTACCGCTTCGATTCCGGTTCGCGCCCATTTCGCAGCATGTTTTCCGCATTAGCCAAATGGAAGGACGCCTCGGGACGTCCCGATCACTGCACTATATACCACTTTCTATACGTACACGTACGGCCGAAACTATACACTCGAAATTTTCCCGTAGATAAATAAGTTATCCGCCGATTGTAACTTATTTCCACCAAGTTTTCATTCGATAAATTATTCTAGCGCATTTTCAAAACTATCTAAACTATTTTTTCTTATTATTTCAGATTAGTTAAAGAGTCCGCAATCCTAAAGATTGGTTGGAAACAGCACGCCATGCCGATCTATCCTGAGCTAATCCCTTCATCTCCCTATAGCTATTCATCTCAACGTCTTCAACTATCTGACTCACATACTCCAATCTAGGCCTACCTACCCCTCTCTTTCCCTCCACTCTACCTTCTATGATCAATTGCATAATCCCCCCATGCCTAAGAATATGCCCTACTAATCTGTCTCTCCTACGCTGTAACACTCTCCAAATACTTCTCTTCTCCCCTACTAACTCTAGTACAGCTTCATTTGTTACTTTATCTTCCCAACCAATCCTCATCATCCTCCTATAACACCACATTTCAAGTGCTTCTAATCTACGCTTCTCTTCCTTTCCTATAGTCCACGCCTCACACCCGTACAGTGCTACACTCCAAACATATACCTTCAGTAATCTTTTTCTAATACCCAAGTCAATATTTGATCTTAAAATCTGTTCTTTTTCTACGAATGCCTTCCTACCCTGTGCTATCCTACACTTTATATCTACCTTGCTTCGATTATCTTTTGTGATTCTACTGCCTAAATAACAAAAATCTGACACTTCTTCGATTCTATTATCTCCTATTGTGATCCTCATTTTTCTACTGCATTCCTTTTTGTCACACCTCATCACTTTAGTTTTACCTATATTTATTTTCATGTTAAAATCCCTAGTCAATACTGCCTGCATACCATTCAATACCCTTTCTAAATTCTTTTCGCTTTCTTCCAATATAGCTATATCGTCGGCGAATCTCAGCATATATATTTTCTCTCCCTGTACATTCACACCTACACTATACTCTTCTTTTACTTTGTTTATTGCATCTTCTATATATAGATTAAATAATAACGGTGAGAGTGTACATCCCTGCCGAACTCCCTTCCCTATTTTTGCTACCTCTTCTTCCCCCTCAATTCTAACTAAGGCAGTTTGGTGTTTATATAAATTAAAAATTATTCTCCTATCCTTATAATCTATACCCGTTTCTTTTAAAATTCTAAACATTATGTCCCAATCTACATTGTCAAATGCCTTTTCTAAGTCTACAAAAGCTATGCAAGTTACCTTTCCTACCCTCTTTCTTTTTTCTACTACCGTTCTTAGTGCTAGAATCGCCTCTCTTATATTTAACAAAAAAAAAAAAATGAGATAAGACAGACAGGTTGCATATATATCCATCCGAACGGCTAAAAAAAACAAATCTTGATATCCAGATCGTTTTCAGCGCACATAAATTCATCAAAACACTCATCAAATCGCTTCAATATTAATCGACGACAGAAGAAATTGGACGTCGCGTGTCCATCCCCCACCCCCCCCGGGTGTTCTAGTAGCGCCGCGACGCGCATACAACGAGCACATTCTATAATCGCTCAAAGGCAAGGGCGAAAAATGATAATGGATCATCATGCTCAATCATCAATCTTATGATTATATTGACAACAGTCAACATAACCGCTATCGCCCTGTATGTATATTAGGTGCGATGTTATAATGCCGCGAAAGACTTCGCGATTTCAATAAAAGACACAGATCATAGTATTTCTAGTGAAATTTGAAAATAGAAATCGTCTATTTTAAACCGGCGATTTTTCCTGCCGATTTATAACTGACCGCGCACTTTATATTTCACCATATGAGCAACAGATGGCGCGCGTGTAAATAAATTAAGTTTTTACCAAACGTCATTACCATTTAATATTCGAAATATATTTTTTATTTCGTCATTTATTAGTGCCGCCACCTATTGCATATGTTAAAAAGTTACATTTCGTATTAAAAAACAAAAAGAAATCGCATGTAAATCAAAATTGTTTGTATATTTGGAAGATAATTTTTGAATTGTTTAAAAACATTAATAAGTTAAATTTTAAAACACTCACCACATTATAATGTTGAATGTATTGTTCATGTTCTAGTGTGCGATTCGAAGCTGATGCACTCCAAACACATCGGAAATCGTATAATATTCCCAGCAGCGTTTCCGTTAAATGGCGAGGCTAGAAAGGCTGAGGGGATGGCGTATTTACTGAAACTGGAGGGTTAAAAAATGCTGTTGAATGGATTATTGCAGAAATAGCGAAAAAATACATTTATTTTTAAACAACACGCTGCTTATCTCTGTTTATAAAGGGTGTCTCAAATTTTACTAGATTTTTTACAACACTTTGTCATTGATTAACTAATATATTACTTAATCAATGACTTTGTTTAATATTGTCGATATTTTATGTTGAAAATAATATTAATAATTATCACAACGGTGTTAAATAATAGTATAGAATATCACCCAAATACCGTAACTTAAAGCATTAAGTAGCTAGATGCGCATTTCGAAGGCTATGCCCATATCTTCATTAGCACAACATAAAAACAATAAATATTCTATACTATTGAATTTCATACATTTAATTATTTTATCGATAAATAGAATATGTTTCTTGTTGTGTTATTAAAGATGGCGGATTAATTTTGGAAATACGCATATAGTTACGATTTTTTTAACGATATTCCGTGTAATACAAAAATTTTGTATATATATGTATAATATAATATTTGTATAATATCTTTATATTTATATAGATATTAATTTGAAGGCACTAAAAAAATCATTAAAACCATATTTTTACCATAATTTCTTCGAGTTAGTGAAATATTTATTATTCTATTCGCAGTATTATTTATGGCCTAGCAGCGCCATCTGTGGCTATAACAAAGAAACATACGTAAAGCCTGGACAAAATAAATAATTTAACCTTTTCTTGGTTTAGGACCGAGTACATATTAATACAGAAATTTAAATAATTTAACTTGGCATAACGCAAGAAGACAGCTAAAGTTCGATGTAAAAATATTTCAATCACCCGAACAAAAACAGCGCAATCCAAGACCATAACTGTGAGCCCTAAACAATTCGCAGATCTCCGACATGTCTTTCAACATCTACGAGGACAACAGAGCAGGACTAATGCCTGTAAGTATCTACAAGTCCCCAGGAACAGGGCAATAAATCGCAGACTCAAATTAACCGTATATATTACACGTAAACAGCAAATTCAGGCTTTGATAGCGCCCCCGAGCTTGGACAAGTCCACCGACAAGAAACACGCGGATCAGCACCCCTATTTCAAGCGACCAGGCCGCGGACACAATCACGATCTGTGCGACTGTTGCGGCGAAGGTGGTGATCTCATCTGTTGCGATAAATGTCCGTCGAGCTTCCATTTACAATGCCAGTAAGTGACGATCGTTTATTCGAACTGTACGGTGATTTTGAGGGGGATTGTGTACGTTGTGTTCAGTGATCCACCGCTGGAGGAGTCCCATATACCGCTGGGTGAATGGCTGTGCCATAAATGCAAGTATATAAGTGGCAAACAGGTGAGTGATTCGGCGAAATCGAGGAATTGTATGGATGTGCTCATCGAAGCGGCTAGATTGGTAAATCCGAAGCTGTTCGAGCTCCCGTATGAATTAACGCAGCCCTGCGATTTCCCAGGAACCGATAAAGGTATTTTATTGTAAATGAGACATCGATAATTGATTATCAGTTGGAAAAGTAATTTATATATGTTTTTTATCCTATTTTGGTGCTTAATATTAGTGTAGACTAGGCTACTTACGTGGGTCCTAAAATAGTGAGGCTCCTCTTTCAGGCACATTTTTTTAAATAATAGTCTTGCATTGTAATATTTTATGAATCAACGTTTCTATTTCATTCGATTCCGCATTTCAGAACCGAAAAGTTTTGTATTGTACATGTACTTTGTGTTGCCTATATCATTTATTTTATTTAGCTGTTTTCAGCTTTTTACTTTTAGTCGTAATTTAACATTTCCATTACTTTCGTTTTTCAATACACATTAGTACACAATTGTTTAGGTATATTTCAAAACAAAATTTAATACTTTAAAAACAAATTCAATTCTTTACTAATGAAAACCGTATTATAAAATTGTTTATAGGTTATGTATATTGTGTACACCGACATAAGAACTTTAAAACGCGATTTATGTTGTATTTCACCGATTCGGATGCAACAAAATATAAAATAACGTAATATTAATTCGGTTTTTACGATTTTTTAACACATTTCGCGGATTTTCAAAGTTCTTACCACGAAATTTTACGTGGAAATACAGTGCCGATAGACTAGCTTTAAATTTGTGTTAAATATAATACGGCTGATGCGTGACACATTGTATTGAACGTTTATTTCCATAGATGGCAACACAAGCTAATTTACATTATACAGGATGAAATAATAATAAGTGGGAAAAATATAATTGATTTGAGTATTTTTGTATATATACAAAGTACTTTCTAAAAAATGTATTAACTCTTTTATATTACTTATAAAATATTTATCAGATAATTCGGAATTTTCTATATTTCTGCATAATTTTATATTTATTTTATTTTTTTCACGATACTTTAATGGAATAATGTAGGTTCTGTGTTATTTCTATTTTATAATCTCGTTTACATTCGATAATATAAATAGCACTCTTGAAATAACCATTATCTTCCACAGTCCTTCTACCCTATATTCGTTCTCATCACCATCAACGACGCCCTTACTCCCTTTCAATAGTCCCCTCTTTCCGTTCTACAACAACCACCTCCTCCTCCCCCTCCTCAAATTACCCCTCCCATCATTCGACATCGTTCCAATCGACAACTTCGGCAATCTCCGTTAATTCGTCGGCCCTTCAGCCGTTGGCAGGGCGATGTTACGAATGCCGCCGATCCTGTCTGAGTTCGCCGTTATTAAAGTGCGATTATTGCTCGTTACACTGGCATTTGGATTGCTTGAGGCCGCCGTTGGCGGCGCCACCGGCGGTCAGATGGATGTGCCCGAACCACGTGGAGCATGCGCTGGTGATGAATATTTTTGAAATTGCGTCGTTTTTTTGTTTTTTTTTATAATTCGTTCATTTTCAGGATGCGAAGTTGTTGACATCAGCCTCCGCTACTGAACGTACACGAATTTGGAATGCGTTCAAAGCGCCAGTCGATCAGCAGGCGATAAAATTGGCGTTTTTTCGGAAAATTCATCGCAGAAATCCACCATTTCGTTTCCGAGTTCGGTATAATCGAAGAAAAAAAGCTTGCGTTATCCCGCAGATGGTTAAAAATCATTACAGGTACGTAATTAATAGTTAAATCAATTCGATTTTGTTTGGAATTGTTGTATTAGGCAACCAGTCGCTCTGTTGCCATCTTTACGTGACGCTATTAGAGAAGAAACTGTCAGGTCACGACTAGGCAACATAGAAAACTATTTCCAAGACTATTGCGACATTTCAAACGACATAAATGACCTTAAGGATGTAATAGATCCTGTAAAATCACCCAATAATGCTACTACTAGTGAAAATAAAGCGGAACTAAAAGAATTGAGTGAAAAAAACAAAAACATCGATAAAGATATCTGTAATATCAACAAAGATATCGATGATATTAGTAACGATATTATTAAAATATCGCAAGATATACAAAAAAATAGCGAAGAAACTGACACCATAAACGAAAATAATATCAAATCAGATAGTTTAAATCATTTAAACAACGATGAAACTTCAGAATCCGACGTTACAAAAATAAACACAGACTTACTCCGTAATATACAATCGTGCAACACTGTGTGGAAGTTAGATAGAGATTCTGAAGCATTTCTAACGGAAGTCCTGTTGGAGAATGAAAGAAGACAGAAGAAATTACAGGATGAACAAAGAGGAGAAGAGGCGGGAGAAGTTCGAAATTACTGCGACGTAAAACAAGAAGAAAAAAAGGAGATAAATGAGATGGATTACCAAAATGGAGAAAACGGATTGATTTATATGAATAATGTAGATGCAGTGGAAGGTGAGTATAAAAATGTCGTGGTAAAAGTATAACAATAAAATATAAAATAATATTGGATTCTTCGATGGAATCAGCCTGTATAATTAGATCAAGAAAATGTGGCAATATACAGCGTGAAAAAAATACATTATACCTAAATTTCATTTGATCGATGATTTAAGAAATTTAAAAATCCAAGTTTGCTTTGTAAATACTTTGTTCTTTTGTTCGTCGCTTTTGTTTATTTGTTCTATTTTTATGTCGTTTGTCAAATTATTACTTACATAAATTAATATAACGAAGAAAAACACGTAGCATTTCATTCTAAAATAAGACTTTTTGAGGCAGTTTGCAAAATTAAAGGTATTTTTATTCGTAATAAATTTACATCGCGCCAAATTTAAGAGCACGGCGCAGAAGAAAAATATATTTTCGAATATTCAACAACCACCTAATACAATACAATTGAAACTGGTTCGGTAACGCAATTTATAAATAAATCTACAGCGAATTATCTGCAACTCCGCCAACTGGACATTCACCTACTGCGAGTCCTCGCTCTACAACGCATCCAGCAACTTATCACCACGCCCACACCGAACGCCAGCCCGATGCATTTGCCGCCCAGTCAATTGTTAACCGCCGACGATATCGAACGCATCGCGAAAGCTTTCGATGGCGGCGTGTACAATGACGTCAGCAAAGTACCGCTGCCGCACCACTACGCGGCGGCGCACAAGCAACAGGCGACGACAGCGCTGTGCCAGACGGAGAACGGTGGACGGCAACAGTGCGGTGCAAATGGTCGGAACGGTATTGTGCGCGGTAAAGGGGGTAGTTGCGTGAGAGCGCGCGCCATGTTATGCCCCGTGATTAGTAAGTACTTCTATAATGTGCGCACGCAAGATGTGGACGCGATCGATGTGCGCCATGACGCTAGCTTTATGGGGTGAGTTTTTTTTTTGACAGCGTATAATATAAGCACACGTTAAACTGGCAGTGCGTGTTTTATTTATCGAGGCAAATAATAGATGGCGTATACTTTTGAATCGATCTAATTAGAATGACCTCTCTTCGATGTTAGCGCTATCTATTGGCAATCTTATGATCTTATGTCGTCGATATTTTAAATTCTTCTATAGTTACAGGCCAACGGTTTCCGCCCGCTTTCCCGAAGCAACGGCCATGCGCTATCGCTGCATAACTATTGGCCGAGGGGTGGCCAACGATTTACAATTGGACCGATACGGCCATTGCAACTACATAAGTGCCAAACACGCTGTAATTTTTTATGACGAGGTACATACTACATTCTATTGCAATAACTTCGTTATCTTCTTCATTTCCACTTTTTATATTCACTTATACAGCACACGAAACACTACGAACTGCTCAACTACTCGCTTTATGGTACATCCGTCAACAATGTACGGTACTGCAACGACAATACTGTAGCTGGCAATTCGAATATAAACTGTTTTAATCACCAACAATCGGCGGACGAGACTACTAACGCCAGCTCGACCGATGGTAATGCCACAAACAATGGCGCTAGCGTCAATTGTGCGATGTCAAGCAGTAGTTTGATGGAGAAACAGATCGTGAGGGACATTATAGATAAGCGACGCAAGATGGTTTTAAACGGTGGGCTGGCGCAAGGGGGTGGTCGAAGGATTATCGTGAGTCGTCGTATTAAACGCGCTATTATAAATGACGTAAGCGTGTATACGTATAGCACAATATGGCGGTTTAAGCGCGCGATTTATTTTTTATCGAGTTTTCAAACATTTTTCGATTGACTAAATCAAACGAACGATTGATTTGTTGCCGGACAACGCGTCCGCAACTGATTTGTATCTTAGTTCGTGTTTTTAATTAGTTTTGTTCTTAAAATAAGCCTAAAAATGCATTTTGCTGTATAGTGCTATTGTTAATGGCGTCAATTGACATTTAAATACACATCTTGAATATACATTTGTCAATCGGCGAGGAAACTTATCTGAATTAATTTTGAATATGTTGTTTCTACTTACATAATAAACTGCACCGGATAATTCACAACTTCACCAAAAATAATCGAATTTGAAGACACCGTTTGTTTTTATGCTATTACACCTACTGCGCATAATGAACTAACACCAAAATGACCTATTTTGACTGAAACGGAAAACTTTACAGTTATATTTGAATTTGTATAGAAATTGTATTTTTAAATCGAAATAGAATAGCGTAGAATATAATTTTCGACTGTAGAAAATGGTTATTTAAATAACTGCCCAAGATTACATGTACACATATGTTAATATTTATAGACAAAAGTATAATTGCAAGGATTACGTTTTCTTTCAAACACGAATACATTTAGGCGAAAACAATTCGTAGAAATACAGTTTGATTCCAATTGTAGCGTTTTTAAGGAATCAAATTATATTAACATCAATTTTTTTCACTACTGTTTATAAAAACAGTAATGTTATTGCCACTGACAGGTCAATGACTGCAAGATGGCCGCGATAGACATGGCCGACCGCATGGAGTGCTCATGCGCCGGCAATCCGTCTATCAATAACAACATTGCCGACGTCACAGCTACTGGACCAACAACAACGACAGCATATAATAGAGCAGCCGTTGACAGTAAGGATCGTGATAGTGGTGGCGGAGGGGGCGCCGATACGGCGGTGGGGGCGGGGGCGTGTGTGGGGGCCGGATGGGAGGGGAGTGCGATTTTAACGCACGGCGCCCTGGTCCGGTTTGGGTGTATCGCGTTCGTGTTCTCAATCGTAGATTGCGCCACTGTATAAATGAACGAGTGATCCGCAAGAAGATATTTTACTACGATTGAATTGAACTGGATCTTTTAAAAGTTTATATTTAATAAGAATAGTTAATTTTATTATATCGATGATCGATTGAACTGCAATTATGCTGGCAATTCAATATATTTACGAAGTGTATTTGTTTAGGTCAATATTTTAAGTTAATCGTAGGTTATGCAAAAGGAGTTTGTTTTAATTTCGTAAATACAAAATAAACGCATGATTTTTTGTTTTATTAACTCAAGGCCCTAGACTAAAATTTTTATGATAAAATCTTTTAATGACCGTTAAATATGTAACGACATTTTACGTTCCGCAATTTATTAATTATATGATTTTTTATACGATATTAATTATATAGGATTAAAATCCACTTCTAATTTACACGTTTCCAAGGTTCGTTTTTTTTTTTTTTTTTTTCAAAGTACTTTTATCTTTTATTCAACATTAGAAATATACTTCGTGTATAAAATAAGTTAACAGCGTGATATCTGGACCAGTCTATACAATTCTTAGTACATTACGACTATTTCGATACGCAAATGGAAAAGATAATTATTATATGATGATTTGGTAGTCATAGTTAGTACTACATTTTCCCAGTTCAATATTAGAAATTTCTTTTCACAATTGATCAAAAATTATGGTAAGTAATAATGTTATGTTACAAAGCCAAGAGTGGCGTTTAAATGCGTAAATTGCCATTTTTGGTGACCCGACTTTTTACATTTATCCAAAATTAGACCTGCCGAATCTAAGACACCTTCAGAACTCAAACACTTACCTAAAAACACCGAAAATATACTAAATGTAATATATCGTCGGCGATATGACAACATCGCCTATCTTACAAGAAATACATCTCCCTACTCATTAAAAGTTCAAAGCAGATAGGAGGTATTGTCACATCGCTGACGATATATCGTAATATTTTTTCAAAAAGCTTTACAATGGGTTATAAAATGGCCCATCTGTCAATTTCGTAGTACCGCCAGGGTTTGGCCACGCATATCGCCACACATAGACGAGTTTAAAATAATGTTAATATTACGAGAAAAGTGTTTTGATTCGTTTTATAGAAGCGCTAGAGGATAAATGGTGCAACAATTTCGTTATTACACACATGTTCACGAATTCAAAATACTGTTTAAAATAAACTTATTGGCAACAGTTTGTAAAAATACCATATAAATCATACCGGAAAAAGTTGACAATTGACTTACCCAGGGCCGGATTGTATAGGGATCCATTGCCCTTGAAGTAGAGCCAATATTGTTCACGATTTTTATTATGACACTCCGTCAGTTGGACCTGCGACGATTCGCCATGAAACGCTTCTGCGCACGTCGATTCTCTGCGCAGCTCGCCCGCGGCGCTCAGAGAAAAAAACTGCGACATCGCCAGATACGGATGACATTGATAAAGTCCCAACGGACCGACCTGCAAAAATAATTTTTATTTATTCGTTCGGGTGTTTTTTTTGTTGCAATATTACGACATACTTTATCATCCGCCAATTGTAAGTCATCAAGGCACATAGCGTAATCGTTTCGGACCTGTCCGTACGCTTTAACGTTCTCATCGGGGACGAATTTTTCGGGATATACGTTTTCCAAATACCAACGGAATGAATTGCAACGTAATTTTTGACGTAATTGCTGCCTAAATTAAAGAGAAAAAGAATGAAAAGGCGATTGCTTTGACGTGTAAACGTCATTTGTACCGATGTGTCAAATCCCCAATAGCCGGACTGTGCTCTAAAGATGGCTGATAGCGGAAAAATAGCCGTTTGTAACCGTCCATCCAGACTTGAGCTAATCTAGCTGTGTTTATTCCGTGCGTATCTTTGTTATCTGGAAACGTATACGGGTGAAAATCGCGGAAAATATGTCCGACTCTGGAACACGGAACCTGGAAAATAATTTATAGGTATGTGTTGTATAAAAATTTGAGAAAAAGAACTGGATTTATTGCAGATATATTGAGAAAACAAAAATACGTACGGTTTCTAATCGACCACCACATTGCCAAATGCGGAATGACATTTCTAAATTCTCGCCACCCCAACCGTCCATTTGTTCATCATAGCTGCCAACCTAAGAAAAATGTTAAAAATTATGCAAAAACTTCATTTTAAATGCCATAAGACTAGCTAAATTGATTTAACAAATATCTCTTTAATTCTTTACTCAAATTTGTTCAAATTTTGTGTGATAACACCTATTACGATTAAATTTGCCAGAACACTCGTTGTTTCTACATAAAACTTTTAATAATTTCATAAATCGTGCCCAAAATCGTACCTACAATTTTAGTTATGTCAAAACAATTTTTTAGAAACAATTTTAGAACAAATTAAAGCGATTGTGTGCAGAATCCGCGAGTATACTAACAATTTCACTTCAACTAGTTATGTCGCACCAATTTAATAAAAACAATAATGAAATTAATTAATTTTACAAAACTTTTAATGACATTTATAGATGCTTAAAATTAAAGACTTTTTTATAATAAGATTTCAATGGAAATTTTGTAAAAAAAAAAATAGTATACCTCCCAAAAGTACTTTCTATCTATAGCGAAAAGACCTCCAGCCATTGTGGGCGACTTTACCGGATTTAACGAGTCTTTATCCGCTTCGTTCTGAATATTAATCCACGTAAAATGGCCTGACCATGTGAATCCACCTACCTGATACGAAAACCCTGTATAAACGTCATATTAACATTACAATCAATTAACAGTACATAAAAAAATTACAAAAACAAATTCACGAAAAAATCTTAGAATACATAAAAAACAATCCGATCAAAAAAATTAATCAATTACATCATTATTTTTCAAATAAAATTGCCGGATCTTTAAGCAAAAAAAATCATTTTTTCGACTAATTATACATAATCGAATCGCGCGATTTTTTCGAAAAATTCGACTGACCGTTTGTCGCGTACGCCAAATCATTCGCTTCGATGACGTCTATAATAGGAACGAGGACGGCCGTACGTTCAACCTCGATCCGATCGAGCAACGGTTCGAGCCATTGCGTCGTTGCCTCACAGTGGGCGTCTAGGAAGACGAGCACGTCACCCTGGGCGGCGCGTGCGCCGTATAAACGCGCCCGAATCAAGCCCATACGATGCGCCAGTGAAATCACGTGGATATTTTGACGTTGTAAACGGGAGGTGACGTAGTGACGTAATTGAGGGACTAGTTCTTCTAAAATTTGTCGCTCGTGGTAATGAGATTACTCGATACAGGCGGTGATTCAATATATTTGCGAATACAATAACAATTAATTTGTTATTTGCTGTTTACTGGTATATATGATTTAATGAAAGAGTCGAGTTTAATAGTTTTATCATGTTTTTTTTTATGTAGGTCATATGCATCATCAGATAAATTATTATTCTAATACATATTTAAACCTTATTGTTACATACATGTCATTTGATTACAACTTTGATCATTTATTTATTCACACGACTCAATAATAATGTTTTATATTAAATTTAAACGTGTTGTATTTAATGTATTAATTGTGTTATTTAAAAAAAGACAATTGCTGTGGTAACGATAACGATGTTCCATTTTGATGATTTTTCTGTATAACAAATGACATGTATGTAACAATAAGGTTTTTAAATTATGTATTCGAATAATAATTGCGGAGGAGAAGCAAAAATACGATGTTTTAATAATAATTTATCTATATTTCCGTAGAGTTACCTCTGATGATGCATATTAATATGCGAAACTAGTATGGACAAACTGCATAAATAATAAAAAATACATGATAAAAGTATTGAACTCGACTCTTTCATTATTTAATTTGTTGTTCGGGCAATAATTAAACGAGCATTCGTACCATCTGTGCTGGCATCGTCCACCAAAATAATTTCTTTCAGTAAATGGGGCGGACTTTGCAATATAACACTCCATATCGTTCTCAGAATGACGCTGAGCAATTCGTTAAAAAATATTATCACAATGGACGCTCGAATCGATGGATTATATTTGAATTCCTTGCACCTGAACAGATTAAAAAAAAAAAATCGTATTTAACAGAAACATCACTTAGTTCCATTTCATTGACATAAATTGACGGCACAATTTGATATGGGCAATTTATTTATAATGAATAAAAATCGATTCATTTTTATCGATCGCAGAACGTAAAATATATATTTTTTTGTCGATAATGGATTATTCGAAAGTATATAGTCGTCTAAGCGCCTATGTATTACTAGATTAGTAATCTAAAATACAAGCTTAAAAGTCGAACAAACCGCACAATATTAATTTTAAATAAATAAATTAGTAAATAAGTAAAAAACAATTTAGAAAATCCATCTACAATTCACATAGATAATAATACTAAGCAATAAAGTTGGAAATATTATAAGTACTTTTTTCTACATTATACAAAGTGATGTAAAGATAAAAATATATAAAGAACGTAATTTTAATATATTAAATATTATAAAACATTGTTTTTTTTAAACATTTTTTTTTTTTTAACAATCGATTAAATCGCAACTGTCTATTTGAAAGAAAAAATGTCCAGTATTTACAAATTTTATGTATATTTTTAATCATCCTGTATATTAACGATACATTGCCATTGCGTAAAACAAGTACATTTCTCGTATTTACGACATTAGAAATGTTAATGTTTGAAAATGATTAATATAGCTATAAGCACCGTCTACCATATAATAATAAAAATTTCTTCTCAAGATTAGAAGTTTATGAATAATTCATGATTCATCCAAGGTAATTGTGAATGTGTGAATTGTATATGGAAATTCTCTGGTACCGTTATCCGCGGATTTAATTTGAAAAAAATAGAGCGTGAAACGTTAAGTACTGTAGATGATTGAATAAAATACCCGAGTAAAAATTAGACATGCTGTATATCAACTAAGTTATTATACAAACGATTGTCGTTAATATTTGCTAAAAATTCGCGTTTTGAGCAACGTTTCTGGCGTTTTAACATACTTGCTATGCCTTGGATCTCTAAGCGAACGATTTAAAGGCATCCGGTCGCTCAGGACGGTATTAATCGCCACTTTTTTCAGAGCGGTCTCCCCATCTAAGCGGTCCTGCCCTTCCAATTCGGCGGCGAAACCCATATCGCCCAAGCCCGGTATAATCCTCCGTTCGTACTCCGTAATCTTACGTTCCCATTTCGCGTCCTCCCCATTAAATGTGGCTTCCAACGTACCTTTCGAGAAACTATCCAAGTAGTTCAGTTGCCAAACGTAAAGAAACAGGATTACGAACAATACGAAGATTAGAATAATACGTGGAGTACCCCGTTTGAGCCGTACTGGACATTTCACTAACATTCTATTATATATGGTTTAAGTTTGTATAAAGGGGTTTACATGTTGCTTAGACTGCGGTCGGCGCCAACTAAAGACAGGTATACGTAAAGTAGCTGTGTTTGTTATTCGCAACGTCGAATGTTATTGTTGCGCGCCTGCATGTTAATTGGATATTATTTATCCCCGGATGGTTTTTGCAGTGCGTGCGCCGTTCCACCGACTCATTTATATTACGTAAACACGGTAATGAACTGGATTAATTAGCGAACGCGATCTAATTAAACATTCACCGCACAACGTGACGTGCAGCATTGTTTTAACACAGGTGTCAGACTATGGTTTGTAGGTTATATTTTATAGTCATAGAAAATGCCATATGAGGGCGGCACAAACGCAATATTTTTTAATTTAATTTAAAATTACTTCTGGCAAAAATTTATATTTACAACGTGTAAATGCGAGGGTTACTAAATCGAGGCCAATTTTTAAATGATTCTTAAAACCGTTTCTTTAATAGAAAATATGTGTATATATGTGCCAATTATGCGGCGTTATGTCAACCGACATCTAACAGAACCTCAATTTTTTTTAAAAAGAAACATAACCTTATCAAAATTTCGCATTTTTTAATTAAAAATCATTCAAATGGCTTATAATTTGAAGTCAGAAGAGGAAGTGAAAGAGTATGTACAAAATTTAAGCGTTGAATATCGTTTTGGATGTTATAGTGAGAAAAAACCGGAAGGTACGAATTTGAGCACAATATCGTTGTTTATGTAATAGTTTGTCGCCAAACTTAATAAAAAAATTACTTCTCGCAAAAATGTATATTTACAACGTGTAAATGCGAGGGATATTAAATCGAGGCCAATTTTTAAATGATTCTTAAAACCGTTTCTTTAATAGAAATGTGTATACATGTACCAATTATGCGGCGTTATTTCAACCGACATCTAACAGAACCTCAAATTTTTATATAAAGAAACATAACCTTATCAAAATTTCGCATTTTTTAAATAAACGCCATTAAAAGGGCTTACAATTTGAAGTCAGAAAAGGAAGTGAAAGAGTATCTACAAAATTTAGGCGTTGAATATCGTTTTGGATGTTATTATATATCGATTTTATTAATTTAGTATTACTTACAATATGGTAAACTTTTTATTACGAAGTTTGTAATACATATAAAATATTATTTCCCTGTAAAATCCAATTTATTCGATAAGGTATTCTACCGATAATTCCTTTATAGTAAATATTTCCTTACAGTATTTGTTTTTAATGGATACCGTTATGTAGGTTTTTCCTCCCCTGGATATTAAATAAATTAGTTCGTATTATAATATGAAAGATTTTCCAGACGAGGAAATTCCACGTATTATAATTATTAAAAAAAAATTACAAAACATTCGATATAGCATCGTAATTGCTGGCAAATTAAATTGTCTTACACTTTTGAATTTACCCAGTGCATATAGAATTATAATACTCGTTTCTGGCATTGCGAAAATCAGAAAAAAATAAATACAAATAACACTGGCAAGACTAACGAGATTTTAATATCTCTTTCACAAATAAAAATACCATAAATAATATTTTGGTAATCATAAAATATCGTCATGGCAACAAAAGGATATTTACAAAAACCATAAAAAAAAACTAGCAAGTAGTTAAACTCATATATACATTATTCGTATTGTAACCAAGTGGCTACATTTTTTTTAACAAACTTTTAACTAACTAGTCATTTTACCATCAAATAGTTGAAATATATATAAACAAAAATCACATTTAGAACATACATTTGATATCAAATTGATTTATAAAACTTACCTTTATCTATATTTTGAGTTTAGTATACAAAATGCGTTAAATTGCAGTCGTTTTTGCGGGCCTTAGGATTGCACGAAGTGGTATCCCATTATGTCCGACGAATCTACAAAAAAATAAATTACAAAATGTCAAGGAATACAAATAAATTTTGCAGAATTTTTGCAGATACGACCTAATAAATTGTTAACTACCAAGACATACATTGTTTAAAATTGAACGAATACAAAAAGCAGCTGATTATGTGCCCAAATTTTCAAAAAAATAATTATTATATTCAATTAATTTTATGGGGTAATGAAAACTACGAGATGAAAATACCTCGGTACCATGAAAATACCAAAAACTTACCATGGAAGATGAGAGTGGTGATTTGAAATGTGTTTTTTCAAATAATAGAGTGTGGTGTTTCATATTGCACTTAGAGGTAACTTAAAACTGACACTAAACAGAAAGAAAAACACGATAAAATTAGTACAGCAAGAACGTATTGAAACAAATGCATCTATATAATATTTATTATTACAAATAAAAAACGTACGCATGCTTCTATACTAAATAACAAAAGTAATTCTACCGTAAAATATATCTGTAAAATGTACAAATGGTATAAATATTTTATTAAATTAATTTGATATATAATCCGCCTACGTCCATAAATGATACAATTACGTTTAATAGTTACGAACAATTAAAGCTAAAAGATTTAGTACTTTTCTTTTAAAAACCTGTAAAATAATTAAAAAGCTAACATTCATCCAACAATACAACACACAAAAACATGCAAGACATTTGTTTCCAAGTCGCAAAACTAATTAAATTGCATGCAACATTTTTTTGTATTTAAAAAAAAAATTACAACACCAATTGATAAATATAAAATGTTCCACCCAAATTTTAGCTGCTCAAAACAAAAACAAATTAATTTAAGGCGAAAGACACATATGTTAAAACAAAGATTAAAAACAAGCTAGTTTAATAAATATATATATAGTAATCTTCCTTTAATTAAATTAAATTGAGTCAAATTGCACGGATGTGTTCTGACAATTGAAGCTTAAATTTCAAAATAGCAACGTGCTTCATTCTGTGAATAGCAAAATGTAACGAAAGAACACGCTAAAACATTATTTAGGAACAATTTCGAACATTCTGACACAGATGACAGGTTTATACAAGTTAATCGTTCTGTGAATCCACACATGTACGTTTAAATCGTTTTCAGATTGTTGTTTTTTATGAATTAGAGATGAAAACGTATAGATATCTCTTGTTCCAATTAATAAATTTTATCTATTGCATGTCATAATCGATTTTTATTCGAGTTTTTACAGTTGTTATTAGATGATTATTTATTATTCAATCGGAATACAATTAATAAATATTGATAAATCAAGATTCTGTAACTACTATTCCTGTTGGCGCATTAATTTCTATAACTAAGATATTCTGAACGCATAATTTATGCAAGATTTTTATATTCAACCAATATTGAACTATCATGAGTAAACATGTGATTTAACTCTGGATTTGATCATAACTCGGACAGAAATACAAAGTTCGAAAGAAAGACAGATTTGGACAACCCTAAAGACAATCGTCATGTATTTCTTATTTTTAAAAATGTTTATATCGCCGTTAGTTGTCATATCAAAAGCAAAATTTATAACATGGCTAGTAAAAGACATTTTATATCTGTACAAACCTGTCATCGGTGGCCCTGTAGATATTTTTCTATCAACGTCAACTCAAATTAAACGGATAATATATTATTTATCGCATATTCGAAATCGTTCCTTTGCACGATACAAGACACGCTACATAACATCGACAAACATCTCGCATGGATTGCCCATCGCCAGCTTGAAGGACTGCCGGCTGCCGGCCAGGTCCTTGCTAGCCGGGTTGCCTATACTACCTACTACACCACCGCCACCGGTCGGCGAGTTGCTACCACCGACACCAACGGCAGTTGCGGATGCACCACCCGCAACATTACCTCCAGTGATGACGGACGGCGCTAGTTGCTGCTGTTGCTGCGACCCACCACCACCACCACCACCACCGCTGCTCTGGTCGCTCGCCGTTGAAGTACTACCGTTCCCGTTGCCGCTGCCGTGCTGTTGTGTGATCAGTGCGGTGGCAGAAGCGCCGGGTGCTCCTTGGCCCCTAAAACACCAGTCATTTTGACCGGTTGGTAATTTAGCCGAAAAAGAATTGTAATTTAGCCAATTACTGCAAGCGGTAAGAAACAAAACGAGATTCAAATAATAAGAAATACTATTGATCAAAAAATGTACTTACGATTAACTTACCATGTGTCCAAGAATAATGTGAATAAATTTTTTTTTTAACTTTTCGTAAAATAAAGCACAGTTCGTAAGTTTAGCTATTCGTAACTATAACCCACAATAAAATTCGTAAAATGGTTGAATAATAATATAAGAATTCACAAAACGGTTGATTGATAATGAAAATTGTAAAATTGGCAATTACCCGCAAATATGTATTTTCAGTAACACTCGTAAGTTTGCAGAAAATAGGGGAATACCAAAAAAATGTAAAAAGAAATCCAAACACACAAAATAATGTAAAATTATAAAAATAGGAAATTACGCAGAAAAAAATGGGAGGATGCAAAATTGTATTAAGACTCGGTAAAATAATTTGAAAATGTTCCTAGTAGGCTGTGAAATTATAAACATTAACACCAAAAATACCACATACATATCCTCATAAAAAAAGGGAGTAAAAAATCAGAAAACTTGAAATTAAATTTAAAGTAAATATCTTCTAAGCAAATGTTGAAACCCGTCATTTTGACCGGTTGGTATATCTAGTGTTAAAAAGACTTTGCGATAAACATGTCTACAGCAGTATACTTACATCATGTTTGCGGTGGTTGGTCCACCAGGTCCGGTGGTCATCAACAGGGCGGTGTTAGAGCCACCGCTACCGGGGCAAGGGCCGCGCAGGCCCATGCCGCCACCGAGGCTGGTAATGTCGCTGTCGGAGGCGCCGCCACTGCTACCGAGTGCGGGCCCACCCACACCGCCGCCCCGACCGCCCTCACCCATTAGTGTATCCTTAAGGTGCTCCGAACCATTCGAACTACCGCCTTAAAATATATGTTATAGGTCGGATTTTCAATGCACTTAGGAAAAGTATTCATTCCGTTCGTGCAGCTTGAAAAACGAATAAATTCAGTATAATAAGTCGAATTACAACCATTGAACTTGGTTGAGATTAATCTTTATCATTTATTCATTTTTATAGCGTTTAACTTTATAGTGTCTTATCTATGATAGAGTTGACAATGGAATAGCTGTTGAGGCAATGCTTGCTTTACCTTTTATATTCCTTCATCTGTTCACTTTTAATTTCTTCTGGAAGTAATTCAAATTTATCATGAAACACGTTGTTATTTAACAATTTTAGTTAAAGAGTCCGCAATCCTAAAGATTGGTTGGAAACAGCACGCCATGCCGATCTATCCTGAGCTAATCCCTTCATCTCCCTATAGCTATTCATCTCAACGTCTTCAACTATCTGACTCACATACTCCAATCTAGGCCTACCTACCCCTCTCTTTCCCTCCACTCTACCTTCTATGATCAATTGCATAATCCCCCCATGCCTAAGGATATGCCCTACTAATCTGTCTCTCCTACGCTGTAACACTCTCCAAATACTTCTCTTCTCCCCTACTAACTCTAGTACAGCTTCATTTGTTACTTTATCTTCCCAACCAATCCTCATCATCCTCCTATAACACCACATTTCGAATGCTTGTAATCTACGCTTCTCTTCCTTTCCTATAGTCCACGCCTCACACCCGTACAGTGCTACACTCCAAACATATACCTTCAGTAATCTTTTTCTAATACCCAAGTCAATATTTGATCTTAAAATCTGTTCCTTTTCTACGAATGCCTTCCTACCCTGTGTTATCCTACACTTTATATCTACCTTGCTTCGATTATCTTTTGTGATTCTACTGCCTAAATAACAAAAATCTGACACTTCTTCGATTCTATTATCTCCTATTGTGATCCTCATTTTTCTACTGCATTCCTTTTTGTCACACCTCATCACTTTAGTTTTACCTATATTTATTTTCATGTTAAAATCCCTAGTCAATACTGCCTGCATACCATTCAATACCCTTTCTAAATTCTTTTCGCTTTCTTCTAATATAGCTATATCGTCGGCGAATCTCAACATATATATTTTCTCTCCCTGTACATTCACACCTACACTATACTCTTCTTTTACTTTGTTTATTGCATCTTCTATATATAGATTAAATAATAATTTAACAATATGGTGCAACAATATGTTGTTCCAAGAGTCCGGTCTTAAATGAATAATATTATGTGTCGTCACATACGTGATGTTTTTCTTCTTTTGTCAACACTACATATAAACAAATAAAATACGTTCATTAGAATTAGAAGTTTAGAATTTCTTAGAAAGAAAACAACTATATATCAATTACATTTACAACGTATTACATTGATAATATTAATAATTTGTAAGGGACCTCAACACATTCCAATTATCTGGGCATCTGTTGTACATGTACCATTGGCTATATGGCGGGTGCTGTAGGAATGGTGTTTTCTATTTATACGATCACACGCGCGTTTTTACACATTTTCGAGCATCCGGGATAAAAAATACTCACCGCTTCCACTGAGCACGCTCTCTTCGCGATTGTATCCGTAGACGGTATTCTCGCTGGCGGTGTAGAATGGCATCGGGATGTACTCGAGCGGATTGTAGGTGCCACTGTACGGCATGTAGTTGGGCACGTTGGGCAGCGGCCCGACGCTGTCCGTGTCGCCGTGATGCAGGTGACGGTGGTGCTGGAGGTGGTGATGTTGCTGCTGTTGTTGGTGTTGCTGGTGCAGTTGTTGCAGTTGGCTGCCCACGCCTACGTGATGGTTCACCTTCAGGTTGCTCATTGCCGAACATAAATCGCCGAAGATATAATAGCACTGCTCGCTGAACGTGATCTTGTTCACGGTGTGTCGAATGAAACCGTTCTAAGATCAAGTCACATTATATTATAGGATTGGAAGTTAAATGGTAATCCTCACAGTTTTTGGAAATATGTTCATTATATTTTAATTTTTCAACTAGTTACGATATAATTACTATATCATCATGGGCGGGGTGTCATATGTTGTTGAAAATCAAGATCTGCTTTAAATATTTAAGAACGGTTTTGTATTGTAAATTATTGTACGAAATTGAAATATTTTGTTTGATATTATTGAATAAATTGAAATTGAAACGATATTTTAAAATTCAATTCCAATTCGCAATTAAAATGTAAAAACTTTATACGTGTGGCACTAATTTACCTTGAGCAGATGCGAAGCGTACTTTCTAGCATCACGCCGGTCCTGGAATCCGTCCAATCTGGCCAGTAGCCAGTCGACCAGGTCCGTACCGATGAACGCGTTCGGTATGGTGATCTTCAACCACATACGGTCCCTGATCTCCAGGCCCGAATCGGCCCTCTGCATCGCCTGGACGACAGACTCCATCGGTGTGTGCACACTGAGCGTCTCCACCGGGTCCAAATCTAAACACACACATACAACAACAAGAACACAACGTGAAAAAAGGGAGCTTAATACAACTTACAACAGAATATGACGTTGTTTTGATTTTACCTGGTGCTAGAAGACAGTCTCTGTCATTTGCTGGAATTGTGCTGGCCAAGGAAGCGCTGGAGACAGTTGAAGAGCTGGGGGGTCTTACAACAGGGTCTCCCCTGACGGCGGCCGTATGAGCCACCCAAGCACCTAAAACACGACACAAATAAACAAGTCGGACGAACACAGGTGTTTTTTTCTTCTTTCTAAGCGAATGATCTTTTGGTACCTGGGTCAATAGGTCGCACGGGCTCGGTCCGGGGTATCGTAAAGTAGCCCTTCGGATTGGGGTCCCAACATTTCGCTACAACTAATTTAATAGGCCTACAAAAACCAAGAGACAACCTTAAAGAAACGAGAAAATAACAGAGCTTTTAGTTTAGGACAGTTTCGTTAAAGGAATTATTTTCTGATGTTGGATGATGGTATTTATGGATGTTCTATAAAATAATGAATTAGCACGAATAAATAAATTAAGAGGGCGGTTTGCATTTTATTTTTTCGCAAAATCTATTTTAAGGAATCATTGGGAAAAAATGGCCTAAGCCTTAATACCTATGTTGGAATATTTAGAACAGCTGAACGAACAAATTTACTCTACTGGAGTATGTACAACCAAAAATTTCTCAGAAATTGACTCAGAAATTGACTCAGAAATTCCAAAAACTCTTTTGTCGTTAAAAATGAAACTTTTATACTTCTTGACAAATATCACATCAAATATTTGACCAAAATTGAAATCGTAAATTCGTGATTTGGCCTAATTGAAATGACACATGCGCAGGAAAATATTTCATCACCAAGTGTTACCAACCGCCCCCCGTAATAAGAACAAACAAACTTAAAACGAAAATATATTTTATATTAAAAAACAGATTCTTCAAAGGATATGAGAACTAATCATAACCTGTATATTTAAAAAAAAGGAATATTCGAAGGATATTGTCTTACCCCGGTTTTTGGACAACTTCTCGCAAAACCCGGACAGCTTCATCGTTGGACATATTTTCGAAATTCACGTCATTTACTTGCAGTATCATATCGCCCGGTTCAATTCGCCCATCTAACGCTACGGCACCACTAAAAAAAAACTCACATATATTAAAACACGGAAATAAATCGCACTAATTTGCAATTTTGATTCAATCACCCTTTCATAATCGATCCGACATAAATACCCCCATCGCCGCCCTTGTTACTCTGCCCTACTATCGATATCCCAAGAAAATTGACCGTGTCCATGTTCAGCGTAACGGTGATTATATTCAAAGACATCGTAGAATCGGTAATGCTGGAATACGAACTCGTGCGCGACATAGCCTATTAAATACGTGAAAATTTGGTCATTTTCGCGTTCTAAATTCCGAACGAATATCGATTTTTGCGAGACATTTTCGTACTTGCAATCGTTGTTTTCGACGTCGCTGCGGCCGCTTTCGTCCAGCTACATGTAATCTACTAACGCTGGAGCATTCGGATAAAGCCGTATGGCGACCTGTCGTCTCCGACTGAAAACTAGTTGTCTCTAAATCAGAACTTACCATGGAAGCTGTCTCATACAGCCTAAAAAAACAATAATAGGTTTTTTCAACAAAAATTATTTAAAACTGGTGTAAAGTAAATTGTGTGCTTTTAAAACGTTGGTAAATGTAAAATCATGTAACGGTTTTAAATATGAATATATACTTAATAGTATGACACTCAGCCGGATAGAGATACTGAATGATTTAGAGTTTTTTTTTTTACTATAAACTTAACATGGATTTTCGTTTTATCGGGATAAAAGGACAATTTTTTTAAATTTATAAATCGGATTCTCGCCAACGCTTCGATTTATTATAGCAAAATCTTAATCGGGGCTAACATAATTTGAAAGAGTTATTATTAGTCATGAAGTCATATTTTCATAACTCTAATAAAATACTCTTCATTTTTTTTTCAACTTTTCAATCAAAATCATCAATTCAATCAAATTAAAAATTACAATCTTTTCAACTTTTCGTGGTCATATTTTCATATTAATTAATCTATTGAAATTGAGTTGATTTATTTTGATCTTTTTCCTTTTTCTTTTTTTTAATTGCTAGTATTAAACTTTTATTATTATGATTATTTTAATAAATATTATGTTATTATTATGTGCATTATATACATATTATAATGTAATAACAATTTAAAAAATTATCACTACGGTGTTAAATTTATAATATAGAATATCACCCAAATTGGTATTTGGGTGATATTCTATATTATAATAACAATTCGTTAGTAAATTGGATGTAACTGTTATCAAATCAATAAATAAAAAAACGTCGATATCCCAAAACTTCCCTTTAAACACCTACATACCAACGATAAAATTTACATCCTCATTAAAGTCACTTACCTGGGCATATGATGCCCATTCAGGCCCATCCGGCCGCCATGCCCGCCGCCATATTTCCCACTGCCCGCGTGATGTCTTCGGCCGCCGTGCCTGCTGCTGATGATGCTCTCCGTATCCGTGCACACGCTGTCCGGTGGCAACGGGGGCGCATGTCCGTGCGACGAAGGTAACTGCTGATGGTGGTGTTGGTGGTTGTGGTGGTGGTGACCGTGCGAAGATGAAACGTGGTGTTGTTGGTGATTGGATGGTGAGACGTGTTGTTGTTGTTGTTGTGGATGGGCGGTACCGGGAGTTGGTGGGGGTAAACGATGGTGGTGTTGTTGATCGGAGGAGAGGGGAAGTAATCCGCCGCCATCGGTGCACTGTGAACCACCGCCGTCGGATTGGTTCGAACCCTCAGCAGACACGAGCTAAGCAAAGATATTCGTGCTGCTTCACATTGGCAAAATATACATATTTTGCCAAATTAACTATTGCTTATTTTTGCATAAAATATCACCCGAATACCGTAATTTAAAGCATTAAATCGCTACATGCGCATTTCGATGGCTATGCCCCCCATCTTCAGTAGCACAAGATAAAAACTAAATAAAATACCACTGTCACTAACCGCGATAGTTGATATACAACTAAATAAAGAAGTCAACATGACAGAAGTATTTCAAAATATTACGTTGGGAGATGTTCTGAACATGCGCAATAAATCTAAGAATCTCATTTTTCGAATTTTTGTAAGATATGAGATATTGTCACATCGCTGACGAGATACTGGTTTGTCAAAGCTAAAATAACGAAAAAATTTAAAACTTTCAATAAAATTGGTACACTATTCAAGTTCGCTTCAACTACACAGCGCCATCTGACGTCCCATTTACGCAAACAAATCGCTTATCTCCTAACAAAGATAAGAACTTAATCAAACACACAAAGACGGAGATTTAATTCCGGCACTGCTTCAAGACTACACAGTAAATGAATATATTTGAACGAAGACTTACCCAACTCACAACTCGTCCATTGAAACACGGCAAATGAGCAGAGTCTTCTATTATCTCTTCTTTAACAACTCTGTAGAATAAACGCACAATGTTAGCTACATGCGAGTTTCAACAAACTAAGAGTTTAAACTAACTAAGTTTTAACAATACGAGAAAACCAACAAATCGGTGTTTATAATACGACAACAGTTCTCTCCGATATCATAAATCACACCGATGTAATTCGGGTGTCAACACTTGCGATATTACCGACCGGCATTCGTTTGAGGCGTATAAACGTGATTCATAACGAGTTAGTCTAGTTATCGCACAAGAACAGAATGAATATTTACCCGAAATCATCGTCCATCGACTTGAAAAAGAACTTATAGTTCGGCCGATTGAGTACATTTTTGAAGTCGGATAGTGTAACCTTCTCCGGTGATATGGCAATTTTAACTAAATACGGCGTTTCTTCATCGTCTATGTGGTATATTACTTTCGTTTCGTCCATTATATCCGATAATTAACAGCGAAATCTCAGCGAAACTGCGCCATGGACCATCTACGATCCGAACACTGAAAACAACATGGCGAATGAATAAAGTTCTATTACAGCTACGCATGTGTTGTAGTATGTATGTTTGGTTGCATATACTATAAATTATTATAGAGTATGTGTATAGATAGTAGAAATGATCTAACCTTATAAATGCGAATTGAAAGTACACTCAAAGGCGATAGTAATGCATCGATATAAGTAAGCGAAGCAGTAATTTGTGCTCTCTATACACTACAGCTACCATTGGTGTATACTGCACGGAACTTCTATATTGACGCATCACTATCGTAATTTGAGTACACGTATTCATAGGTTAACGAACAGGATATTATGTTAGATGGATTCTACGTCAGTTCGTACTGAAAGGAAATTGTGTAATTTCCACATTCATTATATAAAAAAACTGAAGTATATAGGAAAAGAATTTTTAAAAAAACATATTGGATAAATTAATATTGAACAGAACGAGTATTAGTAAAGACATTTTTCAATTGCAAATGTTTGTATAATAAATATTTCGAAAATAAATGTGTGCGGTGCGATTTGAAAACGAACAGTTAGTTTGTGAATTTTCCCGTGGTGTGGCGCACCTATGTAGGTCAATAAATTATTACAAGTCCTGGTCCAGAAGCACTGGATGGTACCATACGTCTACAAATTTAATATCGTCAGCCCGAAATAAAATACCGTCCAGTTAGAGCGACGTATAGCGGCCGAAATAACCGCGGAATCTACAAAAATTGGTCAGTCAATGGAAAACGCTGGCGCTAAAACACATATCGACAACGAAGCCAGTAGTGCCTCGTCCCACCTGTACCAAATACAGTGAGCGTGCAAACCATGGACTGACCGAATCGAAATAAGCCCGAGGAACGCGAATTATGGCGGATAAATTCAGTTTGGGTGACGAGGTGCGAGAGCTTAAGATTGGCCAAAGTTTTACGAATCCCAAGGCGAACGCCTTCCACGCGATTCGCTGTAGGTTGCGAGCGATTTAAATCGATAAAGGGGGGCTTTTTGATTGTAACATATGTTTGTTCGTAGATGATTTTAAACCAGCTTCCGTCGATATCAATAAAAGTGCTACGATAGACGTGGCAAATACGAATCAAGTTACGCTCACCGTACCTCATTTAGGTAATAAGAATTCGGGCTTTTTTTTTGTTTGAATCTAAAAATACTTGTTGCACAAACCTGTTTTTTTTTTTAACGAGTATCACCTAGTGGCGACCTTCAACAATAACTACCGTTCATTTTCAATGACACTATTGGAATTTTGGTACGATTCTGGCTGTGAATATCTAAATAGTGAAACGGAAAATAAATATAGGCAACTAAAAGTGCACACACAAAAAAAAAAACAATTTATATAAATATTCTAGCTACATTTTTGTGTCGCTTTAGAAATACATGTGTGATATAACAAATTCAATCTTAATAGTAGATATTAAGATCTGACCTAGGATACATCGAAAATCTGGCAACCTTAATACCCCTTGCGAGTAGCTAACTTCGTAAACACAACTGTATTGCGGAACACGCACTAAATCATTATCCCAATTCAGCAATTCTCACAACCAGAATCGTACCGGAATTTGTTTAATTAAGTTCAATTATAACTGCGAATATATTGTAAGGCCCCCCTTTTTTTTTCGCATTTTATAAATAGATGGAGCGGGTGTTCCCCATACAATATTCAAAGGTTCCCAAAAGCCATTCCAAAAGGAGTGCGTTTTAATTATAGACAAAATAACTGGCGAAGTCACGTTAGAAAAACTAACTGGCAATATACAAGTGAAAAAGACCAGAAACGAATCTGCGAAAATCAATCATAACAGTACGTACAAAAGAAAAATGCGTATCAATCGCGCGCGCGCAAAAAAAACAAACAATACTTTCTCTTGTGTACAGATGACATGCGCAACACCAATCCATCATCTGCCGCTTCCAATAATCACGCCAATCGATCGCAAACGCCACCTATCGGCCAGCGACAGAGCAACAAGACGAAGGTGACATCGGGCAGTCGACGGCCGGGCACCGACCGACACGTGATCCACATGGTGCCCAGACATTCGCCGCTGCACGCGTCGCCCAACCCTGGCTACGCGTCCGCTAACAGCGCCGCCCCGTACGGGCAAAGTGGCAGCAGTGGCACGTCGCCCGGTCATGGGCGTAGCCCCAAGCGGGATCGCATCACAACAGGTGCCGGTGATAGAGATCAAGAGTAAGTGGGCTGAAAATTACGTCGAAGTAATCAGCTGCAGATCTTATATACATATACATATCTTATATACGTTTAGCGATTATTATAATATATAGATTCAATAAATCAGAAATTAAAATGATGGACCTTTTGACGTTTAAGCGATATTTCATAAAACTTTTCAAAGAAAAGTGTAAAGAATTTCAAATTGAATTAAAATGGACAAATATTTGATCATTATAACGAAATAATCAAATTATTTAAACCCATTTATTCAATTATTTTATTCGGCATTCATTATTTCCATCTTCGTGGATAATAGAAGTACACATATTACACTATGAATTTTGTATATAATTGCTCTGTTTCAGTATGCACAATCAAAGTTCTTTAGCTAGTTTGCCTATGATTGGCATGGACGACTTCTCGAGTTCGGTAGTACCGGCTAGGAGTGCCCCTGCGCCAGTGTTGCCAGTTGTTAGCAACCAGCAGAATAGCGGTGGTACTAGTAATTCGACGAGTGCAAATGCGGCGCCATCTCTTGGACTACTCAGTGATCTCAACGCTATAGGGGAGATCAGTGACAGTTCGTCCAGTAGCAGTAGCTCGGATTCGGAGGAGGACGACGACGATGACTCAGATAGAGAGGAGCCACCATCGGAAAAAAGGTATTGATGAAGAGAGCTACGTTTTTGAATGAATTAATGGGGCATATTTATGTTTCCATTTCTAGGCCCGCGCATGCAGTCCCACCAAATAGTTGGAACCACAACAACAACAATCAAACGAACGGCTTGTCAAGCCACAATCACAGTAAATCGACCGTGCCAAATGCCCATATACTCAACCAGGACCTGGATCTATCGGAATCCGGTTCTGATTCGGACTAACGTAACAGATGAACAACAAACACAACGATACTCGAGGTATTATCTGCCATTGGATGCCACGCATACGATACGACACGAGCTATTCTAAACTAATCTACAATATGTGCGGGGCAACTTAACCGTTGATAATCAATTTACATGATACTCTAGCTAATTGATAATATTCTACTTTACAATCGCAGAGAAATTTTTGTCTTTTTCGGATAAAGGTTTTACACATATCGAATATTAAATGGTTCATTTTTAATTGCGTTAAATTTAACTTTTTTTACTGTACGAAAACGCTAAAAAGATCAGATTATAATCAAATATCTCACAACTGTAAGGTAGACTTTTCACATGTTTTCTATTTCTATTTAATTCAAATTGAGTGAAATTGAAATAAGAAGCAGCCAATATGAGCGACTGTGCTTACCCCATGCCTTGTATAAAATAAATCTTATTGTAGATGAGAATATTTATAGAAATAATATATTTGTACATTTGAGGATGAGAATATGGCTGTTGTAAGAGTGCGCTGACTAAATGCGATAACTGATAACGATATAGAAATTTGATCGTCTTGTAAAATATATATTTAAATAATGCAACATTTGTGGTTTTAATTTATATATACCCTAAGATATTAATAATGTGATTTCAGATTTGAAACGAAGTATAAGTTCATAAGATAAGTAGTTCAAATTAAACGCCAAAATTTGTTATGATCAAACAACCTACTTGAGTAACTTAGAAACGTCTATTTTAAATATAGATCAATTTGATTTAAAAATAGCTTTTCTAGCCTATTCCCGATATTTTCTGCCCTTATAAATACGCCACGTGCCTCCCACATACAACAATCACCGTAAACCCCCCCATTTGATCTAGGGTAAACATGGTCACCGGTAACGATAAAGACGCTAATTTGATCACTCCTCGGCAGTACAAAGAAAAGGGAAACGATGCGTTTAAGAACTCAGATTGGGAGGCGGCTATAGACTTATACAGTAAAGCTATAAATACTACGAAAGATTCCGACGATAGGGAGTTAGCTGTGTATTATAAAAATAGGGCTGCGGCCAGATTGAAATTGGATCATTACGAAGATGCGGCCAAAGATTGCGATAAAAGCTTGGAGATTGTACCGAGAGATCCGAAAGCGTTGTTTAGAAGGAGTTTGGCCCTAGAGAAATTGCAGCGGTTTGAAGAGGCGTATGTAGATGCTAGGTTGGTCCTAGCGGAAGATCCAAGTAATAAGGTAATTAAAAATTTAAAAAAAAAAGGTATAAAGAATAATGAATAAGAACTGTCTTCGTGTAGAAATGTGCTTAAGTATAAAACTAATTTGGAATTGTAAATTTCCCGCTTGGAAACGATAAGCTGATGTTTTTTTAAGGCTGTCCAGCCGGTTCTGGAGCGCCTCCACGCTGTAGTTCAGGAAAGGGCGAGACAGGATGCACAAATCGACACGAAAGTGGATAATATGACAAAAATAGCCTTCGACATAACGGCGGATCGTGAAAAGCGCGAGATTGCGATAAATAACTTCATAGTTCTAGCGAGGGAAAATGCCGGATCAAAAATGATGCTGCAAACTGGTGTACCAGCTCAAATTAAGCGAGTAATAAAATTGGATAAAGATCCGGCGATTAAAACATCTAGTATAAGAATTGGTAAGATACGAAATTGGTAGAATACTGTTAATATTTCTATATGTTGTCACCAAAACAAAATAGTATTTTAAATTGCCTAGCTATACCATCTGACAAAATCGGCCTAATTGTAAGGCAACCTGAACTTAGTAGATTCAGTTGCCTATATTATTCCAATTTTTGTTAATTTTTCTATATATTGCTATCTTTCAACTAAATAGAAACAGTTGAGCGAAATTGACAAATTATGTTACTCACCCATTTCAGTGTCCGAACTTTGTAAGCACGGCCCTGATGCATGTCTTCACGTTCTGCGCGATTTGGGAATTCCGTGGTTTATGGAGATTTTGGACTCGAAGTTGGTGGCACAAGTCAATGCGGCAACTTATTGCCTACAGACGATTTTAAATGCCTTCAGTGGTAAGTTAATCTGCGAATACAAAAAATAAATATTTTATTTTATTTGAATTCTTTGGTTCGTTGCGCTTATTTTTTTTTTATCCAGCGCTGTTAATGTATTATAAAAATCAGTTTAATTTAAAATTTTATTTTATTTTTTGAGGTATGGAGAATAATCCAGGTTCGAGGCCAACGAAAGAGTCTTGCGAGAAATATAAAAAAGAAATTGATGCAATGTTGACGTGTCTAGTTTGTTCTATAAATAACAGAGTTATTAGCGGCTTAGCTAGAGATGCTATCATTGAATTGATAATGAAAAATGTCCATTACGATGCACTCAGTTGGGCGGAACAGTTTGTGGAAATTGGAGGCATCGAAAGGTTAGTTAGTTAAAGAGTCCGCAATCCTAAAGATTGGTTGGAAACAGCACGCCATGCCGATCTATCCTGAGCTAATCCCTTCATCTCCCTATAGCTATTCATCTCAACGTCTTCAACTATCTGACTCACATACTCCAATTTAGGCCTACCTACCCCTCTCTTTCCCTCCACTCTACCTTCTATGATCAATTGCATAATCCCCCCATGCCTAAGGATATGCCCTACTAATCTGTCTCTCCTACGCTGTAACACTCTCCAAATACTTCTCTTCTCCCCTACTAACTCTAGTACAGCTTCATTTGTTACTTTATCTTCCCAACCAATCCTCATCATCCTCCTATAACACAACATTTCAAGTGCTTCTAATCTACGCTTCTCTTCCTTTCCTATAGTCCACGCCTCACACCCGTACAGTGCTACACTCCAAACATATACCTTCAGTAATCTTTTTCTAATACCCAAGTCAATATTTGATCTTAAAATCTGTTCTTTTTCTACGAATGCCTTCCTACCCTGTGCTATCCTACACTTTATATCTACCTTGCTTCGATTATCTTTTGTGATTCTACTGCCTAAATAACAAAAATCTGACACTTCTTCGATTCTATTATCTCCTATTGTGATCCTCATTTTTCTACTGCATTCCTTTTTGTCACACCTCATCACTTTAGTTTTACCTATATTTATTTTCATGTTAAAATCCCTAGTCAATACTGCCTGCATACCATTCAATACCCTTTCTAAATTCTTTTCGCTTTCTTCCAATATAGCTATATCGTCGGCGAATCTCAACATATATATTTTCTCTTCCTGTACATTCACACCTACACTATACTCTTCTTTTACTTTGTTTATTGCATCTTCTATATATAGATTAAATAATAACGGTGAGAGTGTACATCCCTGCCGAACTCCCTTCCCTATTTTTGCTACCTCTTCTTCCCCCTCAATTCTAACTAAGGCAGTTTGGTGTTTATATAAATTAAAAATTATTCTCCTATCCTTATAATCTATACCCGTTTCTTTTAAAATTCTAAACATTATGTCCCAATCTACATTATCAAATGCCTTTTCTAAGTCTACAAAAGCTATGCAAGTTACCTTTCCTACCCTCTTTCTTTTTTCTACTACCGTTCTTAGTGCTAGAATCGCCTCTCTCGTCCCTCTGTTTTTCCTAAAACCAAACATTATCGAAAGGTACAAACATTTTTTTTTTTTATACCACAACAGAAGTTTATTTAATTTTAAAATAGAAGCTTAACTTTAGAAACACGTACCTAACTTGTAATGTTTGTTGCGATATTTTATATCCGGAAAATACCTAAATTTGTTAATAAAATACAACCCCCCCCCCCCCCCATCTGCAAACAGGCTAATGGAATGCGCTAGTGAACTGGAGGCGTACAAATACGAATCGGCGATGGATATAACGCCCTCTACCCGCACTATAGCTGCCGTTTGTATGGCGCGGGTTCACGAGAACATGTACTATGACGCGGCGCGAGAAACGTACATGGGCCGCGTAGATGCCTTCATAAAAGATAAATTATTACAGCCGGAGACTGAGTCTAAGGTGCGAGCCGTTGCCGCTATTACGGCGCTGCTTAGAGGGGCGCTGGACGTGGGCAATGCATTGGTTGGCAAGGAAGGTGATTAATAAAAAAAAAACTTAATAGTAAATATTAAATTGTATAGCAATCCCGGTGAGTGACAGATGTATCTTTGTTTATTCTATTATTGTGCTGCTGAAGATGAGGGCATAGCCTCCGAAATGCGCATCTGGCTATTTAATGCTTTGTGTTGCGGTTTTTTGGGTCATGTTTTATACAATTAAAACTTTAAAGTCTGGGAATTTTATAAAAACGAGAATGATTTTTTTTCTAGGCATTATTGAGATGATTTTAGTGATGGCCAACACAGATGATGCGATACAACAGCGCGTTGCGTGCGAATGTATTGTGGCAGCAGCTAGCAAACAAGACAAAGCCAAAGCTATCATCGCGCAAGGCATGCAGATACTCAAAAACCTGTACAGTAACAAAAACGATGATCATATTCGAGTTAGGGCCCTTGTTGGTAAGAAAACATAAAAAATGTAATCAAAAAGACGATTTTTAATTCACCTATAAATCTATTTAAAAATATATATTCTTTAATGTTTTTTTTATGCCTGTCTCATTATAATAATGCCCTAACTCGAAGGACACTTTTTTTTTGTCATTCTTGTCTCGAATTACTATATGCAACCAGTGAGATGTCATACAATACAAAAAAAATCTCAATCTATGAACCGCAAAATGTTACAAAACGCACATTTAAACTCGTCGCTTAATAATTCGTAGCGATTATATACAAATTCACTTGGTATACGCTCATTTTTTTTTGCAGGTTTATGCAAACTGGGCAGCAGTAGTGGAACAGATGCAACGATCAAGCCATTCGCGGAGGGCAGTACGTTGAAATTGGCGGAGGCGTGCAGGAAGTTCTTGTTGCATCCGGGAAAGGATAGCGACGTGAGAAAATGGGCGGCGGAAGGTCTGAGCTACCTAACATTAGACGCTGAAGTGAAGGAGAAACTAATTGAGGATAAACCCGCTATCAATGTGAGATTGACATTGTTTTGTTAGGCCGTTATTACGCGGTGCTGCAGTGTAGACTGTGAGATTAAAGTCTGCCGAATTTTAAAACTGTTATTCCGAAAATATACGAAATTTTGCCCAGCATTTTAGAATTGATGAAGTACTTGTCTATACGTAGAATTATAGTTAGCATACCGTCAGTGATGTGACAAATACCTCCTATCTGCTTTGAACTTTTAATGAGTTGGAAGATGTTCTGAACATGCGCAATAAACCTAAGAATCTGTTTGACACATATAAGAGATATTGCCACATCGCTGATGATACGCCAAAGGCCTCTTCCTATATACAACCATCTACTTCTTTGTGTGAAATAAAAATGTTAGAGGCGATAAAATACAACTACATGTGTGAATAATTAATAAACATTCTTCTAACTCACTTTTACGACGTAGGCGCTTATTGAAATCGGGCAAACCGGTGACCAATCCGTCCTGTACGGTTGCATTACGACGCTCGTTAATCTATGCAACGCATACGAAAAGCAAGATATTGTGCCGGAGATGGTGGAGCTGGCAAAATACGCGAAACATCACATACCCGAGGAGCACGAGTTCGACGATCCGGATTTTGTAGCGCGCCGAATCACGATGCTGGCGGAGGCGGGAGTTACCGTCGCCCTGGTGGCGCTGAGCAAGACGGAGAGTGACAACAGCAAGGAGCTTATCGCGCGCGTTTTCAATGCGATGTGCGGCGAGGTGGGGAATAGGGGTGTTGTTGTCGCGCAAGGCGGCGTGAAGGTTCTGATGCGGTTGAGTTTGCACGGGACTGAAAAGGGTAAGTGGAAAAAAATGGTAATGATATTATTACAGCGTAATTTGTTTTGCTTTTTAAGTCGGAAAGTAAAATTTGTGAATTTTATTACGAATCGGGTGAAGGAAAATAATTTCATTGTAATACCACTTAAAATATTAAATGGTATTATAACTAAGTTATAAGCTAGATGCATAATTTAATATTTACCTTTTGATGCTCTTCCAAGTGACTGTGAGTAAGCACAGACTGCACAAAGTTTCCAAACCTATACAAAAAAAAACATTGCCTTAAATAAATCTCAACAATGAATTACCAAACAAATATATTGCGTAGGTAAGCGACAAGCGGCTCAAGCTTTAGCCCGCATCGCTATAACAATGAATCCAGAAGTTGCATTTCCCGGGCAAAGGGCGTTGGAAGTTATTAGGCCCTTGTTGAATTCCCTACATCCCGACTGTAGCGGATTGGAGAACTTTGAGGCCCTCATGGCCTTGTGCAACATCTGCCAGATGTCCGAAGCTGCCAGGCAACGAGTTATTAAAGAAGGCACGATTTAAAAATATTAGTAAATTAAATAGGTTATATATTTTGCCGTTATGTTGTGATATAAGGGAAGAGAAATAAACATTGTACTTTTTATTTCTCTTTCCTTAGTAAATTTTTTTTTATGCAGCAAACAGAATAATTACAAAAATAATTCGTGATATATATTCTTTATTCTTAGGCGGTGTTTCGAAAATTGATAATTACATTTACGAAGATCATGAACTGTTATGCAGAGCAGCAACTCAATGCATGACCAATTTAACAATGTCTGCAGATGTTGTTAAATTATACGAAGGTAGGCTAATTTCCGAACAATTTGAAACTTTAGAGCGCGCCAACAATCGATTAATTATTAAAACATTATCGAATCAATCTATCCGCTTATAAATTTGTATATTTCATTGTGAAAACAAAACATTTGCAGGTGAAAATGATCGAATGAAGTTTTTAGTCGCCCTAATGCTAGATACAGATGTGGACACTGCTTTAGCAGCATCTGGCGCCGTTGCCATTCTTACTGAATCTAGCGAGAAATGTTGCAACAAAATATTTGACTCCAAGACTTGGTTGGACGGCCTAAAGTTCTTATTATCGCATGATAAACTCGATTTGCAATTTAGGGGCGTTTCCATTGCCAGGAACATGATCGAAGCTTCGAAGGAGGTAGATTATTGTTGCGAATGAAATAGGCGAATTTGTTTTTAATTTGATCGGGATGAAATGAAAAATAAATATTTTAGGTGGCGGCAAAAATGATGGAAACGGATATAATGGAGGTTTTGATGGCGGTAACAAAATTGGAAAATAGTTCAAAGAATAAAATAGTGAAAATAGCGGAGGGATGTTTAAAATCGGCAGAGCAGTATGGGATAATTATGAAGCCACAAGAAGTTTTGGATCCTTTCGTATTGGCTGCTCAAGACAGGGAACGAGAAGGTATCGAAGAAGATGAAGAATAAAATGATTTTAAATATAACACAAAGTGCATTAAAGTAATATTAAATATAGCTAACAAATCATTAAATTGTGCCAAATATTTATTGCTTTTTTTAAAGAAACACTAGCAGAAATTATATAACTGCATGAATTATTTTATGAATTTTCAATATTTATCGTAGTTTCATAGGATTTTTTTAACAAACGTACTTAACTCTATTATTGCTAAATTATTTCAAAATATATCGTGTGGAAGATGTTTAAACGTACTAAACCTATTCGTTGTAAATGAATAATGCAATGAAAAATTATAATGTAGAATGTTATAAATATATATCATAATTAATTAATTTTTCTTTGAGGGTACCTAAAAATATAGCGATGAAATAAAATAAAATACTTAGTTCAGTCTTGATTGGTTCAAATCTGAGGTATTTAAAAATAATACAAAATTTGAACTTAATATTTAAATGAAATTAAAAGCTCAATTATAAACTAATTAAAATCGTAAATGAAGTCATTTGGGTAATCAAAACTTTAAGGTTTCCCTACGAATATTTAATAAATACCTTCAAAGCATTGTTTAAAATATATGTAGCATCTAATTTAAAACGTCACGAAAAAAGATACGTTTAAAATAATCTCATTTTAAGTTGAATTGCGATATTTTTGCCTGTTTTAAAACTTTAAAAAAATATATAAGAGGTGATTTTATAAAAAAATAAATACACCAACGTCCAAATTATCGATATTAACAATAAAAATGTTAATATAAACAATTTATCACGAACATCTAGTCTTACATTTAATTTAAAAATTAAGACTGCGGCAAAATTCTTCAATTTTCATCATAATATTGTATAAAAAATATATCGAAAATCGATTTTTTCTCATTTTTTTTTTACATTACCACAATAAAAATACCATATTTATATATTCTTATAAATAAATAGCCTGTAACGTCCGGGCTTCCAAATCTATAAAAAAAAATGTCAATAAAAATTGTAAATAAATCGAAAGTCATTCTAAATTTTGCCACGTCCCTTAAGAACAATCCATGACATTTTCTATACGACTGAACTCCTTTTCATTCTCCACTATTTCCGCGTGCATATAACTAGCGTGAGACATGAGCATCGCGTGCGTTGAGAATTGCTTGCAACATATCAAGCATTTGTGCGGCCGTTCTGGCTGAGGAGCATCATTGGCGTGCTGTTTCATGTGAACTGTCAAACTGTACGATTGTCTGCAACTGTAATTGCATTGGCTGCATTTGTATGGCTTTAGGCCTAAAAAAAAGGCCATTTTGTAACACAAATTGTTCTGTGTTTATAATAATTTCGGTACCAGTGTGGATATTTTCATGCGCCTTGAGGACCGATATTTGTTTAAAACCTTTTTCGCAGAAACTGCATTTATACGGCCTGTCGCTGCTATGTCTTTTAACATGTTCGACTAAGTGACTCCGCTGATGGAAAGATAGGCCACAATTATTACACAAATACGGTTTTTCTCCTGAAATGAATACCTCTATTGTTTAAAGAAATATCTAGTTAAATAAAAAAAATTGCAAGTAAAAATCCGGCAGAGAATTTGTACATTTTGATCAATTAAAACGTGTGGTGTTTTTTCACCTGTATGTCTTCGCATGTGTAGTTTTAACTCTGCTGGTCTGCAGAATCGTTGATCGCAAACGGAGCATTGTTCGGGTCGACCTGTGTGTATTTTCATGTGCGTCCCTAGAACACTCGATTGTGCAAAGGCCTTAAATACAAAATAAAAGCACACGCAAAAGTTTCATACAAAATTGTTATGTTCAAATTTGCTTTTTTAATGTTTAAAATTTTATAAACTCTGAATGGAATTTAAAATACCAATGTGACGTATGTGATATTTCTTGCTGTTGCCAATAACTTCTACATAAGTTAAAAAAATTATAAAAATTAGTTAGTTAGTTAAAGAGTCCGCAATCCTAAAGATTGGTTGGAAACAGCACGCCATGCCGATCTATCCTGAGCTAATCCCTTCATCTCCCTATAGCTATTCATCTCAACGTCTTCAACTATCTGACTCACATACTCCAATCTAGGCCTACCTACCCCTCTCTTTCCCTCCACTCTACCTTCTATGATCAATTGCATAATCCCCCCATGCCTAAGAATATGCCCTACTAATCTGTCTCTCCTACGCTGTAACACTCTCCAGATACTTCTCTTCTCCCCTACTAACTCTAGTACAGCTTCATTTGTTACTTTATCTTCCCAACCAATCCTCATCATCCTCCTATAACACCACATTTCAAGTGCTTCTAGTCTACGCTTCTCTTCCTTTCCTATAGTCCACGCCTCACACCCGTACAGTGCTACACTCCAAACATATACCTTCAGTAATCTTTTTCTAATACCCAAGTCAATATTTGATCTTAAAATCTGTTCTTTTTCTACGAATGCCTTCATACCATGTGCTATCCTACACTTTATATCTACCTTGCTTCGATTATCTTTTGTGATTCTATTGCCTAAATAACAAAAATCTGACACTTCTTCGATTCTATTATCTCCTATTGAGATCCTCATTTTTCTACGGCATTCCTTTTTGTCACACCTCATCACTTTAGTTTTACCTATATTTATTTTCATGTTAAAATCCCTAGTCAATACTGCCTGCATACCATTCAATACCCTTTCTAAATTCTTTTCGCTTTCTTCCAATATAGCTATATCGTCGGCGAATCTCAGCATATATATTTTCTCTCCCCGTACATTCACACCTACACTATACTCTTCTTTTACTTTGTTTATTGCATCTTCTATATATAGATTAAATAATAACGGTGAGAGTGTACATCCCTGCCGAACTCCCTTCCCTATTTTTGCTACCTCTTCTTCCCCCTCAATTCTAACTAAGGCAGTTTGGTGTTTATATAAATTAAAAATTATTCTCCTATCCTTATAATCTATACCCGTTTCTTTTAAAATTCTAAACATTATGTCCCAATCTACATTATCAAATACCTTTTCTAAATCTACAAAAGCTATGCAAGTTACCTTTCCTACCCTCTTTCTTTTTTCTACTACCGTTCTTAGTGCTAGAATCGCCTCCCTCGTCCCTCTGTTTTTCCTAAAACCAAACTGATCTTCTCCTAGCCTTTCCTCTACTTTATTTTCTAATCTCCTATAAATAATCTTTAACAATATCTTCGATGCATGTGATAGTAGGCTAATGGTCCTATAGTTCTCACACAAATTAGCTCCTATTTTCTTCGGCATTGTTACTATTCTACTACGCTGAAAATCCTGTGGTACTTCTCCCTTCTCATATATTTTACAAACTAACCTGTATAATCGCTCCTGCATTTTTTCCCCTGCGTGTTTTATTAATTCGGCTGGTATCATATCAATCCCCGCTGCTTTGTTATTCCGTAAATCATTTAATGCTCTATGAAACTCTGACCTAAGTATGCTAGGACCTAAGTCATCCTCATCTATCTGTTCCACACTTTCTAGCTCCTCCATGTCCTGCCTACCTTTATATAAATCTTCAAGATACTCCTTCCATCTTCTAGCTTTTTCCTTATTTTCTGTGAGTTCCTTACCCTGCTTATCACATATAATGTTACCCTTTGGTTTTACTTTAGAAAAATGTGACTTAATTTTCCTGTAGCCAAAATCTACTTTACCTCTTCTCATATCCTCCTCAATATCCTCACAGTTTCCTTTTATCCACTCTTCTTTCGCTAGCTTGCATTTCCTATTAATTAAGTTCCTTAGTTCCTTATATTTTTTCTGTCCTGCTTCTGTGTTTCCTATTTTAATTTTCCTTCTTGCTTCTATCATTTCAACTATTTCTTCCGTGATCCATTCCCAAATTAGTTATTAAAATAATATTAAAACATTATTTTCAAGATAAAAAGCAGTTTTATAAGATATTTCTTTCTTTCGCCTTAAAGGACAGATTTATTTTATTTAGATTCACGAAAAAAAAAAACAATGTAAGAAATGGAAAATTTTACAGCATTCATATGTTTTCAATTAAAATACCTTTCCGCAAATATAGCAAATATGCGGTTTTTCCCCCGTGTGAGTCCTTTCGTGAACAACTAAATGGTTTCTTGTGCTGCAACGTTTTTCGCAATATGAGCATTTATACGGAAATTCGCCCGTGTGGATTCGCATATGTACAGTTAATTTCGAATTATCGCTAAAATAATTTTTAAAAAATACCAATAAATTGTCAATTAAAAGTATCTTATTCGTATTATTACGTTCAATAAAAGTGATGTCAGAAACATTATTTAAAATAAACCGTATTCGTTTATAAGAACTTAGATTTTTTAAATAGTAACGAAATTCACTCACGCAAAAGTTTTCCCACAAACGGAACATAGTTTATTACTCGGTTCTTTCAATTTCCCATCAGCGTTGTGTTTGTGTTTTATGTGTATCGGAAGACTGCGCACGCGTTTATTACACGGCACACAAAATCTAGAATTTTTACTGCAAAATAAGCGACAAAATCAATATTTTTTTTGCAATGTATAGTTTTTTTTTTTTTTATTTATACCCCTACATTTTCTTTTTCTTTTTGCCATTAAAGCTGGGATCTGGACCTTTGCACACGTGTTCTTTTAATTTCTGTTCGTCGGGATAAGAATTTGGACAAATCTTGCAACTATACCATTTTGGGTCTGTATCGTAAGCGTGTAACCCTAAATAATTTAAGAATCTTAAAAGTTTCAAAAAAATAAAACAACAGCGAAATTACAAGCAAGTAGTTTCAATTTTTTGAAATAATTTAAAAAATAAATCTTACTAGAATGACTTTTTAAATGTTCTTTCAGATGGAAAAACTTGTTAAAACTTCTCCCGCAAAAAGTGCATTTTAATAAATCATTTTTATGACCCTCCGAATGTTGTGCAAGTTCATCTACTAAGCAGTTGCATCTGCTGCACCAATTATCTTTTATATCCCTAAAAAGATCAAATTCACTTCTTTTCTAAAATATCGAAATTTACAGAAGAGGGGAAAACACGATATTAGCCGATTATATACACTTTTAAACAACAAAAAAACATACTTACAACACAAATGTATATATTTTGAATTTTATACTTACTTGTGTAATAAGGTCATGTGTACACTCAACGCTCTAGCGTGACTAGCGACGAACCCGCACAATATGCATTCCCTATTCATCTTAAACGGTTTTAACGTATCATTAATCGCCTGCAAAACTTCTTCGTGATCGAATTGTTTTAAGCGGCATTTCATACGACCTTTCATTTCGTTGTTTATAGTAATAATTTCTTCGTAATCCGGATCTGGGTCATCCGCGTTTTCTTCGTTATTTTCATCCGGTTCGTCGGCTTTGTGTCGGTTATCCTCTAGCGTAGGGTCCTTATAACGCCCTGGCCGTTTTATTCGACGCGTAGATCGTTTGGTCAATCGACGATTTGATTTTAATCGGAGAATCAGGGGCGTGCAATCGGAATCATTCGAATCGGAAAGAGGTGCTTCCTTGTCGTATTGCTAAAATCCATCGGATATTTGTAGAAAATTGGATTAGTTTTATTTAATTGAAAGAATTGGCGATTTTTGTTGTTACGTTTGCCAATCCAATTAGTTGGTAATATATTTTAGTTATATTGCAGATTGCTGTTAAATTTTTAATTTACCGCACATACGCATTTGGCAGCGTAATAACAAAAGAAACAAGCTGAACACGCGCAATTCGCACAAACCCGTGCAATTGTTTAGAAATGGCTGTCAGTGTGGAAGGTGAACAAAAAATCATTTGAATAAACAATGATTTACATTCGCAATTAGATCAAATTTACGTAATCAAGTAACAGAGGGACGAGAGAGGCGATTCTAGCACTAAGAACGGTAGTAGAAAAAAGAAAGAGGGTAGGAAAGGTAACTTGCATAGCTTTTGTAGACTTAGAAAAGGCATTTGATAATGTAGATTGGGACATAATGTTTAGAATTTTAAAAGAAACGGGTATAGATTATAAGGATAGGAGAATAATTTTTAATTTATATAAACACCAAACTGCCTTAGTTAGAATTGAGGGGGAAGAAGAGGTAGCAAAAATAGGGAAGGGAGTTCGGCAGGGATGTACACTTTCACCGTTATTATTTAATCTATATATAGAAGATGCAATAAACAAAGTAAAAGAAGAGTATAGTGTAGGTGTGAATGTACAGGGAGAGAAAATATATATGCTGAGATTCGCCGACGATATAGCTATATTGGAAGAAAGCGAAAAGAATTTAGAAAGGGTATTGAATGGTATGCAGGCAGTATTGACTAGGGATTTTAACATGAAAATAAATATAGGTAAAACTAAAGTGATGAGGTGTGACAAAAAGGAATGCAGTAGAAAAATGAGGATCACAATAGGAGATAATAGAATCGAAGAAGTGTCAGATTTTTGTTATTTAGGCAGTAGAATCACAAAAGATAATCGAAGCAAGGTAGATATAAAGTGTAGGATAGCACAGGGTAGGAAGGCATTCGTAGAAAAAGAACAGATTTTAAGATCAAATATTGACTTGGGTATTAGAAAAAGATTACTGAAGGTATATGTTTGGAGTGTAGCACTGTACGGGTGTGAGGCGTGGACTATAGGAAAGGAAGATAAGCGTAGATTAGAAGCACTTGAAATGTGGTGTTATAGGAGGATGATGAGGATTGGTTGGGAAGATAAAGTAACAAATGAAGCTGTACTAGAGTTAGTAGGGGAGAAGAGAAGTATTTGGAGAGTGTTACAGCGTAGGAGAGACAGATTAGTAGGGCATATTCTTAGGCATGGGGGGATTATGCAATTGATCATAGAAGGTAGAGTGGAGGGAAAGAGAGGGGTAGGTAGGCCTAGATTGGAGTATGTGAGTCAGATAGTTGAAGACGTTGAGATGAATAGCTATAGGGAGATGAAGGGATTAGCTCAGGATAGATCGGCATGGCGTGCTGTTTCCAACCAATCTTTAGGATTGCGGACTCTTTAACTAACAAGTGAGAAAATATTATTATTTAGTACAGTATATATTTAATCGTGCTGCGAGAACTACGGTGAATCAAAATATGATATAAAACATTCACATTCATTAAGCCTGCCTTACGCTTTAATATATTTTTTTGATAATGGCTTCGCGCGTTCTTACAAAACCTATTGCTAACAATTCTTTATTAACTGGTGCTAATACAAGCTTACATACTGCATATATTTTGCTCAAATGTATACTGTTATACAATTTCACAAAATTAAAAATACAAAATAAAATAACATATTACGATTATGTTGAAAATAGAGGCTATTTCCGAAGATTATTTGTAAGGTAAACTTTTATATTTTTCACATTAATCATTGCAAAAGTTTATTAATTCTAAGTCTGAATTACAAACGAGTTCTAAACCAACAAATTAAAAAAAAAAATCATAAATTCACTATACCTCAGTTTCTCCATTATCCACATTGTCTACAGTATCAAGTCTCAGCGTAATAATCTCTTCATTAACGTTACAATGCTCCTCACCAACGGCTTCCACATCCACTAAATTACCAAACTTTTCGCTATCTTCGCCATCGAACGTTCTATTACAATGGAACCGCAAGTGCTCAATCAATCTGCTATGTCTTCTAAAATCTTTCCCGCAGAATTTGCACGCAAATTCGAAACATTTCAATCGTTCCCCGTGTTTTTTCAAGTCGTAATCTAATACGTTACACCGAAAACACCAGGATTTACGATAATCGTCGTGTTTATATTTCATGTGAAGCGCCAACGATTTGTTGTCCGCTCCTTTGAAATCGCACAATACGCAAGTACGGAATTTCACGTCGGTGATGTAAATGGACGACTCTTCGATAGCGTGTAGGACTTCGTTAGCGGGGAATTGTTTATGTACAAACGGCTTACCCTTTCTGGGTTTTCGGTTGTTAGTAGTGTCGGATTTTTTACTCGAAATGATCGACTTTCTTCGAATGGGTCTTCTAAGCCGCTTTTTACATCCGTCGATTACATCTGAATCGTTGTTTTTTGCTATGGCCGGTTCATCGTTGCAGTGTTCATTTTCAGGGCTTAAAGCTGTCTCTAAATACGTTCGAATATCTTTTCCCACTAAAAGTTCCTGCAAATTTCAAATACATACACCACAAATTGTTTATTAAATAGAATTTATTCTACCTCTTTATTAGTTCCGGCATTGCAGAAATTCTCCTGCGATTTCAAACAAGTATTCTTAAAATTTTCGAGCTGTTTCAACGTTAACTCGCAGTTTCTACAAATAATATATTCCTCGTTGATTAATTTCGCCTAAAAATTACAAAAAAAACAACGATTTCATGCGTTAGCAACAAGTTCCGATAAGACTAACTTCAAAACCCAATAAATTGTTTAACAAATCAAATAAATGTTTGTATTCTACAACACACAAGTTGTAAAATTCTTTAACATCGCCCATACAAGTCCTGCAGGATGAAATTTGCCCTTTTTGTAATGGTATTTCTTCTGTTTCACATCCCGATTCGGCCATAACTTCAGCTAAAATGAACAGATGATATTGACGTATGTTTATTAGGGCGGTTTATAACATTTGAGGTTAAGTAAATATACAACGTTTACACGACTGTTTAAAGACGAGATTGAATTAGTTAGTTAAAGAGTCCGCAATCCTAAAGATTGGTTGGAAACAGCACGCCATGCCGATCTATCCTGAGCTAATCCCTTCATCTCCCTATAGCTATTCATCTCAACGTCTTCAACTATCTGACTCACATACTCCAATCTAGGCCTACCTACCCCTCTCTTTCCCTCCACTCTACCTTCTATGATCAATTGCATAATCCCCCCATGCCTAAGAATATGCCCTACTAATCTGTCTCTCCTACGCTGTAACACTCTCCAGATACTTCTCTTCTCCCCTACTAACTCTAGTACAGCTTCATTTGTTACTTTATCTTCCCAACCAATCCTCATCATCCTCCTATAACACCACATTTCAAGTGCTTCTAATCTACGCTTCTCTTCCTTTCCTATAGTCCACGCCTCACACCCGTACAGTGCTACACTCCAAACATATACCTTCAGTAATCTTTTTCTAATACCCAAGTCAATATTTGATCTTAAAATCTGTTCTTTTTCTACGAATGCCTTCCTACCCTGTGCTATCCTACACTTTATATCTACCTTGCTTCGATTATCTTTTGTGATTCTACTGCCTAAATAACAAAAATCTGACACTTCTTCGATTCTATTATCTCCTATTGTGATCCTCATTTTTCTACTGCATTCCTTTTTGTCACACCTCATCACTTTAGTTTTACCTATATTTATTTTCATGTTAAAATCCCTAGTCAATACTGCCTGCATACCATTCAATACCCTTTCTAAATTCTTTTCGCTTTCTTCCAATATAGCTATATCGTCGGCGAATCTCAGCATATATATTTTCTCTCCCTGTACATTCACACCTACACTATACTCTTCTTTTACTTTGTTTATTGCATCTTCTATATATAGATTAAATAATAACGGTGAAAGTGTACATCCCTGCCGAACTCCCTTCCCTATTTTTGCTACCTCTTCTTCCCCCTCAATTCTAACTAAAGCAGTTTGGTGTTTATATAAATTAAAAATTATTCTCCTATCCTTATAATCTATACCCGTTTCTTTTAAAATTCTAAACATTATGTCCCAATCTACATTATCAAATGCCTTTTCTAAATCTACAAAAGCTATGCAAGTTACCTTTCCTACCCTCTTTCTTTTTTCTACTACCGTTCTTAGTGCTAGAATCGCCTCTCTCGTCCCTCTGTTTTTCCTAAAACCAAACTGATCTTCTCCTAGCCTTTCCTCTACTTTATTTTCTAATCTCCTATAAATAATCTTTAACAATATCTTCGATGCATGTGATAGTAGGCTAATGGTCCTATAGTTCTCACACAAATTAGCTCCTATTTTCTTCGGCATTGTTACTATTCTACTAGATTGAATACAAATTGAATATTGAAAATAGCGTTAGGTGCGTATTTCGAAGAGTAAGCTATCATCTTCAATAGTTCAACAATCAAGACAAATCGCACATTTTTTATATAATAATTCCAGTGAATATCGCGAAGTGTAATATTTATCGGATTATTAAGTTACTGAAGATGGCGACTTGGCATTTGAAATGCGTATATAGCTTATCTTTAAATTATGGCATTTGGACGATACTTTATACAATTATTTAACGCCGAGGTGACTTATCATATAAACCCCAATTAGAAAATTACTAAAATATAAATGTATATTTTAAACTAGGAATAATTTCGTGGATTTTAATGGGATGTATATTTATATTTATTCTTATATACATACGAATTTGTATAGAAGAAATAAAATAACAATATATTATCAAGTATAGTGTATCATATAATAAATATATTTATTCGATGGTTTTTTTAATACTAAAGCAATTCTAATACAATAAGAACAAAATAGATTATATTAGAATAGTGAAGTAAATAATTAAAACCAATTCATTGGTCATTTAAATTTTTCATCGTCAAACCCAATGATAAAATATAACACTTTATATTTATTTACATGGAATAAATTAAGTATATTTTAATTTGACGGCCAAATCACGGCCATTGAAGAATTGTAAAAGAAATGACATCAATTCCTTAATATTACCTTATACTATAAAGAGATTTGTAAAAATTATTGCAATTTTCCTGTCTGTTGTAATTTTTTTATTAAACTTGGGTGAAATTAAACTAGCCTCCGAAAATTGATGTCACGTGACTTCATTCACAGTTGCAAACACTGCACGGACTAGTTTTTTTATATATAAAAAAAAATTAATAAAAAAATGCAGAATATATTTATAGAGCTATTTATAGAGCATTTGGAAATACAAATAAATAAATCGCTAATGTTCTTGTAGATGATTTTTAAGTAGCGATTCCTCTGGAAAAGCTTTGGTGCATTCAGTACATAAGAACCACTTTGGCATGATGCGACACCCTGGCGTTAAATGCGAAGCTAAAATATTACCAAAAAAAAAAAAAAAGGCCTCGTCGAGGTGCAGAATTTTTTTTAATACATACTTGCGTGATCTAATAAATGGCTTCTTAAATCCACAAAATTCGTACAGGATATATTACACAATGAACATTTTAGCATTTCATTTTTGTGTGTTTGTAAGTGTTCAAATAAACCGAACACCAACCGGTTGCATACGTAGCACCATTTTCCGTTGGTTGTACTTAAAAATATATATATATAAACACGGCTCAATATATAAGAATAAAACAATTCGCGTTTTTTTCGTTGTTAAATTTTCCAATCCATATCATTTAAATGTTTAAATTTTGTTTTAAATTTAAGTTTGAACATGTTTAAATTTACCGCGCATACGCATTTGGCAGCGTATTAACAAGAGAAACTAGCAGAACATGCGCAATACGCACAAATCCGTGCAATTGTTTAGAAATGGCTCTGTGTGGAACGTGAACAAAAATCACTCAAATAAAGAATGATTTTTATTCAAAATTAGATCAAATTTACGTAATGCAGGGAGAAAATACAATCACTTAGTGCTATATAATTAATCGTGCTGTGAGCCCATTATATTTGAAATATGATTAATATTGCAAACATTCGAATATTAGAGATAACACAACACCGCAACGACCAATTCAGACGAAATGGAATTTTTTAATGCTACTTTGGCGAATTCACTAGAACTACAAACGATTGCACAAAAAAATAATGCATTCTATATTATTTTAACGTAACTTACCGCGCATGATTTTTGAGCATATGCAATCCTAGATCTTTCGCATCGTTGGCCAACCCAAAGCAAATTAAACAGCGCCGATTCCCGTAGAACAGCTCTTCGGCTTGCCTGACAGCAGCTGCCACTAAATGCCACGGATATTGCGGAAAATGTTGGGGTTCGGTAACACTAGCGTGAAATCGCGGCACTTTATTATTCAGCGATATATTCTCGTCTGAATTCACGTAATCATCGTCCATAGGTGGGGGAGGTACCATGTAGGCCTACAAAATATTTTTACATTTCGTTTTTTTTATATAGATTATAATTTGAAAATGCATCACATGCATCGAAGATATTGTTAAAGATTATTTATAGGAGATTAGAAAATAAAGTAGAGGAAAGGCTAGGAGAAGATCAGTTTGGTTTTAGGAAAAACAGAGGGACGAGGGAGGCGATTTTAGCACTAAGAACGGTAGTAGAAAAAAGAAATAGGGTAGGAAAGGTAACTTGCATAGCTTTTGTAGATTTAGAAAAGGCATTTGATAATGTAGATTGGGACATAATGTTTAGAATTTTAAAAGAAACGGGTATAGATTATAAGGATAGGAGAATAATTTTTAATTTATATAAACACCAAACTGCCTTAGTTAGAATTGAGGGGGAAGAAGAGGTAGCAAAAATAGGGAAGGGAGTTCGGCAGGGATGTACACTCTCACCGTTATTATTTAATCTATATATAGAAGATGCAATAAACAAAGTAAAAGAAGAGTATAATGTAGGTGTGAATGTACAGGGAGAGAAAATATATATGTTGAGATTCGCCGACGATATAGCTATATTAGAAGAAAGCGAAAAGAATTTAGAAAGGGTATTGAATGGTATGCAGGCAGTATTGACTAGGGATTTTAACATGAAAATAAATATAGGTAAAACTAAAGTGATGAGGTGTGACAAAAAGGAATGCAGTAGAAAAATGAAGATCTCAATAGGAGATAATAGAATCGAAGAAGTGTCAGATTTTTGTTATTTAGGCAGTAGAATCACAAAAGATAATCGAAGCAAAGTAGATATAAAGTGTAGGATAGCACAGGGTAGGAAGGCATTCGTAGAAAAAGAACAGATTTTAACATCAAATATTGACTTGGGTATTAGAAAAAGATTACTGAAGGTATATGTTTGGAGTGTAGCACTGTACGGGTGTGAGGCGTGGACTATAGGAAAGGAAGAGAAGCGTAGATTACAAGCATTAGAAATGTGGTGTTATAGGAGGATGATGAGGATTGGTTGGGAAGATAAAGTAACAAATGAAGCTGTACTAGAGTTAGTAGGGGAGAAGAGAAGTATCTGGAGAGTGTTACAGCGTAGGAGAGACAGATTAGTAGGGCATATTCTTAGGCATGGGGGGATTATGCAATTGATCATAGAAGGTAGAGTGGAGGGAAAGAGAGGGGTAGGTAGGCCTAGATTGGAGTATGTGAGTCAGATAGCTGAAGACGTTGAGATGAATAGCTATAGAGAGATGAAGGGATTAGCTCAGGATAGATCGGCATGGCGTGCTGTTTCCAACCAATCTTTAGGATTGCGGACTGTTTAACTAACTAATTTGAAAAAATTATTTACCATTTTCTCTTAAATGAATATAAGTACTTATATAAATATAATTAGGGTTTTTACGGTGTTTGTGAATTTTCAAGCAAATTTAATTTAAGATTCTTTGAACGAACGTGTAAAATTGTAAAATTATCTATACTAGGAAAATGGTGATGAGATTCTTAAATATGGTTAGCAAAGTTCGAATTAGTATATTTATTTATTTATAACTATTAACACGTTCATTAAATCTAATTGCTCACTTCGTTTTTTACCTAGTCAATTTCATTTGTAATTTAATTATAAATAAGTTGTAAGAAATATTTAAAAAGAAAATACCTTAGACTTTTTCATGCTTCTCGTAACTCTAACAACATTCATTGGTACTACTTCTTCGGCATTATCGGACACCGGAAAATAGCTAGGGTCTAAATTATTTTCGCAATCATCGATCTCAGGATCGGCGCACGATTGCATTATGGACGTGTCCTTTATTTCTACATTTCCATCCGGATCGGGCTTGGATTGCGAACTTTTCGACGATGAAAAAAACAAATCGACTAATAAAAAAAAACGTACACAAAGACAGAAGATTAATATTCACACGGGTTAAGCGAACGACTCACGACAATGCATTTTAAGGTGATTTATGTGTATCTGATAGTCGTCATTTTTTCGGAAGAGCTTCAGATGCTTTCCTTTGCAAAAAGGACATCGCGTCATTATGCAATCCACAAACCGGTGTCGAACGTGACTGGTGACGATTTGTTTGTTACACCGCGAACACCAATTCGATGTTTTATCTCTGAAAAATAAGTTGCGTGAACCACCAATCGCGAATCAATAATAATTCGTCCATTCATGCAAAATTTCTAATGTTCGAATCATTTATCATTTTTTTTAAATGGATCTTCCCTGAAGCAACTCCTTTACTTTCCTATAGCTATTCATCCCACACGTCCTCGACTATCTGACCCACGTACTCCAATTTAGGCCTACCTACCCCTTGCTTTCCCTCTACCTATCTTCTATAACTAATTACATAATACCCCTATGCCTGAGGATGGGACCAACTACTCTATACAATGTAATACTTTTTAAATAAATATATCTCTTCTCCCCTACTAACTCTAATGCAGCTTCATTTGCCACTTTATCTTCCCAACCAATCGTCCAGTAGCACCACATTTCAAATGCCTCTATTTTACGCTTGTCTCCCCTTTCTATAGTACACGCCTCACAGCCGTACGATAGAAATCTTACACTTCTCCTATTCTAACGTCCCATATTTCGCCTGCACACCTCATCACATTGCTCTTACCTACATTTTTTGTTTATATAATAATCCCCGTCATTACTTCCCGCGTACCGTTTAATACCCGCTCTAAATTCTGTCTCATTTCTTCCAAGAACAACTACGTATCTAAATGAATATTTACACTTACTTATGTGCTCGTTGAACGTGTTTGGCGAGGGAGAGTTTCGAAACGCGATCAATGTAATCGCAAAAAATACAGGAACGATATGTGACATCTGTCATACAATTAGTCAATCGAGCTATTGCCGCCAATACGTCTTTGGGCGGGAATTGCGGTAGCTTCTCTGTAGATTTTTCTATTCTAGACTTAATCCTTCCCAACCCTAAAACCTCAACGTAACACAAATCTATTTAAAAGTACAAAAATAAGCCGAGCGAATGTTTTTATTGCGGATCGACAATTGAATAAAATACCGTTTGTTGCGTCACTTTTATCGTCCACAACTTTCGGTTCACCTCCTTCCTTTAATAAATCGCAGCCAATTATTGTTTGAACCTCAAAACTGTCATGTTCTGAATCATTTGGAAACTCTAATAAATATTGGAGAAATAATTAATAAACGAACTAAAAAAAATACAACCCCCGAGTACGGTTTTGTAAAATGATAAGTAATCAGGGTCGTCGTATTAATCAAATACCTTCGGTAATTGTAAAATTGTTTGTCTCTTCGTTACCATCGACTATTCGTATAGATATAACCCCAATTTCCTCCTCCACCGAAGAACTACCGTCCACTATTCGTAATTCGTATTCGGAATCGTGGGAGAGAACGAACGACTCCGAAGTAGTCTCCATTGTTTCATCTCTTTGTTCCCAACCGAGAATATGAAATATACGCAGATTTGCGTTAAAATAAAAGTACATAACCATATAATATAAATTTACATATTACGAAATTATTGAATGTGTATTTTTTTTGTAAATTATAATTTTGCTAAGGAAAACATTGTTTTTTTTTGTAGTGAAAATATACCTTCAAACTTTGTTGCATTACGACTTATTGTATACGTTGCAACATTAAACTATGATTTCAACAAAAAATACATTAGTATAAATAATAATTTACCTTAATTTTTTAGAAATCGGTCATTGACGAAACCGCTTGGCTACAATTTATTATTCATTATTTGACATTCGTACGTCACTGTCATAACCCATATGATATTCGTGCGTTTATATGTCAATTTAAATTCTTGATCTTTCTCCAGTAAGATATTTCCAACAAATTCTATTTTATGTTTAAAAATATTAATACATACAATAAATTCAAGTTATGTTACAAATCTTTCAATGCAACAGATTTTATTTTTTTATAAAAATACTTCTATTTCTACAATATGTTAATAATTTTTTGATGTATAGAACATATAAATCAACGGGTGAGAGTACATATAATTATTTTTAAATTATTAACGTTCAACAAGTTTGTTTTTGAAATTATAAAGAAAATATAGAAAGAATTTTCTATCTGTTTAAATGTTTGTTTAATTTTTGCATACGATTTCAACCACCAAGTGGTGAGGCGACCATTTTTATTACAGAAACCTGTAAAAAACATTTTATAATTATGTCGTTTCAACGAGCAATTCTTCAAATTGAGGCTCCATTTTAATCTAAAAAAACCAATTCATTAATATATTTTGAATTCGTTCCGATTCAATCCGATTTTACATGTATTTCTTCAGGCACCTCCATCTTCAGTTCCCGTTCATCCCATTCATTAATTTCTTGCTTAATTCTATCAGACGATACGAAACTCTCAAATGATTTAATAAAAGTGGACGTAATTGGCTCAAAATTTGTTGTATTTTTAACTATTTCACACGAATCCGTTCGTTGAGTTTCGTCAGCCATCTGAATAGCTGACGAATTATTCGTCAACAGCCCTTGATCAACTTGATTCGCTTTGGATTGTTCTATACCATATAGATGCGGATGGAAATATCTTTCTAATAAATTAAATGCAGGCGAATAAATAAAACCTTTCACATCGTGACTCGATCATGCGTCGATTGTAGACGTAATAATTTATAAACATTTGTTTCGTTTTTTAAATAACTTAACTGTTGTGAAATTCCAAATGACGCAATAAAATAATGCGTTTGCCGAACGTTTTGTAGCAAAATTTACATGCAAACAATGTGGAACACGGCCGTTGAGCCTTATGAGCTGTTAAATTATCCACGATTTTATTACATAGAGAACACCACATCGGATATTCCGTCCTACAATAAATACGAATATAAAATCTGTTTCATTCGACATTGTTTCGCCTGTACAATATTTGTATAGAATATCACCCAAATACCGTAACTCAACGTTGTATCGTTAGATGCGCATTTTGTAGACTATGCCCCCATCTTCAGTAGCACAATAATAGAGGTGAATGAGTTACGACATTTAGTTGATGTTTTACACAATTATTTAACGCAGCAAAGACAATTTTAACACAAACAATATTGTCGCTGTCAAGCAACGTCTCTCATACGTCACACAAGTTGTTTTTTATATATAAAAATAAACGATATAACTCACTCGTGTTGTCGCTTCATATGCGATATCATCAATGTCGATGAATTATCCGTGGAATATTGACATAGCGGACAGAATAACATATTCTTGCACATATTAAGTTTGCATTCTTCGATGGCTAGGAGTACGTCGCGCACCGGATACTGTCCCAAATAGCAGTGCACGCCAACGCGCATGTGCTTACAATTCACTGCGTACGTATGATCACTTGTCACTTTGACAGGCAACGTGGGCCACACATTCTCTTGCTCTATGGCATTATTTCCCGGTTGTGATTTAGGGAAACAATATATTTGCAAATTCGGTTCTTCTCGCCGAGATAAATTACAGGCTGTTTTTGTTTTTATTTTTATAGTACTATTCGTTTTGAAAACTGCATTCGAATTTTCGTCGCATAGTTGTCGAATCGGTTGATTTAACTCTGTTATTTTTATCGATTTTGGTAATATTATCTTTTGTAAGAAAGGTGTTGATTGTAGATAGTACGGTTCCGTTTTTTGGTCGATGCGGCGTGCATTGAACGAACTGGGCGTTTTGATTTGTACGGGCCCTGTGGATATGAGCTTTTGCACTTGTTGCGTAAGTTGTTCGGGAGAGAGGAGATTCGATGTTTTGCCGGATTTTGAAAAGTCTTTTAAGAAATCGGGCGTCAGGTAATCCGGTACGTCCAAAGAATCGTTCGGCTCGAGTAAATTATAGCTTTTGATCGGTTTAGTTAATGGATTTTTGTTAGTTAAATTGGAAGAATTGTTTGGTGGTAAATGAGAGGTTAATTTGTTCGCTATGTATTCGTTTGAAGTTATAATTTCTTCTGTTACGTAGTAATCGTTTGATAATCGCGGATATTTTGATAAATCGTCATTAAGTTCGACCGATTTTGAAGAAGATTCTCTTTTTACTAATAGGATTTTATTTGATGATGAATCATTAACGACTTTTTCGGTGTGTATTTGCTAAAATGGCATACATTAAAAACAATTGGCAAAACATAATCAATCAATAAATTTTATAATACATAATCTGAAACACTCAGTACATCATTTTTATTGGGGGGTAAAAGTAAGATGTTAATTTTTTCTCGGATGAATATTTATAAATACGAAAGATTTTTGATAATAAAAAAGTATTTTTCAATTCAAAAAACTTATTTAAAAGTGTATTTAAAAATGATTAATCTATAATGATTTATTGAAATAATAAAAAATATGAGAAATTTGAGAAAAACTGATGTTATTTTAAAGCAATAGTTTACCCACGAAAACAATGTAAGTGTAAACATTTTTTTAATTCGTTAAATAAATAAATAAATTTCAAATAGTAGATTAAATTCAAAGCAAAGATGCATTTTTTACAATTAATAATAAGTTTTTTAACGCTTTTTGAAAATTCAAAAATAAACCAATATTAGTTAAAGAGTCCGCAATCCTAAAGATTGGTTGGAAACAGCACGCCATGCCGATCTATCCTGAGCTAATCCCTTCATCTCCCTATAGCTATTCATCTCAACGTCTTCAACTATCTGACTCACATACTCCAATCTAGGCCTACCTACCCCTCTCTATCCCTCCACTCTACCTTCTATGATCAATTGCATAATCCCCCCATGTCTAAGGATATGCCCTACTAATCTGTCTCTCCTACGCTGTAACACTCTCCAGATACTTCTCTTCTCCCCTACTAACTCTAGTACAGCTTCACTTGTTACTTTATCTTCCCAACCAATCCTCATCATCCTCCTATAACACCACATTTCAAGTGCTTCTAATCTACGCTTCTCTTCCTTTCCTATAGTCCACGCCTCACACCCGTACAGTGCTACACTCCAAACATATACCTTCAGTAATCTTTTTCTAATACCCAAGTCAATATTTGATCTTAAAATCTGTTCTTTTTCTACGAATGCCTTCCTACCCTGTGCTATCCTACACTTTATATCTACCTTGCTTCGATTATCTTTTGTGATTCTACTGCCTAAATAACAAAAATCTGACACTTCTTCGATTCTATTATCTCTTATTGAGATCCTCATTTTTCTACTGCATTCCTTTTTGTCACACCTCATCACTTTAGTTTTACCTATATTTATTTTCATGTTAAAATCCCTAGTCAATACTGCCTGCATACCATTCAATACCCTTTCTAAATTCTTTTCGCTTTCTTCCAATATAGCTATATCGTCGGCGAATCTCAGCATATATATTTTCTCTCCCTGTACATTCACACCTACACTATACTCTTCTTTTACTTTGTTTATTGCATCTTCTATATATAGATTAAATAATAACGGTGAGAGTGTACATCCCTGCCGAACTCCCTTCCTTATTTTTGCTACCTCTTCTTCCCCCTCAATTCTAACTAAGGCAGTTTGGTGTTTATATAAATTAAAAATTATTCTCCTATCCTTATAATCTATACCCGTTTCTTTTAAAATTCTAAACATTATGTCCCAATCTACATTATCAAATGCCTTTTCTAAGTCTACAAAAGCTATGCAAGTTACCTTTCCTACCCTCTTTCTTTTTTCTACTACCGTATTTTTGGGTCGGTAATTAATCGCTTCAAAAATTTAATATAATAAACAAAACAAATTATATATTCCTTTTCTTTTACCTGTTTTTCAGACTCGAACTTTTTATTGGTGTATAAACAGATATTTCGAAATTCGAAAATTCTGGCAAGCTTCGCCCTGCAAGTTTTGCATATGTTAAATACATCGCCGTCTTTTAGTTTTAACTGAAAGTACATTTAAAAAAAAAAAATTCAATAATTTGTACTAATTTTGCAAATAATTTGAAAGAAAAAAAATTACCATTGATAATTTTTCGGTATTACACGCATGCGCGGACGTACATTAAAAATATATATTAAAAAACTTATGATCATAACTTTTAATAGTGTAAATCAGGCATTAATTTAATTATATCTACTACGTTTACATGTATGATTCAATCGTGACATTTTAAATCAAAAAATCCGAGAATTTCTTTATTTTTTAAATTAAACTTACAGGAAATCCCAGTAGTATCTCTAAGATACTAATCATTCCAACAATATCGCCGTGAGATAAACTCCTTCCTTTAGTCATCGTCAAGCACGTTCTACAATAAACAGATAAATCTCCAAAAAGTTTGCTCTCTTTTACCTTAGACATCTCGGCTGTATAGACCATCTCCTAAAAAGATACCATTCGTAAATTTTTCTCTATGTTATATACGAATGATTAAAAAATTATATATTAATTTTCAGTGCAGAAATTGTCAGTTTTATTTTATAAAATTTGAAGGATAGATGTCATCAAAAGCATGATCATAATTTAAAACTACATCTGACCTACAGCTCGACCTATTTTATTTCAACTACTAATAAAGTCGTACGCACATGTTTAGATCGTTTTTTCCTGAAATATATCGATGGAGATGCGCCCGTAATTAAACAATTCCTCTTTTTGTGGTCTTTATATACATCCGACCGAAAATGAGCTGAGCAAATACGCGAGTACGGCGAAGGATGCCAATTAGAGCGTTTCGTAAAAAGTATCCATTCTTTTTTAAACTTAGGATTCAATGGAAATCTACAAATGAAACGTATGATAATACATATTGGGATGAATTCTATTTCGTGCATTTGCGTGAAATAAAATATATTTCAATAGAAATGATTTAGAAATAAGTAAAATATAATAATATTGTAATAGCAATAACTAATCTACATCAACCACTGGATTAAATTAAACAAAATGTATTGGTGCGATTTATTTATTTGCACAATTTTAGATATCTAGCTAGCTTTACCTGTGAAAACTGATCAATTTATCGCAATTTTTTAATTTCTGCCTTCCACAAACCACACAAGACACAACCATTATAATTATAACTAATATTTGTAATATTTAGAACGAAATAAATCTTCGATATCTCAACAACAAACGAACCCAATACCAAATTGAATCAAAAATAAAAACTTGTCACATAATGGTGATAAATTATTAAATGCCAAGTGGAATGTTTGACGCAGTAGTTCAAATGATTGGTGGGATTGTGGATTTTTACACTAAATTGAGATATGGAATATTGTATTATAGACTCCGATTATATAAGTAACTATTAAAATAACACAAAATTTGTTCACGAGAGCAATAAACTTTTTTTATAAACAATAAAAAAATTTAAACTTACGTGACAGTTTGCGGCTTGTCGTTTTTAGTAAGTGTCAAAAATATTGATGGCTTCGCCGCTTTTGAATAAGTAGGTCTCTTCGCAAGGTCGTCATTACAACTAATTTTTTCTATTTAAATAATTTAAAATAAATTATTTTAAGTTGAAGAAGCTTAATATACCTATAAAAAATATTTTATTTTAAATTTGTTCATTTAAAACGATCAATGGATAATAAATATTGGGTAGCGATTTTCGTTATCAAACTTTTCGAAAATCCAATAAAAAAAATGTAGGTTTATTATAATTGTATAAGTAATTAAATTATCGAGGAAAAAGGAGATTTTTAACGTTTTAAAAGAACGGGTTATAGGGATGAAATCGATTTAAAAATTAAACATTTATTCGCTTAAAAATACCAACATCCTATTCTGTCGAAATATAAAAATATATGTAATTGCACTGAAAATGTTGAAATGAAAATTGTATTTCAAATAGGATAAGAAATGTATTGCAATATACCTATGGATTTCACAAATCCAACAGCATCGTTAATTGGAGGGATTTTTTTGTGGCAATAATTCACAAAACCGATAAGGCACTCGAAACTTTAAAGTCGATCATCGACGAATATTATATTGTACGATGACATAATAGGGGGATGTATCATTAATTTTTTTTAGGGGGTAGTTTTAAAGAAATTACTCAAGTCTTCAATCTCCGAAAGTATACGAAACACAATGAATTGCACCTAACCTAAAACAACAAAAGATTAAAGAAAATACCAACTCAAAAGCCAAAACGCTACTCGATAGCGCGCTTCTTATAAAATCATTTTTTAAAAACATTCTTAAAAACAAATACCAATTGCCCCTTTTTTATGATCCCATTTTAACCCATCTCCTGCGGTTTGTACACAATCTGAATCGGCACATTATCAATTTCATCCATGGCAACATTGCCGTCCATACTGTCATCAGCCCCCATTCTCTCCAACCCTAATTGATTAACGGGCATGTCACCTCGACTTGTACTATCCATACAAATGACCTGACCACCCACCAGCATGTCCACGCCCGCAATCTGAATCGTCTGCGCGTTATTGCCATCGGGAATGATGATGTGATGGCTGGTGATATTAACAACATTCGGTGTTGCGGTTGTTGTGGGGGTGTTTAGGTTGTTCAGGTGATTGAGCTGGTCCAGGGGCATTTCGCCGTGGTGGGCGTATGTGTGCGAGATGAGCTGGTGGTGTGTGGTGAACCGTTCCTTGCAGAATATGCACGTGTGGACGGTTTTGTTCTCGTCCAGGTGCTGTTTCATGTGAATGGTGAGGCGGTAGCTTTGCCGGCAACTGTACGGGCATTCCGTGCATTTAAACGGCTTAAGTCCTTCGCGATAGATATGGAAGAAGAGCGAGAAAGTTCAATAAGTGCGGAAGAGTAGTGTGATTTGTAGAATGAAAAAATGCTTTTGCACAAATACTCGCTTTTGGCGAGGGTTTAAAATCTTCAAGTATAACAGTAAAACGTTAAATATTGTTATACTGGTGTTGTTATATCAGCAGCAATTGTATTATATGTCATTATTACCTGTATGGATGAATTCGTGCGTTTTTAATGTGGCTTTAACTTTAAAAGAACTATCGCAATAACTGCATTTATATGGTCGGTCTTCGCTATGCGTATGCCTGGAATGACTCGCTAATGCAGTTTTATTGTAAAATCCACGGCCGCAATCCGTACATAAATGAGGTTTTTCCCCTAAAAAAATACAGAGAAATTATATGAAAAATATATTAATATATTTTAAAAATTATCATATTATTATTATATTATTTGGGTGATATTCTATATTAATATATATTTTATTTTATTTTAAATAAACCCACCGGTATGTTGGCGCATATGTGTCGTTAATTGAGCTTTAAAACAGAAACTTTTATCACATTGACTGCATTTGATCGTTTTTCCAGTATGGGTCATTAAATGACATTCTAACTGGGCATTTGTCGTAAATGGCTAAAAATGATTAATTAATTAGCTCAATGTTTCGAAATAACATCACTACACTATAATGTATTTGAACTATTTTTATTTATTTAAAAATTGTGACAGTGTTTAATCGTAACACAAAGCTTTCAAGTACTAGATGCGCATTTTGTAGGCTATGCCCCCATCTGCAGTAGCACAAGATAAACACTAAATAAAATAGATGGATGATATTTCATTTCGTTTTTATCTTGTGCTACTGAAGATGGCCGCATGACGTTCGAAATACGCATGTAGCTATTAAATGCAGTAATTTCGCCGATATATTTTTAATTTGATTTTAGCATTTAATAAAATGCAAGTTTAAATAAAGCGAAAAAATGTCGCTTCTTTTAAACACACTAAAAAAATTACCCTGCTGCAAATATGGCAGACATTTAGTTTGCCATCTATGTGGAGTTTTTCATGATGTGCCATAAGATGTCTGGCCGCGAAAGATTTATCACAATGAACGCATTTATATGGCAATTCGCCCGTATGTTTACGCATATGGATATTAAGTTGATATGCGGATCTAAAATTTCAAAAAAATCACCCAACTGTCTGCAAAATAAAATTACTTGAATTTTTGGCACATGTTAATGTATTATTTTTTATTATAACCTACTTAAAAAATATATATACAATAAAACGTTAGGTATGTATCGTACTAGAAAATATTTGGTAATTTCTCGAAAGAAACGTTAAAAAAAAAAAAATTCTTGATATAAATATGGTTAGTTAACTTGGCAATATTTTACAGGATGTTTAAATTTGAAAAATCTGCACAAATTACATACGTAAAAGATTTGCCGCAAGCAGAGCACAAATGAAATGTGTCTGAAGCCCCATCTGCATTATGTTTCTCTTTCATATGATATTTTAATACAGGGACGGCTTCATTGCACAATGCACAAAATGTTCTACATTTTCTATAAATAAATTCGCAAGATAATTACCGAAGAAACAGAAACTATATAAAACAAAAATAAATAACACTTTTGAATAACACCGGTGTGTTGTACGATATTTTTTTTAAGACAAAATATTTACATGTGGTCGACTTTAGAAGGATCCGGTGTGCACTCGTGCGCGCTTAATAAATCCTCGTCGGGGAAAATGTTCGAACAGGCCTTGCATGTTATCCATGTGGATGTGTGGAAATTATCATTGCCTAAAATGTGGATTTTCTCATTAAAAATCGTCGTCTGAAAAAATTGTCGATGTAAAATAAAGCGCAAATATTTGTATACGCACGCGCGTGATTTTTTAAATGACTTCGCAAATGGGAAGTAAATGTAAACGTTTTACTACAAAATTCGCATTTGGGCGCGTGAATTTCTTTGTGCTCGTTCAAATCGTCGAATAAATCATTGCACGTCCTACACCATTTCTCCCTTTCGTCCCTAAAAAAAATTGTTTTTTTCGTATCGTCAAATCGCCAATTTGAAAAGCCAAAACGTGAAAGCATGTGCGAAATAATATATTTCATTTTTCAAATTAACAACGATCTTTTGAAGAAAAAAATCTGTCTGTACATTCAGTAACAAAACAAAAACCTTTAAAATTCGAGATAACTAATAAATATATTAATTAATCAACTGTTAGAAATACCAAAAATATTACAAAATCTCATCAAAGAATAAAACTCACTTATGAACAATAGTCATATGTAAACTGAGCCCCCTATTATCGGTCATCGCCGAGTTGCAAATAATGCACTTGCTGTGCACCAGGACCGGCTTCCGCACTGACGTTAGAGCGCGTACTACGTCGGCCGGGTCAACCTGGTCGAGCAGCGACCAGCCAGGTCCGTCTCCATGCGAACTATCCTCCGAATCATCATCTGTACATTCGTCGCTAACGGAATCGTCATCGGCAGATACGGTCGTGTCCTATAACAAGTGAATAAACTCTGTGTGTGTGTGTGAGAGTCTTCCTTATCGCTCGAGTCCATTGTCAATCTAGTCAGTTGTCAGCACGGAAAAGGTCGAGTGAAAAGTTTTTTTTTGTTGCACGTGTACTTCTGCAGGCGAGCAAAAATATTGTAACGAATTTAGATATGTTATTGAACTTTACGAGGAATATGACAAAAAATTACAAATATGACGTCAAAAATGACATATATATCAGAAGTGACATACGCGTCAAAAGTAACAAACATAGGCAGTAAAAAGTCGATGTCTAAAGTTACAATACCTCAAAATTACAATTGTCAAGTGACATATACGTAAAAAATAACATGTGTTAAAAGTGACATATATGTGAAGAGTGACATATACGTCGAAATAACAAACATCAAAAGTGACATATGTCAAAATTGACATATACTCCAAAAGTGACATATACATGAAAGGCGCCACAAATATCAAAACTAGCATGTTTCCTAATTTTGCCGTCACATTTCCCCATTTTATGTTAGTATAAATTTAATTTATTTTTCTAACAACTACCTGTACATTCGAATCATCCCGCGGATCCTCCATATTATCACTACCTGTAATTTCAGTAAGCATTTCAGTGTCTTCGGGCGTCTCCTGTTTAATTTCATACGAAAATTTGCCATCGGTAGTATTCTCCAAACTTTCGTACGTTATATTTCCATCAGTATTTTCCGAAATCTCGTACGTCATCGTGCCATCTGTATTGTCGAAATTATCGTCCATTTTGATGACATCCGCGGGTTCGGTGAGGACTTTCTGATTGTTTTCGTACGATATATTGGCACTTGCGCTAGCATTAACTTCCGCGAAAAAGAATCCCTGGCTATTTTCGTACGTTATGTTGCCGTCGGTGGTCTCCGGTACCGGCGTACCGTCGCCGCTTCGTTGTTGATCATTCGAAGCGGAAGTGGACGTAAATGATTGAGTTTGTATGGTCGGCTCTTCGTCGACGGTAGCTTTGTTACGAAAGATCTCGTCTATAACCCGGCCAAATTTAATATTAAATTCGTCAATTTATAAGTTGGAAAAAGTTGTGTAAAAATTTATTTATTTATTTATCGGGTAAACAACAAATATTTAGTTTGTTTAAGATTTAGATTTTTTTTAAAGCAAAATATCAACGAAACACACGCAAAAAAATACGTTTTGAATTTTTTTTTTATATAAATTAAATAAATATCAATTGCTCTCGTTCATTTTCAATTCGAGATACTTACGACAATGGCACTGCAAATGCTTCGATAATTTATTCAACTTATTGAATTCTTTATCGCAAAATTTACAGGAGTACGTGTTACATTTTACGAGATCTTTGTGGGCTTGAAGATCTTCTGTTTGAACGTTACAACGATTACACCAGAACGGATACAATTTCCTTAACAAAAAAAAAAAACGTTATCTTTTTTAGGGAAGAGAAATACAACTATGTTTTATATCACTGTTAAAAGCTAGAATTTATTCGACTATAGTTTCGACTATCAAGAAATGAAAAACGAATTACAGAAAACTTATTTATATATAAACAAACAACCTATTTGTTATCTTTCTTTACAAAATAAAGAGTTAGTTAAAGAGTCCGCAATCCTAAAGATTGGTTGGAAACAGCACGCCATGCCGATCTATCCTGAGCTAATCCCTTCATCTCCCTATAGCTATTCATCTCAACGTCTTCAACTATCTGACTCACATACTCCAATCTAGGCCTACCTACCCCTCTCTTTCCCTCCACTCTACCTTCTATGATCAATTGCATAATCCCCCCATGCCTAAGAATATGCCCTACTAATCTGTCTCTCCTACGCTGTAACACTCTCCAGATACTTCTCTTCTCCCCTACTAACTCTAGTACAGCTTCATTTGTTACTTTATCTTCCCAACCAATCCTCATCATCCTCCTATAACACCACATTTCGAATGCTTCTAATCTACGCTTCTCTTCCTTTCTTATAGTCCACGCCTCACACCCGTACAGTGCTACACTCCAAACATATACCTTCAGTAAATCTTTTTCTAATACCCAAGTCAATATTTGATCTTAAAATCTGTTCTTTTTCTACGAATGCCTTCCTACCCTGTGCTATCCTACACTTTATATCTACCTTGCTTCGATTATCTTTTGTGATTCTACTGTCTAAATAACAAAAATCTGACACTTCTTCGATTCTATTATCTCCTATTGTGATCCTCATTTTTCTACTGCATTCCTTTTTGTCACACCTCATCACTTTAGTTTTACTTATATTTATTTTCATGTTAAAATCTCTAGTCAATACTGCCTGCATACCATTCAATACCCTTTCTAAATTCTTTTCACTTTCTTCCAATATAGCTATATCGTCGGCGAATCTCAGCATATATATTTTCTCTCCCTGTACATTCACACCTACACTATACTCTTCTTTTACTTTGTTTATTGCATCTTCTATATATAGATTAAATAATAACGGTGAGAGTGTACATCCCTGCCGAAATCCCTTCCCTATTTTTGCTACCTCTTCTTCCCCCTCAATTCTAACTAAGGCAGTTTGGTGTTTATATAAATTAAAAATTATTCTCCTATCCTTATAATCTATACCCGTTTCTTTTAAAATTCTAAACATTATGTCCCAATCTACATTATCAAATGCCTTTTCTAAATCTACAAAAGCTATGCAAGTTACCTTTCCTACCCTCTTTCTTTTTTCTACTACCGTTCTTAGTGCTAGAATCGCCTCTCTCGTCCCTCTGTTTTTCCTAAAACCAAACTGATCTTCTCCTAGCCTATCCTCTACTTTATTTTCTAATCTCCTATAAATAATCTTTAACAATATCTTCGATGCATGTGATAGTAGACTAATGGTCCTATATAATAAAGAATACGATATTAACTTACGAGTGTGTTCTCAGCATATGGTTGTTCAATCCAGTCGATAGAGTTGTGACAACACTGCACTGGCCGCAGATGCGGTTCTTCATGTTCCTTAAGTAGTTGGTGCATTGCGCGAGGGCTTGCAGTACCAAAGCAGAGTCGTACTGTTTAGATATGCGGCTCGCTTTGATTTTGCCATCCGCCGTCGCAATATTCGTACTAGAATCGATTGTCGTACTGTCCATTTTTATCACTGCATCGACGACAGTGTTGTCATATTGAAACACAACGTTGCTTAATTGTTGTAGGGACTTTTCCTGTTGACTGTCCTCCCGTGCGGGGAATGCCAGCGCTTTATGTTCGCTTATTTCTCGTTGCGATGAGATTTTAGCCTTTTTCGATTGAGCGGCGAAATGTTCAACTATTCAATCGAAATAAAATGAATATGGGAGAAACACATTTAACGCTTAAAATATTCGATAGAAGTGGGTAGTTAAATAAAATCGACGCATGCGTTAAAAATCATACTAAGTGTGATGGAAGATGGGTACTTATAGTGCGTGGAAATGAGATGGAAAAGAAACATGCGCGTAGATATAACATTTTAAGAATTTGTTAAGAATTAACATTGCAAATGCAAAATAGAATTTAAAAATAGAGAAAATAAAACAAAAAATCGATATTTAAAGGTGCATGTTACGATAGTAAAAACAAATTAATTAAATCAAAGATTTTTTAAAATAATCACTACCGTATTAAATAATTATTACATAAAGTACTATTTTTTAAGCATATTTCAATTACAGGCAGCCCCCGTTAACACGGTTCGACAATTTTTGTTTCAAGCAGAATAGAGTTAGCTGTACAAAATAAAAGAACTATTTCTATTCATTTTAAAGTTGATCGTAGACAACAAACAAATACATATTTAAATTCGAAAAAGTAATTTTTATTTTATTTTTACAAACTAGAAAATCCAAATGCGCATGTGTTAAAAGCGAGATTTTTTTTGTAGAGAGTGTCATTTGTCAGATGTTTCTACAGAACTATAGAATTTTGAATTATTTTATTAGATTTTTTGCGCGAATTATTAAATAGACTTTCAACGTTTTCTTCTTTTTACTATATAAATACTTAGAAAGAAGAAAAAAAATGTTCAAAAATGAGGATATTTCGCCAATAAGAGAACGCCCTCGCTTAACGATGATTAGTAACGATAGCGAAGAAAACCTTGTGTAATATAAATATGTAACGCTTTTGATCGTCATTGTTTCAATAAACATATTTTTCTTATATAAAATGAAAATGTTGTAGTTTTTTTAAAACTTTTGAAACCTAACCGGGTTTTTTATGTTTTTATGTTTCGTATAACAGCAATTCACATAACGCGGCATTTTTTAGGAACCTAATGTTATACGGGGGCTTACCTATATACTACAAAACATCCCGTTTAAAATGAATTTCTTTAATAATACGAAATTAAAAAAATTCGAGCGATATAAAAATCAAATGCGATTGTAGGGATATAAAACTTACATGCATGACTTTTCAAGTGCGCCATTAACATAAACAATCTTCTACATTTTTTATTACAAAACTTGCAAACATATTCGCAACATCGAGTCGCTTTTAAATGCTCCTCTAAGTCATTCGTTTGCGTGTTACATCGACTACACCACGTCCTAACTTCCTCTCTAAAATAATTACATAAATAACGAGCGAAAGGCATATTTAAAAAAAATTACTTATACACTAGCAGCCAGATAAAATGTAAACTAATATATCATTGTTTAGTAGATGAGAACCATCCTCCACTAGGTCGTTTTTGTATCTTTTAAAGGCGAGAAAAAAAAACATTCTATCTGGCTTGTAGTATACAACATTTGCACTTACGCGTGTTTGTACTTCATATGAATACACAATTGGCGATTTATCTTCGCCAAATGGTCGCAATGAATGCATTTGCGATTTTTTAAGTCCGTTTGATAAGAAGTGCATTCGTCAATTGCGACCAGAACGTCCGACGTTGGGAATTGTTTGGCCCTAGAGCCGCGTCTTGCGCTAGATATAATGGGTTCTAAGGGCACCATTGTGGGTTCTAGGGGCACCATTGTGGGTTCTAGGGGTTCCATTGTGGGTTCTAGGGGTCCCATCGCCTATAAAATACACTATTTAGCGAGAAATCGGCAAGTAGTTTTACTGTACGATTAACAATTTAGAAGATATCGTAAAAAAAACATTTCGGAAGATTGAATGGGGCATTTTTTTTTTAGGAAATGATGTCAAGATTCTAAATCTGAAAGTAATTTTACTGTAGAATTAACAGGTTTGGTAGATATCGACAAAAAAAAAACTGAAGATTGAAAATGAGAAAGGAAACAAATTTACACTGTCTGTTTGTGGGATTTTCTAAGATTCGAAAAATACAACAAATCATTTGAACATTTACGCTTTGATTGTAAGGTACAATCGTACCTAACCTAAATTATATATAAAAAAAACTTACGGTCGATTTTGTTTCCTCGCTATTTTTATAGATGGTAATTGTTTCTTCTAAATTCACACTATCTAATTCGATTTTTGCCGATAAATAATCATCGTCGATAATTTGACCTAAATTTGAGGCAACAGGGTCCTAAAATGACAATTATTGCGTATTAATATAATAAAAATTTGCCCGAAACTGAAATACCTCCGAAAGCGAGACCTTTTTATTTTTTATTTCCATGTAATCATCGTACGATTTTTGGCATTGCCTTTTGAATTTGCATATGTAATCCAACTTTTCATAACAAAACGAACATACGTTAAAAATATCATCGGTTCGAAAGTCGGCCTGAAAGAACGAATCAATAACCAAAGAGGCAAATGATTTCTTTTAACAATCGAACCAAATCGGCTACAAATCCACGTAGTACGTCCAATACGTCCGTAAAATTTGCTTCCAATACATTTCTGGGCACTTCGTCCAGCTTCCCCAAACAAGTTCGGCATACGTTTATTCCAATTATTTCCATCGTAGCGGTCACGCGTCCGCTTCTTTATAAAAGGCACTAATGGTGTAGATTCGGCATGATCTAAAATAAACTATAAAGAAAACAAATCGCTTCTTCACATATATTTAAAAATGTAAAAATACACGGAATCGAAATCCATAGATATTGCACGATAAAGTTGCGTTGTTTACATGATACGTTAAAACCAAAATAAGTTTTTATTTATAACGAAGTTGTTGTTAAAAAAATTTAACTTAAAAATAATAATTACAATTTTATTATTACATTCTATTTGACTTTAATCATTTTTGTTATCCACATCAATTGTCAACTATTTTGACAATCAGTTGACTTATCAAATTCCAAGATATATATAAAAGTTGTCAAAACTGCGTTTAATAGTATATTAAAGAACGAATTTCATAAGGCAGGTTTTATTGCACGAGTTCAAATTTAGAAAACGAGGTGCTACGCACCTCGTTTTCTAAAGAACGAATGTTATAAATGACTTATGAAATGAGTTTTTTATACTATTTTTTCTAATTTGCGTCTTTTATGCCCTTTTTAAATAAAAAATCGAAATTTAAAAATTTAGGGCTTTTTTTGACAGTTGGTAGTAACTATTGGCACATTTGAAACATTTAAAATAAATTGTCAAATAAATTTAAATTAACCTATTTGTTGCTTTCTTTTGTAGTTTGACGTTTGATAACTGGCAAGCAGAGCTACCAACTTTGAAACAGTAAATTGCACTATGCTATAAGAGAATTCAAATTCGCTATAAACGAACTCATTTGGGTTCGTTAATAGCACTAATTTAGTTAGAATTGAGGGGGAAGAAGAGGTAGCAAAAATAGGGAAGGGAGTTCGGCAGGGATGTACACTCTCACCGTTATTATTTAATCTATATATAGAAGATACAATAAACAAAGTAAAAGAAGAGTATAGTGTAGGTGTGAATGTACAGGGAGAGAAAATATATATGTTGAGATTCGCCGACGATATAGCTATATTGGAAGAAAGCGAAAAGAATTTAGAAAGGGTATTGAATGGTATGCAGGCAGTATTGACTAGGGATTTTAACATGAAAATAAATATAGGTAAAACTAAAGTGATGAGGTGTGACAAAAAGGAATGCAGTAGAAAAATGAGGATCACAATAGGAGATAATAGAATCGAAGAAGTGTCAGATTTTTGTTATTTAGGCAGTAGAATCACAAAAGATAATCGAAGCAAGGTAGATATAAAGTGTAGGATAGCACAGGGTAGGAAGGCATTCGTAGAAAAGGAACAGATTTTAAGATCAAATATTGACTTGGGTATTAGAAAAAGATTACTGAAGGTATATGTTTGGAGTGTAGCACTGTACGGGTGTGAGGCGTGGACTATAGGAAAGGAAGAGAAGCGTAGATTACAAGCATTCGAAATGTGGTGTTATAGGAGGATGATGAGGATTGGTTGGGAAGATAAAGTAACAAATGAAGCTGTACTAGAGTTAGTAGGGGAGAAGAGAAGTATTTGGAGAGTGTTACAGCGTAGGAGAGACAGATTAGTAGGGCATATCCTTAGGCATGGGGGGATTATGCAATTGATCATAGAAGGTAGAGTGGAGGGAAAGAGAGGGGTAGGTAGGCCTAAATTGGAGTATGTGAGTCAGATAGTTGAAGACGTTGAGATGAATAGCTATAGGGAGATGAAGGGATTAGCTCGGGATAGATCGGCATGGCGTGCTGTTTCCAACCAATCTTTAGGATTGCGGACTCTTTAACTAATAGCACTATTAGAAACGCAAATTAGAAAAATAATTGTATGGGATGGGCAAATTAAGGCAATTTCTTAAATTCACATAAAAACATACCATTTTTTAAATATATATTTGCAGCTGTATAGTTACTTTTCTTTGCAATTGACATAATCAAGTCTAAGGCCCTTCTCAGTAAATGACATGTGCACATTTTTAGTGTGCGACGTTTGCAGCGCTCTGGTGGAGAATGACCTGTAACACATTGGGCATTTGTGCGGATTGTTTGCCTGCGGCGCATCCTCCGGGTGCTGCTTCATGTGAAGCGTTAAGCTGTACGCCTTTGTGGTACTGTACGAACAAATACTGCACACGTACGGATAAGCTAAGAAAATATTGCATAAAAAAAACGATAAAACTTTAGATATTTAGTAGTTATTTATCGAAATCATAGAAACAATCGTGTCGATTCCGGATATATGTGACAATAGATTATTTGGTGTGTATTTATGCGAATTTTACGTCAATTTTCAATTTTTTAACTTACTTCCGGTATGGACACGTTCATGAACTGTGCATTCAACTTTATGTCGCCAAGTTTTGTCGCAAAATCTGCATTTAAATGGCCTTTCGTTGGTATGTGTAAGCAGATGTTTAAGCAGAAGTCGTTTTAGGTGATACGAAGCGTTGCATTGGGCGCAAGAAAATCGATTCGCTTCTAGAGAAGGTGTAAATAATTATTGTACAGATTGAAAATTGTGTGATATTGGTTTCTATTTACCTGTATGTCGTTTCATATGGACTTTTAGCATATACGGACGAACGTAGAATTTTTCACAAATAGGGCATTGTTGAGGGGGCTGTTCTTCGTGGATTTGTTTGTGAATACAGAGTGTTGAGTATGAAGCGCAAGCCTCAAAATTAAAATAGTATGTTAAAGCTTAACATAAATAAATTGTAGTACGAAAGGATTTTTAGATAATTAATAAAAACGGCCGTTAATAAAAAAAAATCTTTTTTTTTAAGGAATTAAAAATTACACAATGTACCTTCCCACATACGTCACAGAAAAATTTTCGTTCACCGCCATGCATCGAATCTTCATGATTCCTTTTCGCATTATTCGAAACGAACCCTTTTTCGCAGTACGAGCATTTGTACGGTCTTTCGCCGGTATGACGGCTCATAATGTGCGTATTCAAAGTATTTTTGTGACTAAAATATTAATTAAAAAAGTATCGATCTATTTTCCTTTGGTTCCGTGATTATTTTTGAAAGGTGGTAAATATTTGGAAACATCGTCTCGAGGTAATAAAAAAATTTGAAATGTCTTACTGGAATGTTTTTCCGCAAAAAGAACATAGATGCGGTTTAGGAAGAGGACCCAGTTTTTTAACGCGTTCTTTTCCATTGCCGGTTTTCTTTCTAAATTTATTGTGCGCTTTTTTTAGATGGTAGGTGAGGTATTTCACTTCTTTTTTACATATCGGACAAGTTTTTAAAGTAACTCTGCAAAAAATGTTATATATACAGACAGAAAGAATAAAAAGAGAATATTTCAAAAAGAAAAACAATGTTGTGATTTATATCAATTAACACTTAGCATCTTACTCTTGGGGCGGTTCCATTTTTGTTTTCAATTGAGTTTGCAATTCCTGACGGATGTTTTGTTTTTCAATATCGGATGTTGGACATTTATGATTGTTCAGTTCGGTTTTGTAAGGAAATGAACGTGGACAATATTGGCAAATAAACCATTGTCTTTCTATCTTACGACCACACAATACTGTAAAAAAAAAATTAAATTCTTACCACTACATCCAACGTAAAAATGCTTAATAAATATTAACAATTTTTTTTTGTTTAACACAATTTACACAAATGTTTTTAATTTCTTACACGAATGTCTATTTATGTGCGCTTCTAAATCATGCCTTTCGGGGAATTCTTTTTTGCAAAACGGGCAATTAAATAAATACTCTTCGTGGGTTTGTTGTTTATGTTCTTCAAGATTGGCCACTAAAGTGTTACATCTGCTACACCATTTCTCCTTTTCTACTCTGCAATAAACCAGCTTTTAATAATAAAAGCAAACATTTTCATTGCGCTATAAAGATTCATACACGAAATCCCATTAATCGAACTTAAGAATTTTACGCACTTATGATAGATGGTGATGTGGCTACCCAGAACGGCACGATTGCTCATGACTTTCTCGCAGATGGGACATTCTCTGATCGTATAGAAAGGCCTCATGGCCTCCTTCATGGCCTGTTCGACGATCTCATGGGGGAATTGTTCTAGTTTCGATTTGGCTCGCTTCATAGCGATTACAGCCGCTTTCAAATCGCTTCTGTCAATTTGTAAGTCATTCGTGTTGTTCGCATTTTCGTCATTTAATTTAATAACAGGCACAGCAACGCCTGGAAGAGTCGTTTAATTTGAGTAATATAATTGTTTTGTGTTCGGAAGTTTATTGGTTCTTTGTAGGTAGGATTGGTTCATAAGTCCGCCATTTTTGCAAGATGGAGGATAAAAGTAAATATAAAAAATATATAAGATGATCTAATGAAGATCTCAAAAGAAGAATGGTCAAATTTGAATCGGTAGTTTAAATATTAGAACTAATTTTGTATTTATACATGGTATTGTGAGGGAAATTGTGACGAAATTTTGTAATAAATTCGCCATCTTCCAAGTGATCATTTTTTTTTGTGTTGATACGTGTATTATGATTGAAAGTGTGATGAAATTTGTTCATAAGTCCGCCATATTTCAAGATGGGTGGTAAAGATAAATATAAAAAAGATATATGGTAATTCACTGACGGTTTTAGAGGAAGAATGGTGAAAATTGAATCAATAGTTTAAATGTTACAACTAATTTTGTGTTGGTACGATTTAAAAAAGTGAAAATTAATATGAAAGTATACGTGTATATTTACATATATGAGATTTTAATTCTTCTTCATATAGAAAAGAACCTGGACAAACTGGACAGCAATACCATTTTTCATTAAATTTTCGACCAGTAACTAAAAATTTCGAAAAAATGTAAACACTCGATATTGTAAAAAAAAAATACAATATTAATCTCACGAGAATGTCTAAGTAAATGTCCATTAAAATCGTCCCTTCTATTAAACCTCTTATCGCAGAACGGACAATTAAATAAATATTCCTCGTGGTTCTGCTTATGCTCTTCGAGATTATCGACTAAAGTGTTGCATCTGGTGCACCATCTCCCCTTTGCCCCTCTATAAATATACAAAAATAAATAAATAATGTGGATAAATATATTTGTTCAAACAAGATTTTTGTAAATTAAATTAAAATTAATTACAAGGAGGATAAATATTTACTATGAAGAGCATAAATTGCCGTATTAATTATACATAAAAGTTCATAAATTGCGGTAATTGTGTTTGAAATTTTTAAATAAATACGCACTTGTGTTTGCCAATATGGGTGCCCAAACTTTGTCGATTTTTACTAAGAAAATTACAAACAGGGCACATTCTGATTGTATAGAACGGCCGCATGGCCTCCTTCATGGCCTTTTCCACAACATCGTGCGGAAATTGTTCCAATTTCGACCACTTTCGCGTTTTCACTTTTTTAATTAACCATTCCTCCTTATTTTCCGATTCTTCCATTTTGTTTCCGTCGTCATTTTTATATTTATCCTCCGCAACCCCAACATTTCCTTTCTCTATGTCCTCCGTACGATTTACGCTGTGCTCCTTACCTACAATTTTTAAATTAAAATCGGACTTTTAAAGAAATTAATATTATTAGACAAATACTTTCATGCGAGTTTAGTTCATTTTCGTATGGAAAAGCTTTTGGACAATTTTGGCAAATAAACCAATCCAATTTTGGTTTAAAATGTCGCGAATCTACAATATAAAAATAAATAAACAACGTGAAATAATCAAAGTAAATTGTTGCACTTGAATGGTTCATTAGGTGATCTTGTAAATTGGATTTGCTTTTAAACTTCGTTTGGCAAAATGGACAGACGATAGTGTCCTCGTTCCTGTGGCACTCTTTGTGCCGTTTCAACTTTGGCACGATCTTATTGCACCTTTCGCACCATTTATCTTTCAATTTCCTATAATTAAAAATCAAATAAAAGCTAGTCAAAGTCGTATGAAGACACGCAGCACAAACTTATGTTCCACTTTCATATGCGCTGTTAAATACTGAAGATTTTTCGTATTCTTCCCGCAAATGCAACACTGTCGGACGGTATGGAATGCCCTTAACGTTTCCTTAAGTGCCCTTTCCACTTGTTCGAAAGAATATTGCTTGTACCGTTTACCGCCTTTTCCCCACTTATTTTGCACTTCTTTTTTTGGTTTAACTTTAATAAAAACAATATAAAAAATGTTATTTAATTTTTAAAATAACTCACCGAGTCGGTCGATATCTTGTTCAACTCCTGGTGGGGCGTTTGCGCATTGGTGCTCCTTCAATTCATTCACATACGGGAAAACACTTGGACAATATTTGCAGGGATAATAATCCCAATCGACAGGAGAATCTAAAATTCATTTAAAAAAATACAATTGTTAGTTGGAAATTTGTGATCAATTTCTTACCAGTGTGTTTTTCAATATGGCCTTTAAAGGGTATAATTTCCGGCTTGCAAATTCTATCGCAAAACGGACATTTAAATAAATCATTGTGCGTGTATTTGTGATCCTCCAAGTTAATGGCGAAAGTATTGCAAATATTACACCATTTATCTTGAACATCCCTGTAAATTTGATATATATTCAATAATGTGTTTGGTTAACATTAACTCTTTTTGGACCAACTTATGCATTGCACTCATATGCCAAGCCAAACGTTTCCTACTGGACACCAACGTATTACAAACAACGCATTGGCGATTCATTTCAAACGGCCTTAAGAACTCTTTTAAGGCCTTTTCCACTTCATCGTGCGGGAATTGAGCGAGAACTTTATCTTTTACCTTATCGTCTTCTAACGAATCATTCTCCACATCATAATCTCGAGCCGTTCTTTTAATTTCAACCCGTTTTTGTAAACGAACCGTTCTTTTTCGTCTTAATCGCCGTTTAATGGTGATCCGTTTGAATTTTTTAATGGGAATATCACTGTCCGATTCCGAATCGGCTATAAGATTGTTTTTTGCAAAGATTTCCGTCGATTTTTTATTCGTTCCTTCCGCGATTCGTTTTCGCTTTTGAGCGAATTTTTTTAACCGCACATCGTGACTAGAATTTTTTAAGTCATTTTCCAAGATATCTTCGAGTGATTTAGGTGTCTCGATGTCCGATTGCAAATCGTCCACTAAAATGGAACTGTCCAATTTATAATCGAAACCATCGTCTTCCAAACATAAATCAAAATCGTCCATATCAACGATCTCCTGCAAATTAATTTGGTATGAATTTTTGGAAATTTAACGGGGACATTGTAATTGAGACGGACCCGTTTGCAATTGGAGTCATTTCGGAGTTTTGCCAGCGATTTTTCGCAGTTTTCTTTAAATTCCACGATCCATTTCAGTTTGCATTCGCACGAATCGCAAATATTAAAAAAGGCAATCTTTCCGTGCACCTGGAAAAATTGAAAAATTAGCGAAAATTGTATGGAATTATGAAGAAATGGAATCGAACCTCGTAGCCTAAGATACGATTTATTATATCCAGAAGGGGCTTGTATTTTATATCGCATAAATTCCTGGGATATTTTAGAATTTCTGAACATGTTCGACAGGTGGTAACATTTCCTTTTTCCATTGGAAAAGTGATTTTTTATTGTATCTATTTATAAATCACAAACCTTTAATTGTATATAACCGAATGTGCTTATTTTAGATAAAGTAGACACAAATTAGAACTTTAATAAATGTCTTCAGCTAATTTAACACTGCCGTAAGCAGTTTCATGAATTCGCAAAAAAATCTTTACTATTTTGCATAAATTCAAAATTAGTTTGGAACCATAGAAATTATATACTACGTTTACATGTTAGACTGAAATCGATTCGTAAAAATTGTTCTTAATTTATCTTTATGGAATTAGCTGTGCTTTTACAGACTGCGGGTTCGAATCCCAACCACAATTGAAAATTTACAAATTATTTCTATTCGCAGCATCGGAATAAGGATTGAGAAAACTACATCGTTTTTGTTCGTTTAATATTTGACAATACATTTTTAACAAGCAACGAATTACTTCTCTTTAGCAGCAACATAATCCGCTTTCAATCCCTTCTCGGTAAAGGACATATGCACATGATTCGTGTGCGATATTTGCATTGCATTCGTAGAGAACGACCTGTTACATAGCGGGCATTTGTGCGGATTGTTCGCCTGCGGCGCATCCTCCGGGTGCTGCTTCATGTGAACGGTTAAAGCGTACGGCAATCTAGCACTGAACGGACATAGAGTGCACACATACGGATTGCCTACAAAAAAAAATTGTACGCTGATTTGATGTATTGTGTTGTGTTTGGTCGGAGACTTACTTCCGGTATGGACACGTTCATGAACCGTACATTCGGCTTTAAATCGCCACGTTTTCTCGCAAAATCGGCATTTGTATGGACGCTCGTTTGTATGCGTGCGCAGATGTTTAAGTAAAAGACGTTTTAGGTGATAAGAAGCGTTGCATTGGGCGCAAGAAAATCGATTGGCATCTAATAATGAATACGAAATTTTGAAGGAAAATTCGTTCGGGCAATTATTCACAATTTCTTTTTGAACTTGTTTTCGTATATCGGAGATATTTTTAAATGTGGTGAATTTTTTATGTGATCCATTTTCAATATATTGGTAACTTTGTATATTTACCTGTATGTCGTTTCATATGGACTTTTAACAAGTAAGGACGAACAAAGAATTTCTCACAAATGGGGCATTGCTGTGGAGGTTGACCTCCATGGATTAACTTATGCGAATAAAGTGTAGAATACGAAGAACAGGCCTAAAAATATTTAAAAAAAAAACAATCGGGCGTACAAAATATTCCAACTTTGGTATTAGAGTTTCGCAATTTTTTCTGATAACTTTTGGCAGTTTTGCCCCAATAAAGACGTTTAATTAATAAACAAGAAAAAAAAACTTTTAATATGGATACCTTTCCGCATACGTCGCAAAAATATTTCCTTTCACCACCGTGCATTGTCTCTTCGTGATTTTTTAAGGACGTCTTCGAAATGAGTCCTTTATCGCAGTACGAGCATTTGTACGGTCTTTCGCCGGTATGACGGCTCATAATGTGAGTTTTTAAAGTCGAGTTATCTCTAAAAATCATTACAAAATTATATAAATATTGCCGTAAAAACCAAGGTTGAGAATTGTTGGTTTTCTTTTTCATAAAATAGATCTGCCATAACACAGTGAAGAAGAAAAAAACATACAAACATTTGAATCGATGGGATCAGAAACTACATGAGTCAATAATACTGACGCATGTGGCTTTTGATCTCATCGATTTATTTGTGAATCTAAAAAATCTAAAATCTTTGTCACTAAAAAAATAATTATAAGAAATATGATATAAATTACGAAACATTTTAAAGACACATGCGCATTTTGATGGATTTTCAGGCCTTGATCAAACGAAAAACATTATTATTATAAAAAAAATAGAATATTTTACTTGAAAATTCTTCCACAAAATGAGCAGAGATACGTTTTGGTAATAGGATCTGGTTCGCCACGCTCCCGTCTAATATCGCTAGTTTTTCTTCTGAATTTATTGTGCACTTTCTTCAGATGATCAGCGAGATATTTTACCTGCTTCTTGCATATGGAGCAAGATTTCATCGGCACACTAAAAATATATTAATGTATCGCACAATTCACTAGCGAAAATCGAAACGCAAAATATATATAGTACTTCGACGAAGGCTGCATTTTTGTTTTCAATTGCAGTTGCAATTTTTGTCGGATGTTTTGTTTTTCAATATCGGAAGTTGGACATTTATGGTTGGCTACTTCCGCTTCATATGGAAAGGAACTGGGGCAATATTGGCAAATGAACCATTGAGCTTCTATTTTACGGCCACAAGAGACTATTTTAAAAAATACCTTTTTTTTTTTTTAATTTTCATGGCAAAAAAAATTCTTACGTGAATGTCTGTTTAAATGGGCTTCAAATTCATGCCTGTCATTATCTTCTTTCTTACAAAATGGGCAGTTAAATAAATATTCTTCGTGAGTCTGTTTTTTATGTTCTTCGAGATTGTCGACCAACGTGTTGCATCTGTTGCACCATTTTTCTTTCACTTCCCTATTAAAAAAAATAAAAAATAGTGTATAATAGCATAATTGGATCTAAGCGCCATCTATATTTCAAATTGTCAATCATGAATTTACGATTTCTAATTTACTCTTTGTCAAATATTTGATGTAAAATGTGTCAAATTGTAGACATTTTTCATTTTTAAACTTTAAAAAGTGTTTCGTGATCATTTCTAAATCAAGAAAATGATATAAATTTGACACTCAACTGTTCAAAATAGTCCAATTAACTGTTAGGAGTTAATTGGACTATTTCGAGTGTCAGATTACGAAAAAAAAATACAAAAAAAGAATCTCAATGTTGCGCTTTTTTAAAAGCAGCTAACACAGCTTAATACCTTCAAAATCTGTCATTACATAACTTAATCCTTTCTTAATGTGTGTTAAAATATAATATACTCACGGCTCTTCTTTAAAAAAATTCTTAACTCAAACAATACTATATATTTTTTTATAAAAAAATCAAATTAAAACAATAAATGGTTTGTAATTGCGTTAAAAATTGAACACACCTATGCGTAAAAGAGATATGGCGTCCCATGCGAGCGCGATTTGCCACAATCGTCTCGCAAATAGGGCACTCTCTGATCGAATAGAAAGGCCTCATGGCCTCTTTCATGGCTTTCTCCACTTCCTCGTGAGGAAACTCTTCCAGTTTCGAACGCATTCGTTTCGTTGCTTTTATAATCGCTTTTAATTTACTTCTATCGCCGGGTAGGACATTTGAACCATCCGGATTGTCTACCAAATCTTCCTCGACACATTTTTTCATAACAGGAATGTCTATGCCTACAAGTTTTGTCGTAAATTTAATAAAAAAAATTTTTTTTTGAAAAATAAAATTTGATATTTACACGAGTGTGATTTTAATTCGTCCTCGTATGGGAATGAGCTGGGACAAATGGGACAGCAGTACCATTTTTCGTTGAATTTACGACCGGTGACTGCAATATACAGAGTTTCTTAGAAAAACACAATATTAAACATTTAATTCGATGTATTTACATGCATCAGATCTTCGTTAAATAAAAAAAGAATTTTTTTGTATTAAAAAACGACAAATTTATAATATTTTAAAGAAATATGTTTGGCGGGTAATTTTAAAATATTTGTGTGACGTGTTATGTAGTATTTCTGGACACTGTTGCCAATAATTTCTTCATACGTTAAAAAACCAGATGCAGTAGTTTGTAAAATAAACATTTTTTTTTAGTTATATTAAGTATTTCCATTAATTTGAAATCTAAATATAATAATTACCAACCATAAAATTGTGTACAATAACTTATAAAAGTATTTTTGTTTTATATTTCTTTAAAAATCTATATTTAGATTCGATATGGCAACGGTGGATGATGTGACGTTGCTATGACAGATGCGCACCATGCATTTCAGACATTTAAAAATACTAACTACGTCATCATAGGCAAATTGCCTACCTTAAAAATATTTAACTCCTTTATTTTAATTTTTTTAATAAACGGTATACATTTCTGTAATGAAATGAACAGCAAATATTAATATATTTTCTAGTTGTAGGAAAAGTATCTTATTATAGTGCAGGAGACAGACCTAGTAGGTCATATTCTCAGACAAAGAGGTAAAGAATTCTTACGTGTGTGTCTATGTAAATGCGCATCAAAATCATATCTATCATTAGTTCCTTTTTGACAGAATGGACAATTGAACAGATATTCTTCGTGCGTTTTTTTATGTTCCGCCAGATCGTCAACTAAATTGTTACATCTGCTGCACCATTTATCTCTGGCGCTTCTATAAAACAAATTAAAAACACATTGTTCTCGCGATAATGCGTATATTTTATACTCGCCTATGTGTGGCGATGTGCGTGGCCAGACCCTGGCGGGTTTTACTTAAAAATTGACAGATGGGACACAATCTGAACGTGTAGAAAGTTCGCATGGCCTCTTTCATAGCCTTTTCCACGACATCGTGCGGGAATTGCTCGAGGTGCGACCATTTTCGATTTTTCACCCGCTTGAGTGACCAAGAATCTTTGTCATCTGCTGAGGACTCGTTCGTTGCGTTGGTTGAATTGTTTTGTTTGATTTTTACTGTGTCGTCGTTTTGGTCTTTAGATGTTTCTGTAAGAGATATATTTGGCACTCTACCTAAAAGTTCAAATTAAGTTGTATAAAACGGATGTTTATTGTACATTTGTAAAGAAAAATTATTGTCGTTTTTATTAGATCGAATAAATTAAAAAATAAAATAAAAAACAAAAAATATGATGATATAAAATGAATACATTTATGAGTGTTTAGTTCATCCTCGTACGGAAAGGCTTTTGGACAATTTTGGCAAATAAACCAATCCAAATTTGGTTTAAAATGTCGCGAATCTAAAATATAAAAAATATGGATATAAAAAAGTGAAATACATAATCAAAGTAAATTGTTGCACTTGAATGGTTCATTAGGTGATCTTGTAAATTGGATTTGCTTTTAAACTTCGTTTGGCAAAATGGACAGACGATAGTATCCTCGTTCCTGTGGCCCTCTTTGTGCCGTTTCAACTTTGGCACGATCTTATTGCACCTTTCGCACCATTTATCTTTCAATTTCCTATAATTAAAAATCAAATAAAGCCTAATTATAAAGTCATATAAAGACGCGCGGGACAAACTTATGTTTCACTTTTATATGCGCCGTTAAATACTGAAGATTTTTCGTAATCTCCCCACAAATGCAACACTGTCGGATGATATGGAATGCCCGTAACGTTTCCTTAAATGCCCTTTCCACTTGCTCGAAAGCAAATTGCTTGTATTGTTTTCCGTGCCTTCCCAATGGACGACGAATTTGCGTTTTTTTGGGTTTCACTACAAAAAAAAAAAAAAAATCCTTTACTAAAGCGCGTTTCACACGATTAAGAATTTTTCAACTAAAGCACGTTTCGGGCCTTTTTAACGTAAAACGACTTGCGCACGCATTCTATTCAACACACGCGCATAGAAGAAATACTATTTTTTTGGGTGAATTTTAACATTGGTAAGAAGCGGCTCAAATAATAACTCACCAAGTCGGTCGATATCTTGTTCAACTCCTGGTGGGGCGTTTGCGCATTGGTGCTCCTTCAATTCATTCACATATGGGAAAACACTTGGACAATATTTACAGGGATAATAATTCGAATCAACTCGCGACTCTAATTGGAAATTTGTAACAAAAAAAATCAAGTGCTTATTGAGTATACCATATACGAAAAATCGAAATAGATTTTTGAAATAACAAAAAAAAAAATGTAAATGTAAAATCAAAATATCAATCATCGATATAAACTGAATCAAAAACAATTTATAAAACAAACTGATTTGAAAAAATCTCTTACTCGTATGTTTTTGCAAATGATCTATAAAGGTCATGGTTGTCGGTTTGCTAACTCTCGAACAAAACGGACATTTAAATAAATCATTGTGCGCGATTTTGTGATCTTCGAGGTAGAGAGCTAAAGAATTGCAGATGTTGCACCATTTATCTTGAGCCTCCCTGTAAATGTATTCAATTACAAAAATCCATCTAAATAGCTAAACAAAAAATATATTTTTAGTATGGCAAAGGTTTGGTTAACATTTATTTTTATATATAAACAAATTCCTGAAAATAATTTATTTTCTAACGTCCTAAAGTTAGTTCGTTTTATTGTTCGTCAGAATATGGCCAGGTATATACAGGGTGTTGCATTAAAAAATCGATCGCATGATCAAAATAAAAGAACAATTTTCCCAAATGAACGTTTTTGTACTTTTTTAAAACGTTCATGAGAATATGTGTATATACAGGGTGTTCCATTTAAAATTATATAATAGCAGTATTATCTACTTATGCATTTGCAGGGTTAGTTAGTTAAAGAGTCCGCAATCCTAAAGATTGGTTGGAAACAGCACGCCATGCCGATCTATCCTGAGCTAATCCCTCCATCTCCCTATAGCTATTCATCTCAACGTCTTCAACTATCTGACTCACATACTCCAATCTAGGTCTACCTACCCCTCTCTTTCCCTCCACTCTACCTTCTATGATCAATTGCATAATCCCCCCATGCCTAAGAATATGCCCTACTAATCTGTCTCTCCTACGCTGTAACACTCTCCAGATACTTCTCTTCTCCCCTACTAACTCTAGTACAGCTTCATTTGTTACTTTATCTTCCCAACCAATCCTCATCATCCTCCTATAACACCACATTTCAAGTGCTTCTAATCTACGCTTCTCTTCCTTTCCTATAGTCCACGCCTCACACCCGTACAATGCTAGACTCCAAACATATACCTTCAGTAATCTTTTTCTAATACCCAAGTCAATATTTGATCTTAAAATCTGTTCTTTTTCTACGAATGCCTTCCTGCCCTGTGCTATCCTACACTTTATATCTACCTTGCTTCGATTATCTTTTGTGATTTTACTGCCTAAATAACAAAAATCTGACACTTCTTCGATTCTATTATCTCCTATTGTGATCCTCATTTTTCTACTGCATTCCTTTTTGTCACACCTCATCACTTTAGTTTTACCTATATTTATTTTCATGTTAAAATCCCTAGTCAATACTGCCTGCATACCATTCAATACCCTTTCTAAATTCTTTTCGCTTTCTTCCAATATAGCTATATCGTCGGCGAATCTCAGCATATATATTTTCTCTCCCTGTACATTCACACCTACACTATACTCTTCTTTTAATTTGTTTATTGCATCTTCTATATATAGATTAAATAATAACGGTGAGAGTGTACATCCCTGCCGAACTCCCTTCCCTATTTTTGCTACCTCTTCTTCCCCCTCAATTCTAACTAAGGCAGTTTGGTGTTTATATAAATTAAAAATTATTCTCCTATCCTTATAATCTATACCCGTTTCTTTTAAAATTCTAAACATTATGTCCCAATCTACATTATCAAATGCCTTTTCTAAATCTACAAAAGCTATGCAAGTTACCTTTCCTACCCTCTTTCTTTTTTCTACTACCGTTCTTAGTGCTAGAATCGCCTCTGTCGTCCCTCTGTTTTTCCTAAAACCAAACTGATCTTCTCCTAGCCTTTCCTCTACTTTATTTTCTAATCTCCTATAAATAATCTTTAACAATATCTTCGATGCATGTGATAGTAGGCTAATGGTCCTATAGTTCTCACACAAATTAGCTCCTATTTTCTTCGGCATTGTTACTATTCTACTACGCTGAAAATCCTGTGGTACTTCTCCCTTCTCATATATTTTACAAACTAACCTGTATAATCGGGTAATTATATAATTATATGTAATTATAATAATTATATTATAATAATAATTATAACATAATTATAATTTGCAGGGTAATGTATTTTAAAATATAGTAGTGTTGTAGTGTCTTCATTATTTTTTTTTACGATTTTTTTTTTTAAATTTATGAACTCACTTATGAACGGCACTCATATGCCAACCCAAACGCTTCCGACTGGACACCATCGTATTGCAAATAACGCATTGGCGATTCACTTCGAACGGTTTTAAAAACTCTTTGGCGGCTTTCTCCACATCATCGTGCGGAAATTGAGCTATTTTCGCAATTCTAACTTTAGGTTGGGCCAACGAATCAACGCGACGCTTCTTATCGCCACTGGCACGTTTAAAACTGACACTTCTCTGCCGTTTTAAAGCGCGTTGTTTCAACATTTTAATCGGCACATCGGAATCGGAATCCGATTCGTCTGAACTGTCCTCTACGGACGATTCAGACGCGTCGGCTTCGGATTGTAAATCGTCCGCCAAATTGCAACTGTCTTCTAATTTATAATCGAAACTATCGTCGTCCAGACATATGTTAAAATCGCGCATATCGATGTCTTCCTGTAAATTGCTTTCGAACGTAAAATTGCGAATGAATTTATTCGAATTAATGTAATTGAGACGGACCTGTTTGCAATTGGAGTCATTTCGGAGTTTAGCCAGCGATTTTTCGCAGTTTTCTTTAAATTCCACGATCCATTTCAGTTTGCATTCGCACGAATCGCAAATATTAAAAATGGCAATCTTTCCATGGACCTGGAAAAATTGAAAAATTAGCGAAAATTGTATGGAATTATGAAGAAGTGGAATCGCACCTCATAGCCTAAGATACGATTTATTATATCCAGAAGGGGTTTATATTTTATATCGCATAAATTCCTGGGAAATTTTAGAATTTCTGAACATGTTCGGCAGGTAGCCGTTTGTTCTTCTTCCATTGGGAATGTGGTTTTATTAATGTACACGTAAAATGCTTCGGATGAATGATACCAAACGCAACTAAATCACATCAAGTAATATCACAAACTATAAATAAATAAATGCTGAGAAATAAAAACTGTAAAATAACATTTTACACAGAAAAATATTTGCTAAAGCATATAGCATTACATTACTGATATTCTATCACAATCACAAAATGCTTAAATTAATATCTACCAGCCTTTACAAATACGTTTACATGTTATAATCGAAACAAAAAAACATTTTTCATTGTAACATCATTATAAATTAATAAAACTAATTGTATAGCAAGCACGGTAAATGACAGAGTATTTTATCTTGCGATACTGAAGGGGGCATATGGCCTTCGAAATACGCATCTAGCTTTACGATTTTAGCTGAGTGCATGTCCCGCGATACAGATGTGTTTACAAAGTAGCCTACTCGCAAGGTTGCCAGATCTTCGATGCATCAAGAAGCTGACCTATAGATCTTAGATCAGGTCTTTAATATCCGCAATGAAGAAGACTTCTTCTTTTTTGATTTTACTTAATTTAATATTTGAACAATTATTATGTAGCTAAAATATTTAAATCAATTGCATTTTTTTTAGGACAACCGTGTAGTTTTAGTTGCCTATATTTATTTTCCTTTCTCAATCGGGCGGCTATTCTTAGCCAGAATCATTTATTATATTATTTACAGTTAGTTAAAGAGTCCGCAATCCTAAAGATTGGTTGGAAACAGCACGCCATGCCGATCTATCCTGAGCTAATCCCTTCATCTCCCTATAGCTATTCATCTCAACGTCTTCAACTATCTGACTCACATACTCCAATCTAGGCCTACCTACCCCTCTCTTTCCCTCCACTCTACCTTCTATGATCAATTGCATAATCCCCCCATGCCTAAGAATATGCCCTACTAATCTGTCTCTCCTACGTTGTAACACTCTCCAAATACTTCTCTTCTCCCCTACTAACTCTAGTACAGCTTCATTTGTTACTTTATCTTCCCAACCAATCCTCATCATCCTCCTATAACACCACATTTCAAGTGCTTCTAATCTACGCTTCTCTTCCTTTCCTATAGTCCACGCCTCACACCCGTACAGTGCTACACTCCAAACATATACCTTCAGTAATCTTTTTCTAATACCCAAGTCAATATTTGATCTTAAAATCTGTTCTTTTTCTACGAATGCCTTCCTACCCTGTGCTATCCTACACTTTATATCTACCTTGCTTCGATTATCTTTTGTGATTCTACTGCCTAAATAACAAAAATCTGACACTTCTTCGATTCTATTATCTCCTATTGTGATCCTCATTTTTCTACTGCATTCCTTTTTGTCACACCTCATCACTTTAGTTTTACCTATATTTATTTTCATGTTAAAATCCCTAGTCAATACTGCCTGCATACCATTCAATACCCTTTCTAATTTCTTTTCGCTTTCTTCCAATATAGCTATATCGTCGGCGAATCTCAACATATATATTTTCTCTCCCTGTACATTCACACCTACACTATACTCTTCTTTTACTTTGTTTATTGCATCTTCTATATATAGATTAAATAATAACGGTGAGAGTGTACATCCCTGCCGAACTCCCTTCCCTATTTTTGCTACCTCTTCTTCCCCCTCAATTCTAACTAAGGCAGTTTGGTGTTTATATAAATTAAAAATTATTCTCCTATCCTTATAATCTATACCCGTTTCTTTTAAAATTCTAAACATTATGTCCCAATCTACATTGTCAAATGCCTTTTCTAAGTCTACAAAAGCTATGCAAGTTACCTTTCCTACCCTATTTCTTTTTTCTACTACCGTTCTTAGTGCTAGAATCGCCTCTCTCGTCCCTCTGTTTTTCCTAAAACCAAACTGATCTTCTCCTAGCCTTTCCTCTACTTTATTTTCTAATCTCCTATAAATAATCTTTAACAATATCTTCGATGCATGTGATAGTAGGCTAATGGTCCTATAGTTCTCACACAAATTAGCTCCTATTTTCTTCGGCATTGTTACTATTCTACTACGCTGAAAATCCTGTGGTACTTCTCCCTTCTCATATATTTTACAAACTAACCTGTATAATCGCTCCTGCATTTTTTCCCCTGCGTATTTTATTAATTCGGCTGGTATCATATCAATCCCCGCTGCTTTGTTATTCCGTAAATCATTTAATGCTCTATGAAACTCTGACCTAAGTATGCTAGGACCTAAGTCATCCTCATCTATCTGTTCCACATTTTCTAGCTCCTCCATGTCCTGCCTACCTTTATATAAATCTTCAAGATACTCCTTCCATCTTCTAGCTTTTTCCTTATTTTCTGTGAGTTCCTTACCCTGCTTATCACATATAATGTTACCCTTTGGTTTTACTTTAGAAAAATGTGACTTAATTTTCCTGTAGCCCAAATCTACTTTACCTCTTCTCATATCCTCCTCAATATCCTCACAATTTCCTTTTATCCACTCTTCTTTCGCTAGCTTGCATTTCCTATTAATTAAGTTCCTTAGTTCCTTATATATTATTTATATTATTATCATATTTATATTACAATCTAGCTATTAAATATTTTCACTTGCTGTATTTGGGTGGTATTCTACACAATAATATTCATGGTTTTAAAAAAAAAACGGCGCTTTTCACCAAAAATATATAAATATGCAAATAAATTTTTCGACAGACGAGCTGCCGTCTCCAGCATAGGTGTCGTAATTTTAAGTATTTATTTACACTCTGGAAAATGCAGATGTGTACTGTCAATGATCATTAACCACTCTGAGGAAGGCAGTTTGGTTGCCGAAATGTTTTTTTTTTTGTGAGATGAGCGGCTACTGTTTAAAATAAGTTTATTTTAAGTAATCTCTAATAATACAATAACAATTTGATTGATTTAATAAAAATAAAACATAATTTACGAATTAAATAAGGGCAGGAACTTTTCATTTCTTCATTTTACAATTCAATTAATTAGCACAAACAACATACAAACATATAAATAATATCAAACACACGAAATATTTTCCTACAATCCATTAGTTTTTTTTTTTATATATTTTCGAATATTAATCGGGTAAATTCGGTTTTTCCGTAAATCTCATATGCACAAAGTTCGTATGTGACACGAGCAATGCATTCGTTGAAAACGATTTATAGCACAACTGGCATTTGTGGGGATTATTCACCTGCGGCGCATCCTCCGGATGTTGCTTCATGTGATTAGTTAAGAACCACGACGTCGTCGAACTATACGAGCAAATTGTGCAAACGTACGGTCTGACACCTACAAGACATACGGTATTAAAACATTAATCAGTCGTAATAAAAATTCTACCTGTATGTAGCCTTTCGTGGACAGTAAGTTCATCGCGAAATCTAAAGTCTTTCTCACAAAAGCTGCATTTGTGCGGCCGTTCTTTGGTGTGCGTTTTCAGATGTCTCGTTAGAAGACGCTTCAGGTGATACGAAGCGTTGCACTGAGCGCAAGAGAATCGATTCGCATCTAAAAAAAAAGTTGTTCAAAACTTTGTTCAAAATTCTTTTAACGGCAACGATGCTACAACTTTAATTTTATTTCGGAGCAGCATGCGCAACGCATCTGTTCCGTGTATGTGTTATGATTGGCTTTGGAAATGTTAACAATGTTGCCACGTTGGGCTTTTTATCGTCAGATTTTGTGTAGTATTAAATAACTTATTCTTTTAAATTTAATTATTCACCCGTATGTCTTTTCATGTGTATTTTCAGTAATCGCGGACGACAGAATGATTTTTCACAAATAGGACATTGTTGCGGTTTTTCCTGGTGTACTTCTTTGTGCTGGCTTAATGCTGAACTCGTGAAACATGCCTTTAAATTCAAAAAAAAATCGCACATTTTTTAGAGTACTAATATTTTTTTTTAAACAAAAAAGAAGCGACATTTTTTAAGTTAGGTACCTTCCCACAAACGTCACAAAAATGGTTTTTTTGCCCATGGTGCATTAGTTCGTGACTTTTTTGGGCGCTCGTCGAACTAAACATTTTATCACAAAAATTACATTTAAATGGCTTCTCGCCGGTATGCGTTCTCATATGGTCTATCAGACGAGCATGTTCCCTGAAAATTTTGCGTTTATAAAAAAATGAACAGGGCGGATTTCGAAGTCTAAACACGCCCCCCAAAAAATTTTTTTTAGTATCTCTTAGATAAAAATGTAGTAAAAGAAAAATCAATTTCTACAAAAAAAAAAATTTGCACCTTGTAAGTTACAGATATTTTTGAACTCTTCAATAGTTACTTCTTCAAAATACATAATGACCGAAAAATTTATCAATAATAGGTCCTCACTTGAATGTTTTGCCACAAAATGAGCACAACTTGCTGGCAATGGGATTAACCACTTTTTTTGGCGAATTATTTTTGCTCCGTTTCCATTGTTCTTTATTGTGTACCTTCTTAATATGAATCGACAAATATTTCATTTGCTTCTTGCATATGGGACACGTTTTTATTGGTACACTAAAAACAAACCAGTGTTAAGAAAAAAAATACAACTAATTACAACAAAGACGCCGCTCACTCTGGCGTGGGTTTCATATCTTCTTTGGCTTTCTTTTTTAACAGTAATTTGTGTCGAATACGTTGTTTTTCGATTGGCGATGTTGGACATTTGTGATCTCTTAATTCGGTCTCGTACGGAAACGAGCTCGGACAGTACTGACAACAGAACCAATGCGGTTGGATTTTGCGACCGCAAGACACTAAAATATAGCGTTTCTTTTTAATCCCACCTCATATAAATTAAATTTTAACGTAATTTCGAAGATATTCATTTTCTTTTTGTTATGTGGGCGGTTGGGTGTAGATCTGTTGAAAAAATGCTGTTTTTTTCACCATAATTGGACACCATTGGTGCCATCTGTTGTTCAGTTATAAAAGTATAAAATTCTCATTTTTAACTTTGAAATTGTTTTGTAATTTTAGAGTCAAGAAATTTTTTGATAAATATAGTAGTGATGTAAATTTGACACTCAGCTGTTCTAAATATTCCAACTTAAGTATTAATGCCTCGGCAAACTGTTCCAGTGGCGTGTTCATTTTTGGCAGTCTCAAATTTGAAGATTTTGAGAAAAATGAAGATCAACTTTGATATTCTTTTGAAAAATAACTAACAAATCAAATACCTCCAAAATGAGTCATTATCTAATCCAAACCTTTTTTAATATGTGTTTAAAAATATTAACTTCTTTGTATAAAAATTTCTTAACTCAAAATATACCAGTTTTTTTTTTTTTATAGAAAATCAACATATCAACCACCTCCTTAACTTAAAGCTACTTTTTAGATGTTATAAATAATTTCCGTGCAAAAATTGTATAATTAATTTAAATCTTACGCGAATGTCTGTGCAAATGTCCATCAAAATCGTATCTTTCGTTAAAGCTCTGTTTACAAAACGGACAATTATACAGAAACTCATCGTGAGTGCCTTTATGTTCAGTCAAATTATCCACCAATGTATTGCATCTGTTACACCACTTATCCTTCACCTCCCTATAAAATACGTAAAAAAAAACTTCTATTTACCAAAAAAAAAAACATTTTTTTTTAAATCTACACACGTATGCAAGTTCATATGCGAAGCCAAACGTTGCCGATTTATTTTGATCGCATTACAGACGGGACATTGCCGAATGGTATAAAACGGTTTCATGGAATCTTTCATGGCTTTCTCCACTACGTCATGGGGGAATTGTTCCAAGCGAACCCACTTCCGGTTCGCCGCTTTGGTGTGCGATTTCAATTGGTTGTCGTCTTCTTTGCAGTCTTTCGTATTGTTGTCCCAATTATCGTCGTCGGAATAATTTATTCTGGGCTTGTCATCGTCCGGGTCACTTTGCGCTTCTTCGTCATGTAAATCGTCTTTGTTGAAGTGTTGTTTGTGATTTAAAATATCACCTGGGAAGATTAATTGAATAAATATATTTTGATTGAATAATATTGCATAATAGTCACATTTATGCGCTTTTAATTCGTCTTCGTATGGAAAAGCGCTGGGACAATTCGGACAACTGAACCACTCGATTTTTGGTGTAAAGTCGCGTGAACCTACAATTTATTTTAGAAAAAATAAACAAATAATACACTTTATTCTAAACTGACAATTTTTTCTTACTAGAGTGATTAATTATATGAACTTTCAAATTGAATTTATTATTAATTTTCTTATCGCAAAACGGACAATTCAATAAATCATCTTTATGGGCTTCTTCATGTTTTGACAGATCGTCTACAACAGTGTTACATCTCCTACACCATTGTTCTTTTAATTTCCTAAAATTTGAACAAAAATAAACACATCATAAACTATACAACGCAAATAATAATAATTATTTTTTTTTTTGTTAACAAATAATTAAACAGATTTTTTTTTCTTTGTAAATAAAATATACTTATGTTTCATATCCATGTGCAGAATCAAATATTTAAAATCCCTTTTAATGACCCCACAGATCGAACATTGTCTGACTGTATGGAATGACCTCATTGTTTCTTTCAGCGCTCTTTCGATGTCATCTTGTGGAAATTGTTTGTAATGTTTTCGATAAGGGCGGCGCGATTTTTTCTCTTTCGGTTCATCTGAGGAAAAACATTATAGTTGCAAAATAATGGAATCTTTTTCGAAAAAACATTTTGTTTTTCACAGTTAGAATACATAAAAGTATATAAAGTTTTGTTTTCAAAGTAAAAAATACGATATTCTTATAAGGTAGGCAACTTTTGTAACATTTGATACAATGTAAATTTGCCTATGATAACTGATTTAACTGTCTGACATGCACAGTGCGCATGTGTCATATAGCAACAGTCACATCCACCGTTGCAATATCGAATCTAAAAGATGGTTTTAAAAGAAACATTTTTTAAAATTTCAACCTTGCTGTTCCAGTTCCGTTTCAGGTGGAGCATTTTCACATTTGTGTTCTTTTAGCTGATTCGCATATGGAAAAACACTTGGACAATATTTACAGGGATACCAATCCGCATCGAGCAAAGGACCACTAGAATCTACAATATTAAATTTGACAGTTACACCGTTATATTATATATATATTTTATTTGATATATGCCAACTGTCAAAAAAATCATTACTTTATAACAAATAATTTTTGGGGCGATGTTTATTTTCTATAAAAAACGTGGCATATTTGAGTCCATTTTTTATTTACGGAAGAGTCGTAAGGATGATATATTTTTAACGCACATTAATTAAGGTTTAAAAAAAAACAATATTTTACCTGTATGTCTTTGTAAATGAGCCGTGAAATCGTATGATGAATCTTTGACAAGTTTCTCACAAAACGGGCATTTAAACAGGTGATCGCCGTGCGATTTTTTATGCTCTTTTAACTCGCCCACCAAAGAATTACAAATATTACACCAACTATCCTTTTTATCCCTACAAAAGGCATTACAAAAAAATTATTCAATAAACCCCAAGCTAATTACTGTGAAGTTATCTACACGCCTTTTTTGCCATCCGCGGTTTTCCGAAGACACCCGAATGATATTAGAGATGGGCACGCACAGTAATAAATCAATATAGCACAAATATATAAATATATCAATAATATATAAATATAATCAAAAAAGTACATAAATAAATTATATTAATACAAAGATATACACAAATGAAAAAAATATGATTTTGCGAATGTTGGGAGTTTTACAAATGTTTTTAATATCGTCCTTTCATTACGCAATCTCTGGGACCTCTTTACCGATACATTGATTTACTACTGCTCGCACCCATCTCTAAAGCTATTCGGGTATCATCGGAAAACCGCGAATGGAAAAAGAGGCGCGCTGATAACTTCACACACCAACCCAAATCAACGCACTTATGAATAGTCGTCATGTGCGCCCCCAACCGTTGCCGATTGAACATTACAATCTGACATATCGGACATTGTCTGATCGTGTGGTAAGGTCGCATCGCATCCTTTAAGGCCTTCTCCACCTCGTCGTGGGGGAACTGTTGCAGACGCACCGATTTCCTGTTGGCAACCCTAAATCGGGCTATGGATATGTTTTCGCTGTCCCTCGAGCGCCGTTTCATGCTCGTACTGGACGATTTGATATGCGCAGCGGCCTCCCGCGTTCTCGAAATAGATCCGCGGTGGTGATCTTTTACATACGACACTCGCGTTTTTAGTTTGTTGTCCAATTGTTCCGCGAGAGGGCGTTTGGTTAATCTAATGCCACGTTTTATTAAGACCTTTCTGTTTGTTGCGCTTCTTGTTCGTCTTTGCGCTCGTTCTTTTAGCGTTTTTATTGGCACGTCGCTATCGGAATCAGATTCTTCCGATTCGTCCGCGAGACAGTTGCCTTTTAAAAATATTTCAGCTGATTTTTGAAGGTTTCGAATTTCGCGTTTTTTCATATCATCGGAATTTTGATCGTCCTCCTCACGAGGACAGGACAGTCCTTCAAAGTAATCATCTTCGAAACATGATGAAAAATCGTCCGTATCAATTAGCTCCTAAAAACACCACGATCTTCTTCCATCAAATCAAATTACTTAACACATTTGAGGCAAAACGAACCTCTTTATAATTCGCGTGGTTTCTGAAGTTTTCCAACGATTTCTCGCACAGATCTTTGAATTCCAAGATCCATTTCAGTTTGCATTCGCAAGTTTCGCATATGTTAAAAGTGGATGATTTTGCTTGGACCTGAAGAAATGAAATAATAAAAAAAATATATATACAACGTGAGGATTAGTGGATGAACATTAGCGAACCTCGTAGCCCAAGATGCCATTTATCAAACCCAGCAAAGGAGTGTATTTGGAATCGCATAAGTTTCGGGGTAACTTCAGGGCTTCTGAACATGTCCGGCAGCAGACGATTTTTGAAATTTCCATTTGGGAAATGGTTTGCGAAAGACTTTCTTAACATTGACTGCAGATGAAAATCTGATGAAGCAGATCAGTGATGTAATGCTGATTCTTAAGCCATACTTTTTTTTCCTTAACACTAAAGCTGAAGACAGTTAAGGAGGTAAAAGAGCAGGTAACCATAACAACCGTATCTCAAGAGGTAATCATATATAAGCTGTCTCAAAAAACAAATTTAATAAAAAAAAATTTGAACCATTTAAAAATAATTCAAAAATTGTGTGTTATTTCTTGATAAATAAATCTTGACCAACGGATCAACAAAATATATTTTTAAAAAGTTTTTTCTCTTGAAATCATCAAAAACAAATAATATTCTCAAAGTAATTTAAACGTGCCTGAGGAAAAACAAACAAATGTTTTTTTTTATATATAATATCGTTGAAACGAATAAAAAATTATGCGAATGTAAAAAATTTGCCGAAGAGCAAATATTTTAAATTTCGAAAATTGTGATATGCATCATTAAAGCGCGCAATTTTTTTTGAGACAAATTATATCGATATACCTGTCAAGAGATATTACGTTTACATATAATCGTAAACCCGAAATATCTATATTCTTCAATTAGAATTATTAAAAATTTAAAAACACCAATAAAATTTACATTTCCTTTCTAACAAGTTTATAGGAAGGATGAGCGTTTCTGAACATATTGGACACATTTTACGCCCTTTCCTGATTTATTATTTACTTTCTTAAAAATCGTAATATATATTTTTTACACACCGCCAAATCATATGAACGCACCTTCACGACCATAGTAAATATACTATGTATATATCATAGATGCGCTTTTCGAAGGTTAAACCCATCTTCAGTGGTATAACAATTAACAAATGATGTTGTGATAAAATTGTTATACTACTGAAGATGGGGGCTTAGCTATCAAAATGCACATCTAGCTTAGAAATACTTAATAGTTTCAAATATTTATTTCGTATTAGGATTCATTAATATACACGGAGTGAATTCCGAATATTGTAATATTATTAATGAGTTTATTTTCTAAATTACTTATCATATATTGAAATACATACACAAATTCACTAGTAGTACGATAATTAGTAGTAAGAGATCGCTTTTAAAATTAAAAAAGAGAATACTGGCATTTGTAATTTCATGCGCTCGTGCAGCCATCTATTGGCCGTTTAGGGAATAAAACGAGAGACGTCGGATTTGAAGCCTTTCTGGTTGCCTATTTATTTTTACGTTTATTTTTAAACGTTTTTTTTTTTAAAGGCTTTTTTATCATATTAGGTATTTTCTCTATGTTTATTGTTTGTATGTGACATAAGCATGGCATTCGTGCTGAACTGTTTATAACAGAAAAGGCACTTATGAGGGCGATGCGCCTGCGGCGCATCCTCAGGATGCTGTTTCATATGTAATGTAAGACTGTACGACTTTCCGCAAGTATACGAACATTGGCTGCATTTATACGGTTTAATTCCTACAAATATTGAATTAAAATTTGCAAAAACAACGTTTGATACAATACAAAAAATTTGTATACAACATTTTGGATCGTTTTTTTATGTGTACCTTTATGGATGCGTTCGTGATCTTTTAGCTCTTGTCGGTGTTTAAAATCCTTTTCGCAAAAGCTGCATTTAAATGGCCGTTCGTTGCTGTGCTTTTTTATATGAAGTACTAAAAGACTGCGGCGGTGGAATGATAAACCACAATCGATGCAAGAAAAGGGATTTTCTCCTAAATAAAAAAATATTAAAGAAAAACATTAATTCTTCCTCTAACGCCATGAAGTAAATCAAAAATACATATACTGTAATATTTAATTTAATTCATCAACGTTGAAATATGATCACACTGTATGTATTATTAGAGGATATACAGGGTGATGAATCGACGTCGATTTGTTTAGGATAAAATATTAAATATATATTTAAAAAAATTAGAATATAAAAATCTTTCTACAAAATCTGAATTAAAAACAGTTTTCGAGACAATTGAAAAAGTTGACCAAATTAATTTGAATATGTTATAAGACTAGCCATGATTAAACAAAATGACAGCTGCACTTATGCAAATGAAACAATTAAATAATAATATTATTGTAAAAATGTTTCAATAGTGTTTGAATATTTTTGTATTATCACAAAAAAACCCACTATATTCTGTATATAAAATGAATTAAAATGTAAAAAATCAGCTGTTACTGACCGGTGTGTCGTTTCATGTGTAATTTTAACACTCCGGGTCGACAAAATTGTTTGTCGCAAATAGGGCACTGCTCTGGACCGCCTTCGTGAATCTCCACGTGCCGTTTTAAATCACCCGGTGTCACAAAAGCCTCAAAGAAATTTATTTATCAGTTATACCGGCTTAATTAATAAATAACATTTGAACGGATGCTGAATTTGGCAAAAGAATAAAAACTATTTTAGAGAATGCTGTAGCAGAAGAGAATTGTCAGATTAAAAAGAATTTTTAAAAATAAATTTTTATTATATTTGGTGATATAAGGTACGCAAAGGGGAAGAGGAGATCTGAGGAGATTAAATAGGAAAAAATTAAACAATGAACATTCAAATTGAATATATGTAGTTGAAATTATTAAAAAATATTATTTTATATAAGGCGAGAGGCAAAGGGACAGAATTTAGAGAAAAATAAATAGGAATATAAAAAGAAAAACTTGTAAAATAGTTAATTGAAATTGAATAAATAGATGTGTATAGAAAGACGATATTATAAAAAAAATTTAAGTGTTACTTTTCCGCAAATGTGGCAGACGTGCGGCTTTTCCCCGAGGTGTCTTTTTTCATGGACGAGTAGACTCGTCCGAACGCTAAATCGTTTATCGCAAAAATTGCATTTGTGCGGTAGTTCGCCGGTGTGCGTGCGCATGTGCATTGCCAGGTCATAATTAGTACTAAAAACAACACAAAAATAAGGCGCTTCTTTATTTTTATCACCCAAACACCGTAACTCAATAGCTACATGCGCATTTCGGAGGCCGTGCCCCCATCTTCAGTAGCACAACATAAAAACGAAATTAGAAAAACGATTATAGAATAAAAAGGCGATATAACAGATATCTTCCGCTTTACAGCGACCTCTTACGTACATATTACGAACGAATCTACTGAATGATAGAATTTTTAATCAATTTTAGTGTCAGAGGGATATTATTTAGTGCTACTGGAGATGGTGGCATAGCCTTAGAAATGCGCATCCAGCTATAAAATGCTATACAATTATTTAACGCCGTAGTGACATATTGTACCTGCACGTTTTACCGCAAACTGAGCACAATTTTTTTATCGGTCCATTCTTCGGTTTGTGCTTGTGCTTTACATGCACTCGAAGATTTTTAACGCGCATTTTGCATATAATACATACAGAGGGTCGAATACTGCAAAAAAATATTAATATATACTTGCCAAAAAAAATGTATTAAATTGATTTTGAAATGGTTTCGAAAAGTTGTATGATTTTTTACAATTTCTTTTCCGCTTGCGTTTGGGGCCCGGGACCTTTACAGTCGTGTTGTTTCAATTCTTTTTCCGAAGAATATGTGTTCGGACATTCTTTGCAGTTATAAAATTTCGGTAATGTGTCCAAAGTATAAGAACCTAAAACAATAAAAACGCGTATAAAATACAATGCTGCTTTTGGAAGTAATAAAAATTATCAGCAATACTGGCAATTGTCTGGAAATGACAGAATTCTAATATATTTGCTACTGCTGAAGATAGGCGCTTAGGTTTCGAAATGCACATTTAATTTTTAAATCGCTGTATTATATTATTTTCAATTAATTTCGCGCGGTTGTACTAATTTTGCTAGAATAAAAAAAATATTGCTAAAAATTTTTGTACGAAAATGCGCATGGAAAGTTATTTATAATTCATATTAATTGAATATTTTAGAATACACCGATTCTTTAAATATTAAGTTTTTCTTTGAACCGGTCCTGTAATTTTCAATCATAAAGCATTCGATTATACTTGGCCGATGATTTATATACAATATTACGTATTGGTTGATATAATAATTTAAAAAATGAACCGGAAGCTATTACGATATAATTAAATAATTTAAAAATTGCACCGTATTTTTTATTTCGGCCGAGTTTTTCCGAATAAAACATATTTAGTTCATTGAAACAATTAAATTAACATAATATACATGCAGTTTTGTATTGTATCGATCTGTTGACAGATTACTTTGACAGTTGACAGGTCGCAAACTATCTCGAAATAAAAAGAATACAATATTATCTAATTCAGCTTACGCGAATGACATTTTAGATGATCTTTCAAATGCACAATTTTACTAAAACCTTTCCCGCAGAATTTGCACTTTAAAATATCATTTTTATGACCGTCCTTGTGATCTGGAAGATTATCCACCGCAGAATTGCATCGGCTGCACCACTGATGGAACATATTCCTGCAAATAGTTTAAATTAAACACACACAAACGAAGATTATGTTTAAGAAGAAAAACCAGCGTTACTTATGGACTTTGGACATGTGAAAACTTAGCGTTCTAGAGTGACTCGCTAAAAATCCGCAGAGAATGCATTTTCGGTTCTCGTGAAATGATTTCATCGAGTCGTTAATTGCTCGCTGCACATCGTCGGGGGAGAATTGCTTCAGGCGACTTTTACCACTTCCTTCGCCAACATTGTTGGATTGTTCGTCTTCGGATGAGTCGATGATTGGTTTATTGCCTCTACTAAAAAAGAAAAAAATCGATGGGGATTTTTAAAACACTTTTTCAAGAATATTTATGTTGTATCATCTAGAAATTTTAAACAAAAACGAGCTAGTAGAGAAATTTAAATTTTGTTGAAAAATAAATAAATTGTAATTAAGAAAACGGCATATGTATTGAAAAAATAAAAAATCGTACGTTTTTCTTGTAGATCTAGGTCTACCTCGGCTGGATTTACAGAAATGTTCTCGCAATTCTTTTTCAACAGGGAACGATTCCGGACAATATTTACAACTGAACCAGTTTGATTCAATCTTAAGACCATAACTACCTAAAATGTCCATCATAAGCCGAATATGAAACCAATTTTTCAACAATTCTATAATCAATATAGCCATATATATCGTACATATAAAATCGGGTCAGGTTAATTAAAAACAACAACCAAAATTCAGTTATTTTCGATGTATTTGAGCTGACCTAACCGCATGAATACACAATATTATATATGTATAAGATCGGGTCAGGTGATTACATAAAGGGTCTTGACCTGACTTAAAACTGACTATATAAAAGTATGCAATGAGAGAAAAATGTTGGTAGCCCTGCCAAATATTATGTTGGTAGCGACAATTGACGCATACAAAATGACGTACTTTAATCCATGCGGAATATGTAAAAATGTAAATAACATAACTTCTTCTCCCTTGTATATACATAATATAAGGTTATATAGTAGATAAGTTATAAGGTAAGATACATAAAGTCATAAACAAATCTATTTTCGATTTTGAACCTAAAGTTGATGTATAAATCATTTTATAGATAAATCATGTCTTAAATTGGATTATATTTACATGAGGTCAGGTCAGTTGAAATTATAATTTTGATGTACAACTTACGAGAATGCCCTTTCAAATGCTCCTTGAAATGCACAATAGTATTAAATCCCCTATCGCAAAAATTGCACTTCAACAAATCATTTCGATGGCTCAATTTATGTTCCGTCAGATTGTCTGCTAAAGTATTACATCGACTGCACCAATTCTCTCTTTTATTCCTGAAAATCAATTTAATGGGCATAACAATTATTTGTCGACGAATAAAAGTCTCTATTACGGACCTGTGTAATTTCGTCATGTGCCCGCTTAGAAATTTCGAATTTTTCGTTATTTTCGCGCAAATTATACACTGCCGATTCGTGTGGAACGATCTCATCGATTCCTTAATGGCCTTCTCGACTTCTTCGTGGGGAAATTGCTCTAAGCGACTTTTCCGAACGCGTTTTAACGTGGCGCCGTTTTCGTCGTCAGAATTGTGCGGAGAATGCTTTCTGTACCGATACAGCTATAGAATATTTGAAATAAATAAAACGAGAATTTGTAAGTATAAAGTGAAATGTAAATTTGTAAATATAAAGTAAATATAATATGAAATACATTTTCCTTTTCATGAGGATCAATTCCGTTTTCAACAATTCGTTCGTTTTTATTCGTTTTTTCAACGTTGTCTGGAAATGAATCACTTTGCAGCCATAAGGTTAACGTTTGGGAGTGTCCATTTTGGCTGTCAATGTCATTTATGTCAATTTTATCGCTGGAATTTGCAAATTGAGCCAGTAAATTGCTGTCCCATTCAAAATCTGCATTTTCATCGGGTTTTTTAAAGATTAAATCTGAAATTCGCGTAGTTTATTAATTTTTAAATTATTCGATAAAACACTAATTGAATTTCTTACGACAGTGCGTTCGTAAATGCTCGGTCAATCGATTGATTTTTCCGCATTTTTTATCACAAAATTTACACCGATCTTCGCAACATTTTGCTGTAATTTTATGATCGTTTAAATTTTCCGTTTGCATATTGCAACGATTGCACCATGTTTTCAAAAAATCCCTTAAATAAAATATAAATATAAAAATATATATAAATAATAAAATAATTAGATTAAAAGATAAAAAAAAAATGAAAACCGTGAAAAATATTTTGAAAAAAAAATTTTAAGCTTACCAATGTTTCGTGTGCATGTGAATACTTAACATTTTTGCTGTAGTTGCTAAATAATCGCAATGAATGCAAGTTCTGTTCTTAATATCCTTAAAATATGTAGTGCATTCTGAAATTGCTTGGATTACTTCATTTGGTGGATATTGTTTGGATCTGCAACGTTTCCATTTCGAATCATCCTCAGGACTTACCGACGACTTAACATTTGCCTTAACAGCAACTTTTGGCGATCTCGTCGCATCTTTTTTGCGTTTTTTCGGTTCTTTAATATGAAAATCGCAATCCGAATCGGAATTTTCCGATTCATAATCATTCGTTTCCAAACAATGGGCATATTCATCGATATCTATACATTCCTGTAAATGCCACCAAATAAATATTTGTACAAAAAAAAATAGCGCGCATATAAAACCTCTTTACAATCGTCTCTTTTAATCTTTTCAAGCGACTTTTCGCATGTATTTTTAAATTCTAGAATCCAACTTAGTTTGCCTTCGCAATTTTGGCATATTGTAAAAGCGTCTCCTTTTATTTGTACCTAAAAACAAAAGGTTGAAATGAAATGAACCCGTAATTTCGCCAAGAAGTAGAAAGTGAACCTCAATGTCCAATATTCGGTGTAATAACTCCAATAGTTTTTTGTAATTTACGTCGCATAAATTGCGGGGAACGTCTAGAGGCCCCAAACATGTCGGGCAAGTGGATAGTTTTGACTCTTCCATTGATATATTAAGATTTTTTTAAAAGAAATTCTCAAATTGTTCTTCATGGTTTTGTATATTGATAGATTTGCAAAATTCTATAGTGCCGCCCTCTTACCACAATTTTTATAGTCTACTAAAATTTACTATGTTTATATGACATTTTAAATACAAGAGTGATAAAACCATTCAAAGTGTACTCTAAAAATTAATTTAAATAAAAAATGGCAAATTCTAATTAGAAATTTAAAGAAATTGATCAAGAAACATAAAAAAATGAATATATAATATAATCGAAGCGCGTTACTCATTCTAAAGTGCATTAATCCTACTCGCCATTTATCCTAATTGTAAAGTACAGTACGCATCATTTATCCTAATTATTACATATCTTTTGTTTGAAGAGAATATTTTCTCTAAAAACAGATAAATGGTATTTTTGGCAGTTATTGAAATTTATTTTAATGAATATGTGATCTAGAAATTTCGATCTTCTATTAAAATTCATAACAATATATAGTAGAAAAAAGAAATAGGGTAGGAAAGGTAACTTGCATAGCTTTTGTAGACTTAGAAAAGGCATTTGACAATGTAGATTGGGACATAATGTTTAGAATTTTAAAAGAAACGGGTATAGATTATAAGGATAGGAGAATAATTTTTAATTTATATAAACACCAAACTGCCTTAGTTAGAATTGAGGGGGAAGAAGAGGTAGCAAAAATAGGGAAGGGAGTTCGGCAGGGATGTACACTCTCACCGTTATTATTTAATCTATATATAGAAGATGCAATAAACAAAGTAAAAGAAGAGTATAGTATAGGTGTGAATGTACAGGGAGAGAAAATATATATGCTGAGATTCGCCGACGATATAGCTATATTGGAAGAAAGCGAAAAGAATTTAGAAAGGGTATTGAATGGTATGCAGGCAGTATTGACTAGGGATTTTAACATGAAAATAAATATAGGTAAAACTAAAGTGATGAGGTGTGACAAAAAGGAATGCAGCAGAAAAATGAGGATCACAATAGGAGATAATAGAATCGAAGAAGTGTCAGATTTTTGTTATTTAGGCAGTAGAATCACAAAAGATAATCGAAGCAAGGTAGATATAAAGTGTAGGATAGCACAGGGTAGGAAGGCATTCGTAGAAAAAGAATAGATTTTAAGATCAAATATTGACTTGGGTATTAGAAAAAGATTACTGAAGGTATATGTTTGGAGTGTAGCACTGTACGGGTGTGAGGCGTGGACTATAGGAAAGGAAGAGAAGCGTAGATTAGAAGCACTTGAAATGTGGTGTTATAGGAGGATGATGAGGATTGGTTGGGAAGATAAAGTAACAAATGAAGCTGTACTAGAGTTAGTAGGGGAGAAGAGAAGTATTTGGAGAGTGTTACAGCGTAGGAGAGACAGATTAGTAGGGCATATTCTTAGGCATGGGGGGATTATGCAATTGATCATAGAAGGTAGAGTGGAGGGAAAGAGAGGGGTAGGTAGGCCTAGATTGGAGTATGTGAGTCAGATAGTTGAAGACATTGAGATGAATAGCTATAGGGAGATGAAGGGATTAGCTTAGGATAGATCGGCATGGCGTGCTGTTTCCAACCAATCTTTAGGATTGCGGACTCTTTAACTAACTAACAATATATATTAATACGTTTTGAATAACAAAAATATATATAAAAAAAAAAAACTTCAAGAAAATCATTTCTAATACTCCATTTAATATAAATATAAATTAATTCACTCGCTGTTCATGTTGATTTTTCGTATGAGATACCAACATGGCATTTGTACTAAACTTCTTAGTGCACATCTGACATTTATATGGCGTATTCGCCCGCGGCGCATCCTCAGGATGTTTCTTCATATGATTGGTCAGTTCTTTGGACCTGGTACTCGTAAACGGACACAAAGTACACGCATATGGCCGAACACCTGTCACAAATTCAATTTTAAAAATTGATAAAAGAATGCCAACGTTATTGCGAAAGAAAAAAAAATGCTTAACCTGTGTGATTACGTTCGTGTACTGTGACTTCTTCTCGGTGCTTAAAGTAATTGTCGCAAAAGCTGCATTTATATGGCCTTTCGTCACTGTGCGTTTTGATATGCTTCAGCAAAAGGCTTTTTATATGGAAGGAGATACCACAATGAGCGCATGAAAATTTATTTTCACCTGAGTAACATATAAAATTGTAGTGTGCTCATCACACGACCTTCACAATTTCAGCAAATAAGAATATGTCACTTATAGTTTACATATGTCACTTTTCACATACAAGTCATTTTTGACGATAAGTCACTTTTGATATACAAGTCATTTTTTACATACAAGTTGCTTTTGATATAAAAGTTATTTTGTACACATAAGTCACTTTTGACATGTAAGTTATTTTGTACACATAAGTCACTTTTGACATGTAACTTATTTTGTACACATAAGTCACTTTTGACATGTAAGTCACATTTTGTCGATATTTCTGTCGCTTTCGATAAATTTTGAAACTCTTAATTTTACACGCATTGTTTGTAACAACATTTTGTATAAATTGGTTTGACAGTTCTTGCCGTAAGTCACTAACTAGTCATATTTTGACAGATTGATACGATTTGTGCGAAAACAGAAATCGTAATTCATCGCAATTTTAATATATAAGATTTTTGGAGTAATATAAATAAAACATTATGTCACCTGTATGTCTCTTCATATGCAATTTCAACCGTTCTGGTCGATTGCATTGGACATCGCAGATTGGACATTGCTGCGGACCACCCTCGTGGATCCGCTCGTGTCTTTTACATTCACTCGATGTTATAAATGCCTACAGAAATGATTAATTACTAACTCTAAATTTTTATTTTTCAAAAATCAAACCGTTTTTTACCTTTCCGCAAACACCACAAAGAAACGGCTTTTCACCGGTATGGCGTCTCTCGTGCTCGATCAAATAAATTTTATGAGTGAACTGTTTATCGCAATGAGAACACTTGAACATCGTGCCATTGTGAATTTTCATATGGCCTTTAAAATCGATCCTGCTACAAATTAAAAATACAATTATTTACAAGTGGTAGAAAATTTGTTTCAAAATCGACGAAAAACTGATTTTTTTTCGATGATTTTCTCAACTTGTTCCATTTCGCCTGAAAATTGATAGAAAATAGTGTTTTATGAAAGTTTTTTTACCCAACTACTTTCCCACAAATCGAACATAACTGCGTTTCTTTTAGCTTTTTAGTCGAACATTTTTTAAACAACTTTGCAGTAGTAATTCTCTTGTCTTCGCATTTTGTTTTTTTCCTTTTCGACTTTCTAGAAGAAAAAAAAATACCTCGTTCATTATTATCACGTAAAAAAAAATATTCTAAACATACAGTTTTGAACTTAAGCTATCCTTAAACTTTTTTACTTTAAAGTTTCTTTGATATTTAATTCGTACACCAGGTAATGTAATTTTAGGGCATTTATGTTTCTCAAAATCAACTTCTTGCTGGAAAGAATTAGGACAATATTTACAATTAAACCAAACTGCCTTCAGCTCCTTTTCAGATGATTCTAAAAAAATTCAACACGCGATAAAAATTGTTTCATATAAAAAAAAAAGGTGTAGTCAGCCTACCCGAATGAAAAACAATATGATTTTTTATTTCATCCCCCAAATCGAACGATTTTTCACAAAATACACATCGAAACAAATCGGATTTATGAATTTTACAATGTTCTAAAAGATCATCCTCTAAACTGTTGCACCTAAAGCACCATGTATTTTTCAAATCCCTACAAAAACATAATATACAAAACATCAACTAATTTAGACCATAAACGTTTTTTTTTTTCGTTTTAATAATTTTATTCTTTTAAGAGTCTACACTGCAGGGCAGCGTAATAACGCCCTTACACACCTATGTTTCAATCGGACATGTTTCTGCAAATGTCGCTGATTTAAAGAAATTTCGTCGCATACAGGACATTGTCTTGTCGTGTAAAATGGTTTCATAATATTCTTCAAAGCTTTTTCAACAGCCTCGTGAGGATACGTATCGAATTTTGTAAATTCTTTTAATGGTAGAACTGAAAAGTTATTATCGTCTTTAGATACATTCGTATTGAGATTAAAGGATGTGTTTTCTTCTTGGCTGGAAGAATAGTTCAATTCGTTTGGTTCGATTAATTTCGGTTCTGTATTTGTTACAATCGTTTCTATATCGTCGTCTGTATCACTCGTATTGTTAGATGAGTTTTCGTTGAATAAATCGTCGTTTTCCTCCAAACTGCTGAGTCCGTCTAACAAATAATTTAAATCAACTCGAGATATTATAAAAACAATATTGAAAAATATATGTACATAATTTTTGCGTGGTATTTTGACATTTCTCAATGCAGATTTTTTTTCTTTAAAAATCTTTACGAGCATTTCACAATTACAAAAAAAAACATATTTTTCTTACGACAATGGGATTCCAGATGAGTTGTGGCATGTTTTATCAGGCAGGCGTATTTATCACAAAATTTACAGAAATATAGAAAACATTTTGTCGAATTTTTGTGCACTTCTATATCTAACGTTTGCATGTTACAACGATAACACCAATTTCTTGCATCTTCCCTGCAAATGATAATTTTATCACAAACAAAAATCACCAAATTATTTTGTTAAACCAGCCCTTACTTTTTTCTAAAAATGACAATCACTTAATGATGCTGTTCCATAAAAAAAAAGTGAAATTCTACATAGCGATATTTTGATATATAAACTAAATAATGAAGAATAGAAATAAATAATTTTACTTTATGGTACAGCATCGTTAGACACACACTATTTTATGTTTTATAATACAGGGTGCTTCAATTTTCTATAAAAAAAACTACATAAATCCATATTTTTAAGGATTTTATTTTATAGAAAAAAATCGTTTTACCTATGCAAAGTGCTCATATGTATACTAAGACCTCTGGCAGTCTCCCCGATATAATCGCAATGCAAACAGCTGGTACTACGTGCATCGGTAAAATAGCTTTTATGTTCAGCGATGGCTCGCAACACGTCTTTTCTGTTAAACTGGCGATGCCAAAGTCCGCGCTTCGACAGAGCGTCGTCAAAACTCTCTTTCGAACAATGGAATCGCAAATGCTCCGTAGCTCGTTTGATCGGACACGCAAATTTACCGCAAAACTTGCAAAAGAACTCGAAACATTGCGCGATTTTCTTGTGATTGGTTAAATCGCGCGTTTGCACGTTGCATTGGTAACACCAAGTCTTCGCCAAAAGACTGGAAATTTAAATTATTAATTATTTTGTTACGCGATATATTGTGTACAATCAAAGAAAAAAAAAACTACAGAAAGAGATTTTTTTTTCTAATTTTCAAAGTGGTTTAATTACCCATGCATAAAGCTCATATGGACACTTAACCCCCTAGCAGTTTTGCCAACATAACTGCAGTGGAGGCAAGTTTTGTGCTTAGCTTTGGTGAAAAAGCTTCTACATTCAGCGATGGCTGCCAGAACGGCACTGCGTGGGAATTGGTCCAATCTAACACCACGTTTCGACGGTGTACCACCAACTTCTTCTTCAGCGTCATTTTTTATAGGGTCGTAACTAAAAGAATCGCCACTTTCGGAGTTGGACTCTATCGAGTCTGCATTCCAATCGAAATGATCCGCTTTTAAATTGATAGCTTCGATTACTTCTGCAGCAGATTGCTTTTTAGAACTTTTTGGTTCGTTCGTAATACGATTGCACAGCAAATTTGAATTGTCTACTACATCATCGATAGGCTCCTGGAAAAAGCGCGATTTCAAAAAGATTTCCGACAGTAAATCATAAAAACACAACTCGCTTGTTTAAATTCTACATTTACGAAATTCTCTAATGATCTTTCGCACAGCCCTTTGAATTTTAATACCGACTTTAGTTTCGTTTCGCATCTGTTGCATATTTTAAAAATCTGCTCTTTTATCTGCAAATTAAAGCAATAAATCGAGACGTTTCTATTAGAAAACAAATCGGTAAACTACCTGAAAGCCCAAAATACCGTGCAATAACTGAAGCAATTTTTTATATTTCGCGTCGAATAAATTCTTTGGGGTGTCCAAATGGCCCAAACATGTCCGACATGTAATATAAAGCTTTGGATTTTCCATTGAATTCAATTATATGTTCGGTTGATCAATTCAAATTAATATTGTAAAACGAACTTATTGAATTGATTACTATTTGCATTTTCACGCAAAGCATCACCAACCTCAATAGATGGCAGCACTTAAAAACAGATTTGACTTAACATTTTCATGCAAAGCATCACCAACCTCAATAGACGGCAGCACTTAAGAACAGATTCGGTATAATACGTTTACATGATAGTTTTACATGTATGTGAAAAGTACAAGCAGAAAGTAGAAATCATGGCTAATGGAACATCTAGGAGCGACATAGATTGCGAATGGAGGGAAATCAGAAATGGGTTAACTACAGCAGCAAATGAAGTATTAGGCACAAAGAAAAGGGCAGGTAGGAGGGAATGGATCACGGAAGAAATAGTTAAAATGATAGAAGCAAGAAGGAAAATTAAAATTGGAAACACAGAAGCAGGACAGAAAAAATATAAGGAACTAAGGAACTTAATTAATAGGAAATGCAAGCTAGCGAAAGAAGAGTGGATAAAAGGAAACTGTGAGGATATTGAGGAGGATATGAGAAGAGGTAAAGTAGATTTGGGCTACAGGAAAATTAAGTCACATTTTTCTAAAGTAAAACCAAAGGGTAACATTATATGTGACAAGCAGGGTAAGGAACTCACAGAAAATAAGGAAAAAGCTAGAAGATGGAAGGAGTATCTTGAAGATTTATATAAAGGTAGGCAGGACATGGAGGAGCTAGAAAGTGTGGAACAGATAGATGAGGATGACTTAGGTCCTAGCATACTTAGGTCAGAGTTTCATAGAGCATTAAATGATTTACGGAATAACAAAGCAGCGGGGATTGATATGATACCAGCCGAATTAATAAAACACGCAGGGGAAAAAATGCAGGAGCGATTATACGGGTTAGTTTGTAAAATATATGAGAAGGGAGAAGTATCACAGGATTTTCAGCGTAGTAGAATAGTAACAATGCCGAAGAAAATAGGAGCTAATTTGTGTGAGAACTATAGGACCATTAGCCTACTATCACATGCATCGAAGATATTGTTAAAGATTATTTATAGGAGATTAGAAAATAAAGTAGAGGAAAGGCTAGGAGAAGATCAGTTTGGTTTTAGGAAAAACAGAGGGACGAGAGAGGCGATTCTAGCACTAAGAACGGTAGTAGAAAAAAGAAATAGGGTAGGAAAGGTAACTTGCATAGCTTTTGTAGACTTAGAAAAGGCATTTGATAATGTAGATTGGGACATAATGTTTAGAATTTTAAAAGAAACGGGTATAGATTATAAGGATAGGAGAATAATTTTTAATTTATATAAACACCAAACTGCCTTAGTTAGAATTGAGGGGGAAGAAGAGGTAGCAAAAATAGGGAAGGGAGTTCGGCAAGGATGTACACTCTCACCGTTATTATTTAATCTATATATAGAAGATGCAATAAACAAAGTAAAAGAAGAGTATAGTGTAGGTGTGAATGTACAGGGAGAGAAAATATATATGTTGAGATTCGCCGACGATATAGCTATATTGGAAGAAAGCGAAGAGTTTAGAAAGGGTATTGAATGGTATGCAGGCAGTATTGACTAGGGATTTTAACATGAAAATAAATATAGGTAAAACTAAAGTGATGAGGTGTGACAAAAAGGAATGCAGTAGAAAAATGAGGATCTCAATAGGAGATAATAGAATCGAAGAAGTGTCAGATTTTTGTTATTTAGGCAGTAGAATCACAAAAGATAATCGAAGCAAGGTAGATATAAAGTGTAGGATAGCACAGGGTAGGAAGGCATTCGTAGAAAAAGAACAGATTTTAAGATCAAATATTGACTTGGGTATTAGAAAAAGATTACTGAAGGTATATGTTTGGAGTGTAGCACTGTACGGGTGTGAGGCGTGGACTATAGGAAAGGAAGAGAAGCGTAGATTACAAGCATTCGAAATGTGGTGTTATAGGAGGATGATGAGGATTGGTTGGGAAGATAAAGTAACAAATGAAGCTGTACTAGAGTTAGTAGGGGAGAAGAGAAGTATCTGGAGAGTGTTACAGCGTAGGAGAGACAGATTAGTAGGGCATATTCTTAGGCATGGGGGGATTATGCAATTGATCATAGAAGGTAGAGTGGAGGGAAAGAGAGGGGTAGGTAGGCCTAGATTGGAGTATGTGAGTCAGATAGTTGAAGACGTTGAGATGAATAGCTATAGGGAGATGAAGGGATTAGCTCAGGATAGATCGGCATGGCGTGCTGTTTCCAACCAATCTTTAGGATTGCGGACTCTTTAACCAATGATAGTTTCAATTTGTAATAAAATTTCAAAAACCTTTTTATTTTATAAAAACAATATAATTTTGTTTTATTAATATTACGCTCTATTACCAATTTGGTTGTTATTTTTATTGTTCATAATATGTCTACTATTTGTATGAGATACTCTCATAGCATTTGTACTAAATCTCATTGTACACATCTGACATTTATACGGAGCATTCGCCTGCGGCTCATCCTCCGGGTGTTTCTTCATATGATTCGTTAAATTTTTAGCCCTTGAACTTGTATATGAACACAAAGTACACGCGTATGGTCGAATACCTGCCAAATATTTAATTTAAAAAATCACAAAACATAAAAAAAAATTAAATATTAAGAAATATACCTGTATGGGTTCGTTCGTGAACAGTTACTTGATCTGTATATTTGAAATATCGATCGCAAAAGCTGCATTTGAATTGCTTTTCGTCGCTGTGTGAAATAATGTGCTTCAATAAAATGCTTTTAATGTGGAATGAAATGCCGCACTGGACGCAAATAAATTTATTTTCACCTAAATAAATACACAGAATTAAACGATTGCGATTAGACTTGATTAATATTGAACCTGTATGTCGTCTCATGTGTAATTTTAATCGTTCTGGTCGACAACATTCAACGTTACAAATAGGACAGACTTGTGGACCTCCTTCGTGAATCCGCTCGTGCTTTTTCCAGTCTGAAGATGAAGCAAATGCCTTGGAAAATATATAATACAGTATTTGCTTTATTGCAAGAAATTAAATATATAATATCTAACTCTACCTTTCCACATACGCTGCATACGTAAGGCTTTTTTCTATCGATAAGAAGACGCTTTTTTATATCTAATTTTTGAGTTGCATTGTGGATTTGTAGATGTTTTGATAAATTACTGCTTCTTCTATAAAAAAAATCAGTAAATATACAACGGGAAATATTTTTTAAACAAACTTCGAACCCAATTAACTTCCCACAGATAGGGCATAATTTCGAAAAAGATCTTTTTTTCATTTTAAGCGAAGCTTTCGTATTATGACAATAATTAATTGACGTATTATCTTCAAGATGATTTTCCAGCGATTTCCCTTCGATCGCAATATTTTCAGTCTTTCTTCGTTTTCCATAAAGAATCTCTTGGTCACTTTCATCCGAACTGTGAATGTCACCTGCAAATAAAGCGTTTAAATAAATATCCGGTCCAAATAAAAAATAGCTTTTTTACGGCAGTGACTTTTTAGATGTGTTGTTGGTTCTTTCATTTGTACAGAATATTTATTGCAAAATTTGCAGAAGAAATCGGAGCATTTCGCTACATCTTTGTGCTTGTCAATATCGTCGGTTTGAACGTTGCATTGAAAACACCAAGATTTTAACAAATCCCTACAAATAATTTGGTTTTGTCGGAAGAATATTTGAATTAAATCGCAGTTCGAGCAGTTCAAAACAGACGAGTCACAAAATCACCTTTAGTCCGAGTGAAATATACAATTTTTTATCAAGATAATAAAAAAATTATATAAACATAATTAGAATAAAATTTATTGATGTTTAAAAGCTGGACGAGGCTTTATTCACTTACTTATGTTTGTGACTCATATGAATACTTAAACCTCTAGCGGATTTGCAAATATGTCGGCAATGGAGGCACGATCTGAGCTTGTAAATATTTCTAGATTTTCTAAATTCAAAAATTGCTTTTAGAACAATATTTTTAGGGTATTGTTTTAAGCGGTAACTTGCCACATAGGGCACAGACGATGAAGACTGCAGATCTTAAAAATATATAATGGTTTTTAAAAATAATTTCATTATTTAAACACTTACCGTTGGTAAAAGTATTTTGATCTAAATTATTTTTCAACATAGATTTATGAGTAAACGGCGGCGGGTCTTCTATTATAAAACCACCATCAATTTCAGCATTATTTTCTTCGCTTAACATTTCTTGAGCTATTCCATCCAGATTGGAAATATCACCTAGAAACTGTTTGTCTAAATGAAACAATTTTAACGAATAAAAAAGAAGGCATTACGGCAATGGCTTTGTAGATGTATTGTAGGTTGCTTCATGCTAGCAGCAAAATAATTGCAAAATGTACAGAAGAAGTAGCTACATTTTCTCAATTCCTTGTGTTTTTCCAAATCTTCGGTTTGTACATTACAATAAAAACACCAGAATTTTTCTAAATCCCTACAGAAATCAACGTATTAATTATAATCTTAGTCGCGACAGGTATTTTGTAAATAGTTATAAACGGTAGTTTAAAAGGAAAGACAGGCGTTTGATCAAACAGTGGCCAAAATTGAAAAACATTTTACAGAATCATCTAATAAATTAATTGTTTCACTCACCTATGTTTGGCAGTCATATGAATACTTAAACCTCTTGCAGATTTGCAGACATGCCCGCAGTGCACGCACGTCCTAAGTTTCAGGACATTTCTGGATTTTCTAAATTCGAATATCGTTTGCAGTACGTCATCTTTAGGAAATTGCGCTACGCGGAATTTTAATGGATCTACTACAGTGATATTATTTGCTTCTACCGAAAGAATTGCTTCATCACTTCTATCTGAAGTGTAGAAATAAATTTCTTAAAATAAATTGCGTTTATTTGAAGTAAAATTGAATTACGGCAATGATTTTGTAGATGACCTACAGTCTCATTCAATGGACAATAAGTATTGCAAAATTTACAGAAGAATTCGGAACATGTAGTTAATTCTTTGTGTTTTTGCAAATCGTCTGTCTGTATGTTGCATTCATCGCACCAAGATTTCGCCAATTTTCTACAAATTAAAAAGTCTTCGGCATATAGTTAACATGTAACAAATTTTGCAGTGGCTGGTAATAGCTGGCTATGGAAAAGGAAATAAATATAGGCAACTAAAGCTACACGTGAAAAACATAAGATTGCCCTACTTATATTCCTGTACTGTTTTATATATCCCAGCACTGTACTTGATAAAACATTAAATTAAGAAACGTTTAAGAAGTCATATTAGATCTAAATAGAAAGTATTAAAAACCTGACTTAGTAATCAAAGGTCAGACCTTTAATGCATTGAAAATCTGGCAACGTTAGAGCCCCTTTGAGAGTATGCTACTTAATAAACGCAGCTGTATCGCGGAACATGCACTAAACTAATATCTCTATACGGACATTCTTAGCAAGAAATGATCTAATTATTGAAATCAACTTACTTATGATTTTTAGTCATATGATGGCTTAAACCTTCCACAGATTTACTAATAAGAACGCAATGAATGCAAGTTGTAAATTTATCACTGTTCGAGTACGTCTTAAATTCAGAAATTGCTTGCAGAACATCCGTTTTTGGGAATTGTTTGAAATTTTTGTTCGAATTTTCAGTGTCTTTGGGTCTGCTCGATGCCTCCTGAAGAAAATTCGAGTGTTTTGATTCATTGCTTAATGAGACGCTATTTTCTTCTACTGCGTGGTTTATAATATCAAGATGTTCCTAAATTTGGTCGTAATAATGTTTATTAGTTGCGAATTGCACAAAGTACAGACCTGCTTTATTTCTATACATTGAAGATTTGTTTGCATTGATTTTAAGCACATGTCTTTAAATTTTAAGAACAAATTTAATGTGTTTTCGCAGATTTCGCAAATTTCGAACATTTCATCTTCAATCTACAAGTAAAATATGATTAGAAACTGCGAAAGTTTAAAATACATATAAACCTCAAAACCCAAAAGGTATTTTAGGATTTCCAATAGATTTTTGTATTTTATATCGCGTAAATTTCTAGGATTTAGAGTCATTGCCAAACATGTGCGACAGCGGATATTATTTTCCATTATGAAAAATGTATATACTATAAAGACAACAGTACGAATCTGGAAAATGTTCTTTTCACTTTATTTGCAGGGAAAGTCCTGCACTGGACCCGTCATCAAACTGTGAAATTAAAAGAGTGCCGCTCTCTCTAATATTCAAGCATTAGAGGACGAAGGATGCAAAATACTACGTTTACATGTTATGTTGAATATCGAAAACAATTTCGATTCTAAGGACTATTTTTTTACTAACTGGCCAATGAATGATTTTAAGCAGAATCACGAATTATGCGAAGTCCGTCGCCTAAGTAGGTCAAATGCACAATGTATGAATTTAATACATGAATAAAAATATCTACCGACTTTGGAGCACCAGAAATACATAGTAGAATAAAAATTTTTAGCCAAACGTATAAAAAATTCTTACTGTTATTAAAATAGAAAAATTAAAGCGTACGAGATTTTTTCCCGCTTATATTCACGTTTAAATAGTTCTTATAAATAATACATATAAAATGTTTTCATAAAATAAATTAAATGCCTCGAAATAAAGAAAGCGCAAATAAAATGAACGCAAAAGTACTTTACTTTCACAACGCATTTTTTGTGAAAAATTGAGAATTTTTTTTAATTTTTCGTATAATACTATTTCTTGCATTGTATAAACAAATGTTTGCCAAATCGTTGCTAAAACACATACTGTTGGAAAAAGTGTATACCTTTAAATATGGTTAAAAGAATAAATAAATTAGCAAATGTCAGCAAAGAACATTTGAATCGGGTCTGTAGTTTGTTTTACTTCCATTTGTGGTGGGGGCGCAACTGGCTGGACATTATGGACAGTTGCTGTTGACCTCGGAACAGCTTGAAAGCCTAAAATAAATTTGGTTTTTAATATTCATTCGACTAAATTAATTGTATATATAAAAAAAAAACAAAAAAAACCTCTGTGCTTTTTCATATGAGCCTGCAAAACGCCGGATCTATAAAACTTCTTGTCGCAAATAGGGCATTGCTCGGACACTGAACCGGTTTCGTGTATCCGAGAATGCGTCTTCAGTTCAGCAGACGTTACAAACGCCTGCAAAATTGAATTGAAAGAAAAACGGAAAAATACAAAATACTATTTTTCTTTATTGCCTTCGCACAAATATGGCAGATATGTCGTTTTTCCCCAATATGGCGTCTTTCGTGGACCTGAAGACTTCTTCGGATATTAAATTGCTTGTCGCAATAGGAACACTTGAACGGTTTCTCTCCAGTGTGAGTTCGCACATGGACAGTCAGTTCGTAATTTCGACTGAAATTATTGTTTTTTTAAATTTATTTAATGATTATAATGTAGTTGTGAGGTCGTAGGTCAAGCACTCAATAAAAATTGAATATATATCAAAAAAATGTGTACAAATATGTTGAAAAAGACTTTGTACGGAAATGTTTCGACTTTATACTTACACGAAAACTTTTCCACAAATTGGGCACAATCTTTGTTTGGGCCCTTTTTTGGGCCGATGCATTTGTTTCATGTGAATTCTTAAGTTTGGCACTTGATTTTCGCATATTTTACATGGTTTGAGTTTCCTACAAAATTTTATCACGATATAAATTAATTTGAAAAAAAAATCAAATACAACGCAAAAATAAATATAAATTTTACGATACGTTTTTATGAAGCTACAATTTAAGAGAAAATTGCGTTTTTTTTAAATTTTAATAATTCTTACACCACATTTTCGTCAGCTTCTGATTTGGCCACTTCACAGTCGTGTTCTTTTAGACCATTTTCAGTCATATAAGACATGGGACATTTCTTACAACTAAACCATTTCAGTTCAGTATCCAAATTAGACGATTCTTAAAATAAAATAATAAAAAATAATCGCCATCGCTAAATTCACTTTTGCAGTGTGAAATTTAACAACGGAAACTTACGGGAATGGAACTTTAAATGCATCCGCAAATCTAGCGTTTTATTATACCGCTTCTCGCAAAATTTACATTTCAGCAAATCGTTCTTATGCGATTCTTTATGCGCCGGTAGGCTGTCTGAAAAACTATTGCATCTGCTGCACCATTTATGTATAAGATCCCTGGAAATAATGTGACTTTAAAAAATATTGTAATTAGTTTAAAAAAAAATAAACACTTTAGTTAAAGAGTCCGCAATCCTAAAGATTGGTTGGAAACAGCACGCCATGCCGATCTATCCTGAGCTAATCCCTTCATCTCCCTATAGCTATTCATCTCAACGTCTTCAACTATCTGACTCACATACTCCAATCTAGGCCTACCTACCCCTCTCTTTCCCTCCACTCTACCTTCTATGATCAATTGCATAATCCCCCCATGCCTAAGAATATGCCCTACTAATCTGTCTCTCCTACGCTGTAACACTCTCCAGATACTTCTCTTCTCCCCTACTAACTCTAGTACAGCTTCATTTGTTACTTTATCTTCCCAACCAATCCTCATCATCCTCCTATAACACCACATTTCAAGTGCTTCTAATCTACGCTTCTCTTCCTTTCCTATAGTCCACGCCTCACACCCGCACAGTGCTACACTCCAAACATATACCTTCAGTAAATCTTTTTCTAATACCCAAGTCAATATTTGATCTTAAAATCTGTTCCTTTTCTACGAATGCCTTCCTACCCTGTGCTATCCTACACTTTATATCTACCTTGCTTCGATTATCTTTTGTGATTCTACTGCCTAAATAACAAAAATCTGACACTTCTTCGATTCTATTATCTCCTATTGAGATCCTCATTTTTCTACTGCATTCCTTTTTGTCACACCTCATCACTTTAGTTTTACCTATATTTATTTTCATGTTAAAATCCCTAGTCAATACTGCCTGCATACCATTCAATACCCTTTCTAAATTCTTTTCGCTTTCTTCCAATATAGCTATATCGTCGGCGAATCTCAGCATATATATTTTCTCTCCCTGTACATTCACACCTACACTATACTCTTCTTTTACTTTGTTTATTGCATCTTCTATATATAGATTAAATAATAACGGTGAGAGTATACATCCCTGCCGAACTCCCTTCCCGATTTTTGCTACCTCTTCTTCCCCCTCAATTCTAACTAAGGCAGTTTGGTGTTTATATAAATTAAAAATTATTCTCCTATCCTTATAATCTATACCCGTTTCTTTTAAAATTCTAAACATTATGTCCCAATCTACATTATCAAATGCCTTTTCTAAATCTACAAAAGCTATGCAAGTTACCTTTCCTACCCTCATTCTTTTTTCTACTACCGTTCTTAGTGCTAGAATCGCCTCTCTCGTCCCTCTGTTTTTCCTAAAACCAAACTGATCTTCTCCTAGCCTTTCCTCTACTTTATTTTCTAATCTCCTATAAATAATCTTTAACAATATCTTCGATGCATGTGATAGTAGGCTAATGGTCCTATAGTTCTCACACAGATTAGCTCCTATTTTCTTCGGCATTGTTACTATTCTACTACGCTGAAAATCCTGTGGTACTTCTCCCTTCTCATATATTTTACAAACTAACCTGTATAATCAAAATTATAAACACTTTAAATTTAAAAATATATATGTAGAAACCTCGGGACGGATTCGAACCCGCAACATTCTGAAATATAATCAAACAATACATTCGATTTTCAATCATTACAACAATTTTTTAGCCTCACAATTTTTTTTTTTAAATCTTACTTGTGGACTTGTGACATGTGCAAACTTAAAGACCTCAACTGGGTGGCGAGATGGCCACAGCTGATGCACTTCCGATTCTCTCTAAACGCCTTCATGGTATCATAAATAGCTTCCTGCACAATGTCAGGCGCAAATTGTTTATATCGCGATTTCACTTTATTGTACGTTCTAATCAGCGGCTCGTCGTCCGAATCGTCGCTAGCGTCATTATTCACGTCTTTCACAATTAATTTTGAACTCGTACTAAAAGAAAATGCGACCGAAATTGGTCAAGAATACTTATCGTTGTTTAAAATTTCGCAATTACATTTTCTTCTTCGATCGAGACCTTTTGCAGCTGTGATCTATCAATTCCTGCGTGGTTGGGAACGTATTCTGGCAGTGTTTGCAACAAAACCAATTCGAATCTAAGTTGGCACCCTTGTTGCCTAGAAATTTGTACATGTTTAATTGTTTTTGTTTTGTTTTTTAATTGTTCAGAATAACATACGCGAATGAGCTTTTAAATGAGTTTTTAAATGGGCTAGATTGAAAAATATTTGCTGGCAGAAAACGCACTCTAATTTATGAATTTTAGAATGTTCTTCCAGATTGTCTATCAACTCGTTGCATCTTAAACACCATTTATCTCTTGTTTCTCTACAACAAAATATTATTAAATTCTTTAGAATGTATTATCTCTATAAGAGCAGCGTCTAATTTGAATTGGATGGCCTGATTCAAAAATATGCTCGGCGACAGCACTTTTGATGTACTTCCGTCATGTTGACTTATTTATTTAATAGTATATATCAATCAGGATTCGTGACTGAGGTACTTTATTTAGATTTATCTTGTGCTACTGAAGATGGGGGCATAGCCCTTGAAATGTACATCTAACTACTTAATGGGCGATATTCTATATTAATATTTAACACCGTTGTGATAATTTTTTAAATGTATATATAGCGATGAATTTTTTTTTCATTTTTATATGTTTGAATTTCGACATTAGAATTTATTAAATAACTGGATGCTTTAAAGTTTACTTGTGCATTCTGGTCATATGAACACTGAGCACTTGTCCATTCGTTGTTTTGGTGCCGCAGATGATACATTTCCGGTTCATATGATACGATCTCATCGTATCTTTAATAGCTCTTTCGACATCTTTCAGTGGAAATTGTTCAAATCGGCATTTCCGCTGCTTCGGCTGCGAATTTTCCACATCCGAATTTTGCGTGGAATTATTTTTCGCAGCAGTCGAAGCTGACGATATTCTCTGCAGCTAATAGCAAATATTTCTTTATTAATTTAAACTTCTTACGATGTTGTTTCGTTTGCACGTACTTGTCTTTTTAATACTTTCTCGTTGGCCCCTTTAATGCCTTCTTTTAAAGTGTCGATAAAATCGGTATTTTCAGCGAAAGGGTCTTCTTTGAACCAGATCATTGTGGGCGCCTCACTTTCCGGTTTTATAATGTATTTTTTGCTACCATCCGGTTCTTTAAAGAACGAGTCTAAAAATATTCAAAGCAAGCTATTTGTTCTAGTTTTTTTTTTTTCATTTGCCACTTAAAACTTACGACAATGTAATTTCAAATGTTCCCCCAATTTGTTGATATTTTTACATTTTTTACTGCAAAATTTGCAGCGATTTTCGGAACATTGAGTGGCGATTTTGTGCATTTCTAGATTTTCCGTTTGCACGTTACACCGATTACACCAGTTTATTATTAAGTCGCTAAAAAAATTGAAAAATGCAATTGAATGATTGATACTTGGACACTTATAAAATAAAAGCGAAGTAACGAGCAGATCGTTATTTAAAAAGTTTATCATGGTTATAAATGGTTTGGTTTTAGTGGAATCTTTAGTGGAATTTTTATGACATTGACATGTGACATTTCTCTGCCAAATTAGGTATATTGCACAAGTAGGCCGTACGATGTTCATAACGCATAACGAACTACTAACTTGACTAATGTAAACATTATGTTCCTCAACTAATAATTGAAATATAATCTGATTAAATAACAAATGGAGCAAAATGTTATTTTAAACTGATTTAAAGTACATTAAATTAAATAAATGCCAAAAATATTACATAATCGGAAAATACACACTGACATTACGTGTCAAATGTCACTATCAGCTGATTCATAATTAGTTGACAGATTTGACATTACCGTAGATATAAAAATGACGTTCTACTTTACTTCTATAAAAGATATTTATTTAGTACTAACTCAGGAAGTGTTTTTTTTTAAATATGGAAAAAGCAAAGGAGCTTCTAAAATGAACATACCTATGATTTTTATACATGTGAACACTGAGGACAGTAGACGTGGTTCCTTCAAACGAACAATATATGCACGTTCGCGTTTTGACATCGGTTATATAATTGCTACATTCAGAAATCGCTTGCATTACGACATTAGCGGAGTATTGCTTATACTTTGTGCGTCTTAACTTAACATTGGCTAAAGATTTACTTAACTTCCCTTTGTCGGAGGATTTTGACGAGTTTTTATGTTCCTTTCTACGTCTGATTGTTCCTTCGCTAGCGGCATCATTTGCGTTATTTTGAATTTCCCATGCATTGTCTGCATCGTTGTCATTATCATCTGGCAAACTGAAATGATCGTCTTCTGAATCGCAAGCTTCCTGTTCGAAAAATAAGACCGTAATTTCATCAACGCAATTTAAAGCGTAAACGTAAAAGCGAACATTTAAAACGGCTTTATTCATAGTCAATTGCAAAAGAATTTCGAACCTTTTTGAATACCACCGAATCTTGAATGGCATTCAGCGATTTCTCGCAAAGGTCTTTAAATTCCAAAATCCAAATGAGTTTATTTTCGCAATTGAAGCAGATGTTAAAAGTGGCATTCTTGGTGGCAATCTGAAAAATTATTTTTAAAATGCCAAAAATGAATTCAGTTTTATTTTGATAGAAAACCTCGTAGCCCAGAATCTGGTTCAGGATCTGCATTAAGTGTTTGTAATTCGGCAAGACCAAATTACGAGGAAATTCTAAGGTGCCCAAACATATGCGGCAACTGAGGCTTTTTGAGCGGTCCTCCATTTGGATCTTAAAAGTCACGAATCAGTGCCGGCACAAAAGATTGTTTTTAAAAACAAAAACACCGGAATAGTTTTTTTTAAAGATCTTTTAATTGACAAAACTAGACTTGGTAAAACTCGTTACGGGACTATGCAACCCAACTATCAATTGGATGTAATTATCAATACTTGTTTACAACATTTATATGACAATTCCGAATCATAATGGAATAGATTTTTTTTTAAATTTATAACTGCGGTGTTAAATAATTGTATAGAATATCACCCAATTACCGTAACTTAAAGCATTAAGTAGCTAGATGCACATTTCAAAGGCTATGCCCCCATCTTCACTAGCACAAGATAAAAACTAAATTAAATACCTCTGTTTGATATACTATTAAATAAATAAGTCAATATGACAGAAGTACTTCAGAAATGGCATATAATATGACCTATAAATCTTTCAAAATTTTGAAAGATTTAGAAGTCATTTAAAATTTTAAAAAGTATCACTACGGTGTTAAATAATACTATAGAATATAACCCAAATACCGTAATTTAAAGCATTAAATAGCTAGATGCGCATTTCGAAGGCTATGCCTTGAAATAAAAAATTAAAAATTAAAAAGTTAAAATTTTAACTTGTGCCACTGAAATGTTCATATAATGCAGTAGATTTCTTTAGCAAGTTAAGTTAAAGAGTTCCGCAATCCTAAACATTGGTTGGAAACAGCACGCCATGCCGATCTATCCTGAGCTAATCCCTTCATCTCCCTATAGCTATTCATCTCAACGTCTTTAACTATCTGACTCACATACTCCAATCTAGGCCTACCTACCCCTCTCTTTCCCTGCACTCTACCTTCTATGATCAATTGCATAATCCCCCCATGCCTAAGAATATGCCCTACTAATCTGTCTCTCCTACGCTGTAACACTCTCCAAATACTTCTCTTCTCCCCTACTAACTCTAGTACAGCTTCATTTGTTACTTTATCTTCCCAACCAATCCTCATCATCCTCCTATAACACCACATTTCAAGTGCTTCTAATCTACGCTTCTCTTCCTTTCCTATAGTCCACGCCTCACACCCGTACAGTGCTACACTCCAAACATATACCTTCAGTAATCTTTTTCTAATACCCAAGTCAATATTTGATCTTAAAATCTGTTCTTTTTCTACGAATGCCTTCCTACCCTGTGCTATCCTACACTTTATATCTACCTTGCTTCGATTATCTTTTGTGATTCTACTGCCTAAATAACAAAAATCTGACACTTCTTCGATTCTATTATCTCCTATTGTGATCCTCATTTTTCTACTGCATTCCTTTTTGTCACACCTCATCACTTTAGTTTTACCTATATTTATTTTCATGTTAAAATCCCTAGTCAATACTGCCTGCATACCATTCAATACCCTTTCTAAATTCTTTTCGCTTTCTTCCAATATAGCTATATCGTCGGCGAATCTCAGCATATATATTTTCTCTCCCTGTACATTCACACCTACACTATACTCTTCTTTTACTTTGTTTATTGCATCTTCTATATATAGATTAAATAATAACGGTGAGAGTGTACATCCCTGCCGAACTCCCTTCCCTATTTTTGCCACCTCTTCTTCCTCCTCAATTCTAACTAAGGCAGTTTGGTGTTTATATAAATTAAAAATTATTCTCCTATCCTTATAATCTATACCCGTTTCTTTTAAAATTCTAAACATTATGTCCCAATCTACATTATCAAATGCCTTTTCTAAATCTACAAAAGCTATGCAAGTTACCTTTCCTACCCTCTTTCTTTTTTCTACTACCGTTCTTAGTGCTAGAATCGCCTCCCTCGTCCCTCTGTTTTTCCTAAAACCAAACTGATCTTCTCCTAGCCTTTCCTCTACTTTATTTTCTAATCTCCTATAAATAATCTTTAACAATATCTTCAGCAAACGAAACATAAATAAAAACAAAAATTTATTTTACAAAAATATAAATAAATAATTCTTTGTATATTAAAGTAGGAATATTTGTTCATGTTTTTTTTTTTTAAATTTCTAATCGGACTTATATTTCGCTAATTGTTGATTCGAGAAAAAAAAATCTTAAGCCATTGTATGCATACAACAGCCATTCTAAATTCAAAATGGCGAATTTTTACCAAAACAAGTCATTTTCCAAAAAAAATGCAAAATGACTCTAGGTAAAAACAAATGGGATTCAATTTAAAAGCACTAGAAACATGAAAAGAAAAGACATATATGATATCCATTAATAATTTTGTTCAATACTATTTCAAACAGCTGAATCTCGATGATAGATATCCGTATGGGACATCAACATGGCGTTCGTCTCAAATTGCCTGTTACAGAATAGACATTTGTGCGGCCTGTCAGACTGCGGCAAATCCTCTGGGTGTTGCTTCATGTGACTCTTCAGCACGTGCGAATGTGTGCTGCTAAAAAAACATATACTGCACTTGTACGGCTTGATACCTAAAAGAAAATTCTTATGCTTAATCAAAGTCAGCATATAAACAGCGCGTTTTAAAAATTGTCACTACCAAGTTAAATAACTGTATAAATATCGGTCAAATGTAAATCAAAGCTTTCAATAGGTGAATGCGCATTTCGAGGGAGATGCGCATCCCATCTTCAGTAGCGCAAGATCTACATGAAAACTAAATAAAATACCTGTGTCACTGTTGGTCTTGTGCTACTAAATACGAGAGTGTGGCTTACGAAATGCGCACCTAGCTAATAAATTGGTCTTAGATAAAATTCATAGTTTGGGATTTTATTTATAGATATTTGTGCAATTTCAATAGATACCTCTGTGAATATCTTCGTGTTTTTTCAGTGTATTTGGATTTCTGAAATCTTTTTGGCAAAAGCTGCATTTGTACGGGCGTTTGTTTTTATTATGTCGGCTCATGTGGATTAATAGAAGACTCCGCTGATGGAAAGATAATCCGCAGTAAACGCAGTGATATTGATTTTCTCCTATAAATATATATATTTTTTGTATATAATTCATTCGCAATTAAAAATTTAAAAAATATTGACCGGTATGTCGCCGCATGTGTAATTTTAACAAGCCCGGACGTTTAAATTCCTTTTTACACACGTGGCATTGTACAGGGCCGCCCTCGTGCGTTTTCACGTGTTTATTGTGATCGTTGGCATATACAAAACCCTAAAAATAATCCAATATTTTTACATTGTCTATTTCATTGTCATTGTCTATAATTGACAGACTCGCTACGATCGTACGTGATATTTATAGAATCGTCAGAAAAAAAGCCAATTTTTTTTTGCTTAATAAAAATATATAATAATTTTACCTTTCCACAAATATGGCATACAAAAGATCGTTCACCAATATGTCGTTTTTCATGACTACGTAAAATTGACACATTCGGAAATCCTTTGTCGCAATACGAACATTTATACGGCATATCTCCAGTGTGAGTATACATATGCGCAGCAAGGCTACGATCCTTACTAAAAAAAAATTCAAAAATTCAATTTTTTGCAAATTATTAATTATGTAACTATAATACTGTATAAAAAGCGCGCTGTCATTTTTTATGATTTGAAAAAAATAGTGTGTGCGCAACTCAAGCACGAATAGAATATTCAAACTCGTATAAATTATCGTGCTCGCCTATACTCGTGCAAAATATTATTAAAACAACTCACATAAATGTTTTTCCGCAAACGGGGCATAACGTTTTTCGAGCATCCGATTTCATGGTCTCTTTCAAAGTGGAATCGTTACTATGTTTATGGACCATATGGACACGAAGGTTATTCACCCGTTTTTTACAAAGTAGACAAAATGCCGAACCAAGACTAAAAAGAAATAATTTTCACACAAAAAAAGTCGTTATTTTGTAGTCTAATAATAAAAAAAAAACACAAACATTTCTTTGCATTTGTGATCTTTGAGTTTAGACTCTTCCGGAAACGAAGCCGGACATATTTTGCAACTGAACCATTTCGGTCGCATTATGAAGTCGTTAGAACCTAAAATACATTTTTTTTTGCGATCGGAGCGATTATAAAACGCACGATCAAATTGAATGGAATAAAACTCACGACAGTGACGTCTCAAATGATCCTTCAAATATTCGATAGTGTCGGAGCTTCGGCGACAAAACACGCATTTTAATATATCCTTCTTATGGCTGGGCAAATGGTTGCTCAAATGGTTTACCAATTTATTACAGCGACTGCACCATCGATGTTTAACAGTCCTAAATATAAATACACTCAAACAATAATTTAAAAAAAGACATTTCTTCACGCACGCACTTATGACTAGCCATATGATTGGCTAACGCTTTGCAGTTGGACGTGACATAACCGCAAACGACGCACTTGCGGTTTGTGTAGAAGCCCCTCATGCTTTCCGTAATGGCTTCTTGCACCATTTTTTGAGGGTACTGTTTCAGTGCGGCCAATTTTCCGCGCCTCTTTCTGCCGTCTGTGATCTCCTCATAATCGTCGTCATATTCAGATTCTTGATCTGACACGTTGGCGTCGGAATTGTCAGAGTATTCCTATATATAAAAATGTCAGTTCAAAAAAATTTCGATTTGAGAAATTTTCCATGGTAACGTATGTAATTTACTTATTGTTGTTTTTTAAATTATTATCGTTACCGATCGTATCGTTACGCAATTTTAAGATAGGCAACACGATTTCATTGTTTTTTTTCAACGAAATAAACAAATGAACGTAACCGTACCTGTCCTTTTTTATCGCAGTTATTTTCGGTATTTAAATTAGAATTTCCGTCAGCAGAATTATCAATTTGGAAACAGATTGTACTAGAATTAAGATCGTCGTTAAATATGGCAACGTCGGGTGTGGGGGGTACTGCCACGGATGGTGGATTTATATTCATATCGTCGTCCCAATCGACGTGATCCTCTGTTTTTCGAAATTCATCACCTATTTTGAATCAAGTTAAGCACTAAATTATATTTAAGATAAAGATGTAAATTTGGCAACGTTGAATTTTTTTTACAAGGTGCGTATATAAATGTATATATATTTAAAAAACCAGGATTTTTCTTAAAAAGAAATTTATTCAAAATTATTTGATGCAATAGAAATTAAAAAAAAATGACATTGAATTTAAAAATCGAGTGATTTCGAAAAAAAATCACAATATTTACGACGTAAAAGTATTATTTTTTTTAATCACTGCAAAATGGCTCCTATATACTTTTTAGTTAAATCAATTACTGCACTTATCACTATGATGTCTTAAGCTGTTGATTATAGCATAAATCCTCGACGAAATAAAAAAATGCAGCAAGTTCATAAGAAAAATTAAAAATTCTACATTTCTTTCTTAAAAAAATATTTAAAAAAAGTATTATGGGGCAATTTTTAAGATTGCATTTAAATTCCTTGTACATTAATCTGAATTCCGTTCGTTCGTAATATTAATGACGATTTCAGCTGTTATTTTGCAAAATAATTTTATAAAAAAAATGCACCAAACGAGTTGCCAATTACTTACGACAATGCGACTCCAAATGCCTAGTCAACCGATTGATTTTGGTGAACATTTTATTGCACAAAACACAAATATTCTCGAAACACTTTACAGTTTGCAAATGCAGCGGTAAATCATCCGTTTGCAAATTGCATCGGCCGCACCAACTTTCATTATACTCTCTAAAACAAAAACAAAAAAACATATTTAAGACGTATTTTGAAATTTTACGTAAAAAATCCGGTACTTATGGCAGAATTTCATATGAACAGTTAACGTTCTTGACGTAGGAGCTACGAAATCGCAATATAAACAAGTTCTGTGCTTCAGATCGGACATGTACGCTGTTGACACAGCAATCGCTTGCAGTACTTGCTCTTTGGGAAATTGCGCGCAAGCCTTCCATCGCGACTCTTCATTCGCTTTGTTATCTTTAACGGTTTCTACAATCAAAATAGCACATTTCGATTAGTACGCAGCTATTATTCTTTTAATTATTATCAAATTCATGTGCTACTGAAGATGGGGGGCATAGCATCCGAAATGCGCATCTAGCTAATAAATGCTATGCGTTACGGTTTTTGGGTGATATTTTATATAATCAAATTAAACGTTCCGTATAATGAATAATGTATAAAAATAAACGTACGGCAATGTGTACGTAAGTGTTGCGTAAAATATTTCATATTTGCGAAGATTTTGTTACAAAATTTGCACTGTTCTTCGTTGCATTTCACGGCATCTGTATGCGCTTGCAGATCTTCAGTTTGCAAATTGCAATGTTTACACCAATTTCTAAATTCCGTCCTACAAAAAAAAATCTTTTCATTTTACGATATTGTTTTTTTTCTTCAAATAAATCGACATTTACTCGTGTTTTCTAGTCATGTGCATCCGCAATAATTTGGCGGTGGGTCCGATATATGGGCACACGATACATTGCCTGTTCTTCATATCGGTCATATAACTCTCGTATTCAACAATAGCTTGTATCACATCTTCCGCCGGAAATTGTTTCAATCGTTTCGCATCTTCCTCTTGCACGATATTTTGCAATTCGGAGAAGGCCTTATCTGATTGCGGAAATAAATCATTTATAAAAAAAAATGGGGATACAAACGTCAGCAAATCACTTACGGCAATGCGTTCGCAAATGGTCCGATAATTTGTTGGATTTTATGCAAAGTTTATTGCAAAATTTGCACCGATTTTCGCAACAATTCGTCAATTCTTGGTGATCTTTCAAATTCTCCGTTTCCACATTGCAATGTTTGCACCACGTCTTAAACACTTCCCTAAAAAAAAAAAAAACACCCTAATTTTGCATCAATATCACAAAGCAAATTTGTAATTTAACTAGTTTTAATGCGCATCTAGTAATTGAACATAACGATATTTAAGAAATCGGTCCTAATATAACATGGCATTATATAAAGGTTCATTTACAAATTCAATAATTCGATTTATGTACGTGCATTAGCAAAATAAAATATTCAAAACATATCTTAGCAGTAAAGGTTCATTTACAACCGAACCACACGTACTTGTGTTTCCAAGACATGTGCATTCGTAACGTGGTGGCAGTGGTGGCAACATAATCGCAACAAAGACAAGTTCTATTCTTCAAATCGGTCATGTAACGATCCGCTTCTTCGATCGCTTGCAACACCTCACTCTCCGGCAATTGTTTGCAACGTTTTCCGATTCGTTTCGGTTCCGCAATTTTCGCGCTTTTACTACTACATTTCCGCGTTTCTTTGGTTCTAGGGCTGCGCTTCAGTTTCGCATCCTTTTTGCGCCTTTTCGGCGGCAATTCGACGCGATAGTCACTATCCGAGTCCGTGTTATCGTCCTCGGGTGAATACGAATCATCATCGTCCTCGTTATCTTCAGCGTCGTTTATACTCGACGAGATATCTTCTGCGGAAATAAGCACCTGCAATTTTGTTCGGCAGTTTAATTTATATATCGCGGACAGATGGGAGGTATAATCACTTGTTTATTGGCGATGTGTCGGAACTGCTCCAACGATTTTTCGCAAACGATTTGAAATTCGGCCACCCACGTCAGTTTCCCTTCGCAATTGCGGCAGATATTGAAAACGCCGCCTTCGATGTAAACCTGAAGCAAGCCCATTATTAACCTCTTCGGTCTTAATGTGAACGTGAATGTATTAGCACCTCGAAGCCCAAGAGCCGATGCAAAAGCTCCAACAACTTTTTGTATGCGGCTTCAAATAAATTACGCGGAAATTGTAAAGGACCTAAACAAGTGCGACAAGCTATTTTTGTTTCGTCCATTCTCTAGCGTCACCCGGTTTTGTTTCAAGTAAATTTATCGTTGACAGGACGTCTATTTCATTAAGGATTAAGGACCTCCTGGATGTGACGTCATATACGGCCGCCATGCTGCTGTAGGCAGTTTGTTTTCAAACATATCACGTTTACATGGTAAAGTCAATTCGATGCATTAAACATTTTTTAATTAAAAAAATTTCAAGATTTGTTAAAATCTCTTAATTAAATCTCTTAACAAATCTCTTAATTAATTTTTAAAACAAATTTTTGTATCAATTAGATGAAATGCCAATTTGGTACAATTTTGACTTGAGAATCGTTGGAAGGGAAACGGAAATAAATATAGGCAACTAAAACTACACGATAAAAACCCCAGTGTTGCCAGAAAAAAATTCAATATTGTAATAGTAGGTATTAAAGACCTAATGTTAAAAAACATGGGTCAGTTTCTTGATATATCGAAAATCTGACGGAACATGCACTAAATCATTAATTTCAGCTATTCTCAGCCAGAATCGTCCAAAAAGTAGAGCCAATTTTTCTATTTCAGTTAACTAATGATAAAGAATTATTGCAACTTGAAGCTTTTATATTGAATGCTCATTTTGAAGATTAAGTCTCCATCGTAATCACATATCGAACATACATTTTTGAAAATGTAACTAATTAGTTAAATTAAAGTTAAAATTCTAATGCCTCAAATTGCGTTAAATATTAGATAAATATGCGCAAGAGGAATGTAAATTTGAATCAATGAATGAATGTGGAGGAAACGAGGGAAATGAGTCATTTGTAGGGTGTAGCAAGAAATATATAAATAAGATATTAAAAACAATAATTGTAAGGTAAAATATATATTTTTTATAATTCAAAGAAATTTCTATTCGCGGATAAAGGTGGGTATGAAAAATAAAATAATAAACTTAATTATTTGTATAGTCAATATGGCTTAACTAACAATTACGAATCTCTCGAGTTTTTTTTTTTGGAAATTTAGATAATTTCCTCTCATTACGCTTCTTTTTTCTTTCTATTTTCTCCATGGATATATTCCGTATGCGATTGTAATACAGCGTTAGTACTAAACGACCTATAACAAAGCAGACACTTGTACGGCTTGTTCGCCTGCGGCGCATCTTCCGGATGCAACTTCATGTGAATAGTTAAAGCGTTGCATTGCACCGCTTTAAAGTTGCAGATGGTGCATTTATATGGTCTCAATCCTACAAAAAGATCGAATAAAGTAAACAAAACAAAACAATAATATGCAAGTCGATTTTCTTCTAAAAAAACAAAAATGTAAAATGTTTAATAAAGACTTGAGCTATTTCAAAATGGGATACAATTGAAAAAATTGGCTGTAAACTCATTTTTAAACGGTACCTTCGTGGGTTTGTTCATGATGTCGAAGTGTTGGTAAGATTTTAAACCGTTTTTCGCAAAAATTGCATTTATAAGGTCTTTCGTCGCTATGAGATACCAAATGTAGATTTAATAAAGTCTTCTTATGATAAGATTTACCACACTGTTCGCACTTGTGCTTATTTTCACCTAGAAAATGAAGTCGTTAATTAATTTGGCGCATTTGAAACAGTATTATACGAAACCGGTATGTTTTCGCATATGTAGTTTTAACACTCCGGGTCTAGGCAAGACTTTATCGCATACAATACATTGTACAGGACCTCCATCGTGCACCTCCATATGAGTTTTCATTTCAAACTGCTTTCTAAAAGTCTAATAACAAATACGAATTTAAATTTTTGGTTAAATCGCTATCAGCTAATTACTAGTGAAATATTAAAACAGATCAATTTTCAACGATTCTTCAATAAATCCGAAAACTGTTTATAATATATCATCAAATGTGCGACACCCTATATATGCTTATTTCGAACCTTTCGGTAGGAATTCCATATATATATATAACAAAATTGATAAAAAAAAATATTTTCTTCAGATCTGTCAAAGAACTATTGAAATATAACGAGTTAAGTGTTAACAACGAACTAAATAATATATAGGGTGTTACGATAGCACAAAAAATATTGAGCATACCTTTCCACATATGTTACACGGAATTGTCTTTTTAGTCGAATGTCGCTTTATATGACACTTGAGCGTGACTTTCGATTTAAACGTTTTGTCACACAGGGGGCACGTTAACTTCTCCTCTGTCTTTTTGTTGTGACTTGTGTACATGTGTTGGGTTACATTCCTATAATGTGATTTTTTAAAATTACTAATTAAGTTAAAGAGTCCGCAATCCTAAAGATTGGTTGGAAACAGCACGCCATGCCGATCTATCCTGAGCTAATCCCTTCATCTCCCTATAGCTATTCATCTCAACGTCTTCAATTATCTGACTCACATACTCCAATCTAGGCCTACCTACCCCTCTCTTTCCCTCCACTCTACCTTCTATGATCAATTGCATAATCCCCCCATGCCTAAGAATATGCCCTACTAATCTGTCTCTCCTACGCTGTAACACTCTCCAGATACTTCTCTTCTCCCCTACTAACTCTAGTACAGCTTCATTTGTTACTTTATCTTCCCAACCAATCCTCATCATCCTCCTATAACACCACATTTCGAATGCTTGTAATCTACGCTTCTCTTCCTTTCCTATAGTCCACGCCTCACACCCGTACACTGCTACACTCCAAACATATACCTTCAGTAATCTTTTTCTAATACCCAAGTCAATATTTGATCTTAAAATCTGTTCCTTTTCTACGAATGCCTTCCTACCCTGTGCTATCCTACACTTTATATCTACCTTGCTTCGATTATCTTTTGTGATTCTACTGCCTAAATAACAAAAATCTGACACTTCTTCGATTCTATTATCTCCTATTGTGATCCTCATTTTTCTACTGCATTCCTTTTTGTCACACCTCATCACTTTAGTTTTACCTATATTTATTTTCATGTTAAAATCCCTAGTCAATACTGCCTGCATACCATTCAATACCCTTTCTAAATTCTTTTCGCTTTCTTCCAATATAGCTATATCGTCGGCGAATCTCAACATATATATTTTCTCTCCCTGTACATTCACACCTACACTATACTCTTCTTTTACTTTGTTTATTGCATCTTCTATATATAGATTAAATAATAACGGTGAAAATGTACATCCCTGCCGAACTCCCTTCCCCATTTTTGCTACCTCTTCTTCCCCCTCAATTCTAACTAAGGCAGTTTGGTGTTTATATAAATTAAAAATTATTCTCCTATCCTTATAATCTATACCCGTTTCTTTTAAAATTCTAAACATTATGTCCCAATCTACATTATCAAATGCCTTTTCTAAATCTACAAAAGCTATGCAAGTTACCTTTCCTACCCTCTTTCTTTTTTCTACTACCGTTCTTAGTGCTAGAATCGCCTCTCTCGTCCCTCTGTTTTTCCTAAAACCAAACTGATCTTCTCCTAGCCTTTCCTCTACTTTATTTTCTAATCTCCTATAAATAATCTTTAACAATATCTTCGATGCATGTGATAGTAGGCTAATGGTCCTATAGTTCTCACACAAATTAGCTCCTATTTTCTTCGGCATTGTTACTATTCTACTACGCTGAAAATCCTGTGGTACTTCTCCCTTCTCATATATTTTACAAACTAACCTGTATAATCGCTCCTGCATTTTTTCCCCTGCGTGTTTTATTAATTCGGCTGGTATCATATCAATCCCCGCTGCTTTGTTATTCCGTAAATCATTTAATGCTCTATGAAACTCTGACCTAAGTATGCTAGGACCTAAGTCATCCTCATCTATCTGTTCCACACTTTCTAGCTCCTCCTCCTCCTCCTTAATTACTAATATATTACATAAATTTTGTCCATGCGATATTTTTAATTTTTATAAAAGATTGCGCTGTAATTTTAATCCTATTCCAGATTTATACATTTTTCAAATCACATCTTCCCGATTTATTATATACAGAATTTAAATTTAAAAAAAAAAAATGTCAAACAAGTGCCACAACATTTTTGAATTTAACAAAGAATACTTCTTACTTGTAATAGTTTCCACATATAGGGCAAATTGTTTTTTCTGGCCTTCCTTCTGGCGCGTCATTAGTATCTGAAGATAATACATAAAAATCGAATTGTAAAAAAATATTTTTTAGCCCACCTTAAGCTTTAACGACTTACGATAGTGAGAGTTCATATGGCGCCGCACACATCGATAGGACGGATAGATTTTCTTACACAATGTGCACGTCTTTTGATTACATTTAAGTAAATCATGATGGCCGTTCAGATCATCCGTTATCAAATTGCAATTTCTACACCATTGCGCGAATTTGTCCCTGCCAGATAATTTCACAGCATTCAACATTTCGCCCAAATCTCAATTATTGTTCAACATACCTGTGCTTTGTTTTCATGTGCGAACGTAAATAGAACAGTTCATTGCAGTGCTGATTGCACACAACGCATCGCCTAAATTTCGGATTATTCGTGAAATTGTTCAACTCTAAAATTGCCCGATTCACCATATCCTTGGGGAATTGTTCCACGAAAAAGGACACGACTTTTTCGTCGCTCTTTTTTTCATTTTCCAGCGCATCTACTTTAAAAACATGCTATGTAATTTTATTTGCGACGATCGTTTAAGTTTTTGGCTTTACCATCCGCAATTAAAACGTTATTTGCAATGTTTAAAATATCCTCGTTTTGTATGGAGTTTGGAATAAACAGTTCGTAATCCGTTTTTGTAGACGCATTGGCTTCAGATAAAGAAATTGCTTCCGGGCGAAGAATTGCAACAGTTTCTTCTTCGCCTGGAACGTCATTTGGCTGGCCATCTTCGACTGTATTAGGCTCTTCTCGAAGAGCCAATTCATCTGAATTAAAAATCGTTTGAATGAGGTCTTCTTCGTTATATCACAGCTCCGATCTTAACTATCTGTTAATTACTTAACATTTTTAGATAAAATATAGTTTTATTATCAATCTTAGAACAATTCCAATGAACGTGCATTTTATAATTGAAAAAAAAAGCATTTACTTACTGCAGTGTAGTCTCAAATGAGTGACGAGCTCATAAACATTCTTCAAGTTATCGTCGGCGCAAAAAGGGCATCGAATCTCTGAACACTTTGTGGTTTCTAAATGATGTTGCAAATCTTCAGTTTGTAAATTGCAGCGAGCACACCACGTTGTCGATTGCTTTCTGCAATTTTTAATGCACTAATTAAACGTATCTGGGCTTGGGTGATTACGTGATTCGCATTCAGTACTGAAATTTGTATATTACGTATTGCATCGCTGATACTCAAGCATAAGATAATAGTAAAACAATCGGAGGCTAAATTTGGATGTATTCGTATTATTGTTATATCCCCAAGCCTAAACGTATCGATAAAGATCAATTAAAATGGCGTACTTGTGTAGTAATCGCATATGAGGCGTCAAAAATGTCGACCGAACAACAACGCAATTGCAATGTAAGCAAGTTCTATACTTCAGTTCAGTTGTATGTGCAGCGCAATCAGCAATTGCGCGTAAAACCACCTCTTTCGGATGCTGATCGAGCACTTTCCTCAAATTTGTTGGATCTTTCAATATTAATTCTAAATATAAATGGTGTTATTCGATTATCATAATGAAGAAGCTTCGGGTGTTTACGTACGATTCGATTCTTCCCGAGAGCAATGTTGCCGTAAATGCTTTTTCAACGCGTAAACGGACGATAACTTCATGTCACAAAATTTGCACCGTTCGTAATAACATTTTAACGCGTGCTGCGGTAGATTGTCAGTGAAAACGTTGCAATATCGGCACCAATTTGGCACTTCATGCCTGAAAAGAAAATTGCCTTATACTTGTAGAAATGTTAAGTTTTTATTGGGTCTTTTAGAGGTTTGCATTTTTACACGCACGGTGGGGGGGGGGTCTCAAATTAGTTTATGCTGCGCTTAGAAAATTCATTCATAATATGCATACTTGTGTGAAACGTTCATGTGTCGAGTTAAAGTTCTGCGTATTTTCCCTTGAAAGTTACAGAGTAAGCAAGTTGTGTTTTCTACATCGATTGTGTGACTGTTAGCGTCGTTACATTCCATTATGGCTTTCTGCACTTCGTCAAATGGAAAATGTTGAAATTTCATTCCTCCTCTTTCATGTACTTCAACTTTCCGTTTCCGAACACCTAAAATGCACCAACATTTAAACAGGCAACGAGTAATTTCGAACCGGCATGAAAATGACAATGGACGGGGAAAAAATCCAGAAAAAATTAAACTTTTTCTAGAACCATCGTGCATTCAAATAAAAATGTTTGCCATGTGTTTTGTTTCTTCTGAAAATATAGAAATTAAATATTTATAAGGTTAGTTTCTATAACATTTGATCTTTTGTAAATTTGCCTATGACGTAGGTAGTATTTAAATGTTTTATATGCATAGTGCGCATGTGTCATATAGCAAACGTTCCAACCACCGTTGCCATATCGAATCTAAATGCTATAGTTAAAATGATCTATCAAAAGATATTTGATAAATTGGCGATGTAAAAGACCCCTTTACATTTTGCGAACAAATAAATTTCTCTATTGGTGTACAATCTGCATGGTTAAAGATACTTTTACCTCGTCTCTTGCGTGTTTTCCTATATCCATCAACTTTGAAACGATCCTTCGATTCATCAAAATTCTCTTCCGAATCATCATTATTTCGTTCCTCGTCGCAATCTGAATTATTATTCGCCAAATCTTTCCCAACAGTAATTTTATTCCGAGAAACTCGAACTGGTCTCTTTCTTTTCTTAGTAGATTCCGGACACTGATAGTCACTACCCGATTCATCATTATCACCGGGGTAATAAGAGGGATCCTCTGGAGTTGCTCCGTCATTATCCAGCGAGATCGAATCAACATCATCGTGACTTGTGTCGTTTTTCGATTGTAATTTGTCAATGTTGGAGTCCAGTAACAATCTCACATCCAGCTTTAATGGCGGTACGTTATCACCGTCTGACGGTTCCGTTTTAACGAACGGTTCACATCCCAAATGGAAATCCTGAAGCAATATTTAACTAATAAATGGTTCGGGAATTGGAAAAGACGAGGCGAGTTATATACCGCGTTATAATCGACTTTTTCGAGTGGTTCGAGTGATTTCAAACATTTGTTTTGAAATTCGAGTATCCACTTTAATTTCCCTCGGCAGTGGCAACAGATATTAAATTCGTAGTGCAGCGCATACACTTGGTATGTTAGAAGCAGTTGCAAGACGTCCAGCAAAGGCTTATAAAGCGATTCGAATAAATTGATTGGAAGGTCCAAAGGGCCCAGACAGGTCCGACATAACGCCATGTTCGAATGTTTTGTTTATAGCGCTGACATAACTATAAAGCCAAATAAATAAATGAAATATCGAAGAATCGTCAACGCGTACCTACTTAACAATTGACTGAAAGAATATTTTTAAGGTTCTGTTTTGACTCATTTACGTCATTTAAATAATAATAATGACGGTTACGTCATTTAAAAAGTTTAAGCGAAGCTACCGCGTTTATCTGAAGATATAAATTCAGAATTTATGTTTTTCATTAAAGTATCAATTATAGAGAAAAAATCAGGTTCATTTTGAACAAATGTATTTGCCTTACTTCTTACATTTTATTATAAACAGTTTTGGGTGTTTGACCTGACCCATAGGTATTTTTTAAAGTCATTATTATTATTTTTTAATTATCAATGCGGTGTTAAAAAAATGCATAGATACCCAAATACCGTAACTAGAACCATTTAATATCTAGATGCGCATTTAGAAGGTTATGCCCCCATCTTCAGTAGCACAGGATAAAATACCTCTGTCACTGTCAAACCGTGATTGCTATACAATTCAATAAAAAGCCAGAATGACAGAAATATTCTGACAAAAGTCAGAATGACAAGTATTTCAAATATTTCTCATATTAAGTCATAATATAGAATATCACCCAAATACCGTAACAAGCATTAAGTAGCTACATGTACATTTCAAGCGCTATGCGCCCATCTTCAGTAGCACAATATGTTTAGGTATTTTATTTAGTTTTATCTTGTGCTACTGTAGATGGGCGCATAACGCTTGAAATGTACATCTAGCTACTTAATGCTTGTTACGGTATTTGGGTGATATTCTATATAATCATTATTAAAAGTCACATCGCCTTTTACAAATACAATTTAAATATTACTTAAGAACGCGCAACAAAGAGAACGTTCTTATATTCAGGAATCTGAAAATGAGTAGATTTTTCTCTCATTTTTCTTGAAAATTATGTATATGAAAAATGTAATTACCGATTACTTTTTTGGGTTGTGGCAATTCGCTTTATGTGACAGCAATACAGAGTTGGTGCTAAAGGATTTGGGGCAAAGTAGACATTTGTGCGGTTTGCTCGCCTGCGGCGCATCCTCTGGATGTTGTTTCATGTGAATTGTTAAAGAGTAGGACTGTAAAGCTTTGTATGGACAAATGTTACACTTGAACGGTTTTACACCTAAAAAAAAAAAACGTATTCTTCGATAATAAAAAAAAATGCAAGAAGTATTTCATAGAAAAAGATGGCGGGGAAGGTTTTTTTTTTTTACATAAGAATGAAAGCAGAAAATATGAAAAGGTGGAGAACAAGGAGGTTTAAAAAAGGGTATCCCAATGTATTGACGCTTTGTGAATATGATTTCGAAGAGTAGCTCAGGTCAGGTAAGGACAAGTAACGAGAACCTGGAATATAAACGGGTGTACCTGTATGGGTATGTTCGTGTTTCCTGTGGGTGGTGACATGAGCGAAGCATTTCCCACAAAAACTACATTTGTACGGCTTCTCTTCATTATGAATTCGCATATGATAGCGTAGCAGACTTTTGATATGAAACGATTTTCCGCAAGGTATACAATTGAATTGGTTCTCTCCTAAAAAAAATCACAAAAAAATCACAAATTGATAACATGCACGAAGAAAACCTGTATGCTCTCTCATGTGTAATTTCAAACGACCAGGTCTGCTGTATACTTTATCACAAATGTCGCAACGTGCTAGACCTTCTTCGTGCGTTTCCATATGTTTTTTGTGCGTTATCGGGGCCATCGAATGCTACAAAAAGGCACATCGAACTGAAGAATGTGTAGAAGAAATTGATTGCTTTGACTAGTACCTTTCCGCAAATATGGCACACGAAGGAATATTTGTGAATTTTTTCGTGCCGCCTCAAGACAAACGCGCTTCGATAATATCGACCACAAATCGAACATTTGTATTTTTTACTAGTGTCGGCATGAATGGACATGTGGTACTCTAATGTGACTGACCTAAAAAAAATGGGATTTTAAAATAATCCCCCTCTCATCAATACATTTTCGCACTTGTTAAATGTTTTTCCACAAATTGGACACAGATGGTACTTTTCCAACGATTTCGCCCGGTCTTCATTATTGCCCGAATGTTTTCGATACATATGCAATTTTAATTTGTGAAAGTTCTTGTGGCAAATCGTACATTCATTGCTGGGATGCCTAAAATTGTGCGTATTCTAGCGCGTGCGACTTTATTTTATAGTCAGAATTTATATTTACGAATCATTCTTTTGTATTTTCTTCGGATCTGGTGCACCTGACTGCTTCATTTCGTTATTATCTGTTGTCGGGACGGGAGTTCCAACATTTTTATCCTTAAGTTCTATTATATTACAAAAACATGGGTGGAGTTTTACCAAACAAACAAAAAATATGTTAAACTTACTCCAACCAGGAATGTAGTGCAATTTCAAATGCTTCGCCAACGCTCTGGGCTTGCAATAATTTCGATTGCAGAACACACAACGATTTGTCAGGCATTTCGTTGCATTTAAATGAACTTGCATATCTTCAGTCAGTATATTGCATTGTTTGCACCAATTAGGCAAAGACGATCTGAAAGGCGACGCTAGTTTCAAATTACCAATCGAAGTTAAGCAAGTACATATTACGAATACCGATGAGATTTGCGCATATGAAAAATCAAGTATTTCAACGATGGATACGGTTCGTTACAATGGACACACGTCGTCCTTCTAGTCGTAAAGTTCGCTAGAGCCTCCAATACTTGATCCTTCGGGTATTGTTCGTAACGCCGTCCCATGTAACCTTTCACCTTCATCGATTTTTGCGAAGCAATAAAGCGACCGTGGTATCTTAAATGCTTAAGTAATTTGTTCACCGAAAAATAGTCCCTACTTCCGAACTGCTTCATACAAAATTTGCACTTCGTTACGTAACACTTCGTCGCACTTTTATGCTTCTGCAAATTATCAACTTGCGTGTTGCAATATTTGCACCAGTGTTTTATGTTCCTTTAATTTTTATTCATTTTTATTAAAAACCAACGTTAGTACACAAAAATATTGATTGTTTAATACCCGTGCGTTCTGGTCATGTGCTGCCGCAATGCGGTTGCATTCCTACCAAGAAATTCGCAGATGATACATTGCCTATTATCCACGTTACTGATATAACTGCGAACTTCTTTTATAGCCTGTAACACCTCATGGCGAGGTACGGCAGCTAAACTTCCACCATATTTCCTAGCACGGTTCACCGGTACTCTATTATCTAAATACGTCTCTTCCGGTTCTGAAATAGCCTCTTCTTCGGTCTTTAGATTATAATCATCGGGCATTGCCTCCAGATTTTTCGTCGCCATAAGATATTTATCACCTGATTAAAAATTATTATTATAATAAGATAAAGAATTTTCATAAATGTAAAAAGCGAATTCGAACTTTGCTAACCATAATATAGAATATCACCCAAATACCGTAACAAGCAATAAGTAGCTAGATGTACATTTCAAGCGCTATGCGCCCATCTTCAGTAGCACAAGATAAAACTAAATAAAATACTTGTCACGAATCGTGATTGATAAACTACTAAATATAAATTTATAAATATTTATAAACTATAAGCTAGATATAATATAGAATATCACCCAAATACCGTAACAAGCATTAAGTAGCTAGATGTACATTTCAAGCGCTATGCGCCCATCTTCAGTAGCACAAGATAAAACTAAATAAAATACTTCTGTCACGAATCGTGATTAATATACTATCTATAAATGTACATCTAGCTACTTAATGCTTGTTACGGTTAGTTAGTTAGAGAGTCCGCAATCCTAAAGATTGGTTGGAAACAGCACGCCATGCCGATCTATCCTGAGCTAATCCCTTCATCTCCCTATAGCTATTCATCTCAACGTCTTCAACTATCTGACTCACATACTCCAATCTAGGCATACCTACCCCTCTCTTTCCCTCCACTCTACCTTCTATGATCAATTGCATAATCCCCCCATGCCTAAGGATATGCCCTACTAATCTGTCTCTCCTACGCTGTAACACTCTCCAAATACTTCTCTTCTCCCCTACTAACTGTAGTACAGCTTCATTTGTTACTTTATCTTCCCAACCAATCCTCATCATCCTCCTATAACACCACATTTCAAGTGCTTCTAATCTACGCTTCTCTTCCTTTCCTATAGTCCACGCCTCACACCCGTACAGTGCTACACTCCAAACATATACCTTCAGTAATCTTTTTCTAATACCCAAGTCAATATTTGATCTTAAAATCTGTTCCTTTTCTACGAATGCCTTCCTACCCTGTGCTATCCTACACTTTATATCTACCTTGCTTCGATTATCTTTTGTGATTCTACTGCCTAAATAACAAAAATCTGACACTTCTTCGATTCTATTATCTCCTATTGTGATCCTAATTTTTCTACTGCATTCCTTTTTGTCACACCTCATCACTTTAGTTTTACCTATATTTATTTTCATGTTAAAATCCCTAGTCAATACTGCCTGCATACAATTCAATACCCTTTCTAAATTCTTTTCGCTTTCTTCCAATATAGCTATATCGTCGGCGAATCTCAACATATATATTTTCTCTCCCTGTACATTCACACCTACACTATACTCTTCTTTTACTTTGTTTATTGCATCTTCTATATATAGATTAAATAATAACGGTGAGAGTGTACATCCCTGCCGAACTCCCTTCCCTATTTTTGCTACCTCTTCTTCCCCCTCAATTCTAACTAAGGCAGTTTGGTGTTTATATAAATTAAAAATTATTCTCCTATCCTTATAATCTATACCCGTTTCTTTTAAAATTCTAAACATTATGTCCCAATCTACATTATCAAATGCCTTTTCTAAATCTACAAAAGCTATGCAAGTTACCTTTCCTACCCTCATTCTTTTTTCTACTACTGTTCTTAGTGCTAAAATCGCCTCCCTCGTCCCTCTGTTTTTCCTAAAACCAAACTGATCTTCTCCTAGCCTTTCCTCTACTTTATTTTCTAATCTCCTATAAATAATCTTTAGCAATATCATCGATGCATGTGATAGTAGACTAATGGTCCTATAGTTCTCACACAAATTAGCTCCTATTTTCTTCGGCATTGTTACTATTCTACTACGCTGCAAATCCTGTGGTACTTCTCCCTTCTCATATATTTTACAAACTAACCTGTATAATCGCTCCTGCATTTTTTCCCCTGCGTGTTTTATTAATTCGGCTGGTATCATATCAATCCCCGCTGCTTTGTTATTCCGCAAATCATTTAATGCTCTATGAAACTCTGACCTAAGTATGCTAGGACCTAAGTCATCCTCATCTATCTGTTCCACACTTTCTAGCTCCTCCATGTCCTGCCTACCTTTATATAAATCTTCAAGATACTCCTTCCATCTTCTAGCTCTTTCCTTATTTTCTGTAAGTTCCTTACCCTGCTTATCACATATAATGTTACCCTTTGGTTTTACTTTAGAAAAATGTGACTTAATTTTCCTGTAGCCCAAATCTACTTTACCTCTTCTCATATCCTCCTCAATATCCTCACAATTTCCTTTTATCCACTCTTCTTTCGCTAGCTTGCATTTCCTATTAATTAAGTTCCTAGTTCCTTATATTTTTTCTGTCCTGCTTCTGTGTTTCCAATTTTAATTTTCCTTCTTGCTTCTATCATTTCAACTATTTCTTCCGTGATCCATTCCCTCCTACCTGCCCTTTTCTTTGTGCCTAATACTTCATTTGCTGCTGTAGTTAACCCATTTCTGATTTCCCTCCATTCGCAATCTATGTCGTTCCTAGATGTTCCATTAGCCATGATTTCTACTTTCTGCTTGTACTTTTTACATACATCAGCTAATTTTAACCTATCGACATCTACTCTGACCTGTTTGGACTTCTGTAATTTCTTGAATTTGACCTCTGAGTCCAGGACTACTAAATTATGGTCACTATCAATATCTGCTCCAGGGTAACTCTTACAATTCTTAATCTGGTTCCTAAACCTCTCTTTAACCAGTATGTAATCTATCTGATACCTCCCTATATCTCCTGGCATTTTCCACGTATATATCCTGCGCTTGTGATTCTGAAAAAGCGTGTTTGCTACCACTAGCTTATTCCTAATACAAAACTCTACCAATCTATCCCCTCTATCATTACGTGTTACTATTCCATATTTAACACCGTAGTGATCATTTTTTTAATTTGCTAACCATATCTTAGAATTTCACCATAATTTTCCTAGTATCGATAATTTAACAATTTTAAGGTTTGTTCAAAGTCGTAAATTAAATTTTCTCGAATCAATAGAAATACACCAACACCGTAAAAACCCTATTTATAAGTTACTCAATGACCAATTATACTTAATCTTCTCCCAATAATTCGATATTATCTGCAGGTAGATTATTTATATATAAATTAAGTTTTCTGTAATTCATTTTTCATTTCTTGATGATGCTTAATGAGCGAATAAATGCTCGATTTTAACTGTGATATAAAACATTGTACTGTCACTTCTCTTCCATAACGAATTGTTATCGATAATTACCGCCATGGACGTATCGAAGATGTTTCCGTAGAGTTTTCGTCCACATGAATTCTTTAAGGCACAGTGTGCATTGCCATATATTACAGCGCAATGCATTTCGATGCGCTTGCAGATCTTCAGTTTGTTGGTTGCAGCGTTCGCACCAATTGGTCATGTCCCTTCAACATTAATTAGCAAGCTTAGTGAATTAATATTACAATCATCATTTATTTGTTACTTGTGCGTTCGCTTCATGTGAATTCGCAACGCGATTGCGTTCACACCAACAAAATCGCAAAAGACGCACTGTGCGTTCTTCAAATCCGACATGAAGTTATTTACTTCTCGAATAGCTTGTGCCACGTCACCAAAGGGCGATGGAACCTTGTAGCTTTTCCTCTTTTTAACAGCACATTTCGATTTGTCATCACTATCTTCACTGTCCAACGTGCTTTTATCGCTCTTGTCTTCTCGTGCGGCATCGCTTACTCTCTTCCGTTTTTGGCCAGAGTACTCTTCGGGTTGATAATCACTATCCAAATCGCTATTATCATCAAATGGAGAATATATACTATCATTTTCGTCATCTTCTCGACTTTCTAGCCCATCTATGTCTAAAATTATCAGCGGTTTCAGGACAGTACTTTCCTGTTTCGTGGACACGACTTCAACGATTTTGGAACTATGTGAAACCTTCGCATCCACCGTCCAAATTAATGGAGGCAATGGAAGATGATCATCTGACTTATTCTGTTCAACCACCGACGAACTGGAACACTCCGCTTTGATGTAAGGAACCACATGGCGAAGATGTTCCAAGGACTTTAAGCAAATTGTTTGAAAATCGGAGATGGACACTAATTTTCCGTGGCAAAAGCAACACACGTTTAAAGCCCGTCCTGCGGCGTGTACCTGAGATTTTGAAATACTTTATTAATTTTAAAAATTATCACTACGGTGTTAACTTATCATATAGAATATCACCCAAATACCGTAACAAGCATTAAGTAGCGAGATGTACATTTCAAGCGCTATGCGTCCATCATAGGTATTTTATTTAGTTTTATCTTGTGCTACTGAAGATGGGCGCATAGCGCTTGAAATGTACATCTAGCTACATAATGCTTTAAGTTACGGTATTTGGGTGATATTCTATATTATACTTTATTAATGTTAATTAGACTAATGGGAAATGGGGCGCACCTGAAAGGTCAGAAGCCGTTGCAGGACTTCTCGTAAATCCTTGTAGCTGTCTTCGAATAAATTAATAGGTACTTCCAAAGGGCCCAAACAGATTAAACATGTCATGTTGTATTCGTTTAATACATCTTACTAGATTATAGAAGAAAACTTGATTATAGCTTATAGTTAGTATTCATTGGTCACAACTAGGATTTTCTTAGTATTGCAAAGGAAATTCACTACGTTCACATGCTACCAATGAATAAACTAGGAAGAAATTATTCGACTGAGAGCGACGTCGGCCTCGGAATGGTCGGACAAAGAACTAATGATTGGCAGAATTCTGTACATTTTACTGCTGTATCTTGCAATTACGCCAGCCAGTGTTGTGACGTGTTTTTGAATATATTTAGTATTTATTAATGCTATTGTTTTAATCTTAGAAATCACAGTTTAATATATCCAATTAAAATATTTGTTAATAATCACTTTGTTTTTAATTATTTCTTTAAATTGTCTATAGAGACAGTTTAAAGAAATAATTTAGATTCGGGCCCAATTTCATCTTGTCTATTTAATTTATTTAATAAAAACTATTTTTAAATTTATTATTGTTATTTTATTAATTTATTTTTGGTTATTTTAGATTTCACAAACCAATATTTTTTGCTGTTATTTAAATTACTTAAAACGTTACTCGTTATTTTCGTTAATTTATAATTTATAATTTGTATTCAATAAAGAATATATATAATATATATTCAAATAAGAATATTTGTTTCAATAAAGAACTAACGCTATTCATTTTTATTAAATATATTCTTGCAGAAGCACGTGGCAAAATCGTACATACGTAACTATACAGAACAATGCAACTGTCTTATCTGGCTATTCTATATCAATTTTCCTGTATACTAGACTAGGCTTCTCTGTTGGGACGCTAAAGAATTGCAGCCCGGAATTGCTCAAATAATGGTTGCTCATAGTTGCTTGCCGCACACCGTGTTGAGTGCTATCACGACGCAAGCTTTTTCTTTTAGGAAAAATAATGTCGAGCTGAAATATCACAATACAAATATATATACACGGTGATGGGCTCAAGGTTCGGCGAAAGAAACCGCCACTGCTGGACACATAAAATTTTTACCGGAGGATTTAATATTTTTTAACATTTGTTTCGTGATATATGACATTTTATATGGGAAACGCGACTGTCAGAAATGGTACAAAAATCAAATACATTTCTATGAGAAAAGTATATTTTATATACGTATAGAAAACAATATTGCATGTTCCGTGAAACAGCAACTTTAAAATACTGGGTATTGATTTCTTCGTTGCAACATCCGCTATTTCTTCTTCTTCCTTTCTATACGACATATCTACACTTATGTCGCGTATCTCAACATATAACGTTCCACTATTTATTTAAACAATTTCTTCAAATATTACAAAACGAAATATTTAGTCGGGTAATCTCACTATCGCTTTTCAAACAACGTACTTGTACGACAGTGCAATCTTAAATGATTAATTAGTCTGTCTTTCCTATATACTTTCACGCAAAATTTACATTTGCGTGGAACGCACAATGTGGTATCTAAATGGTGTTTAAGGTCGTAGGTCTGCAAGTTACAATTTTTACACCAATTGGCCATCTTAGAACTGCAAAGGAAATACAAATGTTTTTAGGTCATCGAATATGGAAATAATACTAATATATACATACTTATGTATGGTGCGCATATGATGCGTTAAATGTGAATAAGTAAAAGCGATATATTTGCAATGTAAGCACTGGAGTCTTTTACGCGTTATAAAATCGTCGTATTCTGCTGTCGCTTGCTTGACTTGATTTTCCGGATATTGTCGGTAATATAGCTTTCCAGATCTTACGAACTCTGCTTTTACCACATCTTTGAAGCTACCTTCAATTATTCAATGCAAATTTTTGAAAACACCATCTAAAAGAACTACAATTACACCTACCGTGCGAATACATATGCACTATCAAATCTTTGGCATTGTTTATGGCAATCTTGCAAAATTTGCATTCAAATTTGTAGCATCGCACATACTCTCTATGCATTTGAAGATCTTTTGTTTGCACGTTGCAATGTTCGCACCAATTTTCCAGATACCTTCAACAGTGATTTTAAATAAGCGATCAATTAGAGCCGATTATATATTTAAAAAAAAAAAATTCTGATTACTTGTCTCTGTGCGTTTTCAGCACATGCTCTCGCAAAAATTCGGAATGTTTTCCAATATAGGCGCAAAAAATGCATTGGCTATACTTTGAATCGTTAAAAAAACGTTTCAGCTTTGTAATTGCTTCGTACACTTCACTAGCGGGGTATTGTTTGATAGTTTTAGTCGCTGATGGAGTATTTTGTGCTGGTTTCAAATTTGAATCACCCCCCTCGGTGTTTAAAGACATTTTATCTGCCTTTAAAGAACTGGTGCTTGTATCTTTGAAGTTACAGTCGGAGTTTTTTTGTAGCCCTTTCGATACTACCGCACATTTGTTAATTTTAACCGCACCAATTGTATTACTAAAAATATATAAAAATCAACAAAATTCGGCCCTTTTTGAAACTAGTTTCTACTTTACAATTGGTTTTCTGCTTCTTCATTATTCATAACGCTGTCATCGGATGGCCAATGCTTTCTTGCTTCTCCCGCCGAAACATCGGCATTTTCTGTTTCGATAGTTATATCCTTGTCCTGGTCAACAAAAGCAGTTGATATTCCAGACATTGATTCTATAAAAAGTCATCAAAGATATTACGTATCAATTGTTACAAAACAAAAAATATGCATTAGTCACGGAATTTGGGCACGCAAAGTGAAAATTTCTGCGCGAGATGGAAGAGACAATACCAGCGAGGGAATAAAATTACATTATAGAATTCCGTACTTGCCTATACAAGATTCTTTAATCGCCTTTAATTTCGCGGATGGACTTTCGTTTTGGTTCTGATGATGAATTAAATGAATCTTCAAGTTTTTCAAATTTTTATAGTATTTCTCGCAAATTGTACATCGCCACAAATGACACCGCGATAAGTTTCGATGTCCCTCCATATCATCTGCTATTATGTTGCAATGATTGCACCAATTATTTACGTTCCTTCAAATTCGATACCATTAATAAATTACAGATAAAAAATACTACGCTTTCTTTTTTTTACTTGTGCGATCTGCTCATGTGTTGTTTTATGCCCATGGAATTTTTAGCGAGGAAATCGCAGAAACAGCATTGCATATTCCGCAACACTCTCTTCGAGTTGTACATCTCCTTCCGAGCCTGTTGCATCTCGCTCCAATGCAATTGTTTCAATTTCACCCTCCTATCCAGTTTACTGCGCGCTTTACTATTGCGTTTCTCGCTGAAACATTCACCGGGATCATAATCACTGTCCGAATCATTAATTTCGTTGGCGGGGGAATAGGAACAATCGGAACCGGCCCATTCCTGCACGAATGGATTCATCTCTTCGTCTACGACAATGTCGGACAATTTTTTAATTCCCCCACCCCGGCTATCCATCTGATCTCGTTTCTTCGCAATGTCATTCGTATATTCTTCGCTGAAATCATCGTCGAGTTCATTATCACTGACGGAAGAATAAGAATGAGCAGAGCTCATAGATTGGTCAATTTCCTGCAAGAATGGATCATCTTCGTGACTGTCGAATGTATTTTCATTAACTCTTATTGGTTTTTTAGAGGAATGTTCCGACGAAATCAACTCTTCGATCCTCGGACAACGTGCAAGTCTCACTTCTACGGGTTGTAAAGGTTCGATTACTTCGTTATAATCATACCGGTCATCGTCCTCATCATCATATGCATTGGAATGTTCTGATTTGACATCAACATCATAATTATATTGTGCGAGATGTTCGTCAGTTTTCTTTACATTATCACGCTAGGAATAAATAGTTTTTTAATGATCTAGTCGACGTGCTGAAGAAACGTACCAGTTTGACGTCGATATTTCGAAGCGGATCAACGGATTTTAAGCAGACATCTTGAAATTCGGAGACCCACATTAATTTGCCCTGGCAGTGCCAACATACTTTAAATTCGCCGCCCTCGACATATACCTGAGATTTTTAAATAAAACGTTTGTTTAATCGTTACGAGATATTGTTGTTAATGCAATTTCGACTAAAGAAATTACCTGAAAGGCTAAAAGTCGTTGGAGGGCATCCAGTAGGTCTGTGTAATTGGGCTCGAATAAATTGATAGGTAGATCCAAAGGACCCAGACAGGTGCGACACGACGTCATCTTTGAGTCACTTTTTTAAAAGTAGACGTAAAAATTCTAAAATTTAAATAAACCCATTCTGTAATCAGATATTGAAGCACTGGTAAGTTAGGCTAAGAACTGAAGAGAATTTGGTTAAAACTACATGTCAATTTACTTTGGCATGTAACAACTTTGGTTACATGTCAATTTGAATTGCAATTCGATAAATATTGTTCCCTTTGGCGAATATTTTTAGCAACGATTGGTGCAAAAAATAAAGATTAATTACCTAGTCTGGGAATACCCTGCGGCAGGTGTGGGCATCTTACAGATGCATAGATATTTTAATTTAGCCGCGGTTTGACAGTTCGAGAGTGTAAATCCTTTTATTATTATGTTTTATTTGAATAGTAAATAGTGTTTCATTATAATGCTTTCTATTTATTGTATTGATAACCCTGGAATGATTTAATATGGAAGTTTTCAGCAGTTGACTCATCAATTGGTCGAGGGCATCTGACAGATGCCCGCGACCATTTAAAGTCACTAAAAGATCCTCGCTTACCGCAGGGTTAATGAAATTTTTTGACTTTGATAGCAGTTTCCGGAAAAACAGTTATTTATTATTATATTCAACCAATTTCTTTGAATTATTGCTATGGCAATTATTAGTATGCGATATTAACAGTGCGTTGGTACTGAACGACCTATGGCAGAGCAGACACTTGTGCGGTTTGTTCGCCTGCGGCGTATCCTCTGGGTGTTGCTTCATGTGAGTTGTTAAGCCTTGGGCTTGTACACTTCTAAACGGACAAACGCTGCACTTATAGCGTTTAATACCTACAATTTTTTTTAATATTTATGTAAAACCAAATTTATTTTAAAAATTATCACTACGGTGTTAATTTATAATATAGAATATCACCCAAATACCGTAACAAGCATTAAGTAGCTAGATGTACATTTCAAGCGCTATGCGCCCATCTTCAGTAGCACAAGATAAAACTAAATAAAATACCTCCTCTGTCACGAATCGTGATTGATATACTGATATATATATATATATATATATATATATATATATATATATATATATATATATATATATATATATATATATATATATATATATATACTGAAAATGGACGCATAGCGCTTGAAATGTACATCTAGCTACTTAATGCTTGTTACGGTATTTGGGTGATATTCTATATTATAAACCCAAATTGCACAACACAAAATACCCGTATGGATTTGCTTATGTCTTCGTAGGGTTTCCCTCCCTTTAAAACCTTTCCCGCACACACCGCACTTGTACCGTCGATCATCGTCGTCGTTGTGCATTTCCATATGTAGACGTAGAAGACTTTTGATGTGGAATGATTTGCCGCAAGGTATACAGTGATACTCGTTCTCACCTGGGATACAAACATTTACAAAAAAAACACACAATACTTTAGACAGTTTGGGAACAACCTGTATGATGGCGCATATGTAATTTCAAAACACCGGGCCTGTAAAATTGTTTTTGACAAATTTTGCATTGGACAGGACCGACTTCGTGCGTCTCCAAATGTCGCAAGTGTGTGGCTTTATGTGTCGAACCCTGAGAGAAAGATACGTCTTACATGTGGTATGTCAATTTATGTTGCTTGTGTGGATGCGATACCTTCCCACAAATGTGGCACACAAACGCCTTGACTTCGCTATGTTGCTTCTCGTGTGCCTTCAGGACGTTTCTGTTGAAAAAGCACTTGCCACAAATGGAACATTTAAATTTCGAGTCGCGATAATGAGACGAAACGTGGTAATTTACACCAGAAGATCTAAAATTCATTATCTTCATTCGCGAATGAATTTGATAATTTCAAGAAGCCGTTACGTTTTAAATATTTTTCCACATATCGGGCACAGGTGCTTTTCCTCTGAAGATTTTACCACTGCACTTGACTTTTTCGCAACTTTATTAGGCATATTGTGCTTTCGTACCATGTGCATCTTCAAATTGCAAAAGTATTTTATACATATCGTACATTGACCATCTGAATTTTGAAAATCGTCCATTGTTCCTTTTTCATCGATTTTGTTAGGTACTGTAGAAGTCTCGGATTTTTTGTCTAGTTCTTCAATTGCATCACCAGCAAGTTTTAAAAAAAATTCCGTATAAGAAAAGAACTCACTTGTAAGATAATGCAACTTGAAATGTACAATTAATTTATCGCTCCTGTTAAATGTCTTCTTACAAAAAACGCATCTGTTCTCCGAGCATTTCGCGGTACCCAAATGATGTTGCAGATTGTCAGTTTGCAGGTTGCATCGTCTGCACCAATTGTTCACGCTCGAGCTGCAAGTCGGCCAAAATGTGTTAGTAAATAAGTTGCGCGAAAGGAAAAATTGAAATACTTATGAAATCCGCGCATATGAAACAATAAGCCTCTTGTCGAAAGAGCTGTATGATCACAATGTAAACACTTCAACCTCTTCGTGTCGGTCGTGTAAGATTTGCAGTCTGTTATAGCCTGCATTACTAGATTCTTTGGAAATTGCTTGAAACGTTTCAGTTTGGGTTTAGACATGTCAGAAGTTTCTAGGAATCGCAGAATAGATTTTAGCAAAAGAATGTGAAGAATATCCAAAAATATAAATCTTACTCATACGGCAGAGTTCTTTTCGGCAATGTTGCCGCAAATGTCTTCTTAAATATCTCATTTTTGTAAAAGAATCGCCGCAAAGTTGGCAAATTTTTCGCAATGAAGCCTTCAAATTTTTATAGCGCGTTGCTTCAATGGCACGTAATACTTCGTGGGCTGGGAATTGTTTTATTTTAACTTTTGCGCTGTTGTAGTACGTTGATTCTATTTCCTCCACGAACTTACCTTCAAATAACTAAATCAAAACGAAACTGGGAAGGTTTTTTTTTTTTTAATACCTACCACAGTGCGTTTTTAAATGATCCTTGAATTTGTACAACTTTTTAAAAATGAAACTTCTCTGACAGAACGTGCACTGCGATATGTGACATCGCACAGTATCTCTGTGCTCTTGCAGATCTTCAGTTTGAATATTGCAATGTTTACACCAATTATTCACATTCCTTGAATTGTTACATTACCTCAATTAAGTCATCATTAAAATTGATTTAAAAATACTTGTGCGTTGTGTTCACGTGTTTGCGCAAAGCAACCGCATTTCCACCAACAAAATTACAAAAGATGCATTGCCTATTCTTCATTTCCGTCATGAAACTATTCACTTCTTTAATCGCCTTCAACACCTCACTAAACGGAAATTGCTTATTACGTGACCGAAGCTGCACATCGTTCTCTTCGCTGCCAAAGTCTAAAAAGTCGCGTACGCAATGTTACCGAGTGTAAAATAAAACATCGGTAAAGACGTGTTTCAACTCTGCAAAAAAAAAACCACATCAGCATTACCTTGCTTCTTGGATTTCTTGCTGTTTTCCATTTCGTAATCACTATCTGAATCACTATTGTCGCTAAAGGAAGATTGCGATTGATCATCAACAATGCGGTCATCTTCAGAGTTAAGGTCAATGCTTAAAGGTTTCTCTTCATCAACTGTAGATTTATTGAAGTGGTTTAGAGTAGAATCATCAGTGGTTACTTTATCAACCGTTTTACTCGTTAAATCGTTATTTGCACTATCCTCAAATAATCCAAGATCATCGGCCATTACTTCAACAAAACATCTTTTTTGACATAATATAGAATATCACCCAAATACCGTAACAAGCATTAAGTAGCTATACAAGCGTACATTTCAAGCGCTATGCGCCCATCTTCAGTAGCACAAGATAAAACTAAATAAAATAACTCTGTCACGAATCGTGATTGATATACTATCAATATATAGTATATAAATATATAAGATAGTATATCAATCACGATTCGTGACAGAGGTATTTTATTTTGTTTTATCTTGTGCTACTAAAGATGGGCGCATAGCGCTTGAAATGTACATCTAGCTACTTATTGCTTGTTACGGTATTTGGGTGATATTCTATATTATAATTTAACACCGAATGATAATTTTTAAAAATCTTTTTTGACGATTTGCCATTTACAAGATTTAACAATAATAATAAACCTACTAGACGAGGAGTGTAACTTCAAATGTTCAGTTAGGGCGTTGATTCGGCTAAATACTTTCTTACAAAAAACGCATCTGTTTTCTGTACATTTGGTGGTGTCCAAATGTACTTGAAGATCTTCAGTTTGCAAGTTACACCGAGCACACCAACTATTCGCAGAAGTGCTGCAAATCACAAATATTTAGCGAATAATTCTGGACAGTGACGAGGGAATTTTACTTATGCGCGGAATGAACATGAACAGAAAGAATCCTCGAGGTTTTAGCTATATAATCGCAAAAAATGCACTTTAATTTCGTCATGTCGGTCATATAAGATCTGCATTCCGCTAACGCTTGTAGTACTCGATCTTCTGGATAATGATCGAATCGTTTTCGTTTGCGCTTTTTAGAAATGTCTTTAGTAGTATCTAAAAACAGATGGAAATAAATTGTTTAAGTCGAAATTTTTCATTTATGGCAATATATTGGCTAAGAGTTGATATTTGACGAAATTTTAAAGCTATTAAAATAAATTATTTATATTCACTTTCATCGAAGTCGTGTTGTAAAATTTGTTCAACCTCTTCAGTGGGTAAAGTCTTTTCATTATTGCGGGGGGATTTTTTAAGTTTCGCAGATCGTAATTTTGCCGTTCTGGAGCTTCTCGTGATCCTAACATCCACATTAGGTATTTCAGAATTAATTCGATGTGCAGATTCAACATCATTCTTTTCGGCAACAGGCGAGCTGGAACGTTCAAATTTGCTATTTACACTTTGGACATGCCCCAAGACCAATTCAACATCTTGAACCTCGGCAACGTCCTACAATCAATTAATACTTAATAATATCCCCGAAACTACCAAATAATAAAAACCGTACTGATTTGCTATCGACATGATTACGAAGTGATTCAACAGACTTCAAGCAACGGATTTGAAAATCAAAAATCCACAATAACTTTCTCTGACAGGAATCACATACATTAAAATCCCGTCCTTCAATGTATACCTGAAATGTTGAAATTGATTTATTAAGACTATTGCGATTTAAATTAAAAAAAAAAACGAAGCGAAGCACCTGAAAGGCCAGCAGCCGTTGCAAAACGTCCAGCAAATGTTTGTAACCCGGCTCGAATAAATTGATAGGAACTTCCAAAGAACCCAAGCATGTCTGGCATGATACTAGAATTGTTTTGTCCATTTGATATAATTCAGTAAAACTAGGAGAGATTTGAGGAATATCGCAAATAAGTACGATATGTGTAGGAGGTATATTTCAGATTGATTAACGTATCTCTGAAAGATGCATTGAAATCAATCGTAAGTTAGAAAATAACACGTTTACATGGCGTAATTAATGTCAGATATTTTCCATTTTCAAATTTAAGACATGATAAAAAATTGCGTAAAATTGCGATTTATTTATTTCTTCCCTTTAAATAAAGTACAATATCGTATTCTAATTTATATTGATATCCGTAACAAGAATGAAAATTGACAGATGTTTGACTACAATCAAATCTCACGCATGATGTCATGTCATATAATTATAATATAGAATATCACCCAAATACCGTAACAAGCATTAAGTAGCTAGATGTATATTTCAAGGGCCATGACTAAATATGACTAAAAATGACTAAAACTAAATAAAATACCTCTGACACGAATCGTAATTGATATACTATCAAATAAATAAGTCAACATGACAGAAGCACTTCAAAATTGGCATATTGGCATATATAATAATAAAAACGATTTTTAAATTTATTATTATTTTATTTATTTATTTATTTTTGGTTATTTTAGATTTCACAAACCAATATTTTTTGCTGTTACTTGTTATTTTCGTTAATTTATAATTTGTAATTTTTAATTTGTATTGTTTTTTAAAAGATTTATAAGTCATATTATATGCCAATTTTGAAGTACTTCATCTTGACTTATTTATTTGATAGTATATCAATCACGCGTCGTGACGGAGTCTCGTCTTGTGCTACTGAAGGTGGGCGCGTAGCGCTTGAAATGTACATCTAGCTACTTAATGCTTGTTACGGTATTTAGGTGATATATTCCATATTATAATTTAACACCGTAGTGATAATTTTTAAAATGTCATATAATTGTCAAAATGGCGTTTTAAATATCAATATTGTACGACATCATCGATAAAGATTAGAATACGATCGAATTTCTAGGGGAAATAGCCATTAAAAAAAAAATGTCTAATTTTTACATGCCCTTATTAACATATTTCTTGGTATTTTTTCTGTGAATAAGGTCGGTATGTGACATTAGCAGTGCGTTGGTACTAAACGACCTATAACAGAATTGGCATTTATGCGGCCTGCTCGCCTGCGGCGCATCCTCTGGGTGTTGTTTCATATGAGTTGTTAGCGCAGAGGGCTGAACAGCGCTAAATGTGCATATACTACATTTAAATGGCTTCATCCCTTAAATTAAATAGCATTTCTCAATACACGTGGCGATTTGTGACAAATTCTATTACCCGTGTGTGTTTTTTCGTGATTTCTAAGTGTGGCGTCTTCTTTAAAACCTTTTCCACAAAAACTGCACTTGTACGGTCGATCTTCGTTATGGATTCGCATGTGATATCGAAGCAGACTCTTAATGTGGAAAGACTTACCGCAGTATACACAATTAAACTGATTTTCACCTAAAATACGGCGTAGAATAAATTAATTTAGAATAAATATAATAAATGTAACCTGTATGTTGTCTCATGTGTAATTTTAATACTCCGGGCCTGTGGAATTCTTTATTGCATATAGTGCATTGGACAGGACCGCCTTCGTGGGTTTCTAAATGCTTTGTATGCGCCAGTTTGTCAAATGAGCCCTAAAATTGCCAATTTGTTATTAATGTACGATTTTTGTTGGCACAACCCATTTTTTGTACGCAAATATTTTTAATAAAACTGCGGTTCCCAAGAATTTCTAAAAATACCTTTCCGCAAATGTGGCAAACAAACGGTTTGATACCACTATGACGTCTTTCGTGGCTGCTTAGTTTAGTGATATTCGGGAAACATTTTCCACATATCGAGCATTTAAAGTTCGTTTCTCCAGAATGAGATGTAATATGAGCTGTCATTCCCGCAGATCTGGAAATATTCCATTTATAAGCTCAAAATATATGCAACATGTTTACAAGAACCCGTTTCTTACGTTTTGAAAGTTTTTCCACACACTGGACATAAATGACTTTGCGGTTGTTCCAACTTTCCTTTCGCTTTTACAGTTTTTACTTTTGCCAGTTTTGCTTTTACCGCTTTAACTTTCGTTGTTTTGACAGTTGAATTATTACTGCTGGAAGATTTATGCTTCTGCGCATTGTGGACTTGTAAGTTACGGACATGCCGCTTGCATAATTTACAATTTACAAATGTATTGCTGAAAAAAAAATTGTATATTAATGAGGCAGTTTGTCTTGCGCGCGTGATCTATCATATCTCGAACGCGCGAACTGTCATGCCTCGAGCAAGAACGTGCGCTGTCATATCTCGAGCGCGCGTACTGTCATGTCTCGAGCAAGAACGTGAGCTGTCTTATCTCGAGCGCGCGAACTGTCATGTCTCGAGCAAGAACGTAAGCTTTCATATCTCGTACGCGCGAACTGCCATGTCTCGAGCGAGAACGTGAGCTGTCATATCTCGAGCGCGCGAACTGTCATATCTCGAGCAAAAACGTGAGCTGTCATATCTCGAACGCGCGAACTGCCATGTCTCGAGCGAGAACGTGAGCTGTCATGTCTCGAGCGCGCAAATTACAGGCTTTAAATTTTGCACAGAATCTTTATACAGACGCAGAATTATTGTCAGTAAAATCAATCTTACCTAGAATCTTTGCACTTGTGTGCTTTAAGTAGTTGTTCTTCAGGGAAGGCTAGCGGACAAACCATACAGCAAAACCAACGTCCTTTTAAATCTAATGGTTTACTACCTACTTTACTATCTAACAGAAGCCAATATTAATATACCGTTAATAAAAGTACAAATTTAGATATAAGCTAAATGATATGTTGGAAAGTTCGATTGAACGACTTACGATAATGCCGTTTTAAGTGATCTTTAAGAAGTTCCGTTTTCTTGAATTTAATACCACAAAGAACGCATTTTAACAGATCGCTTTCGTGACTTCTCCAATGCTTAGCGAGGTGCGCAACTATTGCATTGCATCTATTACACCATTTCCCTTTTAAATCTCTAAAAAGAAAATACGACTATTTGTACACCAACGCGCATTACACATTTAAAAATCATCAAGTGCCTGTAATTAAACCATACCTATGTGCAGAATTCATATGTGTTATCAAACGATGTCTATTGGCTGTAAGAAATTCGCATTTGATGCATTTTCTGTTCTTATAATACGATTTCATGGTGTCCACAATAGCTCGTTGTACAACCCTACGTGGAAATTGTTTCAAAGCCCGGCCGTGAGTTTTGAGTTTCTTAACACTCGCCAAATCATCTTCAGAGCTATGAGACGAAACATCATTGTCGGAAATATCCGACTTCTGATTAATCTACCAACAATATTATAAGAATAATATTCTCTTAAGGGGCAGTTTGCTATGTATTTATTGTTAATTTTTTTTCTACTATAAAACTAACACACGATCAGACAAATTTGTGACACCCCAAATACCTGAATTGGAATATTTGGAACGGCTGGAATTACAAAACACTTTTTAAGTTTAAAATGGAAATTTTACGTCTTTTCAAACACTTTGCATGAAATATTTAATTAAGCCAATAGAAATCGTAAATACTCAAATTTAATTATGATAAAATACGCTCAAAAACATTTTACCTGCTTCTTTAAGAATTTTTTTAAAAAATTGCTATACCTCTCCGGTACTATCCAAATCATTTTCTGCCTTAATATTCGCATTGTTACGATTATCGTCATTCGCTAATGTATTTTGCTCATCTACGGCGGTAAGATCGCCTTTATCGGGCACATAAGGGTTGCCCCCTAGTATAGAATTATCTTCCAAATCGCCAAATATATCATCAATTCTAAAGCCCAATTCTTCGGTCTTTCCATACTTTTCACCTTTACAAAAATTCGCTTTGGTAAGCGACAATTATAAGGCGAGAAGTATACACGAACAACTTACGACAATGAGATTTTAAATGTCTGGTTAAACCGTAAGTTTTGTCGAACATTTTATTACAGAACACGCAACGATTTTCCGAACATTTACTCGTTTCTGTATGCATTTGCAAATCCGTTGTTTGTAAATTGCAACGTCTGCACCAATCTTTGAAAACCTCCCTAGACACCAAATTTAAAAAAAATGTGGTCACATTTAAAAACGGTAGTTAATGAATTAAACACCAGTCTAAAAGAATTACTAAAAAGATTTTACATAAAAAATATCAAAATAATTTTGTCATTAAATAAAACAATTTATTTTCTTCTGGAACTGGATATGTTCTTATTCAAAAATTGGACGTACATGTGAACATTGCGCATGTGCGACGATAAATTTATAGAAGTAGGTGCAGAATAATGGCAGTATATACAAATCTTATGTTTCGCATCATTCAAATACGCTGTAGAATCTGCAAGAGCCTGCACCACTTGATCTTCGGGCAATTGATCGTAAAGTGACTTAAATTCCGACTTGGACTCTTCTTTTAATTTCTTCTTGTTGCCAGATTCTGCATATCGTAATAATATCATAAATGCGGCCTTCGACAGCTAATTTTAAGACAGCAAACATTTACCAGAGCAAAAATTTACCACCAAGTAAATAAATAGGTACTGTTTCGCTCTGACAAACTTTCGCGATCAAAGTATATGCTTTAGTGTGTCCAAAAGTGGTTATTGATACCTTTAGATTCTTTTGTTGCAGATGCGGGATTATCCGATAATATTATTTCATGTTCAGCGTTTGGTTTATCATCATTTTGAATAAAATCATCATCATCATCATCAGGTTTACCCATTGTACCTATTAGATGAAATATATACTAATTCTTGTATAAGCGTTTTAATAAACACTAAACGCGGCGTTTGAAGAAGTGATAAAACTAAAACTTACGACAATGCAGCTTCAAATGAGCGGTTAACTTGTAAACTTTATCGAATACTTTTTTGCAGAAAACGCACAAATGTTCGCTGCATTTGGCAGATTGTGTATGGAGCTGCAGATCGTCCGTTCGAAAGTTACAACGGGCGCACCAATTTTTGAAATATTCTCTAAAAGTGGCGCGGAAATAAAACGATTGGTTTTTTTTTACGACAGTTTGAATGTACTTATGACGTGAGCTCATGTGAGCTGGTAGAAGACTTGCGGTGGTAACTACGTAGTCGCAGAATAAACAATTTCGGTATTTCAATTCGAATACGTAAGCGGTACTATCGGCTATTGCACGTAACACTTCATTTTTTGAGTACTGATCGCAGTGGGATCGTCTGGAGTCTTCCTTGAGGAAATCCTCTACGATGCAAATGGAAAAAATACGGTTTTTTGGTTGATTTCTAAATATTTCTAAATTTGATCGGCTCACGGAATAATTTTGTATCGCAATGTTGTTGTAAATGCGTCTTCAAATACTTCATCTTGGTGAATTTTTTACCACAAAGTTCGCACTTTTGTTCGTAACATTTAACCGAATCCCTGTGCTCCAGCAAATTCTGCGTGAGCAAGTTGCAATGTTTACACCATTTCCTAAACTCTTTTCTAAAACCGAAAATTATCGCCATCATCGTTAATATCAAATCGCGGGCGAAGGTAATTTACTCGTGCTTGCGATGCGTGTGCGTTTGTAACATGCCCGCGTCTCGGCCCACGAAATCGCAAATAACGCATTGCCTATTTTTCATGTCGAAGAGATATTTTCGCGCCGATCTAAATGCTTCGTACACATCCGTTGCTGGGAATTGTTTTAGTAGCTTCGGACGATTTTTAGTTCGTTTCGGTTTACTGTCGGAACTTTTATCTATAATAAGTTTTAAAAATTATCACTACGGTGTTAAATTATAATATAGAATATCACCCAAATACCGTAACAAGCATTAAGTAGCTAGATGTATATTTCAAGCGCTATGTGCCCATCTTCAGTAGCACAAGATAAAACTAAATAAAATACCTCTGTCACGAATCGTGATTATCAAAAATATCAAATTATATATATTATTATATATTATAATTATATATCAATATATATATAAAATATATATATCAGATAGTATATCAATCACGATTCGTGACAGAGGTATTTTATTTAGTTTTAACTTGTGCTACTGAAGATGGGCGCATAGCGCTTGAAATGTACATCTAGCTACTTAATGCTTGTTACGGTATTTGGGTGATATTCTATATTATATAATAAGTTTATCGAATACTTTTTGTATTTTAACTTTTACCTATAATAAGTTAAGAACAATTCCCTAATAAATACAAGTTTGTTCACAAACCGCTATTTGACTAACTGGTCAAATAGCGGTTAAAATAGCACATAAAATTGAGGTCTGACTTAACTGATTTTTCTGCGTTTTTTAGTAGATCTCTTAACTCGCTCATCGCTATCATAATTGCTACTGCAATCACTCGACGAAGAAGAACCATCTTCTTCGCTATCACTATCATCACTCATCAATATACGGCGACGCCGTTTCCTTAATCTCAATTTAGGGTAACTCCTACACGATCTTCCTTTGGAAATGATCTTTTCGCTTCTACTTTTAGACTCAGCTGCCGATTGAATACGCGACGCCGGCAATTCCTCAGTATCACTACGATCTGAATCGCTACGCTCAATTTCACAATGTGTCGCCTGATGATCGGCAGTTTTAACATCCTCAACTAGCGCGTTCGTTTCACCACTATAATCCGGTTCTGTAACTTCCTGAGAAATAAAAGTAAAATTTGTCGATTCGGATAAATACGCCTCGGGGGCCTGTTATAGTATAAATGTAACGAGAGAAATTATTCCGTTTTCTTGTATAAATTGGCAAACGTACAGTTTTGCAACATCGCGGGTCCTGTAGCGATTTTAAGCAAGCGAGTTGAAATTCGGTGACCCAAATTAATTTTCCTCGGCAGTGCCGGCAGATAAAAAAACCGTTTTCTTGGTCGGAAATCTGAAATATTGTTTGGATAATGACTTTTTATAGATACTTTTTCAAGACTAACGGGTACCTGGAAGCCCAGCAGCCGCTGCAAAACGTCCAGGTAATCTTTATAGCATTGGTCGAACAAATTAATTGGTACCTCAGGAGGACCCAGACATGTCCGACATGGTACCGCGTTTGAATTGTCCATTTAGAATAATAACGATTGTTTATTTTATCTAAATTCATAATATATGCTGCTACGTTTATTTGAGAAGGTTAAGTGAATTGAAATTAAACTGAAAGCCACAAATCGATACTGAAATCGAATTCAGGTACACCGAAATTGCATGAAATGGTCAATTCGGAAAACTGTTATCGTCAAATTTAATTTATTTTAAAAATTATCACTACGGTATTAAATTATAATATAGAATATCACCCAAATACCGTAACAAGCATTAAGTAGATATAATATAGAATATCACCCAAATACTGTAACAAGCATTAGTTAGTTAAAGAGTCCGCAATCCTAAAGATTGGTTGGAAACAGCACGCCATGCCGATCTATCCTGAGCTAATCCCTTCATCTCCCTATAGCTATTCATCTCAACGTCTTCAACTATCTGACTCACATACTCCAATCTAGGCCTACCTACCCCTCTCTTTCCCTCCACTCTACCTTCTATGATCAATTGCATAATCCCCCCATGCCTAAGGATATGCCCTACTAATCTGTCTCTCCTACGCTGTAACACTCTCCAGATACTTCTCTTCTCCCCTACTAACTCTAGTACAGCTTCATTTGTTACTTTATCTTCCCAACCAATCCTCATCATCGTCCTATAACACCACATTTCAAGTGCTTCTAATCTACGCTTCTCTTCCTTTCCTATAGTCCACGCCTCACACCCGTACAGTGCTACACTCCAAACATATACCTTCAGTAATCTTTTTCTAATACCCAAGTCAATATTTGATCTTAAAATCTGTTCTTTTTCTACGAATGCCTTCCTACCCTGTGCTATCCTACACTTTATATCTACCTTGCTTCGATTATCTTTTGTGATTTTACTGCCTAAATAACAAAAATCTGACACTTCTTCGATTCTATTATCTCCTATTGTGATCCTCATTTTTCTACTGCATTCCTTTTTGTCACACCTCATCACTTTAGTTTTACCTATATTTATTTTCATGTTAAAATCCCTAGTCAATACTGCCTGCATACCATTCAATACCCTTTCTAAATTCTTTTCGCTTTCTTCCAATATAGCTATATCTTCGGCGAATCTCAGCATATATATTTTCTCTCCCTGTACATTCACACCTACACTATACTCTTCTTTTACTTTGTTTATTGCATCTTCTATATATAGATTAAATAATAACGGTGAGAGTGTACATCCCTGCCGAACTCCCTTCCCTATTGTTGCTACCTCTTCTTCCCCCTCAATTCTAACTAAGGCAGTTTGGTGTTTATATAAATTAAAAATTATTCTCCTATCCTTATAATCTATACCCGTTTCTTTTAAAATTCTAAACATTATGTCCCAATCTACATTATCAAATGCCTTTTCTAAATCTATAAAAGCTATGCAAGTTACCTTTCCTACCCTCTTTCTTTTTTCTACTACCGTTCTTAGTGCTAGAATCGCCTCTCTCGTCCCTCTGTTTTTCCTAAAACCAAACTGATCTTCTCCTAGCCTTTCCTCTACTTTATTTTCTAATCTCCTATAAATAATCTTTAACAATATCTTCGATGCATGTGATAGTAGGCTAATGGTCCTATAGTTCTCACACAGATTAGCTCCTATTTTCTTCGGCATTGTTACTATTCTACTACGCTGAAAATCCTGTGGTACTTCTCCCTTCTCATATATTTTACAAACTAACCTGTATAATCGCTCCTGCATTTTTTCCCCTGCGTGTTTTATTAATTCGGCTGGTATCATATCAATCCCCGCTGCTTTGTTATTCCGTAAATCATTTAATGCTCTATGAAACTCTGACCTAAGTATGCTAGGACCTAAGTCATCCTCATCTATCTGTTCCACACTTTCTAGCTCCTCCATGTCCTGCCTACCTTTATATAAATCTTCAAGATACTCCTTCCATCTTCTAGCTTTTTCCTTATTTTCTGTGAGTTCCTCACCCTGCTTATCACATATAATGTTACCCTTTGGTTTTACTTTAGAAAAATGTGACTTAATTTTCCTGTACCCCAAATCTACTTTACCTCTTCTCATATCCTCCTCAATATCCTCACAATTTCCTTTTATCCACTCTTCTTTCGCTAGCTTGCATTTCCTATTAATTAAGTTCCTTAGTTCCTTATATTTTTCCCTCCTACCTGCCCTTTTCTTTGTGCCTAATACTTCATTTGCTGCTGTAGTTAACCCATTTCTGATTTCCCTCCATTCGCAATCTATGTCGTTCCTAGATGTTCCATTAGCCATGATTTCTACTTTCTGCTTGTACTTTTCACATACATCAGCTAATTTTAACCTATCGACATCTACTCTGACCTGTTTGGACTTCTGTAATTTCTTGAATTTGACCTCTGAGTCCAGGACTACTAAATTATGGTCACTATCAATATCTGCTCCAGGGTAACTCTTACAATTCTTAATCTGGTTCCTAAACCTCTCTTTAACCAGTATGTAATCTATCTGATACAAGTATTAAGTAGATATAATATATAATATCACCCAAATACCGTAACAAGCATTAAGTAGCTAGATGTACATTTCAAGCGCTACGCGCCCATCTTCAGTAGCACAAGATAAAACTAAATAAAATACCTGTGTCACGAATCGTGATTGATATACTATCAAATAAATAAGTCAACATGACAGAAATATATATTATATATATATTTATATATATATATCATATTATATGCAAATTTTGAAGTATTTCTGTCATGTTGACTTATTTATTTGATAGTATATCACGATTCGTGACAGAGGTATTTTGTTTAGTTTTACTTGTGCTACTGAAGATGGGCGCATAGCGCTTGAAATGTACATCTAGCTATTTAATGCTTGTTACGGTATTTGGGTGATATTCTATATTAAAATTTAATTTAATTCAAACAAAAATTATTTGCACAAATTTGAGTCCGATTTAATTAACACACAGATGAAAACAAACAAAATATTTTTTGAAACATTAGTAGAATATTCATTTTGGCTTATATTTCATAGCGAATGTTCGATATATTTAATTAGCACAAAGCACCAAAACAAATACCGAAAATACATAAAAAAAACTACATTCCTTTATTAACATATTTCATCGTATTTTTTCTATGGCTAATGAAAGTGTGCGACAAAAGTACAGCGTTGGTACTGAACGTTCTATAGCAGAACTGGCATTTGTGCGGTCTGTCCCCCTGCGGCGCATCCTCTGGGTGTTGTTTCATGTGAGTGGTTAGCGCATGCGCTTGTACCGCGCAAAATGTACAAATATTGCATCTAAACGGTTTTTCACCTATGAAAAAAAATTACGCAATCGTGTTTTCAAATATGAAATTCAATGCGATATTTGACTGTGTCAACCTGTGTGGATACTTTCGTGGTTTCGGAGGGTCGTGTCTACTTTAAAGCCTTTTCCGCAATAGCTGCATTTATAAGGTCTGTCCTCGTTGTGAATTCTCATATGGTAACGCAGAAGACTTTTAACATGGAATGATTTGCCGCAGTGCATGCAATTGTACAAGTTTTCGCCTAAAATGGGGGAGAGTTGAATTGTTAAAATAGAAAAAGTACTTTTATCTCAAGTGTGATTTTTTATTATTAAACCTGTATGTCTCCTCATATGCAATTTTAATACTCCGGGCCTGGGGAATTCCTGATTGCAAATTGTGCATTGCACAGGACCGCCGTCTTCGTGGATTTCCAAATGTTTCAAATGAGCGAACTTTTCAAAGGAGCCCTATAAATAGAATAATTTTACTAGCTAATAGGAATTAGCACTAAACGTAGAATTTGAAATTTTTGACCGAGGTACTTTTTTGTACCTTTCCACAAATATGGCAAACGTATGGTTTCACGCCACTATGTCGTCTTTCGTGGGTATTCAAGGTATGGCCATTGGCGAAACATTTACCACAAATGGAACATTTGAATGGGGTTTCTCCATAATGGGAGGTAATGTGATAGGCAATTCCGCCGGCTCTAAAAAGTATTTGTATTTTTTTTTTTGAAAAATATTGCGCCAATATTGTTTTTAATATTATTCGTACGTTTTGAAAGTTTTTCCACATACTGGACATAAATGGTTTTCAATAGAATCCGATTTTAATTTTTCTTTCGCAGGTTTCACTTTAGACGATTTTACTTTACGTCCCTTAACGTTCTGAATATGACTGTTTAATGGATTGTGCCTTTGGGCGTTATGCAGACGTATGTTGCGCACGTGCTTTTTACAAAGCTTACAATTTACGAATGTATTACTGAAAGAAAAAAGTAATTGAAAAATTGTACCATGAAAAAACCAATATAATGCCGGTATAAAAATTCCGTGCACAGTTTAAACGCAGTCAATAGGATCTGTCATATCTCGAGCGCACGAGCTGTCATTTCTCGAGCACATGATCTGTTATATCTATCGAGCGCATGATCTGTCATATCTCGAGCGCGACTGTCATGCTTACAGTGAGCAAGCTGTTGGATAGTAACTCAATAATATTCGGGAAGGGAAATAAAAAATACAATATTTTATTTCTCTTCCCTAATATGGAATATCACAACAGAACGGCAAAATCAATAACCTATTCAATAATATTTATTTCGACAATTCAAAAATGTTATCTTCTGCGTTCAAAATGTGCACAGAATCTTTTAATAGGTATATTGCTTTTTTTTTACAAGCAAAAGATAGTAATTTTACCTAGAGTCTTTGCATTTGTGCGCTTTAAGCTGTTGTTCCTCAATAAAAGAAGCGGGACAAACTTTACAGCAAAACCATTGTGCCTTCAAATCTAAAGGTCTGCTACCTATTTTACTACCTAAATTAAAAACATTCAGTTTTTAAACAATACAATAAAATTCATTCGCCTTGTAAGGAAAAAAAAAAAGACCTACGATAATGTCTTTTCAAATGCGATTTTAAAAATTCGGTTTTTCCAGAAGTAAAGCCACAGAGGACACATTTTAAAATGTCATTTTCGTGACTTCTCCAATGCTTCGGAAGATTCCCAACTATCGAATTGCATCTGCTACACCATTTGCCCTTTACATCCCTAAAATTTCAAAATAAATTGTACATCTACAAATAAAAATAAAAAAAACGTTCAACGAGTAATTTTTTTAAGATCAATTATAGAAATATACGGGAAATTATTGAAAACAAAAAATACCTATGTGCGGAATTCATATGTGTTATCAATCGATGTCTATTTGACGTAAGGAAACCGCACTTAATACATTTCCTGTTTGTGTAAAACGATTTCATCGTTTCCATAATGGCTTTCTGCACCACATTTCTGGAAAACTGTTTCAAAGCACGCCGGCGAATCCGCAGCGATTTCTCGCCCCTATTTCTGCCATTTTCAGAATCATCTTCAGAACTTTCAGGCGATTCATGATCAGACACATCCGACTTGTGATCACCCTTTATATATTACGCAACGTATTTTCTTATTCATTTATTTGATAAATTTGAATGCGAAACGTACCCCTCCTTTATTATCTGCATCGTATTTCGTTTTTACTTCATACGCGTTGTTATCAGTCGTATTAAAACTAGAGTCGCCATATTGATCCAACATGGCGTCATTATTGGGCAGGTCTGAGTTGCTATTTGTCACTGAGGGATTTTCGTCCATTGTTGCTGTTGGTAATGGTTCGTTAGTGTCGTCGAGTATTTCGCCCGGTATGCCAAATCTTTCATCTGAATTGAAATTAATTAATGAAACTGTTTTATTTTTGAATCATGTCATAGTATTGCAATTAGTTCACTTAAATTCCTTAAGAATTATTCCGAGTTAATAGAATCGAAGAAGTGTCAGATTTTTGTTATTTAGGCAGTAGAATCACAAAAGATAATCGAAGCAAGGTAGATATAAAGTGTAGGATAGCACAGGGTAGGAAGGCATTCGTAGAAAAAGAACAGATTTTAAGATCAAATATTGACTTGGGTATTAGAAAAAGATTACTGAAGGTATATGTTTGGAGTGTAGCACTGTACGGGTGTGAGGCGTGGACTATAGGAAAGGAAGAGAAGCGTAGATTAGAAGCACTTGAAATGTGGTGTTATAGGAGGATGATGAGGATTGGTTGGGAAGATAAAGTAACAAATGAAGCTGTACTAGAGTTAGTAGGGGAGAAGAGAAGTATCTGGAGAGTATTACAGCGTAGGAGAGACAGATTAGTAGGGCATATTCTTAGTCATGGGGGGATTATGCAATTGATCATAGAAGGTAGAGTGGAGGGAAAGAGAGGGGTAGGTAGGCCTAGATTGGAGTATGTGAGTCAGATAGTTGAAGACGTTGAGATGAATAGCTATAGGGAGATGAAGGGATTAGCTCAGGATAGATCGGCATGGCGTGCTGTTTCCAACCAATCTTTAGGATTGCGGACTCTTTAACTAACTAAATCTAAATCAAATTTAATGAATTTATTTTATTGAGGTTTTCGTACGAAACTTACGGCAATGTAATTTTAAATGAGACGTCAGTCGATTCACTTTCGCGAACATTTTATTGCACAAAACGCATTGGTTTTCGAAACATTTCGTGGAATCGAAATGCACTTTTAGATCGTCTGTTTGGAGGTTGCAACGGTTACACCAAGTACTGAAATTTGTCCTGAAAATTCGCGTATTAGATTTAAATGTTCATATTTTTTAAATTAGAAAAAGGTACTTGTGAGCTTTCCGCATGTGAGCTGATAAATTTCTGGATGTTGGGGCCGTAAAATGGCAATATATGCACAATCTGTTCTTCATGTCGGTCATGTATGCAGTTGCGTCAGTAATTGCTCTCAATACTTGTTCTTCGGGGAATTGGTCGCATGGCTTCCATTTCGGATTCTCTTTGGGTTTCTTTTTTTTAACATGCTCTATGGAAGATTGAACGATGACAAAATATATCCAAGACAGCGATTGAATTAAAAAAGTTATTATATACCTATGCTCGTATCATTTTCCAATGTACTATCAAGATTTGTTGCTTTATCAGAATCATGTTCAACATCTCCATCTTGCACATCTTCATCTACTTCATCGTCCGCTTTGATAAGTGTTCCTAAATATTATCGTATTATTGTAAATACATCGTAATTTTTAAAAAGAACTTACGACAATGTAGTTTTAAATGCGTAGTTAACTTATTAACCCTAAAAAATACTTTATTACAAAAAACGCAACGATTTTCGGTGCATTTAGAATCTTTGATATGTAATTGCAGATCTTCGGCGTACAAATTACAACGACAACACCAATTTTTGAACTGTTCTCTGAAAATACCAGAAATTTCTAAGTTCGAGCAAATTTTTGTTTTTATGAATAATATAAACATACTTATGTTTAAAACTAAGGTGAACCGACAACATTCTGCTGTTGGGAGCTACAAAATCGCAATTTAAACAACTTCTATTCTTTATATCGGTCATATAAGCGGAACAATCGGCAATAGCGCCCAAGACATCGCCCTCCGCGTATTGGTCGCACGGTTTCCATTTCGGATCATCTTTAGGTGACCGTTTTTCTAATTTGTCTACAGCAGGTTCTAAAGGGGCGATATTTAGAGGGAGAAAAATCGTAGAAAATCGAATGGCCTTACGGAATAATTTCGTGCGACAGTGTTGCTGCAAATGTTGCTTCAAGTACTTAATTTTTGTGAACGTATCGCCGCAGAGTTTGCATATTTGTTCGTAACATCTGACAGAATCTCGATGTTCTTGTAAGTTTTGGGTGACCATGTTGCAATGTTTACACCATCTTCGAAATTCCCGCCTAAATAAATCATTTAAAATTGGTAAATTTTGCAGAATGTACGAGCTAATTAATTACTCGTGTTTTCGGCCGATGTGTATTTGCAAAATTCCAGCATCCGCACCGACATAATCACAGATAACGCATTGTCTATTTTTAATATCGTTTAAGTAACTTCTGGAATCCTCGATGGCCTGCAATACTTTACTTGCTGGGAATTGTTGCAATTTCAAGCGTTTCACTTTCTCTTTTCGCCGACCTCTTTGGACTTTCTCAGTTTTATCTTTGTTCTTTTCTAGAAAACCAAAGATTAATTTATCTTACGGATCTTACCCGAATTTTATTTTACAAATTTCGTCCATATTTTTTTTTGCTCAAATTTTATGTGAGCTTATGGATTGAAATTATTTCCACATCCATGAGCTGTTATTCACACAAAATTTATACAAATTTTAACAAAAAGACAGGGAAGAAACTTGTAAAATTAAATTTGATCGTTTTCTTATGGCATATACGATGCTCTACGTCCTTAAAATTATTTTTAATTGAAAAAAATCTTACGACAGTGTGATTTTAAATGTTGCCTCAAATGTTTTAACCACGTAAAATTCATTTTGCAAAATTTGCACTGAGGTTTATTACATTCGTCACCATCTTTATGGCCTGGCAGATCTTCGAATTGCTGGTTGCAATGTCTGCACCAATTTTTAACATTTCTTCAAAAAAAATTAATAATTAAACATTATAAAAATGCTAGTGCTTTGAGTTACGATATTTGGGTGATATTCTATACAATTAAACATTAGATTACATAATATAGAATATCACCCAAATACCGTAACAAGCATTAAGTAGCTAGATGTACATTTCAAGCGCTATACGCCCATCTTCAGTAGCACAATATCTTTAGGTATTTTATTTAGTTTAACTTGTGCTACTGAAGATGGGCGCATAGCGCTTGATATGTACATCTAGCTACTTAATGCTTGTTACGGTATTTGGGTGATATTCTATATTGTAATTTAACACCGTAGTGATCATTTTTAAAATTAGATTACATATTATAATAGAAAAATTACTCGTGTTTGTTCTTCATATGAATCCGCAATACACCGGCATTTCGGCCAATAAAATCACAAATAACGCACGTGCGATTCTTCGTGGCAATGATGTGAGAGTCGATATTTGCTATTGCTTTTAAAACGTGGCTGGAAGGGAATTGTTCAATGTTTGCGTTACCATCGTCATTTTCATCGTCAGAAATTGTGTTCACTGAAAAATATCTACACTTGAAGCTACCATTCTGAACAGTAGTTTATAAAATTTGGAACATAAATGTCATTTTGAAGAAATGCTTTTGGGATGATTTTTGCTTTAATTAGAGCCCAAAAATAATTTTGGTGTGAGCTTGAAGAAAGTGCTTTTAGAATACGATTTTTTTTAAATTATTAAACATTATAATATAGAATATCACCCAAATACCGTAACAAGCATTAAGTAGCTAGATGTACATTTATAGATAGTATATCAATCACGATTCGTGACAGAAGTATTTTATTTAGTTTTATCTTGTGCTACTGAAGAAGGGTGCATAGCGCTTGAAATGTACATCTAGCTCTACTTAATGCTTTGAGTTACGGTATTTGGGTGATATTCTATATTAAAATTGAACACCGTAGTGATAATTTTTAAAATATTAAACATATTAGAAAAAAGCTAAGCAGCTACCTTTTCTTTTCCGTTTCTTGGAAGCTCTGTTAATTCTACAATCGCTATCTGAATCACTATTATCATCAAAATGAGACGAGCTATCATCCTCACTATCATCATCATCACTACTTTGCCGTTTCCGTTGTTTACTAACAGGTCTGGACTTGAATTTGGAACTCTTCGACTGAGACCTCCTAAGAGGTACCTTTTCGGATCTAGTTCGAATACGTTTAGCAACAAATCTGCGCGTTCTAGGCCGCTCTGCGACTTCATAATCGTCATCTGAACCGCCGGTGTAATTATCGCCAGAGCAATCCGAACGATCTTCTTTGATTTCTTCTACACACTGACTCGACGGTTCAACATCTTCACTTTCAGCAACTTCCTATTAATAAAGAAACATGGAGAAGATGTCTAGTTTTAATTGAACGAAATGTTACGGTTTTATATTCGGCAAAGCATCCAATTTGTCGTATCGATTTTAAACAAGAAATTTGAAATTCAGACACCCAAATAATTTTTTCTTGGCATTGGCTGCAAATTACAAACTCCTTTCCATCGGCATAAAGCTGAAAAATGGAAGATTTATCAATATTTGAGATTTTTCAAAGAAAAATTAATAAAATGGTAGGCACCTGAAGGCCTAGAAGTCGCTGAAAAACCTCCAGATAATCTTTATGGTAAGAGTCAAATAAATTTATAGGCAACTCTAGCGAACCTAGACATGTCTGGCAACTTGAAGTGCTCGAAATTTCCATTGAATTTGTTTTATCAGTTGAGATAAGAACCGGAAATCAATCCGAAGACGAACATTTCCGCCAATATAAATAATATAAGCGGCGATTGAATCTCGAGCATAGGATTTCAGATTTGTGACGTCACAGGGGTGGGAAGCGTGCAAATTGTAGATAGGCTACTTGTTAGACTTGCATAAGGTTAACATACTATGTTAACATGTGAACTTTAATTGTATAAAGCCTTATTTTACAATATGAACAGTTAGTTAAAGAGTCCGCAATCCTAAAGATTGGTTGGAAACAGCACGCCATGCCGATCTATCCTGAGCTAATCCCTTCATCTCCCTATAGCTATTCATCTCAACGTCTTCAACTATCTGACTCACATACTCCAATCTAGGCCTACCTACCCCTCTCTTTCCCTCCACCCTACCTTCTATGATCAATTGCATAATCCCCCCATGCCTAAGGATATGCCCTACTAATCTGTCTCTCCTACGCTGTAACACTCTCCAGATACTTCTCTTCTCCCCTACTAACTCTAGTACAGCTTCATTTGTTACTTTATCTTCCCAACCAATCCTCATCATCCTCCTATAACACCACATTTCGAATGCTTGTAATCTACGCTTCTCTTCCTTTCCTATAGTCCACGCCTCACACCCGTACAGTGCTACACTCCAAACATATACCTTCAGTAATCTTTTTCTAATACCCAAGTCAATATTTGATCTTAAAATCTGTTCTTTTTCTACGAATGCCTTCCTACCCTGTGCTATCCTATACTTTATATGAATATGAAAAATGTTCATATTTTTTAGAATATAAGAAAAACAAATGATTCTTTCACGTACATTTGGAGTAATTTTTACTCTTCTGGAGCAAAGTTTTTTTACAATTTATTGATACATTGTCTTTACAAATTTATAAAAGAAGACAAAAGTATTTCGAAAAGGATATGCTGTTTTTCTTATCGCGTAGAGTCTCTGTGGTGATTATTTGTGTGCGACATGAGCATTGCGTTGGTATTAAATTGTCTGTAACAAAAGAAGCATTTGTATGGACGATCCGCCTGCGGCGCATCTTCTGGATGTTGCTTCATGTGAAGACTAAGACCCTGCGACTGCGTACAACTGAACGAACATATACTACATTTATACGGTTTAATTCCTAAAAAAAGTTAATTTTTTTGTAATAAATTTGCGAAATTTTTGATTTGAAAAAGTCGCACCTTTGTGAATATGCTCGTGCTTCTTTAAAGTACTCGGATCTCTGAAATCTTTTTCGCAGAAACTACATTTGAACGGTCTTTCGTTATTGTGACGTCTCATGTGATTGAGCAAAAGGCTTTTCCGATGGAATGATATACCGCAATGGACACAATAGAACTGATTTTCTCCTAGAAATTTTAAATAAAAACAAAAAACTAAAAACGTCACTTTTTAAACCTGTGTGTCGTCTCATATGCAATTTCAAAACTCCGGGCCTGGAAAATTCTTTATTGCAAATTGTACACTGCACAGGGCCGCCTTCGTGAATTTGTATGTGAGATCTATGTTCGCTGCTTGTAACAAAACCCTACGAAATATTTATTTATAAAATTCACTCGTCGAACATAAAAGGTTTTATTGTACCTTTCCGCAAATGTGGCAAACAAACGGCTTTTCGCCACTATGCCTTTTTTCGTGGCTTCGTAAAATAGACATAATGGCAAAACCTTTGCCACAATAGGAGCATTTATATGGCATTTCCCCCGTGTGAGTGTACATATGAGCAGCTAAATAAGACACCCTGAAAGATATTTATATGAAAAACTGTGTGTGCGCAAACTCAACTAATAGTACACATGCGCCGACTGAAGCCATGCGCAGCTCAAATTTATCTGCCATTATGTTTAAAACGCGCGTTGAGAATTGTTAACCACGATATCTTACATAAAAGTTTTTCCACAAATCGGACAAAGTCTTTTTCGAAGAGCGTCCGCTTTATTCTTTGGTTTTAAGTTCAAATCTAATGATTTATGCCTCTGGGCCATATGGATACGAAGATTCCTCACCCGCTTTTTACAAAGTACACAAACCACGAAAGCATTACTACAAATAAATATTACAATTTTCGAATAAATGGGGCGTAATAAAATATAGCGTACACTTCCAAACATTTGTGATCTTTGAGATGTTGCTCTTCTGGAAACGAGGCCGGGCAAATTTTACAAGAAAACCACTTCCCATTTAGATCCAACGTATGGGATCCTAGGTGAATTTTTATAACAAATGTAAACTGAATTTACAAATGTAAAAAAAACTTACGGCAATGCCTTTTTAAATGATCCTTCAAATTGTCAATAGATTCAGAACTTTTATCACAGAAAATACACTTCAAAATATCGTTTTTGTGACCAATCCAATGTTTGGTAAGATTACCAACTAGCGTATTACATCTACTACACCATTTGTCCTTTAAATTTCTAAAAAATAAATAGAAAGAACGTAATATCCAAATAGCAATCAACAAAATTCTTGTAAATATTACTTATGACTAGCCATATGAGCTCCTAAACATTTACTATTCGATGTTAGAAAACCGCATTTAATACACTTTCGATTCGTGTAAAAAGATTTCATAGATTCCGTTATCGCCCTTTGTACTTTCTTCTGGGGAAATTGTTTTAACGGGCGATTTTTGAGCTTTTTATCACCAATATTGCCATCTTCATCTGCTGAATCTTCCGATGAAGGAGTAGCCGATAAATCGGCATCCGAAACGCGCGAATCGTCCTTTAACTATCAACGAAAATGCACGAAAGAGAATATTTAATATACTCCAAGTAATTAAACGTATTTTAAAAATTATCACTACGGTGTTAAATTATAATATAGAATATCACCCAAATACCGTAACAAGCATTAAATAGCTACATGTACATTTCAAGCGCTATGCGCCCATCTTCAGTAGCACAAGATAAAACTGAATAATATATATAGAGAGAGTATATCAATCACGATTCGTGACAGAGGTGTTTTATTTAGTTTTACTTGTGCTACTGAAGATGGGCGCATAGCGCTTGAAATGTACATCTAGCTACTTAATGCTTGTTACGGTATTTGGGTGATATTCTATATTATAATTAAACGTACGTTATCTAGAATATTTTTGTGTTCCAAGTTGGACGTTCGATTAGAATCAGTTAAATTTTTAATTGTTAATTTTTCTGAATTATTATCATCGTCTATAATTGATGCAGCGATATCTGGCGTTGCAGGTACTCCAACAGATGGAAGATCCTCAAAATGTGGAATAATATCATCATCCCAATCGATATTTTCATCTAACTTTTTAAATACATCACCTACAAATTTTACTACAGCAATCAAACCGATATATATATGCTGAGATTCGCCGACGATATAGCTATATTGGAAGAAAGCGAAAAGAATTTAGAAAGGGTATTGAATGGTATGCAGGCAGTATTGACTAGGGATTTTAACATGAAAATAAATATAGGTAAAATGAAAGTGATGAGGTGTGACAAAAAGGAATGCAGTAGAAAAATGAGGATCACAATAGGAGATAATAGAATCGAAGAAGTGTCAGATTTTTGTTATTTAGGCAGTAGAATCACAAAAGATAATCGAAGCAAGGTAGATATAAAGTGTAGGATAGCACAGGGTAGGAAGGCATTCGTAGAAAAGGAACAGATTTTAAGATCAAATATTGACTTGGGTATTAGAAAAAGATTACTGAAGGTATGTTTGGAGTGTAGCACTGTACGGGTGTGAGGCGTGGACTATAGGAAAGGAAGAGAAGCGTAGATTACAAGCATTCGAAATGTGGTGTTATAGGAGGATGATGAGGATTGGTTGGGAAGATAAAGTAACAAATGAAGGTGTACTAGAGTTAGTAGGGGAGAAGAGAAGTATCTGGAGAGTGTTACAGCGTAGGAGAGACAGATTAGTAGGGCATATTCTTAGGCATGGGGGGATTATGCAATTGATCATAGAAGGTAGAGTGGAGGGAAAGAGAGGGGTAGGTAGGCCTAGATTGGAGTATGTGAGTCAGATAGTTGAAGACGTTGAGATGAATAGCTATAGGGAGATGAAGGGATTAGCTCAGGATAGATCGGCATGGCGTGCTGTTTCCAACCAATCTTTAGGATTGCGGACTCTTTAACTAATCAAACCGAAGTTTTCTATTTTATAATCTTACGGCAATGCGATTCTAAATGCCTAGTCAACCGATTGATCTTGGTAAACTTTTTATTGCAAAGGGAACAGATATTTTCGAAACATTTTGTGCTGTCCATGTGAGTTTTTAAATTGTCCGTTTGTATGTTGCAGCGACTGCACCACGTATCGAAATGTTCCCTGCAAATATTTGCTAAAAAATTATTTTTTCAAATCAAAAAAGTACACTATAGAATATCACCCAAATACCGTAACAAGCATTAAGTTGCTAGATGTACATTTCAAGCGCTATGCGCCCATCTTCAGTAGCACAAGATAAAACTAAATAAAATACCTGTCACGAATCGTGATTGATATACTATCTATATATATATATATACTATATATATATATACCCAAATATATTTACTATATATATATTTGGGTGATATTCTATATTATAATTTAACACTGTAGTGATAATTTTTAAAAAAGTACACGTTCAGCGTACTTATGGCCAAATCGCAAATGAACAGTCAACGTTTTTGCTGTAGTCGCGATATAATTACAATACAAGCACGTTCTATTTTTTAAATCAGTCATATATTTTGTGGAAATCGCAATTGCCTGCAATACTTGATCTTTCGGATATTGATCGCAGATTTTCCATCTAGCTTCTTCCAGCGGTTTATTTTCCTTCACTTTTACTAAAAGAATATGAACGGCGCATTATTAAAAACAATTCGCGCTGGTTCTCCTGTGTACAAAACGTACAGCAGTGCGATCGTAAATGCTGCGGAAAATTCTTTTTACTCGGACACACTTTCTTGCAAAATTTACATCGCTCTTCGAAACACCGCACAGAATCCCTGTGCATTTGATGATCGTCTGTTTGAATATTGCAATGCTTACACCACGTTATAAATTCTTCCCTTCAACAGAGATTTGTAAATATAGCTCGGCGTAACTCTACTTTTTTTCAGTTTAATCTCACTTATGTTTAAAAGTCATGTGCATCCTCAATGACTTCGCATTTGGCGCTTCGTAATCACAATGAATACACTTGCGGTTTTTCATATCGGTCATGTAACTCTCATATTCGGCAATTGCTTGTAGAACTTCCGCTTCCGAATATTGCGTCGAGTATTTCCGGTTTCGTTTTATATTCGGTTTAGGTTCTTTGATCTTCGCCTTCGGTTTTGGGCCGCGTTTCGAGCCGGATTTCGCAAGGCTCTTTTTACGCTCTTTTGGTAACTTGTTGGTTCGGTAATCACTATCACTGTCACTTTTATGTGGGCGGTAGTCAGAGTCCTCGTTGTCGGAGAGGAACGGAGGGTCATCTTCAAAATCCGATATATGCTGTCGAAGATAAAAGATGTTGCAAAGGTTTTATTAGATGATTGTTCGCTCAAATAAGTACCGTATTTGTATCGGGGATTTCTTCATTTATTTGGTTTGGTGTGGTCGAATTGTCGACGTATTCGACAGCACCTTGCGATACCACGTCATTTGGCAAATCATTACGATTAAGCTTAGGTTCTCTAAGATTTCTGGGGCTGCGCTTAATAATCCGCTTCTTTCGTTTTTTGGGTCTCTTTCGTATTTCATCTTCACTTTCCAATTCGGAGACTTTATCATCGATAACTTCTTTTTTTTGTACAATCACCTCGAGATCATTTAAATAAGCAAGCTCCTAGGAGATAATAAAATTCCTCGATATATTTGCAACTTTTGATCGAATTTAGAAACAATACTTTTTTACAAACAGAATTTTTGAACTTCTCCAACGACTTTTCGCACAAATCTTTGAACTCATCCACCCAAACTAGTTTTCCCTCGCAAGTGCGGCAAATATTAAAAACTCCTCCTTGAATTTCCACCTGAAATTTGACGAGATTAATAGAATTCGAAGGGAAGCACTGTATATAATCGAAGACCTGGAAGCCCAAAAGTATGCACAATAATTCCAGTAATTTCTTGTAATTTGCATCGCATAAATTTCTAGGAAACTCTAGAGAACCGAAACAAATCAGACAAGAGGATATATTGACCGGGTCCATTCAGAAAAAAAATTATTTACGCTTTGGATGTTATTTTTTAAATTTTTAAGATAGGTATTGTATTGATGTTACGGCTATGGAAGCTGTAACTGAACAAGTGACGTTTGGTTGGTTAAATTTGTAATTGTAGTACGAATATATGAAGTTCTCAAACCGAATCATGTAAACATTTAAAAGGATCAGGTCAGAAGAATCTACAATCCTTCGGGTTCACAAATTACAGACATTTGGTCTAATTATACGTGATACTTTTCAATAGCTTTTATCTTAAAGTTACAATAGACTAGATGACACTAATCAAGAGAAAGACCAGAAAAAATAAAGTCAAAATGTTAAAGATTCTTCAAGGAACGCATTTTAGACCTATATTAATTTACCCAAATTGTTGGAAAGCACCTATTTGCAGAAAATAAATTTATCTGCTATCGACATAGCTGAATGAAATTGTTAAATTCATACATTAAAATTCAAAAAAAATTGTTTTAAATATATTTTGCAGCCACGCAAAAAAAACAGGCTATTATTTTCGGTTCGCTTGCTCATGGTGCTGATTGTTCGTATGTGACATAAGCATGGCGTTAGTGTCAAACTGACGGTAACAGAACAGACATTTGTACGGCCTGTCAGGTTGCGGCGGATCTTCAGGGTGCTGTTTCATGTGACTGGATAACCCATGCGCCTGCGTACAACTAAATGAGCATACGCTACATTTGTACGGCTTGATACCTTGAATGAAAACGACATACCGAATGTATTTTTGCTGTATTAATTAATTAAGCTACCTTTATGAATACGTTCGTGTTTCCTCAAAGTACTCTTACAGCTGAAGTACTTGTCACAAAAGCTGCATTTGAATGGCCTTTCGTTACTGTGCGACCGCATGTGATTTTTCAGTAAACTAGCTCTATGATACGACATTCCGCATTCGATGCAATTAAAAGGATTCTCACCTGAAATGGTACAATTTTTTTTTGGTGCTGACTTTCAAACATTTAAAGTACGGACCTGTGTGCCGCTTCATATGCAACTCTAACACGCCCGGCCTGGAAAATTCTTTATTACAAATAGTACATTGCACAGGACCGCCTTCGTGAATTTTCATATGGCATTTCTGCTCGCCATTACTAACAAATCCCTGCAAATCGAATTTAAATTTACATCCGACAAAATAAATATACAAAAAAAAGTACCCTTCCGCAAATGTGGCAAACAAACGGCTTTTCGCCAGTATGTCGCCTCTCGTGATCACGAAGGTAACATTTATTCGGAAATTGTTTTTCGCAATACGAACATTTAAAGGACTTTTCGCCAAGTCCATTGTGTTTTCGCATATGGAGCGTTAAGAGTTGATTGTTTCTAGAAATTGCGACGAGATATTAAACGATTTTTAAAACAATTTCATTTGGAAAATTGTACTTGAATAATTTCCCGCAAACTGTACATAGTTTATTACAAGATCCCGGATTAGGCTTCGTTTTCACTTTCGCTGTTTTATGTTTCGTCAAATTATGAGATCGAATACTGCGAACCTTTTTCTTACAGATTGGGCAGATTGTATATATGTTACTAAAAGACACAAAAAAAAAACGCAATTGTTATATCAAACCTCACCAATTACCGGAGTTGCACAAGGCAGCATCGTGTGACTAATCCTTTTTTACATTACTGATTTAAATTGTTATTTACACATCTTTTAATGTTTTAATTACTTATGTCTGGACATTTGCGCATTTTTTCTATTATTATAAGACTTCAGAGATTCTGCCATCGTTCTATGAATTTTTCTCAAAGGGCGGTTGCGAGGGTGATTTTTGCCAACAGTGTTTTCGGCTTGTAAGGAAATATCAGGGACATTAATTGACGACGTATTTTCCTCGTTAAAAAATGGAAAACCATCGTCATCATCGTCTCCCTCATAATCGTCATCATCCCATTCATTATTTGCACTACCCTTTTTAAAACCAACGCCTATAATTTGATATTAATTTCTTATTTGATCCAAAATATGTTTTTAGACATTTTTGATCTTACGGCAATGTGATTTTATATGAATAGTTAGACGATTGATTCGGGTGTATTTTTTATCGCAAAGCGGACATGTACTTTCGTAACATTTGGTACTGTTCAAATGTGCTTTTAAATTGTCAGTTTGTAAATTGCAGCGGCTGCACCAAGTGTCATAATATTCCCTGTGAATATTAAAGCTATAATATAGAATATCACCCAAATACCGTAACAAGCATTAAGTAGCTAGATGTACATTTCAAGCGCTATGCGCTCGCCTTCAGTAGCACAAGATAAAACTAAATAAAATACATCTGTCACGAATCGTGATTGATATACTATCAATTTATTTAGTTTTATCTTGTGCTACTGAAGATGGGCGCATAGCGCTTGAAATGTACATCTAGCTACTTAATGTTTGTGACGGTATTTGGGTGATATTCTATATAATAATTTAACACCGTAGTGATAATTTTTAAAATATTAAAGCTGTTTAAAATGCTTAAAAACATATTTTTTCGTTACCTGTGCCGACGTTTTATATGAACAGCTAATGTCTTTGCTCTAGGTGCGATGTAAGTACAATACGAGCAAGTTCTATTTTTTAAATCAGTCATATATTTTGTCGAACTTGCAATTGCTTGCAAAACGTTATCTTTCGAATATTGATTGCGGATTTTCTTTTTAATTTCTTCTATTAAATTATTCTCTGCAAAATATACAAGATAAACGGCCACCAGTCATGCAATATTAATTTCCCAACTTGCCACAGTGCGTTCGTAAATGCAACAGAAGCACGTTTTTATTTGGGTACAGCTTATTGCAGAATTTACATCTTTCTTCGAAACACTTAACAGAATCCTTATGGGATTGAAGATCGTCCATTTGAAGATTGCAATGCTTACACCAGTTTTTATATTCTTCTCTTTATAAAGACAAATAAATTACAACGTCGGTTTAGATTAATTTACGATAATTTCTTCTATTATTGCAAGATTTTCTTACTTATGTTTCAGTGGCATGTGTATCCACATCGATTTCGCATTTGGAGCTTCGTAATCGCAATGTAAACATTTCCGATTTTTCATATCCGTCATGTAATTTTCACATTCAGCGATGGTTTGTAGGACTTCCTCTTCAGTGTACTTTCGACTGCGACAATTCTTTTTAACTCGAACTGGCCTGTTTTTAATTTTTCTCCTGGTTTTTCTGGAACTTTCATTGTCCGAAGATTCGCTCTCAGTTTCTAATAGTGGCAGCTATTTCAACAAATAAATGCAAGCAAATCAAATGTCCTTAACAAAAAAAAATATTGTTGGACAAATGAAATACCTTTTGGGCGGGATTTTCAGCTTTTAAACATTCTGAATTATCGACGTCTTTCAGGTCAATTCGTTCAATTTCGTTCGTTGTTCTAAGCGATCTAGTATTATTAGAAAATCGGTTAATGGTTTCTTTTTTACGTCTCTTGGGTCTTTTAGAAGATTCATCTGAATCGGACAATTTATTTTCTTGAGGTCGCTGCTGCTTTTCGACATCATTTTGCAAATTTAAACCGTATTCACGAATATCGATAAATTCCTATAAAAGCAACAAATCGTCCGAATTAAAATCACAATGTAAATTGAGAAACCATACTTTTTTACAGTCGACTGATTTGAACTTTTCCAAGGATTTTAAACACAAATTCTTAAACTCATCGAGCCACAAGAGCTTTCCTTCGCACGTTCCGCAAATATTGAAAATCCCGGCCTCAATTTCCACCTGAAAGTTGTTGAAGAATTAACGAAAATATTCTTGGTATAAATAAAGCTACTGGCTGGCACCTGGAAGCCCAAAAGTTGCAGCAATAATTCCCACAATTTCTTGCAATTTTCATCGAACAAATTTTTAGGACACTCGACAGTTCCCAAACAAATAAGACAAGGCGAAATATTTGTTTGTTCCATTCAGAAATAATTCTTTTAATTTAATTTAGTTTTAAGGATCCTCAGAATAAATATTGACGTCACGGCTATGGGAAATGTCATATATGACAATATTGTGACGATAACATGAAGATCTCAAACCAAACAAAGTTTATACATGCAAGCAAAAAAATTCTCATTTGCAATAGGATTTAATAATTTAAAACGTCCAAGCATTCGATTTATTTTCTTAAAACTAGTAAAATCAACTAAAGCTATACTTTCGCAAAATACAAAAAATAATAATAGCTTTCACAAAATAGACTTGAAAATTTACACAGGAATGTTATTTAATATATAAAAATCCTCTTAAGACCTACTTAATCTCTTTAGTTATTCGGGGGAGGTTATTTGTGGTTCCTATTTTTCATCAACACGAAGCGATTCGATAATAAAAGTGATCCATTTTGTTGGGATTCCTCAGGGAAGTGTATTTGCACCTATGTTATTCAATATCTTTACGAATGACTTCAATTTAATGAAAATTATGGCATTTTCCAGGGTACCTTTGCAGGTACTTCTTTTAACATATATTCACGCATATATATATATATATATATAAAAGATAATTTGTAGCTTCAAACACAAGAAACGAGATTATGAATACGGTTGCATGTTGTTATCGACAACTCCAATTGTATTATTCACACTGTTATCGGAACTGGGGGGTTGTGCCCCCCCAGACGTTTGGTATTGTCACCGGGTCGCCTGTTCACGGTGTTGATTGTTCGTATGTGACATAAGCATGGCGTTAGTATCAAACTGGCGGTGACAGAACAGACATTTGTACGGCCTGTCAGGTTGCGGCGGATCTTCGGGGTGCTGTTTCATGTGACTGGATAACCCATGCGCCTGCGTACAACTAAATGAGCACACGCTACATTTATACGGCTTAATACCTGAATGAGAACGAACATTTTTGTTGTATTTTTGCTGTATTCGTTAATTAATTGTAAAAAGTGACCTTTATGAACATGTTCGTGTTTTTTCAATGTACTCTTACAGCTGAAGAACTTGTCGCAGAAGCTGCATTTGAATGGCCTTTCGTTACTGTGAGATCTCATGTGATTTTTAAGTAAACTAGGTCTGTGATAAGAAATCCCGCATTCTACGCATGCGTAGGGATTCTCGCCTAAAAAAAAAAAACTTCAGAAACTATTCTCGATTAAATTTTGTTTTGTAGACCTGTATGGCGTTTCATATGTAATGCTAATACTCCGGGCCTAGAAAATTCTTTATTGCAAATTGTGCATTGCACAGGGCCGCCTTCGTGAATTTGCATATGTTGTTTGTGATCACCATTACTAACAAATCTCTACAATTATTTAAAAATTAGTATAAAAAACAAATTGTAGCACCACCCTTTTACCCTTCCACAAATATGGCAAACATACGGCTTTTCGCCGGTATGTCGCCTTTCGTGCTCACGAAGGTAAGGTCTATTCGGGAATTGTCTTTCGCAGTACGAACATTTGTAGGGTCGTTCTCCCGTATGCTTTCGCATATGGACAGTAAGATTTTGATTATTTCTAAGTAAAAAATATAATTACCACATAAAATGTTTGTTGTACTAAATTTTATTACTTGAATATTTTTCCGCACACTGTACATAATTTATCGCTAGATCCCGGAGTTGGTTTCGTTTTAACTTTAATCGGTTTGTGTTTCGTTAAATTGTGAGCTCGAATATTTCGAACCTTTTTCTTACAAATAAGGCAGAAGGTTTGGGTATCACTAGAAAATAATAATAATATATATAATTTTAAAAAATGTTTTCTTTGAGTTCCCCTCAAGGGGGCATTGTTGGGCATATATTGTTTAATTAAATGAAGGTTTCTGTATCACCAAAAATAATATATACCATAAAAAAAGAGAAGATTGAAATGTTCTCCACGAGTTCCCCTCGAGTTGGACCTATATTGTTTACTATTTATATTACTGACTTATCTTACCCAAAATAATAGCACTATTAAAAATATCGGACATTTTCAATATTTAAAAAAGAACATTTTTTAGTTAGAACGAGATATCGTGTTTTTATCTTACTTTTTGAAGCATTTGTGTTTTTTCATTTGCCATTCGTTTGGAAATGAAATTGGACATTTATTGCAGGAGAACCACGTTGGTGTTAAATCAAATGAGCAGGTGCCTATAAATAATAGACTGAAAATGAATTTAGTTACAATTTTTATGTTATATTTTCTTACTGCAATGTTGAATAATATGGCGTTTCAGATCACCCATTCCCTCAAACGATTTTTTACATAATTTACATCGTAAAGCGTCTATTTTGTGGTTATCAATGTGTTTTTTGAGATTTTTACAAAGCGTATTGCAGAGGCTACACCATTTTTCCAACGCATTCCTAAATTAAAGAATATACGAGTAAATAATAAGCCAATTCAAATTCAAATTAAGTTGGTTTAAATTGAGTAATCCAATCTAATATTTACATTAATCAAATTACTAACTTGTGTTTGCTTAAATGAGAAGCCAACGCTTTCGAATTGGATTCTAAATAACCGCAAATAAGACATTTCCTGTTCGTGTAGAATAATTTTATGGACTCTGTAAGGACTTTCTGGACATCTTGTTTAGTGAACTGTTTTATTCGTCCCTTCTGACGTGTTCTTGTCGCCAAAATCTTATCGTCGTCACTTTCCGATGAATCCGATTCTTTTTCGGATGAAACTGGAGAATCCCAACCGAAACTAGTCTGACCCTAATAGTTTTTTTCGTAGAATCATTAAAGAATTTCTCAATTTTTCCATACAAAATTTTAAAAATTCTATATGTACAATATATTAAAATACGAACATTTGCTATGTATTTTCCATAAAAAAATTATGTAGTGTTTATTTTGTTTTAAAGAGATTAATTATTTTTTAAGGTAGGCAAACATACAAGCATTGCAATGTCCCTATGATGACGTAGGTGGTATGTCCGATATGCATGTGAAACGCATGCGCCATAGCAAAAATCCCATCCACCGTTGCCATATCGAAACTAAATGCTGATATTTTAACAAATATACTTTAAAAATTTATTTTTAGAGGTTTATATAGCATTTCTAAAATTGAGTGGGTAAAATTCTACCTAACCGGCTATAAATATAATCATTATAATACAAGACGTACAATAAAAAATATAAAACTGTATGTACCTTAAGTAAGCCTGACTGGGAATCTTCTTTTGAAGCATTATCGGAATCTGGTTTAACATCGACCTGATCGGATTCGTCCAATAAAATAGATTCCCAATCAACGTCGTTATTTTCAAAAGTTTTTTCATTCGAATTTTTAAACATTTCATCTAAAATTCACACAATTATTCGAATGTCCAAGTAGATTATAACGTTTTCATATTTTTTCTAGCGAACGTGTTACTTACGACAATGCAATTCTAAATGCCGGAGTAAATGAGGTGACCTTTTAAACGATTTTCCGCACAAACTGCACCTATTATCGCAACACTTAACAGTTCTTTTGTGCGAATGCAATTGTTCTTTACTATCGCATTGTAAGTTGCATCTGCTACACCAAGATTCTGCTAAAGTTCTAGAAATATTTGTACATTATTTCAATTTTTTTTTAACGTATTTTGTCCTGTCTTACGGGTGCCTGAAAGTCATATGCGCCGCCAATGTTCTATTTGTCAAACCGATATATTCACAGTGGCGGCACGTTCTCGTTTTTGAATCGCTCATGTAAAGGGAACTGGCCGTAATTGCTTGCAATACGTCGTCTTTGGGGAATTGCTTAACGGCTTTCCATTTAGCGTCCGCTAATGGTTTGCCTTTTAATTTTACTTTAAAAAATAAAAAAGACACAAGATTATTTATGCATTTATCCAAATTAGGTTTTAAAAAAACTTGTAAAATATTTTAACGTAGAGATTTCGAAATTTCTTGATATTGCTTGATGGTGGAATGGTTTAAAAAAAAACATGCATTTCTCAATCTTGTTCATAGCATAAGCAAACTTTATCTATCCTATATGCTAACACTATTATCCTTCTACTAACACTATAAAAAGTGTATCCTTTACTTTTTCTCCAACAAACACACAAAAAAATGCTAATATTTTATCTGACTACAATTTAATGTCTATCAGAACGAACATCTTACACACCCTATCCAATCTATTATTTAATCATAAATACAAGACGGATCAATTTAACAGAAATGGAGTATATATAAGTCCAGATTGCAATGCAATGTAAATAAAACGAGGTGATAAGTTTAGTTGGATGATTATTATGATCGAACTTAATCTGTTTTAAAAATTATCACTACGGTGTTAAATTATAATATAGAATATCACCCAAATACCGTAACAAGCATTAAGTAGCTAGATGTACATTTCAAGCGCTATACGCCCATCTTAAAGGTATTTTATTTAGTTTTATCTTGTGCTACTGAAGATGGGCGCATAGCGCTTGAAATGTACATCTAGCTACTTAATGCTTGTTACAGTATTTGGGTGATATTCTATATTAGAACTTAATCTGATTTAATTAAACTAATTAACAGTAATATAAAAATACGTACGACAATGCGCTTTTAGGTGCAAAGGGAAGTTCTTTTTACTAGAATAACATCTATTACAAAATTTGCAGAATTGCTCGTTGCATTTCGCTTCAGTTTGATGTTTCAATAAATCGTCCGTGTGCAAATTACAATTTTTACACCAACTATCATAAGATTCCCTACAAAACAATTACAATCAACCTTACAAGATGAAGAAATATGAAACAATTTTACTCGTGTTTTCTAGTTAAATGTCCTCTCAGATGTTTAGCGTCACTTCCCACAAAATCGCAATAAATGCAATCCGTGCTTTTGATTTTCGTTTTTTCGAATTCTTTTAATGCTTTTAGCACTTCGCTTTTTGGCACTTGCCTTAACCGACGATTTACAACATCGTCATCGTACACATTCGGAAAGGCTTTCACTAGACAAAAAAAAAAACGGCACATTTTTATACAGGAAATTTAAAAAAAGTACAAGTTGAATAAATCTTACAACAATGCTCTTGCAAATGTCGTTTTAAATGTGACGTGTGCATAAATTGCTTTTGGCAAAATGTGCATTGATTTTTGCGACATTGGGCTTGTTCTTTGTGAGATTCTAAATCGTTCGTTTGTATATTGCAACGGTAACACCAATTCTTAGCTAATTCCCTGAAAAATGAATGAAAATCTAGTAAAAATTGATTATTTTATAATAAGAAAACTCATTGTGCGTTCAACTGACGGATGTTGTCTTCTCATATGATTTGCCAACGTGTTAAACGAATCATTTTCCGCATTGCAATGCAGACAGAACCTATAATTAGTCAGATATCCTCTACACTCATCGATGGCTTGCATCACTTGCTCTTCGGTATATTGCTCGAGATTATTCTTATTTCTAGTCGTCACGTGGTATTCGTCGTCACTATTATCGCGCTCCTTAATATCGTCATCGCTGTCCGAATCATTGTTCGATATTACATCAGACATGTCAATATCCGCTGTTGGGTCATTTTTGTCAATATCGTTGTTAAGGGCCTAAATTAATTGTAGATATTGTGTAAATTGGTGCTGGTTCATAGTAATAAAGTACCTGGCTATCATTTTCTTGGTAGTAATCGTTTACGGGATCTCTAGATACTTGTTCTCGCATAAATGTTTCCGCTTTTTCTGGATTAAATGCTTTATCTATTAAAAAGATGTATGTTAAACATCTTCACAATTGAGCGCAAACCTAATTTTATATTTATTTTTCTAATAAGGTCTTTCACAAGAGAAAAAAATTTCTACAGTTAAAATTCATTAAAATAAAAAAAATTAAGGTAGGAAATTTTAATTATATTTAAACCCAATGTAAATGTCTCTATGATGACGTAGGTGGTATTTAAAAGTCTGACATGCACGGTGCGCATGTTTCATATAGCAATAAGCACATCCAGCGTTGCCATGTTCAATTTAATTGCGACATGTTAAAAAAACCGTTTTTGTAAGTTATTACACATATTGTTACCAAGAAATACTTAATATTACAAAAAAAATGCTTATTATATAAAATTGCGTGTGTATATATATATACATTTCAAGTTAAGAAGTTATTGGTAACAGTGTCCAGAAATACCACACACGTCACACTAATATTTTAACACTATCTGCCCGAATAAAAACATTTTACTCAAATATTATAAAATTGGGAATAAAAAAAAAGAATTATTATTATTATCGTTGATGTGGAAGACCCCATAATAATCACTTTAAATTAATACTTCACAATGCCTTTTTTTTACAATATTGTAAACTTACTACAATGAGATCTAAGATGGAGTGGAAAATTCTTTCTACTGGGCGATATTTTTTTACAGAATTTACATTGTTGTTCGTGACAACGCGTGGTTTCTTTGTGCATATCCAAGTCGATCGTTTCTTCGTTGCAATACCGACACCATGTAGGGAAAGCCTCTCTTGAAAATGAATATAACACGCTTTTAAAAATTATCACTACGGTGTTAAATTATAATATAGAATATCACACAAATACCGTAACAGGCATTAAGTATTTTTATTAATTTTATAGTTTATATTGATAGTTTATCAATCACGATTCGTGACAGAGGTATTTTATTTAGTTTTATCTTGTGCTACTGAAGATGGGCGCATGGCGCTTGAAATGTACATCCAGCTACTTAATGCTTGTTACGGTATTTGGGTGATATTCTATATTATAATAAAACACGCGTTCGAAAAATGAATGATATTTTTCGTATAAAAACAGCCTTAGTTATAATGTAGAATATCACCCAAATACCGTAACAAGCATTAAGTAGCTAGATGTACATTTCAAGCGCTATGCGCCAATCTCCAGTAGCTCAATTTATTTGGTATTTGGGTGATATTCTATATTATAATTGTAACACCGTAGTGATAATTTAAAAAAAAGTCTTACTTATGTTTGTAAGACATGTGCGTTCGCAAAGCGGCCGTTGAAGCTGACACAAAGTGGCAGATGATGCACGTCCTAAATTTCTCGGCCATAAATTTACTTTCGTAGTCCGAAATAGCCTGCAACACCTCACTTTCCCGGAACTGCTCGATGCGATAGAATTTCCATTTGGATTCCGATTTCGTCGACGTTTTCGCCTTTTTAGCGGCCGTGACATTTTCCGAATAGTCCGCGTGCTTTTCTTCGTCTTTTTTGCGCTTTTTGGTGCGAGGCGTGGGCGCGTAATCCGAATCAGAGCCACTATTTTCGGGAGAATCGTAATCGTTATTCTCTAAACATAATCCGTAATCATCTACAATATCCGCAACTTCCTAAAAAACAAAAACTCGCTTGCCAATAACGAAGACCATTAAAAAGACTTGACAACACAAAAAAAAAACATTTTTCAATAAAACGAAGACATTTCGTAGAGATAAAATATATATACCTGTTTGCAATCATTATGTTTAAATTTTTGACAGGACTTTTCGCACAGATCTTTGAATTCCGAGACCCAGACGAGTTTCCCTTCGCAAGTTCGACAAATATTGAAAACACCACCCTGTATATTGACCTGCAAAAAGTGAATTGGTAAACCCTAGCCGATTTAAATTAATTTAAGCCTTCCGATTCAAACCTGGAAGGTAAGAAGCCGATGGAGCAATTCCAAGAGGTACTTATAGTTTTCGTCGCATAGGTTCCTAGGGAACTCCAACGGTCCTAAGCAAGTGCGGCAAACATTTGCCTTGCCACTGTCCATTGCTAAAGAGTTCTTTTTGTTTCGGACGTGTTAGTTACAGAGAAGCATGCGATATTGTTGTGTTCAATGTAAACACAAGCAGAAATGATACGAAGCAAGCGGGGGCTATGGTCTGGTGGCGGATACTGCTGAAGAAACAAATTCGGCTAACATCGGAAAGTCGATGGCATTATTGGACTTCCCCCGGCTTTTAGTGCATGCTGATGCTGTATAATAAGCCTTCGTTTGAAAATGCCATGTTGCCAAGACAAATTATGACAATAGTTTTCCGAAAAATTAGTTTGTTTTCAATTTTTTTTAAATCAATTAAAAATCTCTTAGGACTTTTTTTTATTGTTTTATCGACATTTCTATATATTTTAGAATGTTGACAATAGTTCTTTCCACAACTATTTGATCGACTTTCAAAGATACCGCACTCTTGCAAACATAATATTAAGCAAAAGTTAATGAAATCTTTAAATGGCAACGTTGAAATTGTAATTTACTAAGGGATGTTATATGCAGGGCTGTGTCGTTTGGCGCATGCTAAAAACAGGAGTATTTATTAATGTATCTATAAAATGCTGTAAACAAATACCACCACGTTCACTGTTTTATTCAAACCAACGTAATATTTTCTGATGTTTTTGGTGTATAACAAAAAGAATGGCATAAGCAGCTTGTATTGTATTTAGTATATAAAATGTTCTCTAATTCGTAAAAAAAACATTTTATAATAATGAGTCGATATATGAATTCTGTTGCTTTTCAAAATGTGGTATTCAGTATTGAGCTGAACACCTCGCGCAATTGAAATAATAGCAACTCGTGCGCTCGAGACAATAGCAACTCAAGCGCTAGAGACAATAGCAACTCGTACGCTCGAGACAATAGCAACTCGTGCGCTCGAGACAATAACAACTCGTGCGCTCGAGACAATAGCAACTCAAGCGCTAGAGACAATAGCAACTCGTACGCTCGAGACAATAGCAACTCAAGCGCTAGAGACAATAGCAACTCGTACGCTCGAGACAATAACAACTTGTGCGCTCGAGATACGACAGATCGCGCTCTCGAAGCAATAACAACTCGTGCGCTCGAGACAATAGAAACTCATGCGTTCGAGATAAGACAGATCGCGCGCTCGAGACAATAACAACTCGTGCGCTCGAGAACGACAGATCACGCGCTCTAGACAATAACAACTCGTGCATCGAGATACGGCAGATCGCGCGCTCAAGATAACTGCAGCTCTAGCCATACATTGCGTTGAAATCGGTCACGTTGGCTTATAATTCGGTTTTGTAAAGAATGAAAAAAATAAATATTCACGATATAATGAAAGTCATTTATTAAAATCTTATTTTCCTAAAAATGCTTTATTCTTATAGTTTTAGAAAAGGAATGATTTTCCAACACAATTTTCCCTAAATATAATCTCCATTGTTCCATTAAGAACACTACCTAATTTCATCCGTTTTCTAAGTCATATTCTCTCTATGTTTATGATTGGTATGTGACATAAGCATAGCGTTTGTGCTGAATGATCTATAGCAATATAGACATTTGTAGGGACGATCCGCCTGCGGCGCATCTTCTGGATGTTGCTTCATGTGACACGTTAGGGCATGAGGTTGCGTACAACTAAATGAACAGATGCTGCACGCGTAAGGCTTAATACCTAAACGACGAAGAAAGTGCGGAATTAAAAGTCCTATTTCAGTTCAAATGACAATAACAAAATATAAAATTTCCTCTGCAATTTATTAGATGAATAATTTCACATAATTGATCGATGGTTTAACTAAAACATGTGGATTAATTTCGATTACCTTTGTGTATATTTTCGTGTTGTTGTAAAGTTTTGGGATCTCTAAAGTACTTTTCGCAAAAACTGCACTTAAACGGACGTTCATCACTGTGCGTTTTCATATGATTTAATAATAAACTCTTTCGATGATACGATATTCCGCAATGAAAACATGAAAATGGATTTTCACCTACAAATTTTCCGCTATTACTAAGCTCAATGAAATTATACAACAACAAAAAAAAACAGTTGGAACTTTTTTTTCACAATTTCTACCTGTGTGTCGTTTCATATGTAAAGCTAAAACAGCGGGTCTGGGGAAATCCTTATTGCAAATGGTGCATTGCACAGGACTCCCTTCGTGAATTTGCATGTGCGATCTATGTTCGCAGTTTGTAACAAAACCCTTAAACGATACATCGAAACGAAATAGATAAAGTTGTCTTTATTGCAAAATCTTTTTTTATTTATACCTTTCCACAAATGTGGCATACAAATGGCTTATCACCAGTATGACGTTTCATATGCGCTCTTAATATCGACGTCAGAGGAAATCCTTTGTCACAATAGGAGCACTTGTACGGCATTTCTCCAGTGTGCGAATACATGTGGGCTTGCAAATAAGATACTCTAAAATTTTATTTAAGAATGTACCTCACAACATTTCTTTTATAAGGATAGTTAGTCTTTTTTTCTACAAAAGTTTTGTAGAAAAACCTAACTTTTTGATTGTCATTTTAATGACTAAATGACTTCCTTTTAAGCAAAAGTGATGAAGAGAAAGCTAGAAGCTGAAAAAAACTAGAAGAGAAATTGTCAAAAACGTATACTCGACCTGCCACCTCGATGATTAAACATTTAAATAGTTGTTATTTTTATAATATACATGTTTAATTACGTACAGGAATGTTTTGCCGCATATAGGGCACAATTTTCTGTATCGCTCTTTCTTTTTTTCTTTTCCTTTCTTGTGTCTATCGGGATTATGTCTTTGTTTCATATGCAACCTCAGATTATGAACACGTTTTTTGCAAATCGTACAAACGGCCGCTCCGTTACTACAATCAAATAATTTAAGTACCGAAATGATTTGCGTTTATAATAACGAACGAACATTTTTTTAGGATCGTAACCATTGCATTTATGATCCTCAAGTTGTGGCTCTTCGGGAAAAGAGTTTGGACAATTATGGCACACGAACCATTTCTGTTTTGGGTCAAAGGCGAATGATCCTTAAAAAATTACTGTAATTAAAAAATTTACGAAATAAAATATTTCGATCTTACTACAATGTCGCTTTAAATGATCTCGTAGACATTCGGGAGATTCAAATGGACGGCCGCAAAAAGTGCATTTTAATAAATCGTTTTTGTGCGTCTCCCAGTGTTTGGCAACATCTCCCACTACAGCGTTGCATAAACTACACCATTTATCTTTAATCTCTCTAAAAACATGTTCGAATCCAATAAAATCCATTAAAAATTAAACTATTTTTGTATTTTCGAACGCCAGTACAAACGCATTACTATCGTCTTTGATTGTACAATTGAAACAAATTTCTAACTAACTTGTGGCAACTCATGTGCGTTCCTAAACATCGGCTGTTCAATGTCAAATAACTGCAGACAATGCATTTTCTGTTTGTGTAAAAGCATTTTAAGGAGTCCATGATTGCTTTGTACACAGCATCTTTGGGGAATTGTTTTAAAGGTCCAAAGCGAGCGTCTTTTGTAAAAATACATGAATTTCCATCATCCAATTCATCGTCTTCAGAAATGGCCACGCCACAATTACCCGATTCCTTCAGACAAACACAGAATTTGTTTAGAAGTATGAAAATTTACAAAATATGACAAAATTGAAAACATTTAATGGCACTGCAATTGGAATTTTAACAAAAAAATACCCCTTTTTAAGTTTCAAATTTCAAAAATCAAATTTGGATCGTTTTAGAAACATTTTCACAAGTTTAAAAAAATCGATTTTTCAAAACAAATAAAAACAATAAAATACACAACTAATTTATTCTTGAAAATTTTGTCTCACATCAGCTTTTTTGTGCGCCTTATTTTTGCCATTAGTGATCGAAGTATCATCTTTTAACGAATTATTCAAGGAATCTATACTAGATTTAACAACATCGGATCTGTCAACGCAATCACTTTGATCTGGGTCATTATTATCATCAAATTGGGAATATTGATTGCTGTCCCAATCAAAATCGTAATCATCATCGGCCGATTGTTTAAATATCGTGCCTAAAATACGTTCGTGTACATTAAACATATTTCCTCAGCGGAAGTAAATAAATATAAAAACCAACTTACGGCAGTGTGATTTTATGTGTCTTATTAACGTTTTTATACTTAGAAATACTTTATTACACAACACACACCGCTCTTCTATACATTTAACAGTATCATTGTGACCTTGCAAATTGTCGGTTTGAATATTACATCGACTGCACCAATTATCGAACGACTCTCTTAAAAATAATTTAAAAATTAGCCATTTTTTTTTGTATATTTTCTAGTATATTACGAAAATACTTATGTCCGAATCTCATGTGGAGCATCAAAGCCTTTCTTTTACGCCCCTGAAAGTCGCAGATATTACAAGATCTGAATTTAACATCCGTATTATAGCTAGTTCTTTCTGAAATCGCTTGCAGCACTTCATTCGCTGGAAATTGAGTGCGCGCTTTTAATATTGACTTGTCATGGAGCATCGATGCTACATTTGGATCGTGTTTATAATGCACATAGTTTTCTAAAAAAAAAACACACATTAAAAAACAATACGAAAACACGCGAAATGAAAAAAATTTCTTACTACAATGCGTTCGTAGATGCTGAACAAAGTATTTGACGTTCCTATATATTTTATTACAAAATTTGCAGAGTTGTTCTTGACATTTAACATCTTCCATGTGTTTCTGCAAGTGGTCAGTTTGCATGTTACAATGCTTACACCACTTTTCAAAAACATCCCTAGACAATTACAATCGTTGCAAGTTTTAGCAAAAAAATCATTTTTTATTTCAGAAGAATGTTTTAATATAACGAACATAAAATTATTAACTATCGCCTTTAAAAAGAATAATTCGTGCTAGTAAATATAAATTTCGAAGAGTAGAAAAAGTCTGCGGACATTCTTACAAATAAAAATGGCACAAATAATCTTGAATAGATACGAGTAAAAATAAATCAAATTTATTCATTTTAATTTAAATATATATTTACTCATGTTTTAGAGTCATGTGCAATCGTAGAGTACTGGAAATTGGAGCTTCAAAATCGCATATAATGCATTTTCGGTTCTTCAGTTCAGTCATGTAACTTTCGTACTCTGCAATCGCTTTAAACACTTCACTAGCTGAGAATTGTTTCAGTCTTCGAACGTCGTTAATATCTTTGTACTGCTCGATAAATGATTTATCTGCGATATATATAATTAATTTTTTGACAAATGTAGATAACTTGAAATTAGATCATGTGAAAAATGAATTAAAAAATGTAAGTTACGGTATTTGGGTGATATTCTGTACTATTATTTAACACCGTCGTGATAATTTTTAAAATTAAATATAATCTTTTGCAAACTAGGTTAATATAGAATATCACCCAAATACCGTAACAAGCATTAAGTAGGTAGATGTACATTTCAAGCGCTATGCGCCCATCTTCAGTAGCACAAGATAAACCAAAATAAACTACCTCTGTCACGAATCATGATTGATATACTGATATATATTGCTACTGGGCGCATAGCGCTTGAAATGTACATCTAGCTACTTAATGCTTGTTACGGTATTTGGGTGATATTCTATATTATAATTTAACACCGTAGTGATAATTTTTAAAACTAGGTTAAAGCAAATAAAAAAATACGAGTAATAAAATTACTAACGTGAATGTGTTTTAAGATGATTCGCCAATCTGCAACTTTGCAGAAAAATTTTGTTACAAAATTTGCAACGAAATCGATTACATTTCGTTTTCCTTATATGAAGATTTAAATTGTTCGTTTGTTCGTTACAACGATAACACCATTCACTAACAAACTTCCTAAAATTAACATAAATCACATTAATCAACATATTAATCTGCCATTGCAAAAAAAAAAAAACATACGCATGTTTCTTTTTCATATGCACACTCAATATCTTAGCATTTCCAGCTTCCCATTTGCAATGAACGCACGTTTTATTTTTAACATCCGTAAAGTAACTGGTCGATTCTGCAATTGCCTGCAACACTTCCTCTTGCGGGAATTGTTTAGAAGAGTTCGGCTTGAGAATATCGTTATCAATTTCCTGCAAGATTTCATGCCCTGGAATGGGTTTCGGTTTATCAATGTTCGAATTGTCGCTTAGGTTTCGTTTTCGAATTTTTGAAAGTGGCAGAGGGATCTTTTTAATACGCGATGGTTTTTTTGGCCGGGTTTTCGAAGATTTCTTTTGATTTTTACAATAATCGCTGTCCGAATCTATTTGGGGCGTATAGTCGGAATCTTCTTCGGAATTAGAGAAGTTATTTTCGTCGTTCTAATAAAATTTGATAATTTACCAAATGAGATCAACGGTTCTTCATTGAAAAACTAACCTCATCTAGATTCTTTGCTTTATTAGACACTTCTAATCCATTTACAGTATTTTCTAAATCAGGATTAAAAATCTTATCTAAAAAAAATCCGATATTACAAAACAGCAAATGAAATAATATAGAATATCACCCAAATACCGTAACAAGCATTAAGTAGCTAGATGTACATTTCAAGCGCTATGCGCCCTTCTTCAGTAGCACAAGATAAAACTAAATAAAATACCTCTGTCACGAATCGTGATTGATAAACTATCAATATTATATTATATTAAATATTCGTGACAGGGGTATTTTATTTAGTTTTATCTTGAGCTATTGAAGATGGGCGCATAGCGCTTGGAATGTACATCTAGCTACTTAATGCTTGTTACGGTATTTGGGTGATATTCTATATTATAATTTAACACCGTAGTGATAACTTAAAAAAAAAAGCAAATAAAATGTTCATGTAAACTCCTCACGACAATGCCTTTGTAAGTGGCCACTTAATAAACTTCTGTTTAAAAACGGTTTATCGCAAAATATACAACGAATTTCTATACACTTTTTAATAGTTGCGTGATTTTCCAAATCATCTGTTTGAATGTTGCAATTGTTACACCAGTTCTTCAATAGATCCCTTAAAATAAATTAAAAATACGTAAAATAGCGCGAAAAAGTCAATCGATTCAAAAGATTGCACTGGCATTTTTCAATGGTACGAAAATACGAGTATTTTCTTACTCATGTGTTGATTGCATATGGTACATTAATCCTCTGGACACCATTGCAACGTAATTGCAATGAACGCAAGTCCTGTACTTAGCATCTGTTGTATAAGCCGTATTTTGATCGATAGCTTGTAATACTTCGTCTGTAGGGTACTGTTTGATACCGCCTCGTTTCGATTGTACATCATTTACTACAGGCATCGTCACTTTGGTCTTTTTAACAGACTTACATGCTCTCTTTAACACCATCTTGCGCCGTTTAGGCCTACTCAAAGGGGCATCACTATCCGATTCGCTACCGTGAGAAATATTTTCGTGGCGATTGTCCAAACTTTCTGTGTGATCTAAATCTATACACTCCTAAAAATATAATTACTTCCACGCAAAGTAATAGAAAAATAGATCAATACCGAGTACTTTTTTGCATTCGACATTTCGAAACTGTTGCAACGACTTTTCGCATTGATTTTTGAATTCACCGATCCAAACTAACTTATCCTCGCAGGTGGGACAAATATTAAACAAACCACCCTGTATATCAACCTGTAAATTAAAGTCAAGTTTCGATCTGAAGGTTATGAGAATGGAAAAAAAAAACCTGGAATCCTAGAAGGTGGTAGATGAGGTCCAGTAGGTGTTTGAAATTTTGGTCGTATATGTTCGTGAGGGAGTTAAATTGGCCGAAACATATGTGGCAGTTTGATACAGTTGATTCTTTTGGTTGTTCCATTTATGATTTTGAGATATTTTGTGGAAAATTTGAGTGAATAATACTGACTGCTAGCTGAAGAAGTTGTAGGTGGAGCTAGAGTTTGTCTCACCTAAGAAGTAGGTTTCTATTCGTCACAAATACATGGCATGTTCAAACAAAATTATTTATTGTAACAAGCACTGAAATGTGTTTACTTTATTTGTGGATTTTCAAAAATAAAATAGATTCACTAATTTTTATTATAAACAAACAACATTTCTATCGACAAATTAAGATTATAAGGAAAACTAGTACGATTCTGGCTGATGGAAAGGAAAATAAATATAGGCAACTAAAACTACACGATAAAAACACAGAGTTGCCCTGAAAATTAACTCGAATCACGTTAATAAAATGCAGTGTTAGCTTTCTTTCGTTTGGTCTTTCACATGATTGAAAGCAATATGCGACTGAAGCATAGCTCTGGTGCTGAAACGTCTGTAGCACATGCTACATTTGTGCGGGAAATTCTCTTGGGGCAAATCTTCCGGATGCTGTTTCATATGAGATGTCAACCCGTGACTTTGTCGGCTACTAAACGGGCAAACACTACATTTATACGGTTTTAGTCCTAAAACATAGCGGTTTTTTTTCTTTTATTAAATCGTTCACGGTTATTTTGCAAGCGAAACATAGTTTAGTTTCTCATTTACCTAAATGGATCAATTGGTGTTTCTTCAATATTTCAGCCGATCGGAATAAATTATTGCAAAACGAACATTTATGTTCAATTTGGGAATGCAAGTTTCTCATGTGCTGCCTTAAAGAACTCAGACGAGTTACGACTGAGCCGCAAATTAAACATTTAAATGGTTCTTCGTCTAAAAAAAAACCAATTTTAATAATCTTTAGTACGTACGTTTTGTATTTGAGAGGGTCCAAAATAATCCGCAAATTTTTCTAGATAAAATAGAATCGCCGATTTTATTATGTACATATTTTTTATTTGTTTTACAAAATAACAGCTCGCGCGCTCAAGACATTAATGCTCGCGCGCTAGACATAGTTAGAACTCGCGTGCTCAAGACAATCACAGCTCACGCGCCCGAGACAATCACAGCTCACGCGCCCGAGACAATCACAGCTCACGCGTTCAAGACAGTTAGAGTTCGCGTGCTCGAGACGTTAATGCTTGCGCGCTCAAGGCAATGTTAGCGCGCTAGAGATAGTTAGACTTCGCGTGCTGAAAACAATAACAACTCACGCGCTAGAGACAACAGCAGTTCGCGCGCTCGAGACAATGACAGCTCATATCAATTTGTAACTGTAAAAGAATATTGGAAAACTAGAAAAAATCAGCGTAATATTTAATCTCTCTCAAATAAGAATGAATGATTATTAATGGGTATTAATTTGCATTATAAATATTATTAAAAAATATATATTGGAACCTATATGAAATTTCTGGGTGTGTAATTCCAACAAAGCAGGACGCAAGAACTTCTTGTTGCATACAGAACAGTATACCGGACCATGATCTTCACCATCATGACTCTTAAGATGAGATTTTAGCAGAGCTTTATCTTTATGACCCTAATAAAAACGTACCATAATTAATTTGTACGGTTGGCTAATATAAAAAATAAATAAATCACTCCACTAATGAGTGTTTAAATAAGATTGGTGCAAGTTAAAATTTACTGCGAAATGTTTAAGTATTAAAAATTAATATATAGAGCGGCCAATAAAAAAATTAAAGCTATTGTATGACATCTGATTATATATCTAATTAAACAAAAAATTGTTATATATCTTGTAATATATATTGGTTAAACTTAGGTCCTAGCATACTTAGGTCAGAGTTTCATAGAGCATTAAATGATTTACGGAATAACAAAGCAGCGGGGATTGATATGATACCAGCCGAATTAATAAAACACGCAGGGGAAAAAATGCAGGAGCGATTATACAGGTGAGTTTGTAAAATATATGAGAAGGGAGAAGTACCACAGGATTTTCAGCGTAGTAGAATAGTAACAATGCCGAAGAAAATAGGAGCTAATTTGTGTGAGAACTATAGGACCATTAGCCTACTATCACATGCATCGAAGATATTGTTAAAGATTATTTATAGGAGATTAGAAAATAAAGTAGAGGAAAGGCTAGGATAAGATCAGTTTGGTTTTAGGAAAAACAGAGGGACGAGAGAGGCGATTCTAGCACTAAGAACGGTAGTAGAAAAAAGAAAGAGGGTAGGAAAGGTAACTTGCATAGCTTTTGTAGACTTAGAAAAGGCATTTGACAATGTAGATTGGGACATAATGTTTAGAATTTTAAAAGAAACGGGTATAGATTATAAGGATAGGAGAATAATTTTTAATTTATATAAACACCAAACTGCCTTAGTTAGAATTGAGGGGGAAGAAGAGGTAGCAAAAATAGGGAAGGGAGTTCGGCAGGGATGTACACTCTCACCGTTATTATTTAATCTATATATAGAAGATGCAATAAACAAAGTAAAAGAAGAGTATAGTGTAGGTGTGAATGTACAGGGAGAGAAAATATATATGCTGAGATTCGCCGACGATATAGCTATATTGGAAGAAAGCGAAAAGAATTTAGAAAGGGTATTGAATGGTATGCAGGCAGTATTGACTAGGGATTTTAACATGAAAATAAATATAGGTAAAACTAAAGTGATGAGGTGTGACAAAAAGGAATGCAGCAGAAAAATGAGGATCACAATAGGAGATAATAGAATCGAAGAAGTGTCAGATTTTTGTTATTTAGGCAGTAGAATCACAAAAGATAATCGAAGCAAGGTAGATATAAAGTGTAGGATAGCACAGGGTAGGAAGGCATTCGTAGAAAAAGAACAGATTTTAAGATCAAATATTGACTTGGGTATTAGAAAAAGATTACTGAAGGTATATGTTTGGAGTGTAGCACTGTACGGGTGTGAGGCGTGGACTATAGGAAAGGAAGAGAAGCGTAGATTAGAAGCACTTGAAATGTGGTGTTATAGGAGGATGATGAGGATTGGTTGGGAAGATAAAGTAACAAATGAAGCTGTACTAGAGTTAGTAGGGGAGAAGAGAAGTATTTGGAGAGTGTTACAGCGTAGGAGAGACAGATTAGTAGGGCATATTATTAGGCATGGGGGGATTATGCAATTGATCATAGAAGGTAGAGTGGAGGGAAAGAGAGGGGTAGGTAGGCCTAGATTTGAGTATGTGAGTCAGATAGTTGAAGACGTTGAGATGAATAGCTATAGGGAGATGAAGGGATTAGCTCAGGATAGATCGGCATGGCGTGCTGTTTCCAACCAATCTTTAGGATTGCGGACTCTTTAACTAACTAATCTTGAAATATATATTAAAATGCTGAAATGTAAAATATTATTGCAAACATAGTATCGACCTTTTTTAAAATTATTACTACGGTGTTAAATTATAATATAGAATATCACCCAAATACCGTAACAAGCTTGAAATGTACATCTAGCTACTTAATGCTTGTTACGGTATTTGGATGATATTCTATATTATAGTATCGACTGTTTAAAATTATTTACCTTTCCACATATATGACAAATATGCGATTTGGCTTTAGAATGATTCTTTTGGTGTTTCTCAAAATTGAGTGTATTACCGAAACATTTGCCACAAGTTTCACATTTCAGCGGTTTCTCACCCTCTTTAATATTACCCGTATGAGAATATTTCATATGACTTTGCAAAGCGTCATTCCTCCTAAAAACATATTTTTTACAAGCTCCTAATACTTCTGAACTTCCTAATCTAACAAAAATAAAAACGTACGCGTATGTTTTACCGCAAATCGAGCAAAGCAACGAAACTGGCTCAGGGGGATGTTTATCTCTGTCTTTATCTTTACCGCCTCGTATTTTTTGCTTCTGTTTTTCCGGTTTGCTATGAATCCTATTTTTGTGATCTTGCAAGTTACGAACGCATTTCTTGCATTTGATACAATAAGAGAATATCTTTCTGCAAAAAGTTAAAATTACATCTGCAAAGTTCGAATTTCCAAACTCATTTACCGCTTCTTTCCGCTGGACCGCATTTTATCCAATTTCGGATATTTTTCGGCAGATTTGTCGTCAATTTCTTCTTTATCTTTCGAATTATCCGAATGTATCGACTCTTTATTATACATCGCCTTCCGCCGTTTTATTTGGGATACCGGATGGGAGGTGAGTTCTTTTTGTAAGTTTTCGATTGTATCCGAATCGTAATTTGTATCCCAAACAAAAAATGCCGCACCTAAGTTTTTTCATGAACTTATTTTTTTTTACGAAGAAAAGGCATGGATTTTGCGAGTTATTAAGAAAAGTAAAAATCGCTAGAGAAAATAATAATGAAAAAAAAAGTATTTTTTTTACGTGGTTTCTTACGGGAATGAGTTCTTAAATGGTCGGTAAGATTGCCCATTTTCCTGAAGCTCTTATTGCACAATTTACAAATATTTAGAGAGCATTTAGTCTCTTCTTGGTGTTGTTCTAAATTCTCAGTTTGTGCGTTACAACGAAAACACCAAAATGGATATTTATCCCTAAATAAAAAACAATGAACTTGGCAATTTTATTAATCCTTAACATTCCTTACGCATGTTTTTTCATATGCCTTGTCAATAACTTGCCCAAACTCGCCGAATAATCGCAATGAATACATGTTCTATTCTTAACATCAGTCATGTATTTTGTAGTTTCTGCCAAAGCGTTCAATACGTCTTGGACGGGGAATTGAACGGAAGGTCCAGCGTATTCCCAGCCAGGTTTTTTAGGTCCTTTCGGAACTGGCGGTCGTTTCGGTTTCGTCGTTCTATGCTTCTTCCTAACAACCGTTTTACCGTCTGCATCTTTTTTAGTCACCTTTCCGGTTCTGGGTACAGATTTTCTTTTACGTTGGAAAATTCGCGTCGGTTTGTTAGTTTCATAATCACTATCTGACTCTCGGTCAGTTGCTGCAGGATTATATTCGCTCGAATCTGACAAATAATCCGCTAGTTTCTTGTTATCGTCTGTCGACGAATCAGCAGTCGACGAGTCTTCATTTTCCGATTTAAGAAGTGCCCTACGTCTTCTGCGTTGTCTAAGAATCGTCCGTGGGGTTTTGTTTTCGCTACTATCGCTGTCAGATTTATTTCTACCGTTTGTTAAATCAACATCTGAAGGGATATTTGTCGGGTTTTCGATCAGATTTGTTGAAGGTATGTCTTCAGAGGGTGATTCCTTAGCGTCTTCTTCTTTGATTTGTTTTAAAATCGTTGGGTCGACAAAATCAGACGCAATCTGATGAAATATCGTTTTACAAATAATAGTTTTTTAACATAAATAAATTATTACCGGTTGCGATTTATCAATGTTATTTGTTTGACAAAAAGATTCATAGGACTCGTTGAAAGACTTTTTATAATTAAAAATTTGTTTTAGGATGTCGAAGCATTTTCGGCAAATATAAAAAAAGGCATCAAGAGCTTTTATCTAAAAAAAAAAAAATCGACAATAATTAAAACAAAGCTCGTCTATTCATCATTTCTATTAGAACGAACTAACCTCATATTCTATTAAAAATTTTAACAAATCCAAAAGGTATTTTGATTCTGGAAAGAATAAATTGGAAGGTGAATCTAAGACACCCAAACAAGTTGGACAAATATTAATTCTTTGATCTTCTGCCATTTTTATGTATAAAGAAACCCAAAGTCTCTTTACGATACTTCCATTAACAACTACCTACATTTTCCTTTTATGGAAAATATTTATATATTTTTTTATTTACTACTGCAGCGATCGATATATAAAGGCGATTTTATTTTATTCATGATTTTTTGAAAATATCAACAGATATGCATAAATATCTAGTCCGCACTTAAATTAGTTCAAATTCAATTTAAACATGTTTCTCGTTTTCTATAGACATTTAAATGAACTACTTCTCTGCAAAAAAAGCAGTAAAATCACATCCAAAGAATATATTTATAAGCCGGAGTGATAAAAATGTTTGCATATCTTTTTTTCTTATCATTTGAATATTGTATATCAATACAAAACGTTTACACGATATGTTTAATTTACCAGAATATAACGACTGACGTTTGATTATTATTAAATTTTCGAATGATTTACCATATAATATTAGAATATAGAATATCACCCAAATACCGTAACAAGCATTAAGTAGCTAGATGTACATTTCAAGTGCTATGCGCCCATCTTCAGTAGCACAAGATAAAACGAAATAAAATACCTGTCACGAATCGTGATTGATAAACTATCTAGTTTATATTTTAAAAATTATCACTACGGTGTTAAATTATAATATAGAATATCACCCAAATACCGTAACAAGCATTAAGTAGCTAGATGTACATTTATAGATAGTATATCAATCACAATTCGTGACTGAGGTATTTTATTTAGTTTTATCTTGTGCTACTGAAGATGGGCGCATAGCGCTTGAAATGTACATCTATCTACTTAATGCTTGTTACGGTATTTGGGTGATATTCTATATTATAATTTAACACCGTAGTGATAATTTTTAAAATAAAATATTAGACTTTTCCATAACCGATAAAAATCTACATAGATTTTTATTAAGTAACAAAATGTTCCAGTAAAAAGGACCTTTTTTTGCATTTACCTCGAATAAAAAATCCTTTCAATTATAACTACATAATTAAAAATGACATTCCAAAATTTCATTTCCCCAGTTATTTCGAAGGTTTCAAACGCAATTTTTCTTAGATTATTAATTATTTTACTTAAATCATATGTTCACCAACGATTTCATATATAATAAATAAGGAACGTTTATAATACTTGACAGTTTAGCGAGACCTACAATTCTCCATAATATCAATTAAATTCAATTCGATCAAAAAACACATAGCGTTTTAATTAATTTTCTTTTTGAATCTGTTCATTCTTATGTCTCAGCGTAATATGCGACGTCAGCATGGCTTTTGTATTAAACCTGCGGTAGCAAAATGCGCATTTGTGCGGACAGTTGTCTTGCGGTAAATCTTCCGGATGCTGTTTCATATGAGACGTCAAGCCGTTACTTTGCCGACAGCTAAACGAGCAAACGCTACATTTGTACGGTTTCACCCCTAAAAGAATCGAGCAAAATTTAATTGTATAAAACATCACCCAAAAACCGTTTTTTAATTTAATTTCGGAAATTTCCAGTTCACCACCCAGAATTTACATATTTCAAGTTGATCTTTAGCAGTTGAAAATTTTAGTAAGAACAAATGGCTTGAAGATAAATTAAAAAATCGTGTTGTTTTTAATTGTTAAAATGAAGATTTTTTTTACCAATGTGGATAAGTTCGTGTTTTTTTAAAGTGCCAGGGGATCTTAACTCTTTGCCGCAATATTTGCATTTTAAATCTTCGTGTTCTCCATGAACATATTTCATATGTTGCTTAAGAGAACCCATTCTAGTTAGAACTTTAAAACAAATCATACATTTGTACGGGTCTTGCCCTACAACATTAACATTTTAAAGTAAAAAAGATTACTTTCTGGGGTCTTCCACGAAAAAATTACAACTTTTTCTACATTAAAATAAGATTTTTTTTGTCATTTTAACGTATATAATATTGAAATGTCTGACATGCACAGTGCGCATGACACATGTGTATGTGTCAAATAGCAAACATTCCAACCAACGTTGCCATATCGAATCTAAATCGCCATTTTTAAAGAAATATTTTAAAAATATGGGTGATATTCTATATTATAATTAAAAAAAATACTTTTACAAGTTATTAAACACAAATTTATGTTTGATAATTATTATTTAAAATTCATGTTAATGAAAATGATTTATAATTATTAATATTTTAAAAATGCTTATTATATAAACGATTTCATTTGATGAATATTATTTTTTTAACTTATGAAGACTTGTATAATAATAATAATAAATGTAATGAAGTATATATGTATAATTTTATTTATTAAGCTAGATATATTTTTTAATGTGGAAGACCCCCGAAGGATTCATTAGATATTCAAGTTTTTGGTTACCAAAGACCCAAAAATAGCACAATTTTTTTTTTTATAAACCTGTATGGAATTTTTGCATGTGCAAATCCAACAAAGCGGGTCGCAAGAACTTCTTATTACAAACAGAACAATATACGGGGCCATGATCTTCACCAATATGGGTCTTAAGATGCGACCTTAATTGCGAATTATCTATAAAGCACTAGCAAAAAGAATAATCGAATATAATCATTTGTCATCGCGAATTCTTATCTATATATCAGAAAAATCTCACCACACCGCATAAGTGACAAGCGTGACTTTTCTTCGTAACGTGCAATTTCTCATGGACCTTCAGCGTTGCCAAATTGCCCAGACTTTTGCCGCAAGTGGAGCATTTCAAGGACTTTTCGGTCGGTTGCGAATTGTGAACGAATTTCGTATGGGCTTGTAAGGAAGTGCTACTCCTAAAATATCCGCTAATTCAAATAAAGCATTATATAGATATTTTTTTAAATTATCACTATGGTGTTCAATTATAGTATAGAATATCACCCAAATACCGTAACGAGCATTAAGTAGCTACATGGTACATTTCAAGGGCTATGCCCCCATCTTCCTACTTAATACTTGTTACGGTATTTGGGTGATATTCTATATTATAAAGGATTATTTGTTTCGGTTTTTATGTTGGGGGAGACATACACAAACGTCTTTCCACAAGCCGAACAGAGATAGGACCTTTTCGGCAGGTCGCTATGAAAGCGTTTCATGTGATCTCGAATATATCGAACGTTTCGCTTGCAGATATTGCAATAGCGAAATTTTGTGCTACAATAAGAGTAAATAAATTTTGGATTTGGTGATTTTTTTCGATTATGATTAATTTTTTACCATTTCGGTCCACGATATTCTTGATCGTCTAAAGAAATTTGAAGAGCATTTGATTTTTCTTTGCCATGATGCGGCTCTCTACAAACAATTTTATTAATTTTGTAAATATGTTGCTACGGTGTTAAATGATTGTATAGAATAGCGGAATTACAGACGTATTTTATTTAGTTTTTCTCTGGTGGTAGTGAAGATATGGTGGCATAGCTTTTGAAATGCGCATTTTGCTTCGAGTTACGGTATTTTGGGTGGTATTCTATACAATTTTATTAATAAACGATTATTCAATAAAATAAATTTACTCAAATTTCGATGGTCTCTTTTTAGATTCAGTTGGCTCATAGCCATGTTTCAAAACTAAATGATCTTGTAAGCTGCGCACAGTTTTCTTACAAAACACACAAAATGGAAACAATCTTCTATTCCTACAAGAAAAAAAATCCCTCAAACACAAACATCAAAAAACAAAAAATGCAAATTTTCTTACTTCCAGCCACTCTTTGTGACCTTCTTTCGATACCGCCGTTTCATTTTTGTCTTCTTTATAATCGCATTGCTTTTAGACGTTTCGTCTGCAATCTCTTTCGCTTTATATGTGTACAAACGCAACGGTGGTTCTTCCGTACAAATGTGATCTTTTAAATCGGATTCAACGGGGTAGGAACATGGACATTTATCACAACTGTACCATTTTACGCCGTGGATTAATTTACGATCAGCTTAAAATTGGCAATTATTGATTATGGGACACAACCGAAAAACAAGTTCGGGCACATACAACAACAATGGTTTGTTAGATGCTTTTTTAAATGGTCTCTACTTTTTCGACTCGCCCCACAAAATGGACATTTCAATAAATCTTCGCGATGAGCCTTTTTATGTTCTTTCAAATTATCGAATATTATTTTATTGCAGTCATTGCACCACTTTTCATAAATTTCTCTAAAATAAAATTCGCACACGTCAAAAAATAATAATGCTATAAATGAATACGCTCGACAAAATTCAATAATTTTTTTTCGAAACTACATCTTATATATTTTTTAGTTTTCAAGGAGAATAATTTTTTTTTGACTGACTTATGGCAAGGTTGAATATGTCGTTGGAGCGAAGATATATTCTTCGTTAGAAAAGCGCATTGAGGACATCTTCGCGCATTATAAAACGGTCTCATAGCATCCGTTAAAGCACGTTGGACTTCTTCGGGGGGGAATTGTTGCAGAGGTATGCCGGCTTTGTACGGATTTTGGCGAGTTGGTGTCAGATTCCCATCAGATTCGTGCTTAAACTATCAAATATTATAAAAAAACAGGCTAATATTTTTTTGCTAAAAATCATTTCTTTGCAGCTAAATATTAATTCTCAACATCAGCATTGGCAAAAAATAACACGCTGTTCATAAAGATACCTCATATTTATCGTTCGAATCGTCATCACTTTCACTATTATCATCGCTCCATTCATGATCTTCCTGTACGAAATCATCGTTCGGTTTCTTCTTAATTTTCTTGGATCTCCGTCCATATGAATCACCCAATTCACCGGAGGAGGACGACGTCGGATCGCATTCGTACGACTTAATTTTCTTATACGGTCCCCGTTTTCGTATTTGCGAAACCGGTTTTTGATTCAACTCATTTTGCATGTCCTCTATATCGTCCGAGTCCATGTCTTTATTTTTATCGTTGACAAAAAATGCGGCACCTTCGACGTTCTCATTAAATTAATATTTTATAATCAAACGAATTTTTGTAATTTATCTTACGGGAATGGCATCGTAAATGCTCTGTAAGAACGTAAATGTTCTTATTAAGCCTGCCGCAGAATTTACATTCGTTTGTTGAACATTTTGTAGCGTCTTGGTGATGCTCCAAGTCTTCAGTTTGGATATTGCATCGGGCACACCATTGTGGATACACCACTCTTTGAAAATTTTAATTTTTAGTACATAAAAAAAATCATAAAACAAAAAATTGAAACTTAAACCGCATTTTGGCAATCGAACAATATTCGAAAGTCCAATGAAAAAAATTCTGATTAAAGCGAACGCCCTTAGTGTAAAAAACTGGCGCAAATGATTTTGTCCTCGTCATCTAACGCTATTTTAAAAAGCAATTCAATCAACGTACTTATGTTTTCTCATATGATGATATAGTCCCTTAACCAAATTCGACGTAAAATCGCAATGCAAGCAGACCCTGTTCTTAATATCGGTCATATAACTAGTGGCTTCAGCAATGGCCTCAATAACGTCCTTTACAGGGTATTGTTGAATCCTAGCTTTAGTTCTGCGCTTTGTTTTCGTGTAAGGAACATCGTGAATTTGCGCATTATTTTTCAAGTTATTTTCGATGTCCGTTTTGGACTTGGATTTCTGTTTAGTTCTTGCAGTTGTTAGATGAATCAAAAGTTCGTTATCATCACTACTATCACTATCAGTTAGTGTCTGTGCTGGCGGCGTATAGTCTGTATCAGAATTGCTGTTTGTATCATTAACAATTTCCTGGCATTTTTTGTCTCGAGGTGAATTGTTTTGATCACATTTTAGTCTTGAGTTTGGATCAATTAAATCGGCCGTTTTCTACGAATAATGTACGTTAAAAAAATAAACGATGTACATTTTTAAATACCTTTTCTTTCGAATTGCAAAATTTTTGATAAGATTCTCTACATTTTTCTTGGTACTTCAAGATCTCTTCCAACGTTTCACTACATTTTGAACAAATATTAAATTGATTATTGCAAACTTCAATCTATAAAATAAATATACTCGCACTTATTTATAAGTATGAATTAAATTGCTTTTTAAAAACCTCAAAGCCCATTAAAAATGTTAACAAATCCATTAATTTTTTAAAGTCCCTTTGGCATAAATCACGAGACGATTCCAGCGTTTCGAAACAAGTCGGACATATATTTGTTATTGGATCATCCATTGCGCGTTTGAATTTTTGAAATTGAAAAAATCGGATTTGTTTGTTTATATACGTATTATTGATGTGTGGTTGTTTAAATAATGAGTATTATAGGTTGAAGTAAATCACGTGACCAGATTCGAACTTTACCGCGTTTATATGTCAATTTGAAATTTTATGGGGCAGAGAATTATTTTTTCTCATATAAAAATTGACATTGTTAAAAGACTACAAAAATTAAATTAAAATATTATCAAACTATAAATGATCATGTTATACTTGAATCATTTGGTCCAAATTTTTTAAATTTTTGTTGGACGACAAATTAAAAACCTTCAAAATCGCATTACATTGTTTTTGTTGAAAATGATTTCTTCACTTCAACTGAGGATGGTATTTTAATCTCTGAAATGCGTCTGGGGTTACTATATGTCGATATTAATTAATTCTGATTCATTTTGTACCTAACTTTTTAAATAAATAACGAAATTAATTATTATTCTTAAGGTAGGCAATTTGCACAACCTTTTGATTCGTTGTAAATTTGTCTGTGATCACGTGATATTTAAATTTCTATTATGCACGGTGCGCATGTGTCATCTAGCAAAAGTCCCATCCACCGTTGCCATATCAAATCGAAATGCTGATGTTTGAAGAAATATATCTTTAAAATTATTTTCATGAGTTATTACACATTTTTTATAATTTGCGTTTTTAATAGATCTATTAACGAACCTAAATGAGTGTTTATAGCGAATTTGAGTTCGCTTATAGCATAGGGCCATTTAATGTTTCAAAGTTGGTAGCTCTGCTTGCCACTTATCAAACGTCAAACTACAATAGAAAGCAACAAATAGTGATTTTACTTTTGTCCCTGAAATGTACAATTGTACGTCAAACTACGAAAGAAAGCAACAAATAGGTTAATTTAAATTTATTTGACAATTTATTTCAAATGTTCCAAATGTGCCAATAGTTACTATCAACAGTCAAAAACTTCCCTAAATTCTTAAATTTCGATTTTTTTTATTTAAAAAGGGCATAAAAGACGCAAATTAGAAAAAATAGTATAAAAAACTAATTTCATTCGTAACATTCGTGCATAGCACCTCGTTTTCTAAATTTGAACTCGTGCAATAAAACCTGCCTTATGAAATTCATTCTTTAAGACCGGAAAATAGATTTTAAACAATTTTGTTTATTTTATTTTAATTACAAACTAATGTAACACGAATATTTAAAAAAAGTTTAACAAAATTGAGCATAGTAACTGTATAACACGATCGCTTATATAAAAATTGCGCGAATATTTTTGGTACAATTCTCTTATAAAACTAGGCACTAAAAGTAGAATCACCAATATAATTGTTTAAAGCAATAATTTCTGTATTATTTACAAACCTCAGTCTATATACTGTTCCAACTTCCGATAACTATTATCCATCAGCTTATCAACAAAATGGTCAATAGGTTTTATAATAAAAGGTATCGCCGAGAGGCCAATTGCCGTAACAATCCACTTTCTAAGATTCTTTGGAAACTTTTCCGATTTTTTCAACAAATAACTCGAACCGGCACATATTCGATTTATGGTAAATCCCGGAATTGCTACAGACGCAAGCAACTGCCAGATGAGCGTATCTGCAGCTGTAAAAGCTGTCTTTTTAACACAATTTCTATCCGATTTTGTAGTCTACAATTTATTAGAAATTTGTTAAATTACAAGCGGACTAAGATTGATTTTTTTTTTTAAAACAGCGCTTTTGTAAGATTGATGTAAATGTTACGTTTGGGTACTGAAAAAAATAAATTCGTACAAACTTTGTAAACATTCATCGATTTATCTGTAGTATCTGCCAAGACATAAACAACAGCAACTGCATAGGAGCTTAAGACCCATTTTGAGCCGACAATTGAACGAAATGCTTCACCCACTTCATTCGCATAACCTGAGGATGATTAATTCATTTTATTGTGTTAAAAAATTTGATGTGATTTCTTCTTTAAAATGTACCTAAATATCGTATCGGTGTGTCCCTGTAAATGTCGATTTTTTTAGGATCCATTGTTTAGTTTTTAAAATATGTATTTTTTAAATTAACACCGTATTTAAAATGTATTTTTTGATTTCAATTTATTGCTTACTTATTTAATTGTGGCACTTTAAAATTTGAGGCGAGTTGTTTTTATTTATAATATTAAATTATTAGATAAGTCTTATGTAATAAATAATTATTTTAAATAGGGGACTTGCGTATAGGTTATGTTTTATTAGACGTCGAGGGAAAATGTTAGAATTTATAATTATTATTTTTTAAATTTAGCGCATTGTATTTTGATTTTTAATATAAATTTAAATTAATCTAAAAAGTATATATTAATATTGTATATTGGGTTGCATATATTTGCATTATTGATTAAACAAATGTTTATATAAGAGAAATTACAAAATATAATAAAAAATTAAATGTGATCCTGTTAAATTTGGTAAGTTAAAAAATTTATTCCCAAAACTAATTATTATAAACACATAAAAAATATTATAAACTTATTATTATTTGCAGCAAGTCTATTTTAAAAATCGTAAACCAAATAACGCCACAATAAAAAACAATATTTGTTACTTTATCCAGATAATATAACCTAATAACAAAACAAAAAATTCAACTCAATGAAATAATGCTTAAAAATTTAAATATACAAACATTTTAGTTCTTGCGACGTCTTTATCTAATCTGGTCATATCTTCTTTTAAAAGATACTTTTTCGCGCCTAAAGAACAATTTACAAAATACTCGAAATGATCGATGCTGTCAATGTCATAACCAAACTCTTCCAGATCTAAATCTGACAGATCTTTTTCTAACGCCAACATTTTCGCATTCAAAAAATCCCATTGATTTACCAAAAAATATGACAATGACATCGTTGCCGTGTATATTTTTCTTTGTATCTCTACTAAACTGCAAATATATGTTTGTATTTAAACAAATGAACTATAAAAATTAGCGGTTTTCTTTCTTATACCTTCTTTGCTTTATGCCAAAAATATTCACGACTGTATCGAAGATTATCGCAGGAATCATGTGAAAAATCATGAAATTTATGTAGTACCATAACTTATTCTTCGTCGTTGATGATGATGGATACCATAACATGTCTTTTAAAGCAACTTGAAAAGACACTTTTAATGCAATGTCCGCCATTTCTTTGCAAGTCAATAATTTGAGTCGGTGCGTTGTGCAATTATACACATTAGTCGAGTTCAAAATGCGATTTGAACTAAAAAAAAAGCCATTTTTTCAACAGAAAGGTGAAATGGAAGGAATATAATATATGTATTGTATTGTAAATAAAAAGGAAATTCGTGTAATAATTTTATGAGGAAGAGAATTTAAAGGGAGTGTTAAATGGTGTACAGGGAGTAATGGCTAAGGATAAAAAATATAAAAAAATTACCGATTTGGAAAAGGTTATTAAAGGTATATATGTGTGTGTGTGGAGAGAAGCATTGTACGGATACGAGGCGTGGACAATAGGAAAGGAAGACAAACGTAGAATTGAAGCAGTTTTGAAATGTGGTGCTATAAGATGATGATGAGGATGACACAAAGCGACAAATGATGTCGTGCTATTGAAGTAGGTCATATTCCTAGACACGGGGTTCGTATGCAACGAGTAATAGAAGGTAAAGTAGAAGCGAAGACATGTGAATTAATGAATACGCTCACCGTTTGTTTACAAACAGCCTCCAAGTGGCCAAAATAACAGCTTTAATAGCGATATCAACAGCCATATAATCGGGGGATAAATTCGGATCAACGTACGATATCCTTACAATACCTAAACAATTAAATGTATATTAATTTTTAACACTTAATTAAAGACTCGAAAAAAAAAAAAACCAGTTGCTGAAGCGGCCATCATAGCAGTAGGCCCGTTGAAGTTATCAATCCAACCGGCCATCGGTTCTTTGGCCGTCGATATGACAATAGAGGGCCTTAAAATGATCGTGTTACCGCCCTGTCCGCACAAATCGTCCACCACGTGCTCAGCGAGCGATTTGGTGAAAGTGTACGTGTTCGGGAATCCATTCATGAATTTCTCGCTCAATATTTGCAAAGAGAATTCATCTAAACATTCGGCAATGTTTACGGTTTGCTTCCAATCAACCTCAGACGGATATAAAATTTCATCGACTATTTTTTTGTCTGTGTGAGCGTAAGCTGTTGATATATGCACTAAAATCTGCCCTCAAGAAATGAAAAAAATCATTTCCGCAATATGTGATTTATAACTGACCGTTTCTTCGTTATAGTTTCTAACGTCGTTGACTAATTTGCAGACTTCTCTAGTCCCTCTGACGTTCATTAAAATAGCATCCTTCAACGGTTGATTAAATCTAACACTGGCGGCCACATGATAAACAACCGATACTTCTTGGATTAAGCGATTTCGATCGTCGAATGATAAACCAAGATTTAACTTGGTCATATCACCAGACATTGCGATTACCTTCGATTCTAAATCACCTGGACGTTCGTTCTTTAGCCTGTCAAAGCACTAGAAGGTCCAAAAATTACTAGTAGTTTTATCGAAAGCTAGAATCCCTTAGTACTTACAGAAAATCCCCTCATTTTAGCTAATTTATCTTGAATACCTTCGCCATATTTTCCCGGTCTTACCAATATATAAATTTTCGTAATTCCAGGGCACGACCTCAACAATTTCTCTACCAAAACTTTGCCTATAAATCCCGTGGCCCCCGTAATAAATACGCTTCTCCCAAAATAAAAATCCGCCACGTTAATTGTTTCATTCGATGTAGCCATATTTGGAGTGAAAGAACAAATGTTCGCAGATAGGCAAATATGGGATTGCGTAATGTGCCTCCGTGAATAATTGTTTTATAGTTCAAATTGGGTGCGTTTTTGTAAAGGAAATGTAGGATTAAATATGGTAAACCCATTTTTTTTTTTAAAGCTACTCCATTGTATGGTAATAAGCGAAAAGTGTAATACGCATATAGTTGACAAATTATGGATGTAAAAGCGAAATTGTGAAATGGTTTATTGGATTAGATTTAGGAGTTAATTTTGTAGAACTAGAAGCTTTATATTATATTGTTGATTAAAAAAATAACGAAAACAATTAATATTTAGAATCTAAATCCTTGGATTGATTAGTTTGATATGTTTGATTTGCGGCAAATTAAATGTCAAGATGACATTTTACTTTTTTCCAGTTTTACACCTAAATACAATTTTATATAGGATTTTTTAAAAGATATTATTGCGTATTTTTTAAATAATCATGGCTGAAGTTACAATCATAGACGTTGTCGAAGTAGATGGAAAAACTGGAAACTCAGATGGTCAGTTGGATGTTGAAAAAGTTCGAAAGAAGTCTAGGAGAGAAATAAGGCATGACGCTAAACGATTAGCTAGTGTTTTATCGACACCTTTGGAATTTAAAGATATTGGCTTCGAAACCGCTCTTACCAAAGAAGAAAAGGCTGAGAAAAAGAAATCAAAAATAGCAGCAAGGAAGGCCGCTAAAAAAGCGAAATTGGCTGCATCTGGGCAAGTACCACCGAAGAAAGGAAAGAAGGCCCCGCAAAAACCAAAAAAGAAAAAGAGCACTGCCACTCCATCCGATGAGCTACTACCAACAGATGAAGCGGCCGAAAAGAAAAAACCAGACCAACAAGCTGGGGAAAGCCAACAAAAATCAAAAGCTACAGGAAAGAAGAAAGGCAAAACGAAAGGCAAAAAGGTCAAACAAAAAGAAGAACCAGTCCAAGAAGAAGTTGAGGAAATGAATGTTATAGACATGCTACGTAAGCGAGCTAGTATGGTATTAGAGGACTATGCGCAACATAGAAAACATTCCATGCTACTAAGGGGCAGACTGAGTACCGTCAATACCAGAAGGCAATTAGATATGGATAAACACCGTCGATCACAATCACAGGTGGGGTTCGGGCAAAAGGCCTCACTGGTGCAAATCAATGTTGTCCAGGATGATGAATCATCTGTGGAAGAGGGCGGTTCAGAGATAAATATTATTCATATCGATAAAGACAAGAAAAAGAAAGGAAAGAAAGGTAGCAATTAATGTTAGTTCCCTCCGCAAGCAACTTTAAAGCAAATTGAAATTTCAAGGGAAAAAAGCTTCAGCAGCAAGGAAAGATGACGAGGAACGAGACAAAAATAAAAGCGTCGACGACGACGACGACAACGTATTTGAAGGTCGCCGTGTATCATCGTCTGCAAAACATAGGAAGAAGAAAAGCGCGAGTCGCCCGTTCTTAGACGATCACAGACAAAGTTATGCGGTGTCGGAAATATCTCACGACAGCAGAACGTCCATGGATGCGGATGAAGATGACGATCGGTATTTTTGAAACCTAAATGACTTGTAAACATAAATTTTAAGATGTAATCGTGTGGAAATCATGTTTGAGTATTTAATTTTGTACGATAAACACAGACAGAAAAAGAAGATTAAGTATAAACCCAAACCAAAAGCGTCGCTTAAAATTGATTGGGAAGAAACGAAGGAAATTGAGGGCGGGGAAGAGAAAGAAGATATGCAAGTGGAGGTGACGACATCAAGAAGAGAAAGCAGAATGTCACGAGCTAGTAGGGTTAGAAGAGCCAGCAGAGCCAGCAGAGCCAGCAGAGCTAGCAGAGTCACTAGACGAAAAAGTGGCCTTTATAACGACGATGAAGAGGCAATGCCAGAGAAGCGGGCAGTACCGCCGATGGTACCCCAACCGTTAGTGGAATCGGTAGATGTTGTCAGTGGCGATATGACAAGCGTGCAAACGGAACAATCACGAGATGAAAAAGTATATTATTGATGAATTCGTCACTAGAATATAGATTATGTTTCGTTTTGGGGGATTTAGAAGAAAACTAAGAAGGGAAAGAAAAAGGATGCGGTTAAAGTGGAAGTGCCCATAGAAGAACTTTCTGCACTGGAGCAGATTGCTCTTATGAAAGCACAAGCTGATGCCGCAGTGGGACTTACAGAAATACCGCTGGAGGTGACACCAGAGAAAAAAGAGAAGAAGAAGAAGAAGAAGAAGAAAGCGAAAGGAAAAGTATATTTTCAAAATTAACTATGGCAGATTTTTTTTCTGTGGGTTTACAATTACTAGTTTAATATAATTAATTTACAAATTTAGCACCCTAAAAATATTCATCGCCTCTAATAAAATGTTACGTATTTCGATCCATCGCAATGCTTAATTTTTTTTTTTTAATTAGCTTAAATCTTAAGCAAAAAGAAATGGATTCACATCCCCACTAACTCTTTTCCTTTGGTAATTTCTGCAGAAAATGACCAAAGAACAACGTGCTGCATATATTGCGGAAAAGGCCGAACAGGAACGACTAGCGGTGGAAGCGGAAATTGCGGCAGCAGCTGAAGTTGAACGTATACGTCTGAACACTGAACGTCGCATGGCCTCAGAAACGACAAAGAAGCAAACAGACGAGCAAAATATTAGGAATGACCAGTTGCAGATGTCCATCGTACATATACTGAGGCATAAAGAGGAGGAACGTGCACATGAAACAATGGTGAAGCAGGAAGAAGAGGTATTATATATAAAGGTTGTATTTTTAATAGTTATTCAAGCACATCACGAAAAGTTATCATAACTTGCAGGGAACTTGTTTATTTCATTACACATTTAATAATCTTTGAGATATAAAAAAAGGGTACATTTTTAATTAATTTGTTAAAGTCGAGGTACTATAAACCCTCAGGTACCACATTATCAAAGACTATATATTTATCCAGAATGTTTTGTTCATTAAAAAATGTAGTGGATTGAATATTTGAAATGTGATGGTCTGCCGGATCCGAGCCATTGTGCCGATATGAACACATATCTGCATCTTTGGGAAAATGATATACCAACTGTTGACATGACAGAAGCGGAAAGAAAGACTAACGAAGTACTGAAGGTACTTCTAAGCGAATTTTGTATCTGTTCAGATGTTGAATTGTGTTAGTTTTAGTTATTACAGGTCTTGGACTTGTTGATAGACTCTCCATATTTCGAGGATGTGCATAAAGTGGAAAATTGGAAATGGGTAACTATTTGACATTGTGTGCGAGAATATCTATTAAATTGGCCTATTTGAAGGTACGAAGTTTAGTTAGGGATAATCAAGTCAGGAATTTAGATACAGCGACCTATAGACTACTGAGGAATATAGCGCAAAATATGGAAAGATTGGACATACCAACAGCTGATTTTAGACTACAGAGTGAATTGTTCTCTTTGTGTGTTTGGTTGAAGGTGCAATTGCCCATTCCAATGCGAAATCCAAGAACACCAGCTCCGTAAGATTTAATTTAAAAACTTAGTATGAGGAAAAAGTACCACCAACAGTTTTTTTTCTCATTTTTTTCATCCGGTGCTTTAATGACTATTCCTCCAATCGTTCGTAGGCCGCGAATTAAATTAAAGTTTCCCGAGATGGGATTGAAAGTCGTCTTTCCGGCTGCGTTGTCTGGCAATAAAATGGCAATTCGGGCCATGTATTTGAAGTACGATCACTTGAGTGACACTTGCAACACATTCGATAATCCACCAACACCAGAACATTACAAAATCAGTTAATAAATCATAATAAATTGGGTATCGCTTGCTATTCGACGATAAGATTGGTCGTTTTTGGCAGGTCTTCAGCAAGCGATGGCGAATGAATGGTACAATAAACTGATGTACAAGTACATCAATCGCGATAGGCCGAAGAGGGAGATCACATTAGAGGATGGTACGACGATATTTTTGGAACCGGAACCCGAACCGGAACTGCTGCCCGGTCAAATGCCACCATCGGTGCCATATAAGAGACTCATACCGGATCCAGAGGAGCATATGCTACAGCAAGAGGAGGATATCTATCGGATGTGCAGGTACAAGCGAAGAATATCCACTGAGGAAGGCGATATTAAGACACCTCGTGAGTTAATCGAGTAACACAATTATTAGATGATTTCGTAGGGAGGACCTTATGAAAGTGGTACTGCTGTCCGTACTCAACATGAGGGAATACGTTATATTGGGCGGCATTTTCTATTTGGATTTGTATTATCAGCCGCCTCAGCCCCAAAGTATGGTCACATATGAACTTACATTTACCACACGTACGAATGCGTTGAGGATCAAATTAAAAGTCGAGTTAATTTCGGTAATTTAACATTTTTAGTACAACGACCGCTCTGTTTGCACGAAGTGTCCTTTTACCAAGAATACACGCCTCCTCAACCAGTGCAAGCTGGTGTCAGAAGATCCCCAGAAGAGATTGAACAGGAATTAAAGCAGCAAGAAGGCGAATTGGACACACTGATTTTAGTCAATTTATCGTAAATCCAATATATTTGGAAATCGTTAATAAATTATCTTGTTTTTTTTTTATTGCAGAATGCCGCAACATGTAATTTGGCTGGACGTGCCGATAGTCGTCTATTGGTCCGGTCGCACTAAAGTTTGGTCGAAGAAGCACATATACGACTTCAAACATATCGAGGAGAAGAACTACATAACGTTCCGAACGAGCATTTTTGGGCCTTTTGCACTGGCCTCGTATAAATATGCCAGTTTACCGTATCAAGCTTGGGAACTCAAGCCGGAAATAGAGTAACTGAATACCATGAAAATCAATTATTTCTATTGCATTCCGTTTTCAGTGGAACTGTCACCCTTCAAATAACCACGGCATTGTTGATGCTCGAATTTAACATCAAAGAGAGTCTCGTCAGTATGACACAACTGCAAAATAGTCCGAACAACGCTTTGCAAGATATTGTCGGTAAATACTATAAATTGTCCACATTAAAGAAGGTGAGAAAAGCTCCTGGTTGTTTTATTAACGCACTTCTACAGTCGTTTGCAAATTTAGATCTTGATACGGGGCGGTGTGGACATTTTCCCCGAAGCGGATGCTTTCTGTTACGTGCAAAGGACGTGTGAAAAACACTATCCAACCGAGAAGCACATGTACACCCAAATGGCCGAGCTTTCTGGGGCGTTTAATTTTAGCTGGAGCCGCTGGAACCTTCCAGCTGGCCGCAGGAATATCGTCTGTCAGATGAGGGAATATAAGCCGGACAAACAGAGACAGGCGAGTGTTGTTGACATTCGTAAATTACTTCTGGCTGCATTTTTAGAATAGATTTATAATATTGGCGATTATAAAAAGAGGCATTAAAAAAATTACATAATTGTTGCGACAAATATTAACGAACCAACATATAATATAGAATATCACCCAAATACCGTAACTTAAAGCATTAAGTAGCTAGATGTACATTTCAAGCGCTATGGCGCCCATCTTCAGTAGCACAAGATAAAACTAAATAAAATACCTCTGTCACGAATCGTGATTGATATACTATTTTATTTAGAGGTATTTTATTTTGTTTAACTTGTGCTACTGAACATGGGCGTATAGCGCTTGAAATGTACATGTAGCTACTTAATGCTTGTTACGGTATTTGGGCGATATTCTATATTATAATTTAACACCGTAGTGATTTTTAAAATGAACCAACATATAGTCAGCGTGTCATTTGAAGAATTTCTTAGTAATCTTCCGTTTTTGTTTCATGTGTTGAAGTTGACGAAGTTGTTTGAAAAACATACGTTTTCGTAAGTTGATTTATTTTTTTAGAAAGGACATGCGATGTTGATGGTGAGCCCGATTAGAGCGGTTTTTATAGAATGTACGGAAGTTAGTCCGGTTTTCAGCGAGGTACCGACCACAGATGATTCTAAGGTAACAATCAGATGGATTTGTATCTATTTTTGTATGTATAAATCTAAACTTTAACTTAACATTGATGATTTTTGTTTATAGATGTATGCAGATTTGTATCATTTGATGAAAGGACAATTTAATGTAGCTGTTCGGTTGAAAGTGAAAAACCATCCTGTAGACATCGTGAACACTTTAGCGGATCTACTGATTCAAACGAGGGTCAATAGTTTCTCTTAATTAAATATGTATATATTGTAAATAACTATATTAAAGTGGCAATTTTTTATGCAAACCGTTGTATTGTTTGATTTTATTAAGGGGGCAGTTTGATGCGTTCATTTTCTATAAGAATTGCGGTATATTATGATTTTTGAGTGAAGAAGTTTTTTAAGGGAACGTCGTAAGATTTTTTAAACACATTAAGAAAAGTTTAGATTAGGTAATGACCTGTTGGATATTAATTTATTGAAATGCTGCCACGTTTTTTGTACGCAAAAATCAAGTGAAATATGAAATAAAATACAAAATATTTTACATAATTTTTTTTCTAAAGTTAATATTAATTTTTAAGCATGACCGATTTTTTAATTGATACCGTGTTTTTTATGTAAAAAAAAATATATATAACGCAATCTACTATGTTTCGTATACCAATATCTGTATAAAATCAGATTATTAATGAAATTGACTGAGGAGTAACAGTGTTGACGAATTTAACAAAAAAATTGTAGCACATAGATAATAATAAATGCTACATTATAACGGCTTTGGATGTTGAATAAATTTAAATTGATTAAAATAGTTCAACGACGATTAGTTAATAAATAAATAATTTATATATTTACAAGTTGGTTGTAAAAAATATTCTATGTATAAATAAACCTCGTTAGAATTTTATACATCCATTTTTCGCTTAATTTTTAGAACTGCAATTGTACAGTTTAATTAATGAAATTTCGTCGTTTACTAATTTACAAAAAACAAATTGATTGAACGTTATTTTTTATGTGGTACATTTAGACGCGGGTGTTTTGGCAATTCTGGCTACAAAGTCATTAAATGACGGTCGTAGAGGTGACCCCTGCGGAATGATAAGATAGGATAGACTATAGAAGCGCGGTCGGTCGAGAAGTCGCGGGTCCATGCGGTTTCTTATATGTAATACAGGTTTAACTGGTCCCTACATACATTTTTTAATAAATAAAATATAGGTATTATAAAAGAGCGGTCGCTACTTGGTTGGCAAAGTCCTTATGATAATCGTGTATCTCTTGGTGAATGAGTGGTTTCGAATTAATTTTAAAATAATACGAAAATTAGTGAAAATTAGTTTTACGAGTGAACATAGAAACTATTATTATTAGATGATAAAATATATATGAAAAAGGACGAATTGAAAATTGTTTTTTTTTGTTATTAAATTTAAACGATAGAAAATATCTGGTGTAAAGTAATTATTTTTATTTAAATATTTTAAACAATTTGTTGGTGATTAAAAATAAGTCGATTGGTTTGGTTTGTTTTGTTTTCAACTAGCCACTTTGTAAAGGTAAGTAAATGTTATTTAAAAAAAAAAAAATGCACAAAAAATTCTGCAAGCAAGGATATTTTTGTTTTACAATTTATATAGCAATATTTTATCTACTACGAGATGTAAATATTATGAACGAATTTAGATTACGCTTTAAAATGATTTTTTTATCGTATTATTGTGGATTATCAATCGTTAAAACTAAAATTCCAATAACTGCGTATTTAAAATAATACGCAGTATTTTGGAATATATATTTTTAAATTAAACAAAATTACGCAGCATACAGATTTTGTTGCCGAGTTAGATATTTAAAAGTGCAAAAATGAAATAAATCGAAATGTCAATTGATGCGGCGAGAGTGATTTTAAAAAATAGTAAAAATAAAACAATATATGTAGGAATGTCTGCGAAAGAAAAAAATTTCCGCGAAAATTCCGGTCCATCAAGAAGATTTTATAGGATGGAATCTTACAGCAACTTGATGGGTCATATGGACCGTGGATTAAAAGCCGAAGAACAAAACCAATGGATCTTTGAATGCGCCTGGGAAGCCGCCAATAAAGGTATATACAAAAAATGGGAAAAATCATCTTCATAGAACAGTACGATTCAAAAATCGACCCTCCGTGGATTTTTTAAAAAAATCAATGAATTTCGACTTTATATTCCGCACTAAACTAAAATTTAAGAAATATATACGATTTTTATAGTGGGTGGAATATACACGGTGATTCGCAGTAAAGCGTACGTGTCCACTGAAGAGTTGGGGGACCAGTATTGCCTTTTAGGGCCATATAAAGAAAATTCGGCAAGAACGGAAGTAGAAGAAGGTGCCCTGACATCGCCTGCACTGAACGATGCAGTGGCGGCGTTACGAAATAAAGGATACAAGGTACATTTTATATATGAAGACACCTAAACAAGGATCAATTCAATTGTTTTATTTAAGGTTATTTCTGGTAGATGGCTCGTAGATGGCAATCCACAAATTATATTATTCGATATTGGCTCAGCGGCGTGGAAACTAGACGAATTTAAGGGGGATTTATGGAACCAATGCAATTTGGGCGTGCCGCATTTAGATATCGAGGCGAATGATGCCATTCTTTTGGGCTATATGGTAGCGGATTTCATTGGAGAGGTATATTCGTTTATGGAACAACCTGTATATCGTATTTACAATAATTTTAAATGGGTTTTAGTTTTATAATTGCGCCGAAAACTATTCGGATGGCGCCCCGGTGCGCGTGGTCGCCCATTTTCACGAATGGCAAGCTGGCCTGGGCTTGATAATAATTCGGACGAGGAAGTTAAATGTTGCCACGGTATTTACAACACACGCAACATTGTTGGGCCGATATCTATGCGCGGGAAAAACGGATTTTTACAATAATATAGACAAAGTATGATTTATTTTTGTTATAAAATGTGTCGCGTTTAAAATTTTCTTTCTTTCTTTTAGTTTAGCGTTGATGAAGAAGCAGGCAAAAGGCAAATTTATCATCGGTATTGTATGGAACGAGCGGCCACTCATTTATGTCACATTTTCACAACAGTTTCCGATATAACCGGTAAAATAAACTGTTTCACTGCATTGTATAGAATATCGCCCAAATACCGTAACTCAATAGCTAGATGCGCATTTCGTAAGCTATGTCTCCATCTTCATAATATCTATAAATTTCTGACGACTAATAATTACAATAAATGAGGGATAGTCAAACCAAAATAACTCAAGTTAAAAATAAAATTAGTTTTTATCAAATAAATAAAATAGACTAGATGAAATTGGGCCTGAATCTGAATTCATTCAATTCGATTTTGATTTATCGATGTATATACTTTCATTAGCATTCAACTCAGAATAATTCAAAGCAATTTAAGTGAACAAATTTTACAATAGGATGACCTGATTGATCAAAACTATGCTCGGCTACAGCACTTTTAACCTTTCTATTCAATCTAAATGCTCTTTAAATCTAGTTTCAATTGATCTACATGTTTCTTTTATATATATACCTTAGTTAGGACAACTAAAACAAGATATTTCATAAATACAATGTTTTTTTATTCAAAATCAATCGAATATTTGGAATTTCATATAAAATTAACAATACTATTAGTAGAATTATATGCTACTTTTTGTTTAAATTCCTATCTAAACCACGTGCAATTATTTTGACGATATTCTATACAATTATTTAACATCGTAGTGACAATTAGAAATAGTTTTATATTGAATGATTAGAGAATATCTTCTTCAACCTCAGGTTTCGAGGCGGAGCATTTATTAAAACGAAAAGCGGATGTTATTACCCCGAACGGATTAAATGTTAAGAAGTTCTCCGCCTTGCACGAGTTTCAAAATCTCCACGCCCTGGCTAAAGAAAAAATCCACGAATTCGTGCGAGGACACTTTTATGGGCACTACGATTTCGATTTGGACAAAACGTTATATTTATTTACGGCTGGTCGCTACGAGTTCGGAAATAAGGGAGCGGATATCTTCATCGAGGCTTTGGCCAGATTAAATCATTTTTTAAAGGTAGAAAATGACAATTTATATGACAAAATCACAGCGGTATATATAAAAGCGATCTTTTTTTTAGAGTTATAATCCCGATATAACGGTAGTGGCATTTCTAATTTTCCCAACCAAAACGAATAATTTCAATGTAGAATCTTTAAGAGGACATGCCGTTACGAAGAGCTTGCGAGACACTATTAACGATATCCAACAGAAAATTGGCAAAAGGATGTATGAAATTTGCCTAAGGTATTGTTTTTGTAAAAGATACTGGACAAAAAAACAACTTGTTATTTTAAAATCATTATTCATAGTGGCCGATTACCAGAGGCAGCTGATTTAATGCAAAAGGAAGAACTGGTTAGATTAAAGAGATGCATTTTCTCTTTGCAACGAACTGGAATGCCTCCAGTTACCACCCATAATGTTCAAGATGACTGGAATGATCCGGTCTTAACCGCCGTCCGAAGATGTAACCTATTGAATACAACAAATGACCGCGTAAAGGTAAAACAAATTAATTATTAAGACAAAAGCGACGAAATATATTAATAACTGAAAGCCTCTTTAAACAGACTTAAAGATTAAAATGCCAATACTTTAAACACACTCTATGTTACACAAATTGTTAGAGAAGATATTATATTTGCAAGCCATACCAGGCCCTATTATACTCCTCAGCCATAAATTATACGAAAATTTCATAGTCGCATAAATAAAAGACCAGCAGACGAATCTGTATATATGTATGTGTGTGTTCGCAAGTATTGTCTATACGAGATTTGAGAGGATTGGTAACAATGGCACAAACTTGTTATAAAATACAAGTACAATCGAGTAGATAAACTATGATCATAAATCACCAGTGGTATAATATCTGTTGGCAGAAGTTTATCAAAAATTTGCACACACTGATCGTAATTTATAATGGTAAATGCAATAAAAATGGCTACTTACAAAGGCCATTTTCAAACTCCTTTTGAAGCAAATATCGTCGTATCTTTTCAGATTGTCTTTCATCCAGAATTTCTAAGTAGTACCAATCCACTGTTTGGTTTGGACTATGAAGAGTTTGTGCGAGGTTGCCATTTGGGCGTGTTCCCGAGCTACTATGAACCATGGGGCTACACCCCCGCCGAGTGTACCGTCATGGGAATACCTAGCGTCACCACCAACTTGTCGGGGTTTGGGTGCTTCATGCAAGAACACATAGCGGATCCGAAAAGTTATGGCATATACATCGTAGATAGAAGGTGAGTTGGCCATATCCGAAAATCGAAAAAATCTCTAATAGTATGTTAAGAAATAGCAATATATTCCGATGCGAAATGGGTAAAGATAAATGTTTATTTGAATAGTGGATAGATTAGATACTTACGTTCTTCGATTACATTTTTATTCACAATAATTCACTGGATTCAAAAATAGGCCGCGCAAGATATTGGACAGCTGGACAATCATGGACAACATCCATGATTTTTTTCATTCACGTCCATGATATCCATAAATATTCCTCCCATGATTTACAAATAAAAGTATTCATGTTTTTTTTCATGCAGATTTATACACGTTTTTTTAGGAATATATCCATAATTTCCAATATTTTATAAATCTGTCCATGTGTTTTAACAAACATATTTTCATATAAACTGCAGCCATGATTTCATGGTTTTTATGTAAACGTATCCACAATTTTCACAATTTCCAAATAAATTTGTCCATGTTTTCGCGGTTTCAAATATATCCATGATTTTCACACATTTCATCACATAACTAATAAACATTCGCGTGCTATCCATAATTTCTGGTTTCCATTAAGTTGCACACAATTTATAAACACTTTTACACATCACACGATAAAGTAAATAAAGCGCGGAAATGTTCCAACAAATTGTTGGTTCACAATAAATTTGCAAATTAGACAAATTTGTACATTCATTTAGTCTCCAAATCTGGGCTTGAAATTAAACAGAAATTGCAAATAGGGAGGACATTAAAAAATATATATTTTAGCTCTTTGTTGGCTCGTTATTATTGTGCGTTCATTTCGGGACGTGTTTATATATTTATTAATCAAAATATTTTGGTTTTTTTAAAATCTCATATCTATTGAAGCTAGAAAAAAAAGATGTATACGTCGAAATCGTCTAGAATTTAAAAAATGATCATGGGCGAAAATTAGATGCTTTTTTTTACTTCGCCACATTTTATTTTCCTAGCCAAATTTCTTCATTTCTCTAGAAATTAAAATTCACCTATCCTAGTAAATTTTAAAAAAATGAATTTCCAATTAACCTTTTGAATTTCTACAATCTATATAATAACAACAAAATTGAATCTCAAAACACGCCCAAAATCGCACTTAATAAGAGCATACCCTCGGCGGAAGTTCCCTGATGACTGTCGCCCCGACATCCAGGGCTCCTCTAATTGACACCCGCCCCGCACTGCACCCGCCTACTTGTACAGTACGACCATGCAACGCTATGGGGATCCCCAAAAGCAAACCGGTGTTCCCTACCTAAGCGTCTGATGGACTCGAATGGAGATAGAGCGTGACCCCGGGCGAGGGAAGGAGCCCACATGTAACAGGGCGATCGTTGCGATCGGAAACGGATCTACGCGCTCGTGCTAGTCCGCCAACGATCGTTATGATGCGGATTGATATACATTTGGGTGTCCCTTGTGTTGATATATATATATATTTGTAAATTAAAGTGGGATATCCGTTTGTTGATTGAATTGGTAGATTAATGGGACACCAGGTATATCAATTTTAACTCCCTAATGCCCTATTATGAATTTACAAACAAAACTACAGCATGATTGAAAATGTAATTTTAAAAATTAGAAATTAATAAATGCAATTTCAAGCATGTATCAATATATTTTGAAAAGTCTGCAACGATTAGATTTTTTCGTTCATGCTGTAGTAAAAATACCAGTCCCTAGGGCCGAAAGGTACCCACTGAAATTTTCACAAATGCACATTTGTGAAACTTAAAGTTTGGAACTTGGTATGTTAGCCTGAAAACATCTACGTTAGAGTATGTTTCCAATGCCCTCTTACACTGACCTACCTGAAGAAACGATAAAAAATCATCAGAAATATTCATTTGTAAAAAAATGGGAACACTTTTATAAATAAGATTATAAATTAACCGATTTTTTTGCGTTTGAATTGCAAATTTGCCGCGCTTTTATATGTGGGCATATAATAATGGGGAAAATTCAATTAAGAAAGAATATTTTTAAAAAGCACTCACTACTTGTTGGCTAAAGTTGGCGGATGTATTATAAAATATATGTTTTGTATAAAATATTGTAGAAATTCCATTAATCCATCCAAACGTCCTTATTCCATTAATGCATCCAAACATCCTTGCTTTTATTAATTACGTAGCACTCACAATTTTTTTAGATATGATTTTTTAGCTAAAAGTGTGCGTATATATAAAAAAATACAATTAAATAGAAATTTCAACAGTAGGGGTGCCAGATTTGGAGAATTTAGATTAAAAACATATATATACATATATAATTAGGTGATTTTGTGTTTGTATGTTTGCGTTCATTTTATTTTAAATATTTTTTTTTAAATTTCGTTTATGTCTGCTTCTTTCCATGAAAATGCATCTGAAAAGAAATTAATTATATTTTAGACAAATAGATTGACATAATAAATAAAACAAGACATACATTTTCATATACGATTAATTAAAAATTGTTAATAATAATAAATGAGCCCGATTCGCCGGGTGTTACGACTTTCTACAGAATGAATTGACTGAATCTCCGAAAAACATAAAAGATACTTTGAATAAATGAAGTCGAAACAGAATAGCTTCGTGGGCTTCTTAATTTTTAATATTTATAGATCTGAGAAGTGGGCATTGCAAATGATGGCGTCAACCAGTTTTTATGTTAGGTTTTTAACTTAGAATTTACTGGAGCTAGAAAATTTCTACTTAAAATTGTTCCAACTGAAAAAAAAGCAATTTTCACATATATTAAAAATTACATCCATCTATTTTTTTCCTATTTATGTCCATGATATCTATACATATTACTGCCATGATTTCCAAATAATGGTATCCATGTTTCTTTGATGTAGATTTATACACGTTTTGTAGAAATATATCCACGATTTTCAATATTTTATAAAACGATTCACGTGTTTTCACTTTTTACAAACACAATCACTACTTGAACACGTGTATCCATGACTTCCAACAGTTATATATCACCGATTTTCACAAACAAATCCGTAGTTTTCACAAATATAAAATTATACACGATTTTTGTACAGTTTGTTCCCGGTTGTCCATTATACCAATAATTTTTGCATACACCATCCATTTTTCCCCATTTATGTCCATGATATCTATACATATTACTGCCATGATTTCCAAATAATGGTATCCATGTTTCTTTGATGTAGATTTATACACGTCTTGTATAATACAACATGTATCCGTTGAACATCCACTCCTCCATTGTTGAAGACATGTAGGTAAATATCCACCCCTTCAATTCTTCGGATCAAATCTGATCCTAAATTTAGCTCATTTAGCGTTACCCAGGGTGCACCACGAGGATCTGATCTACACTAACTTGTATTTTTGGATATTTCATCCATTGCCAATTACTTTTTCAAAACAGTTCATCTTGAGTACTTTTTTTCTGTTCAAAATTAGGCACATTGGTTTAGAAGATTCCATTCAACAGTTGGCTAAGTTTATGTTCGATTTTGCCAAATTGAATCGAAGACAACGCATCATTCAAAGAAACAGAACGGAAAGATTGAGCGATATGTTGGACTGGAGAAACCTTGGAGTGGTACGTTTTGTGGTTAGATTATTTTTTAAAAGAAGCTCGAACGAACGGACTATGGACTAAACTCACAATTTGTGCTTTTCTAATGTTTTTTAATCTAATTGTTGATTATATTAGAAGAAATCTATTAAATAAAAGTTAGTGGTGAAATATACCTTTAAAACTAGTCTAATAAATATGAGAATCGATTAATAATCTTGATAAATAATGCCTCAAATTGTTATTTAACCCTCTGATCGTTTCACGAGAAAAATTGTTTGAAATGTTCGCTTTTGCGCAGTATTACCGCGAGGCTAGAATGCGAGCTCTTAGAGTTGTCTTCCCAGAATTAACGGAGGAGTATATAAACGGTCACTACGGTCAGTATAAATACCCCAGACCATTATCTGAACCTCCCAGTCCTACATCAAGTCGAATTACGACACCGGCGACGTCCCTTCATGGAAGCGACGACGAGTGCGATTCCGTTGATGATGAGAAAGAGGTAATAGTTTAGTTTAAGGGGTCTTTCACGAAAAAAATGATTTTTCCCCCACAGCTCTGATACATTAAAATAAAAGTATTTCATCGGACGAAGGTTTAATTAAAAAAAATAAAGAAATATTTTTATTTTAATGTAGGCATTTGCATAACAACGACCCAATGTACATTTCCTTATGATGACGTAGGTGGTATTTAAGTGTATGTTATGCACGGTGCGCATGTGGCATACAGCAAAAGTCCCATCCACAGTTGCCATATCGAATCTAAATTGTTGGTAATAAATTTTAATCAATATTTGCCGTAATAAAAATATTTAATATTACATTTTGTATATTTATTTTTTTACTTATGAAGATGTTATCATGGCAACAGTGTCCAGAAATACCACATACGTCATATAAATATTTTATCACTACCATCAAAAATATTTCATTTAAAATTTATAAAATTGGAAACAAAATTTTCGATATAAATCTTATATTAAATAAAGTAATAAAAAGCACTGAAATAAATCGAAAAAAACATCTCTAAATGATACGAAACAATAAAAGAATGTCCAATTTTCTTTAGCTTGAGGAATTGCGAACCAATTGAGTTTTATCAACACTGGACAAGACAAAAGAGAGCTGTAAAACTATTGAAACCTTAAGTGCAATAAACAAATGCCATTTAGTATATTAAGACTAATCCTTACACTAATATTTTAAATTTGATATTACTTTATAAAATTGTACTTTATTTTATTTGATGTTTTTTATGTAAAATACGTTTTTTCAAAATAAAACTGAATACCACACCTATATAATATTTAAAAAATGATATTATATATTTTTCTATTACAGAAAAAATGTTATAACTATTAATTACAAATTTTAATAATAAATAATGTTAATAAAAATTTGAACTACAATATATTTTTATAACCTCCATTATCGATTAAATATATATATATATATTTTTTTTAATTGAATTTTATGGTTTTTATTACTATATATAGATGTTGCATCAAAATTCGATTGTTATTTAAAAATGCCAAAGGTTTGCAATATAAACAGATGAAATAACACTACTTAGTATTCAAATTAAGAAATGCCATTTTGAATTCGTTTTGAATAACAATTGTTTGCAGAACAAATGACATACTTTCAGGTCAGTCTTAAAAAAAAAACATGAAAAACGACTTTTCTTACAACGAATATATTGTAAAAGTATATTTAAACTATATCATATGAACTTTTTATTTATTTACGACGTGCTTGTTTATTTATTTATGAGCAAATTTTAATATTAATGCAATTATATTAAAAAAAATGGAAATAAATTTTTTTTTTCGCATTATTATTATTTATTTAACCTTATTTTAATTATGCTCAGTTTTTATAGTAAAAAAATACATCCTGTAGATAATAAAAACGCCAATACCCTCATAAATTCAAATTCTATAATAACTCACCCGGGTTCTAATTATTTTTGATTATTTATTATCTTTTCAAAAACCTTCATTTTAACAAAAATTATCAAGTAGACCTTCAATATATGAAATAGTTGCGGTGTATTTAATTTTTCTTCATGCTTAGTTAGCAAACGAAGAAAAAATCATAAACGCACACAATTTATCTTTAAAATTAAAATTTCTACAAACAATTCTTATTACAGCCTCTTCTACAGGGTGTAATGTATATTACCTACACAATAGCACAGTCATCTAGTCAATAATTAATTGTATTTAATTAATTCAAAATATAATTTGTTCGATCAAATACATTTTGATTATTTATCAGTCGGTTATAAGGTGTTATAATCAACCAAAAAATATATATTTCTATACCACGATTGTGAGGCGGATTTATACTTTAAGAATTGTTCATTTTTCTACCTACAATCGAAGATATTGATCATTGCGGAGCAACCAAGCCCAAGAGCTTATTATAATATAATCTAAAATGTCGCAATTAAAAAAATTGTACTTGTATGTAGTATGTACAGTAGTGGTCATTGTAAAGAAACGTTGATTTTAAATTTTATTTAAAATCGGAATATATAATAAATAAATAAGTAAGTTTATGGTAGGCCGCTTGTTATACCATATCAGTTGCATAATGCGCGCTTGACAGTTATACTGCGCATATGCAATGATTGCGCATGTTATTTAACATATGATATAGACAAAATAAGTAACATTTTACATTATGCTTTTGCTAATCGTTTTACGAATAAACCAAATAAATAAATTAAAAGAACCATCTGAATTTTGAAATTTAAGAGGCCCTACAATGTATTTCTTGCAGCGTTATAGAAATTTATCGATCATTTTGATCGAAAATGGTGTTCTAATTTGGGAAATTTTCACACATCATAAAATGTCTTCTTAATTCTATCCAAACAAAATTCGCAAAGAGAGTAAAAAACAGTATATATAAGAAATAAGTCAGTATGCGATTTTATTGATCGAAAATGACATACATTGAATTTTTTTTGCGAGTAAAACGGAAGGTTTAACTTTTGTAATGATGTTCGGGTTTTTTGATGGTGCTTTCTCAAAGTAGAGGAATTTAAGACATCCTTTGTGGATAAAACTGAAATGGATATTGTCTGGAAAATATAGTTAGTGACTAAAACGTATTAGTAACATTTCCATTGTCCAAAATAGTACTCGATTTGTCTGTAATAGAATCGGAGCTCAACGAGGCTCCCAAGGTGGGATATTGCGTATTCTATCAATGTACGTACTGTGAATGATTTAATGGTTTAGATGTTGAGGATACTAAAAACCTCGTCAAACAGTGCGTTCATATGCATATTGCATTATATTGTTATTGTGTCCTATTGAACAAATATACCGCATGTAAAAAAAATTTTTTTTTAACTTAATGCAGTCTTTTCTATTGCACAAATAATAATAGTCCCAAAAATTATAACACTCGTAAATTTTATACAATTGATTTTATATAAAATTTTAAACTCTCGAAATGTTTTAACCAATCTTGGAAGGAACTCTCAAAAAATCTGAAAAAATAATTAATATTTCCAATAGATCTAATTGAAATTACAAAGTTCAATTCTGCGCAATTTTATTTTGAATAAAATCATTTACTACACTTTATTGTTATTGTTTTTTAATCGGTTACGATTTGAAACAACCGGCATACCCTGCAACATACATAGGGGCAATATAAATCTTTGTTATATAATCAAATTTCGATATGGTAATGGAATTATTTTGTCTTGAACCACCGCGAACATCGCCGCAAATTTTGGATATTTCAATTAGTGTCAAGATTCTGTTTCGGTGCTAGCAAAATGAAGATAATTAGTGGTATTTTAATTATATTAGTTTCTGAAATGGTAAGTTACTTTGCTTAATAGCACTAGTGAAGAAATATTTGACATTCAGAAAAAAAATTGAATTTTAGACAGTTTCGATTCTTATAACGAACCAATTGATTTTTGATTTTTATTACGAGTCGCTATGTATTTACCATACTAAATAATTTAAAAAATGTGAACAGGTACTTTCAGCAATGGCATCGCCATTTCTATACAATGCAGCTCCCTTGTTTCTGCAATCAATCTTCAGGTTATCATCGGGAATCCCAGAAAATGGCACGCAACACGTCGAAGACTTGCGAAACAACGAAGAGCCGAGTAAATTGGAGAATTTTAAAGCAGAACGAAAACATTTGGCCAAACAACAAGCTGAAGGTCATTCAAACGAAGCTACGCCAAATTTTTTACAAAGAAAAATTGAGAAGATCTTGTACAAACTCAGATTGATCTCGCAATTAAGTGGCCCGTTTAATTTTGGCGGTGGACAAGATCACGCTAACAAAGAACCAGATGATTTTGACTTCGACTTTGACAGCAACGAAAAGAACGACACGTCAACGTCAATTGGTCATGTTAACGTCAACCAAACAACTGACGGAGCTGTCACAACAACGGAAAGTGATCAGATTCGACCGCAAAGGTTTAGTTTGAATTTGTCAAAGCAAAATATTGAAGCGGGTGTTGATAATGACTTAAATGCTAGTGCAAATAATGAGGGAAACTTAAATAAAGTCAATCCTGGTACGATTGGTGTGTTTTTAGTTGAAATGCTTGGCACGGTGCTGACGTTGATTTATGGCGCTGCTGTGCAAAATAATAATGAAAATAATACAGCGCCGATTTTAATTTGAACGTAGTTTGGCAAATTGTATTTGTAAACCAAAAAATAATTTTAAGTGTGAATAAAATTGTAAATATATTGAATTTTACTAATAATTAATACCCAATTTTAAACCTACAAACCATTTGCACCTTCTATAACCGAACATTCTTATTAATTCCATACAATTAAACATTCAATTCTTAATTTGAGCTATAATTTAGCTTTTCTCTCAGAAATCCTATTATTTTCATCAATATCAATAAAATTCATCTTTATTAAAAATTTATTTTATATATACAGACAATTACTCTTACTAAAAATACATAAAATAATTATCACGTATATTAATATAGACTTTGAAAAAGCAGATCCATTCTGATTTTTCTAAAATCCTATATAAACTTTTAAACTAAAAATATTCAAAATTAAAAAAGCGATTTTAAAAATGAAAAGCACACATTACAGTACAGTTTTATACAATATTTAGAAGCTTAATTAAAAATTAAATTACTAGCGTGAAAATGGCAACGGCGGAATATACCGTAAGGCATCATTGATGTAACTATTCGACGTTGACAGATCGGTCACTAGACTTGCGATTTTACTTCGTATTGGCGGATCGTAGGTGTCCGGACGATCTACAATGCGCTGCAATATTGTTCGGAGTTGCTCTGAAGATGTACCAGACGACGTTTCGATTAGTTCCTCCACTATGGCTGTTGCATATCCCTACAATAAAATTGTAAACATTAATCGACTCGTCCAGTCACTGTAAAAACAAACTAACATATCAGCAAGACATATAAATGAAGAACTTACGTTATATTTATTCAGCATAAGCTTCTTGGACTCTTTATTTAGAAGATCGTACAATGAGAGCAGTGTAACATACGCTTTTGTGGGCGGTATCTTCTTTTGCCTAAGTAAATACGATCCGAAATTAACGTCATCGTATTTTGTACTAAATAGTTTAACTCTATCATCGTCGGTTAATCGATTTTCAACACTCTCTCGTTCCGATTGGATCTCTTTTATTAACTCGTTCAAGCCAAAGCCTAAATAATCCACGCTGCGGACGTTGAAATTGTCGCCATTTATAGACAGAGCTCGACCCTTCACCTTGTTAGTGTCAGATGATACTATCATTTCTAGAGGTGTTCTTCTTAGATCGGTCATAAATAATGGAACCTTACCGACTGAGATCTTTTCGGACGCAGAATTTAAGCCACCAATGGTTGAAATGGTCGTTCCATCTGACAAGACTTCACCTTGATTTATTATATCACTTTCAATTTCATCTTCAATTAGGATTTCCTCTATGACACTTCGAATGCTCCTGGATCTACTAAGTTCTGGTTTCTTCTGTGCAGGTTGTCCACGGCTGTTCTTGTTTGAGCGAAATTCTTGTCCAGTATTTTGTCGGACAACATTAGTATTAGCTTTCACGGGAGTAAACGGATTTGCACGAATCTTTCTTTGTAAAATCCGACTAGAAGGTTCTTCAACTTCCTCTAAGACACTTCGAATACTCCTGGATCTACTAAGTTCTGGTTTCTTCTCTGCAAGTTGTCCACGGCTGTTCTTGATTGAGCGAAATTCTTGTCCATTATTTTGTCGGACAACATTAGTATTAGCTTTCACGGGAGTAAATGGATTTGCACGAATCTTTCTTTGTAAAATCGGACTAGAAGGTTCTTCAACTTCCTCTAAGACACTTCGAATACTCCTGGATCTACTAAGTTCTGGTTTCTTCTCTGCAAGTTGTCCACGGCTGTTCTTGATTGAGCGAAATTCTTGTCCATTATTTTGTCGGACAACATTAGTATTAGCTTTCACGGGAGTAAATGGATTTGCACGAATCTTTCTTTGTAAAATCGGACTAGAAGGTTCTTCAACTTCCTCTAAGACACTTCGAATACTCCTGGATCTACTAAGTTCTGGTTTCTTCTCTGCAAGTTGTCCACGGCTGTTCTTGATTGAGCGAAATTCTTGTCCATTATTTTGTCGAACAACATTAGTATTAGCTTTCACGGGAGTAAACGGATTTGCACGAATCTTTCTTTGTAAAATCGGACTAGAAGGTTCTTCAACTTCCTCTACGACACTTCGAATACTCCTGGATCTACTAAGTTCTGGTTTCTTCTCTGCAAGTTGTCCACGGCTGTTCTTGTTTGAGCGAAATTCTTGTCCATTATTTTGTCGGACAACATTAGTATTAGCTTTCACGGAAGTAAATGGATTTGCACGAATGTTTCTTTGTAAAATCGGACTAGAAGGTTCTTCAACTTCCTCTAAGACACTTCGAATGCTCCTGGATCTATTAAGTTCTGGTTTCTTCTCTGCAGGTTGTCCACGGCTGTCCTTAATTGAGAGAAATTCTTGTCCAATATTTTGTCGGACAACGTTAATATTAGCTTTCTCGTGAACAAAGGGTTTGGCACGTATCTCCCTGAACAGAATTACATCACCACCACTTCTAGACGATCGTCTCGCATTGGGCACATCATTTCGATTAGACTTCTCAGTGGGAACTGCCGTATAATTAAATGGTATCGCCCTTCGCTGTCGAATCAACTGATCTATAATTGAGCTGATTGAATCCACTTGTCTATATCGATCGAAATAATCCGCCAAGGGATTCTTCAATCGGTTCACGTACTCCTGGTAGCTATCGACCGTTGACGTTTCACCCACCAAGGGTGATTCGTTGCGGGTGATAATGAACCCTGGTGGGTGATACGGTGCGTACAGGGCGGGCTTGTGATAGGGCGTAGGTGGCGCTGTAAACAGAGGTCGTTTAGTTGTTAATTGGATTGTGATTGGGCGATTAGTTGGTCTTCTTTTTGTTGTCGTTGGACGTTGCGTGGTGGTGGTGACAGTTGGTTTGATGTCATACTTCATCATTTCTGTCAGATAAGCAATGACTTGCATTGATGCTGGAATGTAAGAGTCCAGGTATTGAGGGTTCATCTCAAATTGCGGCGGGCCACGTAAAGGTACATTTTGGGCCAATGTAAACTGGAAATAATAAAGAAAAATGTAATAAAAAGTACGTAGTGATAGACATTTTTGTATTTACGTATTTTATGATTTATATTAAAACATTTCAGACTGTCAAAAATTTAAATGATTGTTTTTAAGTATCATAAAAATTATTTAAATGTGTTTCAAATTATTTACCGGTAACCACTTAACAGTTTTTTTTTGCTCTATTTTGAAGAATGTAAAAATTCAAATAAACCTGTCTTTAGAACAGAGACGTACTAAATTTAATATTTCAAAAATTATATTAACTCGAATAAAAAGTATTTACTGTAAAATTTATATAAATTTAGATTTTAAGATTATTCAAAATTTGCTTATTAATTTATAAACGAATAGCGAAATTAAAAAAAAAAACAAACAAACGTAGTTTTAAATATTTTAGCATTTGTTATTTTTAATAGCGAATAAACAGTTATATAAGATAGCAAAATAATTCTAAATTAACATTTGACAGGTTAAAAGGGTATCTTACTTACAAAGATGAATTTGGAATTTATCACATTTTTATAATTGAAAACATGTCGTAAGAAGTTTTTTCTTAAAAAAAACTAAACAATTACTATTGTCACTTACCTCAAACAAAAGAAGCACCGGTACAATGCCAGCATAGGGCAACATGTTGACGTATTTTGTCGTTATGTTCGATTGTTGCTTCACATTTGCTTAATAAAGAAGCACCGCTTAAGCACAGTACACTACAATACTTATCAAACAATTTGACAGTAATGTGGATTAATTATTTATCTAATCCTGACCGCTGAACTAACATAAACATGAAAACTTAAATCACTATTCACTACAACATCGCGGTAAACTAAAACAAAAACGCAGTCGTTATTTTGCAAACTCAATCCGATATTAAAGAATAGCTTCCTTATTCGCGAATGAGATTGCTAACGGATGGCCAACGGTCAGTCAATCGAGTTGCCTGAGGACTCGTCGGATTGGAACTCGTAGAAGACACGCACCGCAAAAATCTGGTTCTGGTATGGTATCACGCCAATGGGCAATAGTACCATGAGCAGTACCGTGTACATCAGTATAATGCGATGTCTGCAAACGAGCCAAATCATGACTTTGTTTATCATGAGGAATGATTGGATTTTATAAAAACAGTAGTAGCGCACAATTGTCTGGAGATTTTAAATCAATTCGTTTGTGGCAACAAAACCTTTTTCTTATTTTGTGTAAAACAAATTTTTGAATAGCTTTGTTGCGCGGCTTACGATAGTGCCGCTATTCTGGTGGAGAACAAATTTACTGTCCCCTATACTTAATACGGATCATAACGTTACGAATTTGAACGTATAATACTTTAAATTGTCTTACAAATTCCAATGTGTAAGGATTAAATTAAAAAAAAATGAATTACGTTAAGCTACATACCATACATCGCCGTACAATGGGTTGCCTAGGGTAATCTTGTGATTAGTGCGCATGTTCTGTTATGGCGCAGGGAAAATGGTTAAAGAGCTTTACGATGATTATGTATTGTGTGTTGCGTTACCTTATGAGCCTCAAATAAAGAAACCAACCTGAGTTACAAATGATTTATACAGTTCTTAAGTAAAGAAGAATTTTTTTTAACGGCCCCAAGGCCCAATTCCAACGAAAAATCGCAGACTAACGTCGGTTAAGATAACGTTGATTTGTAATATTCCTTGGAAGCGGTAAGTACATTTTAATGCATTTTTTAAATTAAAAACGTAAATACAGTTTGATATGCACTGAATATATATAATCGTAGATATAAGAAGCGTGTCTTCGATATCCAAACTGGTTCTAAATAGAAGTCCATCTACAGTGCGTTTTGGAAGGAAGACACAAAGACACAATAAAAAGAACGAAACATGTATTTTGGAATTGAATTGAGTATCTCAGAAAGGATTTTGAATGAGGAAATTTTTAATAATCTATGTGGAATTGTAGATTTGAATTCACAAAATAGTGTGTAAAAAGGTACACACATTAAATACAAGTAACATAAAAAGGGATTTTTTTAAAGCTTTGTTTTGTAGTTCAATGTACCTAAAATATGTTTTTTAGCAAAAATGGTCAAATGTCAAGTTTTGCATTAAAAATAAATCCCGGAAATTATGAAAAATTAAATTAAAACGCGTATTGTTTGTTCAAATTGTTATAAATATATAAACATTATAAAATTCTTTGGACTTTTTCAATATTGAATGCTTCACCAATGTAAATTTTAATTGATTCTTTAATTCATTGTAAATTTATAACAAACTAAAAAGTAAACATTTATTTAAGTATATATTTTTCGTCTGGCATATTTGTATATTAATTTGCATATATAATAAACAATTTTGTACAATTTGTTGCATCCCTTGTAATAATAAAAATATTTTTGTTAGTGTATACTTTAAAGTTGTATTTATTTTTAAATTTATTTAAAAGACCAAAATTGATTATTTAACTTGGAGTAGAAATTTTAAACAATAGCAATTTATTAACTAAGTTTATTTTGAGAATTTCGAATAAAAAATAAATAAAACAAACTATTAAATGCGTTTGTGAAATAGATTGTTCTCAAGAAAATGCTTCATTTATTTAGAATTCTATAAACATTTCCAGGAAATAAGTTACTTTAGTAAATAAACGTAAATTTTCCATTTTCTTCAGTTTTTTTAAAAAAGTTATAACATTTTTTTTTTGAAATCTGTAATTTGACGGTTTATTGTCTGCTAAAAAGCACTTTTCTACCGAGTGAAACATATTATTTTCTCCTATAGTACAAATTTATTTATTTATTTTCATTAAATAAAATCAAAACCATCGTATGCATTATTCATCATAAAGCTACATTCACACAAATAAACCAAGAAAATTCTATTTTTCACGACTATTTGAAGTAACAACAACCACATTCGATGGCAATTTTCTAAACGGCGCTAAACTAGGGTTGCCAGCCGCATTTACGGCACTCCAAAACTGAACCGGACGAAGCAGAGCCGCTCCAGGACCGTAGTTGGGGTGAGACAATACATGACCAATCTACGAGATCAAATTCAAACTTTTGTTTTTAAGAATATAACGAAAATAGAGAGAAATTGTGCAAATAAAGTGCAAGAAACGTTCTTATTGAAATAGTCACTATTTGCGGAAGCCACGTCCTAAAATCCAACCACCAAAGAAATAATGAAGACAACGCCCGACTCACATTCTGAAACGTGTCCGAGACTGGTCTAAATAAGTTCAAGGGGTTTAATAGCTGCAGCAAGCTGGCAGCAGCCCCCAAGCCACCCCCAATGACAGGTACTAGCCCATCCTGCTGTTGAATTTTCTCGGGAAAAGGGCCGACAGCGCCAACCACATGCCGCTGAGGATAATTACTCAACAGCGTTGACGAAATCGACGGCCTATATGGCTTGAGCGGAGTCTGACCGCCGTTTGTTGGCTGGGTGTTCAAAGGGAATGTGCCCGGGGGGTTTATAGGAAACCCGGATAGGTTCGGGTTGATGAACGGGGTTATCGTTGTCGCGGAGGAGGAATCTTCGTCATTCGATTCTGTTGACGATAAGTCGTCTGAATTTGGCGTTGTCGATGTAAAATCGGCTGCGGAATATAATTCTGTGCCCTGGTCGGGTATTGTAGTAAGTCTTTGAGGGTACGGATGCTGGAATACATCGGTATTAACCAATGGAGGACGAGTGTTTGGATTTGTTGATGGCCGCTCGGTGTTTGTATTTGCACCGTTAGATGTAGTTGGTGGCGGTTGGACGAATTGGCGCGGGAAATTTAAAAAATTGGACGGGAAAGCATGAATGAGCGAAGAAAATATTGCTAGCTGAAAGTATACAAGAATTTATTAAAAAAAAACCTATTTGTTAGCAAATTGGCAATTATTAAAATTTGATCTGACTCGAACTATACTTTATAACGTCTATAAATTCTATAAATCTTCAACTTACCACAAAAAATGTTTTACTAATCATTGAAACGCCCAACATATTGCTCGGATAAACAAGAACAACAAATTAATCTTGGATCAATTAATTACGACTGATGAAATATCGACCATAGAACAGCGCAGGTTATGATTAAAGTGAAGCAAACCCTCCAAATAGTTTACAATTTTATTTATTAATAACTTCATTCATTGAGAAGATACTATGGCGAAGTGATTGTATTTATTGTGGGAGTTCGACAATAACTATGTTATAATATCGATGTTTATGAGCTAGTTAGGAAAAATTAAAAAGGTACCAGCAGAATTTCGTGAAGAATTAATAATAAAGTACTGTAGAAATGTACGGATAAAGTAAGAATTGAATTGGTGGATAGGTATAAGAAAATTAAAGATGAGGCAATTTTGTTAATACAAAATATTATTAATATAAAGAAAAGTTTGATTTTGTTTCTTAATTATTTAATATTAATGCGGAAATTTACTTTTTAAATTAAATGAAATTTAATTTTTAAATGTATATACACAGTGATCTCACAATAAATGTTATATTCATTCTAAAAATCATTTTATTTATTTATAAATTTATTTAAGCGCAATTTTGAAAAATAAAGCAAATTTGCTTTATTCATTATATTATTTAGTTTTATTAATGTATATTAAATAATTCCTTTACACAACCATCTTTTTTTATTGAGCCCTCATATTGATGTTGAATTATTTTTATCGCGTTTGTGTAACAATTAAAAAAAATACATTAATACTAAATGAGAGAAATTGTCACTTGCCATTATTTCATTTATTGTTTTCAAGTATAAATATTCATAAGACAAGTGAATAGTACTAATTAGTACATGTAACAGTTACAGGTAGTTGTTATACTACAAATTTTGACAGTTTGAATATCTAAAAAAAAAAGAAATGTCCACAAAAAAAGAGGACAATTTTCACTTTTTGTTTTTCTTAATAGTTCTAATTTCTAAACAATGAATTGTAAATTATGCCAGAGTGACAGATTACCAAAACGACAGTTTGACTGACATTTCACATTGGCAATTATTATATGTCAAAGTGACAGTTGATATATGTCAAAGTGACTATTATTGTGTGTCAAAGAGACAATTAAATATCATAATATAATTTTTGCTATGTAATGTCAATTTTCTGTCATGTAAAGATCAGTGAAATGTCAATAGTTTGAGAGGATTTAATTTAATATGACATTTTAATACAAAATAAAAAAAAATTACATATAAAAGCCATTGCAAAAGTGTTTTGTAATTTGTATTTCTTATGTTTCCTCTTTAAATATCATAATGCATCATCTTCGAAGAAGAATTTACATTTAAACAGAATGATTATGATAAGATATTACAATACAATAGTACCTTAGTTAAAGCAGTACCTCGGTTAACGATACTTATAAGAAGGAAAAACTATTTGAAAAAGTATCATTTTCATTTGTAATTTTAAAATGCAAATTAATATACAGGGTGCATTCTATAATTTGTACATTTGAAATTTTTGATTATATCGTTGAAAAAATGTAATCTTATAATTTCAAATTTGTATTTATTATATAATATTTTTCTAGATTATTTTGTTCTTATTATCGTTCGTAATTTTATTGTATAATTATACAATCACTTTATGATAAGGTTTTATTTTGAATTTGAACTTAAAACTTCAAAACTTATTTCTATCAATTTGCTGAAATATAATTAAATTAAAAAAATAGTAAATAGCCCCATACATTCGGCAATGTACTTTTACTTCTATTATTGCGGTGAAAATGGAAATTATTACTTTATTTTTAAATACATCCACAAGGGGGAGAGATAATTCACAATAGATTTGATATTTTTGTTTTGACAAATATTAAAAAATAAATAGTAGGCTAGTAGTAATTACTACCAACTGTCATGGGAAACAATTGACGGTATGGAATTTTATAAATGTTTAGAAGTATATTTGTGTTTAAAATAGGAAGAAAAAGTGTAGTAAGAAAAGATATGTGCAATTAATTTAAGTACCTTTGGAAATTGCCGTAGAAATGAAATATTTCACGACCTCATATGTCTCGAAATGTCAAAATATCTGATAGATAGCTAGATAGCTAGATAGCTAGATAGCTAGATGCTAGATAGCTAGATAGCTAGATAGCTAGATAGCTAGATAGCTAGATAGCTAGATAGCTAGATAGCTAGATAGCTAGATAGCTAGATAGCTAGATAGCTAGATAGCTAGATAGCTAGATAGCTAGATAGATAGATAGATAGATAGATAGATAGATAGAGTTTTATTGTTTAAAAATCCAGATTTGGGCATACAATACAATAAATGTCAAGTATTCTGACGATATAAATAACGACTACGTCAGGTCATATTTTATTACCTCATAAATGTCTAGTATTCTCAGAATATAAATGATGGCTAGATCAGGTCAGGTCATTATCTATGAAATCATTAAGAACGTCCCGCAATCTCGAAAGAATTGATGGCAAGTTGGCGTTGGGATCAGGTCATATTTTATGACGTCACGGATGTTCAATATTTCCACAATATATACGATAGTCTATATTATCAGTTTAAAGAAGACTATTTTTTGAATTGTGAGGACTGACAAGTCAGAAGAAGATTTTGCTCGGGATCATTAAAACGAATCGACGAATATATTTTTTAATTGCCGAAAATAGCTCGGTAACGAATCGGCACGAATTAGCTCCTCATTTACAGTCACATGCATAAGACGTTTTCGGGATATAATTACGAAGAATATATAACTATAAACAATCGAAAATACACGGGGATGGAGGGGCACCAAAAAAAACAACAACAAAACCAGAGAAACCGCGATTGGTGCAGCTCTGGCCAGAGCAAAACGCGCTTCGTATAACTCAGTCATGTTTGCACCGAGGCCACGTGCAGTCGGTTCATTTATACTGCCGTCATTCCGATTGAAATTGCCCGCCAAAGAATAAGTTTTACCTTACCTACCCTGGTTCGTGGTAATGTACTAGTATTTCTTTCGCGCGCCCCCATTTAAAAAATTCAAATCATCAACCCCCCCCGGCTCTAAATATAGGTAACGGATCGATGCGATGCGAGCGGTGTGACGTCGCATCGTTCGTGTGATAATCGAGGAAGCGACCTCTGGCACAAGTGGAAAAGCTCGCCAGGGCAGTCGTGAAAAGCTCCCCCGGGGTGGTAGCAGGTGGTAGCTGCGCTTGTTGCGTTGTTTTTCATTTTAGCCGGTTTTTAAGAAGCCTCTCACTTGTTTCCGATTTCATTGCTAGTGTTTTTTTTTTTTTGTGTTATTCCGGTGCCGATTTGTTTAGTGCTTTTCTGTTAACGAAGAAAATTGGTTCGAAGATAAAACAAGTAAACAAGCACGGCCGATAACAAAACGACAAATTAATTGTAATCACTCTGCCCTTTCGTGAAACAACACAAAGACGAATGTGACAACGTAAGTGTTTTGTTTTAAAAAAAAATGTTTTATAAGAAAATATTTTTTTTTATAAATTTATGACAACTTAAGGGTAGATTTGCAATTACGCAGATTTCATGGTGTTTTTTTTTGTTACAATAATATAAGTATTGTTGATTTTAATTGAAAACAATTAATAAAATTATATTATTAATATGATAGTTTAACAAAAAATATGTTTTGATTTGATAAAGAATTGTTTTTTATTAATTACAAATGATTCGCATAAATTTCTAATAAAATAACGCAAACAAAATATTTTACTACGCAAAAATTTAATATCTCTATTTTGACAATTACACTATAAAAAAAATTGAAGATGATAACCAAATTTTATATTAAGTGTTTATTGCAAAATAAAACACTTAGAGATAAAATCAATTACAATCCCGTATTTTATTTTCGTATTTGACATTTGCCTAACGTTTAAATAATGTAATAATTTCTTTTTGGGGAAATATGCTAATGCTAATTCCTCCTTTAAATTGGGAATATTGATTTCTGGTAATGTGATTTAAATTACCTATACAGGGTGTTTCGTAAATACAATAGAAATTGTCGGTGTACGTAAATTTTAGTTCGATTAACTATTTCATAATTAAATTGCAATGAAAATTACACACACACACACACAAAAAACGGCAAACATTTCTTTGCTGTATATTCCAACAGTACGACGAAAATGTTTTTCTATAATATACAACGTGTTCAGCCCCATTAAAGCGCCTGTAAATCTTTTCACCGTGTAAACAGAATTAATTGCGTATAGCGCATATAGAATAAATACCCCCATATTTGCAGATATGATAGGCGATTACATGTTTATTGAATGTAAATATGTTTATTCAAACATGTATGCAGATAACAAAACCAATATGTGCGAAGAGTGACATAAAAACAACGTTTATTTTTACGCGTTCTGGGAATATTTTACTGTTTCGCTCAAACATGTACTCAAATATTGGCTCCCTTATTTAGTTTACAAAAGAATGTTAAATAGAAAAGATTTAGAGTGCTGAAAAATCAATTTAATAGCCTTTGTTTCATTTTTGTAGCTTTTGTGGTTTTCAAGATAATTGAAAAAGAGTTTGGTCAAGACAGCGTAATATTCTATAAGCCTAGCCATGACTTAAACAAAATAACAAAACATGACAATTCAATAATTGTCTTGTCACTTTGACAGATGTTTTCTCTGATGGCTATTTTATTTAAAATAAACAAACACAATTAATTACAAATCTATAAGCACTAAAAAGGTTAACACCTCGCCTAAAAGGTTATAAATAGCAAAGAATTATGGAAAATTAAAAAAAAAAATATGTTGCTAACTTAATCTAATAATAGTCCATGAACGAGCGCTAGAATAAAATTGAAAAAAGATTTGTGCTTATACAATAATAGATAGGGAACAATTAAAGGTAAATATTAGTTTTGGAGGGTTAAAAATAGAAGTAGTCGCGCTGCAGCGTTAATAAAAGCATTCATTATTAACGCTTCGAAATAATTTTGGAAACTTTCTAAGAATTTGTAAATAATTTCCTCGTAATGAATACAAATACAAATATTGATCTTAGTTGGGATTGAAATTTTCTCTCTGCCAAAGTAGGCGTATTGCACAAAGTAGGCCGTATGTGGTTGATTTATACATGTATAAGAACTACTGAGTTATCTAATGTAAATAGTAAACGTTTGTCGACACAACACCTTGTATATATAAAAATATACATTATTAATTAATAATGAAATAAACGAAAAAGAACAATTTTGATAATAAAATAAATTTCAATATGTATACAAGTACCAAATGTATATTTCTAAATTGACTTAAATTGGAACAACCTAGTTGTGTTGAATTATAAAATTAGTTGAGGTATTATATAATTTATAAATTTTTATTTGAACACTGCGAATGGAAGCGCGCAAATATGCGTCCATTAAACTACATTTTTTTTTTGTTAAATCACACCAATACATGTGTTCAATCAATGTGATAGCACTGAAGAAATATTTATTACCGATATTATGACGTTTAAAATAGATTCAATTAAAAATAACACGGACCAATTCACTTTACAGAGCAATAAATAAAGCATCAGAGAAGGAGCGTTTTTCAATAAAATATTTATGTAATAATATCGTGTGTATTTTCTTTGGATTAGATGATATTTTCTTTAGTTAGAGAAACAATTGTATATTATGTTTCTTGTTTACGTCATAGTTTGTGACATAATCAACTTACGCATGAGGAAGCGTCATAAAAACAAAACAAGAAAACAATTGGGGAAAGATAAAAATTTAAAAGATACAGCCAAGAAAATATGCCAGTAGTTACTTTTTAGTTCTTTATATACAAAGCTATTACTCTGAAACCACAAAAAAATTATAAAAAAAACATCGAAATCAAAAATAAATTTAAAAATTGTTATTTTATACGAGCTAGTGGTCTGTGTAATAATTAATATGGACATGACATGCGTAATTAAGGCTATAATCAGATGTTTGTACGTAATATTAGGAATATCATGTAAAATATATAGTATTATATACAGGGTAATGCGTTGGCAAAATAAATGCAGATAGCAGATCTGTTAATTTTTTCAAATATTGTCTTCCCTAATTAGTTTTCAACAAAATGCCTAATAGAAAAGATTTTGAGTTTTTAAATATGAATTTAAGAGTTTTTGTTTCATTTCTGTAGCTTGCGTGATTTTCGAAATAATTGAAAAAGAGTTTGGTCAAGACAAAAAACTTTCATAAAATAAATTTTGAAAAATACCACTAATGCGACGTCCAAATGAATAAAATCAAAGAGATTCGATAATCGAAATGAATTCGTTGCCGTATGAGCGGTAAATACAAGCACTTTGACAGGTGCTCAATACGTAAACAAAGCGATTGTTTTAACAATCGAACGTCCGCCAATGTTATTGGTCAATTATGCTTGGACACAGAGCCCGATCGAAGATCGATGTAAAATTTAACGACTTTCGGAATTAAACAAAATTGTATTTTCGTGCGCGGTAACGGCTCGAGTCGTAAAAATTAATGTTTATATCGAAGAAAAATTGAATTGCCACATCGTCGGTATATACGTATTATAAAAGAAATGATCCTCGAAGTTTTATTATACACGCATAAACCAAAAATATGGAAAATATCGATATTAAAAAAATATACGAATGTTCAACAGAAAAATTGAAGATTTATACAATAAATTTGACAGAAAATTGACATTTCTTTACATTGTTTTTGTCCAAATAATGTAAAATATATACAATTTTTCGAGAAAACAAAACATTAAAATACTTTGACACCCTGTATATTTATTTGGCATTTTTAATTACCCAACATAATTAGGACTTTCTCTTCGCGTCTAATCATCTAATCAATAAAATAATTTATTAATATGTTTTTGTTAAAACATTTTTCATTAAAACATATTTTAGGGTCTAAATATTGACTATAGAAAATCAATAAAAATTTGTACCAATCAAAATAATACAATTTTCAACATTGAATCCATTTTTTTCTAGCTGTATAACAAAATTTTCTCTTCAAAATATTTCCAGCTAGCAAATATTGCCTAATAATGTAACATCAGCGGTCGAACACATGTTTCTATTTCGAAGGCAAGTTGTAATCAAATTTGATAAATTTGAGCTCGTTGCGTATCTCCGAGCCGCCGCTAATAAAAGCGGAAATGAATAAATTACCACCTAATGCGATAATTAGTATGCAAATTGCGAAACTTGTATCAAATTAAGAGTTTATCTACGAAATGAATTCATTTCAGAACAGAAAAAAAAACATTTGAAGGATACTGCCAGTCTAGTTTCCTTACGTATTTATCGATTATTTAAAGAAAAATAATCAAATAATCAAATTATTAATCGCGAATTTATAAAATATTATCGAAAATTAGGCGATTTAGCTGTCAATTTGACGTGTCAGTTTAAGTCAATGGAATTAACTCACAATGGCAACGAATAAAATTTAATTATCAACTTTTTGAATGTCACAAAGCAATTATACCGTATTAATTTTTATATAAAACTATTTTCGAATCTCGTTATTATGATTTTTTTTTTTGGTTTCCTCTCGTTAATAATCGTTTATTTCGAAAAAAAACACTTAAAAATGTCATTTAACTTTAAATTCTGACATGCCAAATTTTTAACTGTCACTGTGACATGTAAGAGAAATCTACGATGATAGATTTTAATAAACTTGTAGAATTCTAAATCTGATTTTGTTAAATTACTGCTTGAAATTGTCAAATTGTACATTCGCGCGGATATAAAAGTCCCGGATTTTCGTTTACGTGCAGAACATGTTATTGTTTATGGAATCGGAAGTCTCTAAGCGCGGTATTTAATAATAATGTATATATAAGTGTAGGTATAATATATGTATGTAGCGGATCCGTCGTGCAGACCTTCACTCGTCAAGGTGTTCCTCTCTTGCGGCAATTTCAACAAGATTTTTATGAATAAATATATTGTACATAATACAGCGAAATAAATGATTTTTAAATATTATTGTACAGAATATCACCAAAAAACCGTAACACAAAGCTAGATGCTCATTTCGGAGGCTATTAGAGATGGGATCAATCACTCAAATTCGATATGTCAATTTTAAAATGGTAAAAAATGGACATTTTTTTGCTTGAATGGTAAAATTTATGAAATAAAAAATGTATTTTTAACCAGTAGTTTGAATTAAAAGCACCACAAATCTAAATTTAAATTTAAAAATTGAAAGCAAACATGAAAATCTAATTTTATCCCTCGTGTATAATAAAATATTTTGCACTACGCAAGATTTTTGATTCATATTTACAGATTTTCACGTATTAATTTTTTTTTTTTCATACGGTATTTCGCAATTTCGTATTAACATTGTATTTGTTTACATCGGCGCTTGTATTAAAATTTTACAATCCCGAAAATAGTTTAAAATTGGTTAGTCGATATATATATATACCGAGTGTTTCCATTAAAAAACGCAACAAATACAATTGAAATTAAACCGACAAACTGAACGCCCTGTATTAATATACCCATAATCTTTCAAATTACGCAGTTTTGTATGTACATGTAATTGGTATTATTGTATTCTATTCAATTCGGCATGTGTCAATGGATCAAATTGAATTTTAATTGAAAACGAAAATTGGAATATTCAAAAATCAACAATAGAATTGGACTCGCACTGTGTATATAGTACTATAAGGCCTGCTACGTTCATTGAATACACAACAATAAAAAAAAAGACGATCGAAAAATCGAAACGATTTTTGTTTTTTTTATACGATTTTGTTTTAAACAGTTGATTAAATGAAATGGTGTAAGAAGAAAAAACGAATTAGATCGTATTGTGCGTTAAGAAAAATGATGGAAAAAACGACCGTTTTTTTTTTGTTTTTTTCAATTCAAATTAAAACCACTTGTTGTTTTATGTTTTCGAACATAAATTTATTATTCATCAATTACATGATTTTTTTCAAACCAAAATTACGCAATTAATTTATACTAGAATAATAAAAGTATTTTTAAATTTTAGAAAATTAAATAATATTAACATTTTATGTGTAATAATGAACAGATAGTATGTATATGATTTATTTTCAAAAATAAGCACGCAAATTGTAAATTTATCAACTGAGTGAAGTTCACAGTTCAAGACAACTAAATTGTTGCATTCTAAAATACATTAAAATCACCAAAAAAAAATTTTTTCGTAATTTAATTTCCAAAAATATTAATTTCTATATAAAAAATTCGTTTAATTTTGCAGAATTTCGGTGAAGCGGACGAATGCGCGGCTAGCAACAACGATTCAATGACGCTATGGCAACACTGCAGCATGGTACGTAACGTGAACACGTTGACGGGGGGGTAATAGTTCAAAGTGACGATCATAATAAACAATCTGTGACATGTATATCGTGGACAGGTGGTCGTGTTGCTATGGTAAGTGTAGGCGGGCCTTTACCTTTGGCCAAAATAATACTACTACTATATGGCGGACACGGACACAAGTAGCAACGTGTGAACGCAGCTTTATATGTTCGTATAGCACCAAAACGCCACTAACACAAAATATATATACGCAATTGTAACGTATATGTGCACTTTGAAGGATACACTTCCGTCATCTGCAGCACGAAGTTTAACATTTTCACCCGTGACACTTTATGGGATTTAAAAAAACGTTGACAGCCAATTTTCACTAATTTCTTAATTGTTACACTACTTTTTTAAAAATTATCACTACGGTGTTAAATTATAATATAAGTTTTTATTTTCGTTAATTTATAATTTGTAATTTTTAATTTGTATTGTTTTTAAAAGATTTATAGGTCATATTATATGCCTATTTTGAAGTACTTCTGTCATGTTGACTTATTTATTTGATAGTATATCAATCACGATTCGTGACAGAGGTATTTTATTTAGTTTTTACTTGTGCTACTAAAGATGGGCGCATAGCGCTTGAAATGTACATCTAGCTATTTAATGCTTGTTACACTACTGATTGATTTTTTTTAAATAAAATAAGTCATAATATATTTTATCATCCACGCTCCAGAATAAAAATAAATGGTGATTTGTTTTTGAATTTCAATAATTTCGCTATTGTTACGCCACTGGTTGTTTAAAAATTAAAAAATTATTACAACTTTAGTGGAAAATGCCAGGAGATATAGGGAGGTATCAGATAGATTACATACTGGTTAAAGAGAGGTTTAGGAACCAGATTAAGAATTGTAAGAGTTACCCTGGAGCAGATATTGATAGTGACCATAATTTAGTAGTCCTGGACTCAGAGGTCAAATTCAAGAAATTACAGAAGTCTAAACAGGTCAGAGTAGATGTCGATAGGTTAAAATTAGCTGATGTATGTGAAAAGTACAAGCAGAAAGTAGAAATCATGGCTAATGGAACATCTAGGAACGACATAGATTGCGAATGGAGGGAAATCAGAAATGGGTTAACTACAGCAGCAAATGAAGTATTAGGCACAAAGAAAAGGGCAGGTAGGAGGGAATGGATCACGGAAGAAATAGTTAAAATGATAGAAGCAAGAAGGAAAATTAAAATAGGAAACACAGAAGCAGGACAGAAAAAATATAAGGAACTAAGGAACTTAATTAATAGGAAATGCAAGCTAGCGAAAGAAGAGTGGATAAAAGGAAATTGTGAGGATATTGAGGAGGATATGAGAAGAGGTAAAGTAGATTTGGGCTACAGGAAAATTAAGTCACATTTTTCTAAAGTAAAACCAAAGGGTAACATTATATGTGATAAGCAGGGTAAGGAACTCACAGAAAATAAGGAAAAAGCTAGAAGATGGAAGGAGTATCTTGAAGATTTATATAAAGGTAGGCAGGACATGGAGGAGCTAGAAAATGTGGAACAGATAGATGAGGATGACTTAGGTCCTAGCATACTTAGGTCAGAGTTTCATAGAGCATTAAATGATTTACGGAATAACAAAGCAGCGGGGATTGATATGATACCAGCCGAATTAATAAAACACGCAGGGGAAAAAATGCAGGAGCGATTATACAGGTTAGTTTGTAAAATATATGAGAAGGGAGAAGTACCACAGGATTTTCAGCGTAGTAGAATAGTAACAATGCCAAAGAAAATAGGAGCTAATTTGTGTGAGAACTATAGGACCATTAGCCTACTATCACATGCATCGAAGATATTGTTAAAGATTATTTATAGGAGATTAGAAAATAAAGTAGAGGAAAGGCTAGGAGAAGATCAGTTTGGTTTTAGGAAAAACAGAGGGACGAGAGAGGCGATTCTAGCACTAAGAACGGTAGTAGAAAAAAGAAATAGGGTAGGAAAGGTAACTTGCATAGCTTTTGTAGATTTAGAAAAGGCATTTGATAATGTAGATTGGGACATAATGTTTAGAATTTTAAAAGAAACGGGTATAGATTATAAGGATAGGAGAATAATTTTTAATTTATATAAACACCAAACTGCCTTAGTTAGAATTGAGGGGGAAGAAGAGGTAGCAAAAATAGGGAAGGAAGTTCGGCAGGGATGTACACTCTCACCGTTATTATTTAATCTATATATAGAAGATGCAATAAACAAAGTAAAAGAAGAGTATAGTGTAGGTGTGAATGTACAGGGAGAGAAAATATATATGTTGAGATTCGCCGACGATATAGCTATATTGGAAGAAAGCGAAAAGAATTTAGAAAGGGTATTGAATGGTATGCAGGCAGTATTGACTAGGGATTTTAACATGAAAATAAATATAGGTAAAACTAAAGTGATGAGGTGTGACAAAAAGGAATGCAATAGAAAAATGAAGATCTCAATAGGAGATAATAGAATCGAAGAAGTGTCAGATTTTTGTTATTTAGGCAGTAGAATCACAAAAGATAATCGAAGCAAGGTAGATATAAAGTGTAGGATAGCACAGGGTAGGAAGGCATTCGTAGAAAAAGAACAGATTTTAAGATCAAATATTGACTTGGGTATTAGAAAAAGATTACTGAAGGTATATGTTTGGAGTGTAGCACTGTACGGGTGTGAGGCGTGGACTATAGGAAAGGAAGAGAAGCGTAGATTAGAAGCACTTGAAATGTGGTGTTATAGGAGGATGATGAGGATTGGTTGGGAAGATGAAGTAACAAATGAAGCTGTACTAGAGTTAGTAGGGGAGAAGAAAAGTATCTGGAGAGTGTTACAGCGTAGGAGAGACAGATTAGTAGGGCATATCCTTAGGCATGGGGGGATTATGCAATTGATCATAGAAGGTAGAGTGGAGGGAAAGAGAGGGGTAGGTAGGCCTAGATTGGAGTATGTGAGTCAGATAGTTGAAGACGTTGAGATGAATAGCTATAGGGAGATGAAGGGATTAGCTCAGGATAGATCGGCATGGCGTGCTGTTTCCAACCAATCTTTAGGATTGCGGACTGTTTAACTAACTACAACTTTAGTCGAGATTCAATTTTTTTTTATAAATAAATTGAGTAAATGTTTGAATGTACATACCGCGTGACTTATTACAAATCCGAACATGAAGAAATAAAAAAGTAATTATTATCTCCGAATATTTGAAAATTAACGAAATTTTTGTGTGTATTTACATTTTTATACGAATATTAAATTGGATTTTCCCATAAAATTATTATTACACAAGTCAATTAATATTTTAAAACGCTAAAAAAAGATATTAAAAAATTGTATGCATTGACTCACAAAATTCGTGAATTAGATAAAAAAAAATTTAGAGTATTGTACTGTAAATATAAAAAATACATATAAAGAAAGGACCCGGATTTATTTGTTATTATGGTACGCGCATTAACGTTGTATTTTTATTTTTTCCAATTGTTTATAACATTAGCCGGGGGTTCACGGTGAGGTTACGTTCGCTATCGTCAAAATGGAGCATTTGTTTATATTTAGTCTATACGTGCAAATTTCCTATATAGTAGATTATTTTAAAAAAACAACTGATTCTTGGACATTTGCTTCTACGAAAATAGTTTTACACTTTGCGAATATTTAGAATTCAAATATGTTGCATAAAATATTTTATAGAATAGTTATCGCACCCATCTCTAATTTAATATACAGTATGGTCCATCTAAATTGTATTTGTATTTCAGCAAACCTTTGGCCAGATGGCGTGTGCGCCTGTCGAAAGAAAAGGGCACCGAAAATTGGGGATATCCCGAGGTAAACATTTGAACTAATCAATATACTAGTTATATAATAAAAAATTGTTTTTAAAGAAAATTTTAGGATAATTTTTTGATTCATTTATGTTGTTCCAATTTTTATAAATGGCAAATAATATGAACTAATACGGATCATTTGAACTATTTTGGATCCATATTAGACATAAGCAATAATTCTTCGTTTCCTATTTCGTTTTCATTATTAGTAGATAAAACGAACCGACATGAATCATATGAACTACTTTGGCGATAAATTTTTATTTGCATTAGTCAGCTATATAAAATCAGTATTTACCTTCTTTTACGTATTTCTTCTATATCGTCTATTTTTCGGTTCCCTTTACAAACGACGTAATTCTATAGAAATCGTAAATTATCTATTGATTCGAGTGCACAGCGAACCTACGAGTAGATCAAACGATTCTACAGTTGACCGACTGCCAAATATAGACAGTATATAATTATAATCCGCGCAGATCTAGGATCGAGAGAGGGCGCGTCTCTACACCACTGTCCATGCACCCGAAAAATCAACCTACCCTTGCTCAGACATTGTCGATGACACTGTCAGTAGTTGTCTCGAAATGCCTCGCGCTCAAACCGGAATTTAAAATGTACAAATTGTCAAATAGTTTGACTTGCGAAAGTTAATTTTAAAAAATCAATTAAAATTGATTGCTTTATAGAATTTTACGCGAATTTATTAAAAGAAAATGTAAACTATGTTTTGTTGTTTTTGGTTTGACAAGTTGTCAAATTGTGACAGTTTATTAAATTTGATGCAGTGGACCAACTAATTAGTCTTTAATTCAATTAAACCGTCCTACTGTTTCATAGAATTTAAACTAGAACAGAAGTTCTTAAACCACAAACACGTTTGTTTGTTAAATACGTAAACAGGGTAAAAATATTATATAAAAAAATACAATTGCTATAAAAATAATTGATATTTTAAATACTATATTGATTGTATGCATTATTTTCAAAGAAAAATGTTATTTAAATATATAAATGTATATATTTTTATTGGATAAATGCAGTTTTGAAGCTTACACCCTCAAAACTACAATAGCAGATCATAGACTTGCAAAATAGGCGGTGCATTTTTTGTTCAGTTGTTTGGCCATTTGACAGGATATGTTGAAAAGTGTCAAATATAATTATATAAACGCAAATTAATTGTAAATTAATTACAATAGTTAATTGTTGATTAACTAACCGAAGCGGGTGGTTTATTATCATCCCAGATGATTTAAATATTCGGGCAAAGTATAGGGAATGGTGTAAATAACGATTTTTTTGTGGTAATTTGACAAGTCTCGTCAAATTAAATGTACACAATTGCAAGCACAAATAATTTCCGATGGAAATATTTTAAAGGGCAGTCAATTTGGGCAGGTAATTAATTAAAATCGCATAATAATTTTTAAAAAAGCACTTACCGAAGCCATAATTCGAATGTATACCAAATTCCATTACCAATTTTTCAATGTTCATTTCTGATGTTTAAATTAGTTCATATTTTTATAAACGTCCATTTCCTGAAACTTAAAATACAAATTAATTAAAAACATTGTTAATAATAAAAATAAAAATTTATTCAAACAATATTCAAGCAAAAATATATCGTCCGCTTAAAAAGTCAAAAATTGGTTGCTGTTTTTCCAAAAAATAAATAAAAAAAATCAACATTCAGCGTGTAATATTTTTGTTTTCCTGTTCCACTAGATTTTAAAACTAAATCTACCATAGCATAAGCAGATGATTTATTTATCTTAAATTATAATCCCATTGGGCGTAAATTAAATGCGACATTTTGTTATAAATTTCGGCATTATGCCACTATTGTTTCCAAAGTGCCAGTATTTATTATTATTCGGACATTTCGGTGTGGGTACGTCTTTACATTTTATTATAATTATAAAAAAAAAAAGAATGGACAATATCGATATAAATTATATAACGGCACGAACTCATTTTGCAAATCGAAAGATTTCCATCATAATAGAGATGAGAAGAATTATAGCATCGAATACATAAAATAAAAATATATACAATAGTTATACAATCGAAACAAAAACGAATCATTTTATTTTTATAGTGGATTCGTTCGTACGGTTTGTGTAATTTTTGTTGGGCAAAACTAGCAACAAAATTTTGCAAAAATGTAAACGTTTACAAACGATGAAACGTTTTTTTCTCCTTGAATTAAGTGATTTTTTTGTTTTAATTAATTAGAACAATATAGAAATAGACATCACGCATCTCTTGTTGAATGACAGCGTGTTCGCGTCATAAAGACATTTAGCACGATCTATATAGGCGATAATTGCAACAATTTTTTGGGGGGTTGGCGCTAATTGAACGAAACCGAAAAACAATTCCGACACGATCGCCATTATAATATAATAAACGTGGTAGCGAATCAGTCTCGGTACAGAGAAACATATAGAAACGTCACCGAATAAGACACAGAGCGGGACCTTTCAAAAATACACAATGTGTCATATATCAATAACTACTGATAAAACTGATGAAACGCCGTGTCGTTGTTTAGGGACATAATGGCGCGTGTCAAGACACTATCCGTTAACAATTGATATAGTTTAGTAATAATTAATACATTATATCCGCCCGTTTGACAGTAGTAGTGTATTTGATTTGACATGTTGTGCCTTCGATTCTGTGATTGTATGTAAACAAATGTTGCTAAATTCCGACTAGATAAATCGACGTAAATAAATTATTTTTATTTATTTAACGAATTGGTTTTTGTTGTTGTGCTGTGCTGTTTGTTTGTTTGTAAACCAATAAAATTATTCATCTGTCATTTTGACAAGATATAAACAATGCGGTTTCCTAACAGACATTTCTGACAATTACGTGTCACTTCGACAGCGTCAAACCAAATAAAAAATATACAGGGTGTGCGGTAAACGATAAAAATTGCAACACCGCGGAAAAGCGCGCCAAATGTCATTTCTTGCACGTTTATTTTGCGGTAGACACGCGGCGCTGGACGTGGACGCCAAAGCGGCCGTCCAGCAGCAACAACCACCGGATGTGACGTCAACTACATCGTGCGTAACAGCACCACCCGCATGCGCAACTGTGATAGCAGCTGAAGAATCTGCCGCGACATCCGGTGCACTTAATAGCGCTTCGCATAAAGCTCTTCAGCGACAGCGTAGCAATGGAACTGCGCCCAAACAGCATCTGCTGGACGATCTGTCCGCCAAGAGTACGACAACGAATCTAAATGCGGCCCAGACGACGACGGGTTCTGGTGTCGTGCCGACGAGTGTGCCTTCCCCTAGTATATCGCTGTGCGAACGAGCTACTGCCGCTTTACGATTAAGTACTGGGAATAGTACCAACACATCGCCGTCACCGGAAAATGCCAACGCAGTAATTAAACTAGTTCATTAGCTAAATCAATCTTAGAAATTGGTTGGAAATTGCACGCTCTTTGTACCTTCATCTATCATCTTCTATAACTAAATGCATAATACCTCCATGTCTAAGAATGTGACTTACTAGTCTATCTGTCCTACGCTGTAATACTCTCCAAATACTTCTCATCCCCCATACTAACTCTAACACAACTTCATCTGTACAACCAATAATAATTCTCATCTTCACCTGTATTCCTCTGTGTCGCACCTCATCACTTTGGTCTTGCTTATATTTGTTTTCATATTACAATCCATAAAGTCGTTACCACTTGCATACCATTTAATACCAGTTCTTCTGTCCTGCCCCCTTTCACTTTAAAGAAATGAGTAATAAAACTAGCAATCGATTTCTTTTTATCAATCTATAAACACATTCACAGACAACGCCCACGCCCACACAACCATCACCAGGTAGCCCGCGCCCATCCACCCACCACCGGCGCGTACTCATGCAGAGTCGCAGTTTTGCCGCCGCGAGTACCACCACTCCATCTATAGACTATTCATGCGCCCAGAGCAGCTTGGGTGGTGGTGGTGGTGCGCCCATGATGGTACCAGTGGCGACTAGTGCGAGCGGGCGCCCAATCTACCCGAATCTATGCTACAGTCCGTACGGTAGTCCGAATGGTAGCCCGAGGACGTGCAGAAAGAGAGCGCCACTGAGGGAGAGTCGAAGAGTTAGCATCGAACAGAGCGGAATATACTGTCAGTTGAATCAATATCGACTCATGGATAGTATTGGGCAGGTGAGTTGATGAGGAAAATGATCTACGCAGAGAACGGGTGAGGGAAATGTTCTATCTTCTACGAAGAAGTAAATGTCGAGGTTTTGGCAAGAGAAAATATATTTTTTTAATTAAAGAGGATGTTAGGGTGTGTGTTAAAGCGTTTGGTACGGCAAAGATAAGTTGAAAGAAATACGAAAGGGCAAAATGAAATTTCAACGAGTTTTTAACACACTTTGAACAGTTTTTTTTTTGGTACTGCAAAGTATGTATATTTAAAAAGTCCAAAAATAATGTTTCCAAGAGATTGTAACACGGGATAATTTAGTAGTGGAAAGTCGTGTGGTGCACACCGCCATTTTTTGCAATAATTTTGTTAATAACGTTGATGTGACAAAACTAGCGATTTATTAAAAAAAAAATTACGTACCAATTAACCATTAATTGACGTATTTTGAACAAATTGATTTATTATTTCCAGATACATATTATTTTCTAACAAATATATACATGATGAAACGATAATATGATCGGTTTTTAGAATGGCACATGCAAAAAAATTAAATTAGTTGCTAGGCTTCAATTTGACTGAAGATTTTAACATTTTTCAATCATGCATTTATTATATATATTTTTTTGTATAAATATTACAAACTTTAATTTTGTTTTTTAATCAAATTTGAATTTATTCACATTTTTTTGCGATTACACGCTCTGAGAATAATTATACAGATATAATTATCTTGCAAAGTACATTTTAATAGACGCTATATAAAGTAATGACAGCCAGCGAAAATTAAATATCTTCGCGAAATTACATTCAATCTGCATAAATAAATATATAAACACCAACTTAATGTTCCAATATAGCAAAGCAAAACAATTCCTTTTCGAACTATTATTATTAAATATTAAATCTTCTATTTACCCGTAAAATTTCCAGTAAAATAACAAAACGAACACGGACATTTAAACCGTAAAAACAATCACATAAAAGTCTGTAGGAATATTTTATAAATTCGAAAAATGACGCTTTTCCCATTTGCTAATTAAAATAAATCAATTAGTAGTTGTTATTTTTATCACCTTGAATAGTTCTAACAACTATTTGTCTACAATCGTTTTAATAGAAAAAGCAACGTTTAATTATCGTTAAAATGCCGTAAATTAATTTTACTGCGAAATCTAATTTGTGTTATTGTTTTCAGGGTTCCTATGGTATTGTCAAATTAGCGTATAATGAAGAAGACGACACACATTACGTAAGCGAAATGTTCAAAATGAATTACTTTTGATTGCACAAAGCTAAATTAATAAATTAATTAAAAAAAAACTTGCAAAAAAACAGAAACAAAAAACAATCTTATTTTTACCGTAGAATAACATTTATGTACACAATGGGCAAAAAACACTGCTGAAATGGCAGAAAACCCATTTTATCTGACTGGTACTATAATCTGCGCTGGGTATGTGATTATGGGGTCGTTGGGCAGAAAGCGTATTTCGCATTTCACGCCGTAAATTCGATATTTAATTGAAATGTCCTGCCGGCTACTTTTCTCAACTGTACATATTCCAAATTAATAATAATATAGAGAGATACTATTTTCCATACGAATGTGAAGACACATGAATCTAAATCTATTTAAAACAAAAACAATCGCACATATAAAGCAAAAACTTGTATTTACAAAATTCCCACCGCAAAAGATTCACAAATAAAATAAAAGACAAATAGGCTCATTGACGTTTGACCATTTGTTTCTATTCCATTATTGTAAAAACGCATATTTATCCCTGTTTCTAGACAAATTCGATAAATGCCATAATTGCAATTATAAAATCTTGATAAAATATTTAAAAAATAATTTCATATTAGATTTTCATTATATTAGAAAATGATCAATAAAATTGTTGTATTTTATTTTAAATTTGAATGAAATAGTATTGACAGGTAGTGTTGAACGTATGTGGTATTTTTGGACACTGTTGTCAATAATTTCTTCACGAGTTGCAAATATAACTATACATCTAATGCAATAAGCTTTTTTTTTAAATAATATTAGTATTTTGATTAAGGCAAATATTAAACAAACATTATCAACCATATAAATGTAAGTAATAACTTATAAAAGTATTTTTTTTTTTATATCTTTAAACATCAGCATTTAGATACGATATGGCTACGTTGGATTTTACTTTTGCTATACGACACATGCGCACCTTGACATTTAAATACTACCTACGTCATCATTGGGTCAAATGTTATGCAAAATGCCTACCTTAACAATATTTTATTTCTCTATTGGTTTGTAAAATAAAATGACCTATTTCTCCGATTAAATAAATGGCAAATATTTTAATTTTATCATCATTTATCCACAAATTTAGCGTCACAGCTCTTGTTGTTTGTTATAATTTTTATATCATTTGGACTTCTTGCGTTCAAGAAAGCTTATAATGGCGAACAACACTATAAATTTCGAGATATACAGCTAAAATATGTAAATGAATCACAATCTGAATAACCATTCCAAGAAATAATATGCGGCAATGTTATTAAATGAAATAAATATACGGCGATAAAATTTCTTGAAAAAACGTGTTATTACTAAGATTATGAAGAAACAAATATATACGTAAATAAAACCAAAAATAATTTCTCATACGAGAATGCGGCATAGAATTAAAATTGTACATGTACAAATCGTTCAGTAATATTCACTTGAGATATGCCACAAGTTGTGGTACTAACAGAATATTGAGCAGAAATTGCTATTACAACATGGGCCATGATGAAAAACGTTTTATTAATTATTAGATCGAGTTATAGAGAAGAAACACCTCTATGGCCTTCTGGGCTCGAAATCTCAATTAGTTACAGTATAACATTACTACTTTATAGTGTGGTACTTAATTATTTATAGAAGGAAAACTATTATCGAGGCTTCTTGAATGTCTATTTGTCTAAATATAATTAATTAATTAGATTTTGAGCTGGCAATATCTAAAAAAAAAACAAACAGAAAGTTTAGTTATAAAGTAAAATGAAAGTACCTCTATACAGTTTTTTTTTTGTTAGATTGTTTTATTTAAGTTTTGAAGCTTCATATTAATATGTAACAAAAACTTTTTTTGAACAACGCTATCGCCTAGTTTTTAACCGCAAAATTAATATAGATTTTTTTTTAATTTGCTCAAGCAACGTACGGTACAAATATTAATATAGATCTAGTATTCACGCAATTCTAATAATAATATACCAGGACAAATTGCTTTGCGGTAATAATGTAGATAGTAACGAATATAATTAATTAAAAAAAAATTAATTAACATGGGCCGGATAGTGGTAATAATTTAAAATATTCTTTTTAAGATTGTCAAAGGTATTGTGCAAAATATTTGTTAACAAAAACATCATAATATGCGGGCAATCGTTTTGTGTTGCATTTTCTTTTGCATAATATTAATGTAGACCACGAAGGTATCTCAAAGGACGAAACCGATTATTTTGTACAAATTAATTTTAATTACCCACCCATCTATTCTTATATTTGTACAGGCGATGAAGATTTTATCAAAAAAGAAGCTGCTGAAAAAAGCGGGCATGTTTGGCCGAATACCACCGCCCAGGCGAGATGGGCGCGTCGCCCCCGCCCAGGCAGATTCACCCTTGCAGCGAGTGTATCGAGAAATCGCCGTTCTGAAGAAATTGGACCATCCCAATGTAGTCAAATTAGTTGAAGTAATACGTTACAACAACAAAATCAATCAATCAAATCCATCAAACAGAAAATCGTTCACAGTTGGATTAATCAGTGACAGATTTTTTATTTATTTTTGACGTTTAGGTGCTGGATGATCCAGTCGAAGACCATCTGTATATGGTATTTGAACTTTTGGAACAGGGACAAGTTCTCGAAGTGCCAACAGATAAACCTCTAAACGAGGAGGAAGCTTGGACGTACTTCCGTGACGTGATATTGGGAATTGAATACCGTATGTACCAAAAAAAGCAATTTTTTTCCCGGTAAATGATTGCCAATTTCAGAGAGAATTCACACAAACACTAAATATCAATAATTGTCATTTTGCAATCGAAATAGAATATAATTTTTCCAGTCCACTACCAAAGAATCGTCCATCGCGACATAAAGCCAGCGAACCTCCTCCTCAGCGAGAGCGGCGTGGTTCAGATCGCGGACTTGGGGGTGTGCAATGAATTCAATGGTGGTTCCGATGCGTACCTGAGCGGTACTGCCGGTACGCCGGCATTTACAGCCCCAGAGGCGCTGGTCGAACGGCGACAGCACAGTAGCGACGGCACAACATCGCCCGCCACCCGAATAGTGCCGAGTAACGGTGGGTTTAGTGGCAGGGCGTCGGATATATGGTCGATGGGGGTGACACTGTATGCGTTTGTCTATGGGAAGGTGCCATTTATGGATGATAATATCATCGGTGAGGACATTGTGATTATAAAATATAATATATAATTTTTTTTTTACTTAGTTAAAGAGTCCGCAATCCTAAAGATTGGTTGGAAACAGCACGCCATGCCGATCTATCCTGAGCTAATCCCTTCATCTCCCTATAGCTATTCATCTCAACGTCTTCAACTATCTGACTCACATACTCCAATCTAGGCCTACCTACCCCTCTCTTTCCCCCCACTCTACCTTCTATGATCAATTGCATAATCCCCCCATGCCTAAGAATATGCCCTACTAATCTGTCTCTCCTACGCTGTAACACTCTCCAAATACTTCTCTTCTCCCCTACTAACTCTAGTACAGCTTCATTTGTTACTTTATCTTCCCAACCAATCCTCATCATCCTCCTATAACACCACATTTCGAATGCTTGTAATCTACGCTTCTCTTCCTTTCCTATAGTCCACGCCTCACACCCGTACAGTGCTACACTCCAAACATATACCTTCAGTAATCTTTTTCTAATACCCAAGTCAATATTTGATCTTAAAATCTGTTCCTTTTCTACGAATGCCTTCCTACCCTGTGCTATCCTACACTTTATATCTACCTTGCTTCGATTATCTTTTGTGATTCTACTGCCTAAATAACAAAAATCTGACACTTCTTCGATTCTATTATCTCCTATTGAGATCCTCATTTTTCTACTGCATTCCTTTTTGTCACACCTCATCACTTTAGTTTTACCTATATTTATTTTCATGTTAAAATCCCTAGTCAATACTGCCTGCATACCATTCAATACCCTTTCTAAATTCTTTTCGCTTTCTTCCAATATAGCTATATCGTCGGCGAATCTCAACATATATATTTTCTCTCCCTGTACATTCACACCTACACTATACTCTTCTTTTACTTTGTTTATTGCATCTTCTATATATAGATTAAATAATAACGGTGAAAGTGTACATCCCTGCCGAACTCCCTTCCCTATTTTTGCTACCTCTTCTTCCCCCTCAATTCTAACTAAGGCAGTTTGGTGTTTATATAAATTAAAAATTATTCTCCTATCCTTATAATCTATACCCGTTTCTTTTAAAATTCTAAACATAATTTTTTACTTAATATTTATTTATTTATAAAAAGATTATAAAATAACAAATATTCTAATCTAGACCACCCCCTCAGGTATTTCTCGCTGGTATAAGAGGGCGTGGTAACATTTTAAATTTGTAAATAAAAAACAGTTAAGTTTAGTCTAATTCTTAATCTAAATGCATTATATCTTACAATCTAATATTGCGCAAAGAAAGATATGTTTTTATGCTTCTTATTCTTCTTCTCTTGTTCTATTACTTATTATGTGGTTCTTTCGATTCGTTTTTAATGTTGCCGGTGTTGTATTTCTGATATTCTGTGGTACCAATGAATACTAACTATACTTAGTTAGTATTCTTTGGTGGTACGTTATTGAAGTGTATTATGTATTTTCATCTATTCGATATCTTCAGCTCTTCTTGTTATATGGTTATGTATTTCTTTGTTTTCGTGGATGTTTATTTAATTGTTTATTACCACAAGTTTTTCTTTGCAAGCAAATGTATTTGACGTCTTCCATTATTATGAGTTCATTTAATAGAATATATTTCTATAGACTTTTTAGAGTGGAAGTCAGGAAAGGAAGTTTATTAAGGGTTTTTGACTACTTGTTCATTGCAGATTGGATGTCGTTTTGATAGGTTTCAGTATAGTTTAATATAAAAAAAAAAAAATCTATATATTATTTCAGCTTTGTATTCGAAAATTCGACATCAAACTGTCGAATTTCCCGTGCACGGTCCTCCAGTGTATGCGGAATTGAAGAATTTAATTCGGCGGATGCTGGATAAAGATCCAGCGCTTCGAATCACTTTACCGGAAATCAAAGAGGATGTGTGGGTGACTAGGTAATAAAATATCTACTTCACTTATTACAAGAACAAAGCAAAAACGACCATTTTTTGTCTTAGGCACGGCCAATGTCCATTGCCCAGCGAAGAGGAGAACTGTCATCTAGTGGAAATTACGGAAGAAGACGTTGCCAAAGTTATCACGAGCATACCGAAATTGGACACGTTGATTTTAATCAAACATATGTTGAAACAACATTCTTTCCAAGTAAATTTAATAATAAACGATATAATAAATGACTTTTTATCTTGTGCTACTACAGATGGGTGTATAGCGTTCGAAATGCGCATCTAGCTATTTAATGCTTTGAGTTACGATATTTGGGTGATGTTTTATAATACAATTATTTAACATTGTAGTGACGATTTAAAAATAGATATGACCAATAAATTAATTAGTAATAATTGAATTGTCAATTTTATTCATATTTATTATTCAGAATCCGTTTCTACATCGACGCGGCGCTCATCGCACGAGCAATCCCGAAACGAGCCGAGGCAACGGGCGCCCGCATTTACTAAGCAGGGCAGGGCGCAGTAATTCGGCGCCCGGTTCGTATTGGGATCGACAGGTGTCGGGTGAGACGCCGCTAGAGGCCGTTACGGAGGTGAGCGTCGATGCTGCGCAGGTGCCGGCTATTAGTAGTAGCGCTGGCGCAGTAATCAGATGATAATTGCCAGTGGAGATATATCGAGGTGGATGCTAGTCACGTGATGATAAAAGAAATGGTGACAGATTTGGTTTTTTTTTTTTTTGAGGTGAAAATTGAAGGACAGATTGTAAAAGATTTTGGAATAAATGTAACAAATTGTTAAAACGTTAATGTTCATAAAAAAAATCAATTTTTTGGAAAACTGGCTCAAAAAATAGGTTACTTTTTTTAAATTTAAATACGGACGAATTCATATTTTGTTTTATATTTAATCCAAAATCTTTTTGTTTTTTGGGGGATTTTATTGCGCATTTATAATACATTTTATTGCGGTCAGTAATATATTATAAATTGTTTAATTGTTTGACAGTTTTCGATGACGTCCATATGTCAAGTTGTCAATTTTGAAATGTCAACTAAGTATAAAAATGTATTGAAAAGAAGATAAAATATTATAAAATGTATATACGAAAAAAATTGTGGTACTCAACTAATATTGTAATTAAAATTACTTTTTGCATAATTCTTGTGATATATAAACCCTATTTGTGTATAAAAAAATATATTGAGAATAATTTTTGGATTGTATATAAAAATATAAATTACCTTATATATATATATCGTACTTAACAAATCATTGAAGGTACTTCCCTTAATTTTAAGGGCTTTTTTCTAGACTGATAAAAAAAAAAGTTTTGCGTGTTTTAATCTTTAAATGCTTTTATTGGTTGTAGATTTGTTTGGTAATTATTTCTATGGATTTTATTGGCAAATTTTATGAACAAATTACTTTTAGAAGTGTTCGTTGATGTTAAAAAAAAATATCAGGTGCGGCTACAAAACGCAATATAATTTTTTTTAAATATATATATATATTTAAAAAAAGCTAAAATGTAACTATTTTATAATTGGTCTTTAAATGATCCTCTTTGACGGCCGTGATATTTATTTTTGACAAACAAATTGTTGGGTTGTAAATACTTAATTTAAATACTTATTTTTATAAACGATAATACTAAAACTCCTTCCATGAGAAATCACCTAAAATCGAACGAGTTCTGTGTTTTTTAAGTACAACCAGTAGTACCCGAATTATACAGGGTGTCGCAATAAAAATCGGCAATTTAAAACAACGATAGATAAAATGTAACGTATAAATGTTATTTTTTCGGGCAGTAACAATGTATCGGTTTTTACAAACACTCTGTGTAAATACTTTATGGGTACTCTACAAAATATATTTAAGGATAAATACTCGCTATACTTATTGATGCATGCCATATCAGAATATATTGCTGTTCCGCCATAATTAATAATTAATTCACATCAATACGAATATATTTGGAAAACTATTTAAATAAAAGTTCATGGATTGTCATTTTTGGCATGTCTATTAGCAAACGTTGGAACAAATGAAGGCAAAATAAAAAGAAAACAAACCAGGGACCACCAAACATCGAACGATCTTATCCAAAAAGTACTAAATAGTGAGTTTACTCATATCAGTGTAGTTTCTTCTATTAGAAAACTTAAAGCTATATAATCTTCGTAGACTAGAATTTTCCAAAAATTCTTCCTTGCCTTAATAACTAAGTATAATAAATATTTTAACCTGCATGTTGACATTTTTGACAGCGCACCCATTTTGCTGTGGTTCTAAATATACATAAATATCTTTCAAAGAAGACCTTTACAACAATAATATGTTTAACTTTAAAAAAAAAACGTGTGAACACAATTTTTTAAATATTGTAAGTTTTTGTTAATACAATTTTTATCATAGAAAATTTGATTCCTTATACAGGCTGATTAAACCAGCTACCTAAACGCATTGGTTAAACAAAATTGTAATAAAGACAAAATATTTCGACAATAATAGAACCATTTTTGACTATTTAATTAACTTAAAAGAAATATGATAAGTTAATCAGTCTGTATTCATTAGAGAAAATTCGTGTTTTTATGTTTCTACTGATAAATGACCATTTTACAGAACAAAATAGATTCCTCCAAGTGTTTTGCTCAAATTGTAAACTTCATTTTCAAATTGTAAACAGTATCGATTTATAAAAGTTATCAAATATACAAATAAAATATTATTGTTATAAAAAAGTTCACGTTTTTTATTAACCCATCAAATGTTTATTTTTTAATCAATTGTCGTTTCATAAATTTATGTACCTACACCACTGACTAACTGTCCAAAATGCAAGAAGTGATTTTATAATTGCCAGTGATATTAATAGCGTCTGTCAAATTACTAATAAAGTTTAATGCAAATCGATAAAATATTGATTAGAAGAAAAAGATCCAGATTAATATTAATATTAAAGAACATAAATATACAGAGTGTAATAAAAAATATCTATACAAAATTTAGTTCTAAAATTAACTAAAATTCCCAAAAATTATATCAGCAAATCTGGTTTCTTTTCGAAGAAAACTAAAGTGGATTTTTTACGAATAGATATACTTGAAAAAGATACGATGACGTAGGTAGTTTTTAAATGTCTTATAATTAATTAGACATTTAAATGCATGGCAATTTATAATTACTCTACCAAGTACTGCGCTTTTGTAACAATTTTGACGCCCTGTTACAAGTCAAGAACACTAAGACACGGTGACAAGTAGTAACCATGACTCACGTTAATATCAGTGGAGTTCACCATGTCTCACCATGGTCTCTCCACGGTCTTGTATTACCATTGACAGCTGATCACGCGCTCTTCATTCTCTACGTCGATCATATATCTCTACCTCTTCCTTCTCTACCACCAACATATAAGAGCGAAACGTAAACAAACCGCATTCACAGAAGTCCGATAAAGATAAATAACGTCCCTTTAAAATATAAGTGTATATACGGTATAAACACTTTGAAAGTGGACACACAAGTTGTATAAAAATATATTAGTAAATATATAAACTTGTAAATTGAAAATACTACACTTCAATCATTTGAGTTTTTAATTTAATTTAATATAAAAAAAGCAAAAAAATATACTTAAATATAAAAACCGGTTGTTTACGGTTGCGAGGCGTGGATATTAATAAACAAAAAATATTACAATCAATAAAAAATGATTATAGAAAGTTTCAAAAAATTTCTCTATGTTCATATTTTGAAATCGGCACACGTTACATGACACAGGGCCATGACCTTGCGATAAAAAAAAAATGCTTCCTCATACCACCAAATGATCCTGTGGTAATTCTAATAAAAAGAAAACTGCCTGATAAATAATCGCATCGATGGAATGTATTATGTTAATTCTTTTGGCGGTGTAATTTTTTTTCATGGGCGTAAAAATTGTTTGTTTATTTTGCGAGGTCGTTTACGAATATTACTGTCGGAATTAACAACATATGCACAGCGTTTTTTCGCGGTGATGAGCGTACGAAAAAAAAAAAAATTCTTAATCATGATGCGCTACCGTGTTGCCATATTTATTCGCGCAATTTAGTCGGCGGAAATATTTTTCGAATCTCTAATCGTCGGAATATTTAAATTTATTCAAACAAATTCGGCGGAACGTAGAAATTAAAAATTTAGAAATTGTGACATTGAAGAACTTGCGTTAATAGTAAAAAAAAAATTGACGAGATGTTTTAAGGTATTTGTACAAATTGTGGCAATAAGGTGATTTATCGAGCGCGTGCGCACTGCCGGTGTGATATTACATAGGCAATGTGACGTCATGACCATTATACGCGCGGACCCGCAACAGAAAAGATCCTTCGGCAGTGACCAGTGACAGTTCGCAATAGTAATGGCGCTTCTTATGGGCGCCACTTAAAGATCCGTACGCCGCTTTACCGTTTTTCACCTGTCGTTTTTCTACCTCAAATTAATCGTATTGGATAGTTGTTAGTTGCGTCACGCGACACCTAGCTAGGCGTAATTACATATTTTGGAGTTTAACCAAACGAGGTAAGCGAGCCAAAATATCCCCTCGATTAGGGCGTATATTGAATTTACTGCGGTATATAAATTCAATGTCGTTTCACGTTCGAAATGCTAAACCTTGAACTGTTTATTACGATGGGAATGGCACCGGAAATACACCTGCGGTTATACGTAGGCCCTTGGTGGTGAATAATTAAATTTGTCCTTTTTTGCAGTCGAGATAAAACTAGAAATATGCGACTTTTGTTGGGGGGTTGATTTTTGATGATAATGATGCGGCAGTTTTTAATATCGGAAATCAGACGATTGTTGAAAAGGCGAAGCGGCGAAAGAGGTGAGAGAAGAACCACCCACATGCCTTTTTTTTTCCGCTGCACCGCCGAGAAATGCACAAATACGACGACAGCTTTGAGGAAAATAATTTCTATAAATACGAAAGAGGTGTTCTAAAAATACGAAGGCGCGACAGCAACTTGTAAAATACTCTCGATGTGGATACGCCGCGATCGGTTGTAAAGCAAATACGCGGATGTGAAGTGCGAAACTAGCGAGTTCTTTTGGAAGACGAATAATTTAGAATTTTGTAGAAAGTATAGTAGATCGAGTTATTTTTCAGTTACTTCAGTGAAAAGACAATTTCGTTGTACGTTATTTGTTAAACGCCAAATTTAAGAAAGGTAGGCATATCGAAATTCAAATTTTAATTAACGTCGTTTTTACCTGCACATTTTAAAAAGATTTTTTTACACTACGAATACAAGGTTTTTATAAAACGATTATTTAATATTAAATCTGTCATAAATAATACACGCGTGCGATAATAAGTTTATACTTGATATTATTATAATTAGGCGCTTTTTAATTTATTACATTTTTAATTGCAAGATTCTTGAATTAATTGTTGTAACTTAATATTAATTCGAAAAATCCCCAAATAATTGCTTTATACAATGATGACTCACCATTATTGGAACCAGTTTAGACATTGTTTGTATTCAGAATTTCCCCGTTCATTTAACAATTTACAAATATACAAATTAATTATTTAGGTCAGTTTTTATGATTTAATAATCCAGTTGACTAATTGTTATTTAATTCTGTCGTCACGTTTTATTTGTTTTAAAATGTCATCGCGATGCACTTGTTTGAAATTGTTTTGTATCGTTAAATAAAACCAGCTTACTACGACATATGTTATTTTTCTCTTCGATAAATAAATTAATAAATTGCAAATTTTGTGAAGTAATTATATTAAAATATTTTTGCAAATGTAATCCATCAAATAATTTAGTTAATTTTTTAAAAATAAAATACTAGGTCGTTCGAATTAATCTAGAATTTATATTATTAGAATAATAAAATATGTAGAAATCCGTTGCCAATTTTATTGAACGTTCGTCCAGTTTCATTCCAATCGGAATTAAGTCATCGCTAAATTGCATTCTGTTTCATTATAATAGAACGGTATTGTATCTACTGAATAAATTTAACAAAAATTCTATGTTATCTATTATTACAGTCCACTTAAATTGTAATTAAAAGTGCCTAATTGAAATCGTTCTGTAAAGCAGAACTGTTAATACGAAATATTTTCGGTTACTTTAACATTTAAAAAAACTATTGTAAGCGCAATTAGTTACTAGCTAAGTGTTTATAAAAGCTATATACGCATTTCGACGGCTTGGCTTCCATCTTCAATACTAAATAAATATTCAAATTTATTTTGGTCTAAGGAAATATTCATTATCAAACCAAATAAAAATCAACATCACCAAATTTCTTCTTCAATTCTAGCTTCTACATCACCCTCCACTTTACCAAACTTCCTACAAATACATACAATGACCTTATCCTCAAACCGAAACCCAACTCCATCTATCTACCCATCTACGAATTAAATCGAACCCCTGATCTAACCCACGAAACGAGCCCCGCCCGCAAACAAACATGCCCGTTCTATCCCCACATCGGTCGGGTTCATCGGCAAGTACTCTACCCAACTATCGATCCAGCTACACCGGTTCATCCTTGGTGGATCGACCCTACCATCATTATGGTACCACCACGAGCAGTTCGGTTTCATCGTCGTATGTGCCACGGTACAATAGCAGTTCCTTCGAGAGTCGGTATTATACCGACACTAGTTCGAGTTCGGGGGTTGGTGGTGGCACGGCCACGGGGCCACATGGGAGTAGAAGGACTTATATGTCACGGTGAGTTGTGATAGAGGTGCAGATGCGAGTAATTTGGGATTTATAGGCAAATTGTCAGATCTGGCAGCGGTTTGTTTATGTTTGGTTGACGTTTAAGATGTCAGGAAAACTTCAATGTGCTTGTCAATTCGTGCTGGAATTTTCCTAATGGGTCCAAATAGAAGAAATAACCCATTTTTCTATATTTATAGTATCATTTCAGAAGGCCATTAATAAATTGCTGCATATATTTAAAAATAGTCAACTTAAAATAGTCAAATAGAAAATTCAAATGGCAAAACAATAATAAAAATGAGCTAGCGACAAAAGTTGAAAAGTTTTGGTATTTATTTTTAAAGCTTTCTAATAGGTTCCCATTTTCAAAATAATGCTGAAAATATTTGTTCCGCTTCATAGTTTAAGTGGGTTACCATTTTGGAAAGTAGCCATGAGATAATAATAAAAGGAATTGGTGAATCAACGTCAAATTTACCAGAAATAAATTAAAAACAAACATTATTTATTCCCATTTTCTCTTAAAATACACCTGAATCTATTTCAAAATTTGCTCGATATTTATATCTACTAGAAAATTGTAGTTACATTTGCCACACAAGCCGATGAAAACGTTTATTTTCGTTTAACGTTCAAAAATGATAAAAAATGATACCCCATGTCTAAAAATATTTTTTACTAGTTATTCTTGTAGTTGGTACTCTAGGTACTAGAATTTGCGAAGAAAAAATTTAAAAAAATCTGAATTTTCAACAAATTTTGCATTTTTTTTTATCGAAAAGAATATTCTTCGAATTACTTAGTATTTGTCTATATTTTTTATCGGGCTATATTTTAATTTAGACATGTTCATTAACAAAAATTCCCAACTTTCTATATAAAAAATACAATTATTTACTATTCAATCAAATCTATTCACATTTCCCGATATAAGTACAAGCACTCCAAATTGTCAAATAGAGAATCATATCATTTGAATATAGATTCAAATCTAATCTACCCTTACGGGTAGATTAGATTTCAATGTCTCCACTGTCGATCCAATTTATAAAAACATATTACGTCCGTTCAAACAAAGCGCAATCAACTATCATTTCAATCAACTTTCAGTGCGTCATCGATCTTAGAAGATGGAGGAACAACCGGGTACCACCGAGAAGAATGTCGCGAGGTCTCGGTGACCCGCCGTAGCACCTTGGGGGACACAACCACCCACTCTACCACCAGCACTACCTCTTCGGAACGTATCGGTTCAATACGGGAGAATTCGATACTGGATAGCTATCAGCCCAGGGCTAGTATGGTCAGTAGTAGCAGAGAAGGGTCCAGAGAACGGGGGTTGAGTACGACGAGCGTTACGGAATCGGTGGCTGATTTTCGAAACAAGTACAGTCCGAGTAATTATGTACCGAAGGTTATGAGAGGGCGCCAGACGAACGGGGTTGGCTCGGAGCGGGATAGTATGAGTAGAAGCAAGACGCTGGGGGATATTGGATTGCCGCCCACAAAGGTAAGAATATATATCATTTGTAGCGAAGTTTGTAAGAAGCGATTTAACGGCTTAGCCAAAAAAAAAAATACAATAATCTAAAACTGCAAAACATACAAATTCTGTACCTGCATAAGTTTGGAATGAAATGAAACAAATAACGCCTTTAAAAGCATCCCAAGTGACGATTTGTTGCGTTTCTTGCCTGGACTTGTTTACTGCTTGCATATACACATCCAAAAAAAACCACCCCCTAACACAGCCCTTAGATCCCAGACACCAAGTCGTGTGTGACTCTGCCGTAGATAACATCAGTTACCTCCGCGGCATCATCAATTAACAACACCAGTAACAATACTAATACCACCAACGAAGACGAAGACAACAGCCGTATGCGGTCCGTATCGGAGATCAGGCGGCACTTTGACCGGCTAAGTCAGAGCCAGGAACGCGAACTGTCACCGAAACTGGCAGTGACCGGTACAACAACAATGACCGCTGGTAATAATAAGAATCGGGGGATTGTCAAAGCCGAGAAAACAACAACAACAACCGATCAAACGCAAGAGTCAATTGCGAGGGTGAATGGTTTTGATGAGCCCGATCTGAAGGGCTTAACGAACGGACATAACCATACGACAGATTTTGCTTCGTATATACCCGCATCGACAGCGCAGAAAGTAACTAGCAACAGCAACGGTGAAATCACTGACAAAGCGACATCAGAGGCGATCGAAAGTGGTCATTGTGAAGAAGTGAACGGTAGTTCTGGAGATGCGGTTGCATCGCAGCCGTCTGTCGACCACCAGATGATGGATAGACGTTACCATCACCATCCCAAAACGAATACGGCTAATGTAAGTGCACATTGAAGGAAGATTACGTTCGGGCAGGTCAGATTCTGTGTGATATTGACTGGTTTTGAATACTAACTGACTAAATAATTAAATTGTGGTTAATTTAACGAAAAGTCTATAGTGGAATTAAGAATTTTTTTAGTACAAATGATTCGTTGAACAATTTAAAACATTTCGCCGTTATAAGAGATCAAATTTCTATTAAGCACGAAGTCGTTTTTAAGTCGTTTTAATTCATCGATACCGAAATTTTGTAAATAATTCTTTCTTAATTCTTTTATAGAACTGTATAATAAACTCCTCAAAGTTTTTTTGAATGCGTTTTTATGCTTTAATGATCTATTATAAAAAAAAAAATCTTAAATAATCGCTAATCAGCGAATAAATATTAAAGTAATTACAAATAAAATACCATATTCTTTATATAATACGTTCAATAATAAACATTTCTCAATTGTAACTTGTATCGGTTCATATCGAAAATTAACTATACAGTAATAATTAGAAACCAATACAATAAAAGATCATATTTTATTGATTTTGTGTAATTACGTGTTTTTTTTATGTAATCGACGACGTAATTTAATATAAATTGGCGTAAAAGAAACATACAACAGAAATATACTCTCTGATAGATAAAATCATTTTTATGACAATGTCAGATTCCTTTTCATGTTTTTTTTTTAATCGTCAAATTTAATTTTAAGCTACTTCTTGAACTAACTCGTTAGTGTAAGAAGAAATATTTGCCAAAATAATTCTAGAATTTAACGACAAAATGTACGTTACATTTTGTCGAAGAATAGTTTTAGGGCCAGAAAAATAGGGGAAGAAAACTGCACGGTATAATACGTTGATGCAGTCGATGTGGAAACTTTCATAAGTTGAGAGTTTTTTCCGTTAATATCGGTGCCAGGAAATTTTCAGTTCTGTAAATCTAAAAATACTCGCCGATATAGCCGCAATCGCACGTAAAAAAAGTGCCTCACTGTAACTAACGGTTTAGTTTTATCTTTCGGCGAGGAAAGAAAAATCACGACCAGCGAAAAACTACATTTATTAAACACCTCGTTGATATAATTCATTACTAAAAGAACCTTGTTTAGTGTATTAAAATAACTGTTATCGTTTAGTAAAGTGCTAACGATTTATTATAAAACCTGTCAAATTTGACAGTCAGTGCTTGGCGTTTTATTTCAAGTGTCATTGTGACTTAACTATTCAATACACAATGTTACTGTCAAATTCAAAAAGACATTTAATTAAAACCGTTTTAATATTTCGCACATTTTAATATATTCCAATATCTATATTTATATACCAAATTTTTTCTATAATTATTACTCATGAACCAGTGTTGCAATATTGCAATAATGACGCCAGTTTCGGCGTCATATGTCATTCACTATGTTTTATACATAGCATGGTCATGTGCCTTTATGTTATTGGTTTATGGATTTATAGTGGGATTATGTGACGTTTTTCATATTGGCAATGATTCAAAAACATCGTCCGCGAATCGGACTACGATGATGTACTTTAGTTTAGCGGTAGGTGCCTCGGTGGTCAACAACCGTTTTTTTTTTTTTTTATTCGGGTTTGAATTAAAATTGTGGTCATTTCCAAACAATAGTATTGGCAAAATGTTACTGAGTTATGTACGTATTTACTTAAGACAATTCGAAAACATGACAAATTTTAAACTAGCCTATCTTTGCCAAAAATCAAGATATTTATTTATTCTCTAAAAAGTATTGCAATAAAATTTCAAACTTGAAAAGAAGTATAAATTGCAATATTAAAATAATTAGGAATAAATATTTATCTAAAGAAATAAATGTACAAAATGAGCGATTATTAATTAAATTGCAAATAACAATTACAAATGCCATTCTATTAAAAAAAAAATCTCTACCCATCATTTATCATATTTGCTACAACATTGAAGGGATTAAAATCATCGCCCGTTCTTTTTTTTGCGTCATAAGTTTTGATCCTGTCGTGTTTTTTGGCATGTGAATATACTGCCCTTGGCTTTCAAGTTGATTTCTACATTAAAATGTGTTGTTTACAAACGCACATATGCTCGTGTTTAGAATCGATGGACAAGAGCTAACCAAAATAAAATGAGCAAGCGCACATGAAAAACATATTTTCATTTAGAATACTGTTTTTTTCTCGTAGAAATTATTGGTGAATTAATTAGAATTGTCAGTTTCGTGAATTTAAATAATTTCGATGAAAAATAACTGTAAAATTTGTTTATACAGTTTTTTTTGGGGGCAAGTCTGAATTTATTTTTAACTGGATTTTAGAAAGAATTTATGCAACAAGTTGGAAGATCACATATAGAAAGAACAACAATAGTGTTCGGCGAATATTCGAATTTTTAAAGAAGAAAACGCAAAATACCTACGCAAAGTTATTTTGATTATTCTGCTTGTAGGAAATATCGTCATCTCGAAACGCTACCTCAACCGCGACTACAACATCCGGCCGCCCATCCCCCGACCTAACAACATCCGGTGCGATCGCCGGTGGCGCCACCACCAACCTCGGTACCTACACGACGTCCCGCAATGCAGCCGCAGCTACATCTTTGGCATCGTCAGCATCTGGTGCCGGCAGCGGTCTGAACGGTTTGAAGAACATCGGAAATACCTGCTTTATGAATAGTGTTCTGCAGTGCTTGAGCAACACCAGGCCATTGTTGGAGTACGTGAAGAAAGATGGATTCAGCGGTGATATTAATACCACCATAAGTGGTATGAAGGGCGCCTTGGTGAAGGCTTTTGCACAGGTGAGATGATTTTTGGAAATTATAGTGGAAGAAAGACGAATTTTCTTTTCTGTTTTTATTAGTTGCTTAAAGATTTATGGTCGGACGAGTGTGTGGTAAATACAGCTTCTCTAAAGTCCCAAATCCAGCGATTCGCGCCCCGATTCATGGGTTACTCGCAACAGGACGCCCAAGAATTCCTCCGCTATCTATTAGAAGGTCTGCATGAAGATGTAAACAGAGTAACAAACAAACCAACACAGCCAACGCAAGACATCGATGATCGATTGCCAGATGGAGAAAAAGCCCAAGAAGCATGGCAGAGGTATGTATACAAAACAAGCCGACTTAGAAGAAATAAACTGAAATTTACTTTTTTTTTTTCAGGTATACACGAATGGATAATAGCAAAATAGTGGATCTATTCGTGGGTCAGCTCAAATCAACGCTGAAGTGCACGCACTGCGGACACTGTTCAGTGACTTTCGATCCCTTCTGGGACTTATCGCTGCCAATACCATCGCGAACGGGTCAATTGCGACTGTCACAATGTCTGGACAGCTTCACCAGAGAGGAAACCTTAGATGGCGACGAGAAACCTACGTGCAGCAAATGCAAAGAGCGCCGAAAATGCACCAAGAGTTTCAGCATACAACGGTTTCCAAAGATATTAGTGATACGTATCCTTTTTTTCTCTCGAACGATTGATGCTTTATATAAAGCGATAATGTACACGGAGTTTTTTCTCTATTTTCCTTAATGGTTGGATATATATATATAGATTTGAAACGTTTTTCACCGATGGAACGGTTCCGAGGCAAGTTGTCCTGTACGGTGGACTTTCCCCTGGAGGGTTTGGATATGAGCAATTATGCGGCTGATGCGAAACCCTCACAGTGTCGGTACAATCTATATGCGATTAGTAATCACAGTGGTACCACTTACAGCGGCCACTACACGGCCTATTGCAAACACCCCTATACTGGAGCGTGGCACGAATATAACGATTCTAGGTGAGATAGATAAATATTAAAATAACAAATAGACCCCCACTGTCTCACCGAGTTAGTTGCGGAAAGATAAGAATTTTTGGAAGATATTATAGCGTATTAGAAAGATTATTCAGTTGCACAATTGGTTGATTTAGTCGTTACTTTTTCAAGATATTCCATAATATATTAAATGAAATATTCAGTTATATTTTTCAAACACAAGGTATTGTACAAATTTATATAGAAGGCAAGTCAGATGGAAAGACAGATATATGCGGTGGTCTATAATGGAAGACTATTTCTCAATAGACAACAAAAAAGATTATATATAATCGATATTTTCATGTCCAAAAGCCATCATAATTTGCAATTTTGACGTGTCATTTTTTAGAGTGTCAACGATATCCGCCCGAAGTCTAGTCAGCGGCGAGGCGTACGTCTTGTTCTACGAATTGGACAGTGGTTCGCAACGGTCGCACCTATGACGTCACTAAACCCACAGCAAGCAGTTAGCCCACTACTAGCTAGAATATCAACTAATTAATAACCGCCAACGTCACCTGTTGCACGGTGCAAACAGTTGTACAGTGTTGCCGATAGCAGCAATAGTGCGTTATGCGCAAGTTGAACGTGTCGCAAAATAAAACGAAAATTTTCACCGGAAATTACTGTAGAGATGGAAGTAATGTTTTTTTTTTAGATGGAACTAAGTGGGAAGTAATCTGTGATTTGTAGAATTATTATAATGGAGCTAGATAGAACGTGCTTTTTCTTTTTAGTTCTGACGCAACATTTTTTTTTTTCCTGAAAAAAAAAACAATAAATCGGCGATACTTATTTTTTAAATCTCCCGTCTCTACAAGTATTTTATTTGCAAAAAAAAATTAAAGCACAATGCAAAATAATCTAGTCTGCAAAAACTACAAATTCTAATTAATATTGCCAGCATTTTTGCTAGGAAACTTTTACACAATTATCTATAATTTTAAATCGTTGGGATAGAATTTACTCGACGCATTAGATAAACTCATTGCAAAACGCACTTTATATAAACGTTTTATCAATTATATAAGTGGATGTTTCTTTAAACAGCGTATTCTGTACAAAACTACCAACAGAATAGCTCTGATATAATGTATTTTATACTGGCATCGTCATTTAATCTATTGTATTATATTTATTTCTCGATGGAAATTTGACGTCCAAATAATTCTCCTATCCATGCGTGTAAATTTTGACATTGCGGGATTATTTTGCCGTTCAATTGTACAATTTAATATTATTGAGACTGGTATACTCTTGTGCGAAGGCCACGCCATCTATTATTGTTATTATTAAACTGCTTTATTTTTTAACAATACCCCCTCCCGCGCTCCAGTCAGCTTTTTACTCCTACGCTGCCTAGTAGAATTTTAAACATTTAGTCAATTATACACTTTTTTCCGTGTATTACATTGTTTTAATTTTTTAAATACTCTGAATGTTTTTTTCAGTATCGTGGACTATTATTCATTGTAATTAGTTTTTATGAATTACTTTTATTATTTATTTTATATTATTTTAATATAAATAAATGAAGAGAATTGTTATTGATATTAATGTTGTTGACACTTATCAGAATTTTATAATATATAATATATACACTATTTATGTTTGAAAGATATTATTGTTTTTGTCTAAAAAATGAGCCATCTTAACAATTTGCAAAAAATAAAGACGATGAAATTAACGTGGTTTTTTTTTAAAAGAAATTGTGCAACTTTCAGATCAGTGCTGTAATGACATTCGACAACAAGTGACGTGACAGTGATGGAGATTAACATTTATATGAAAAAAAAACAACTACATTTTAGCTATTTATTAAATAAATGAAATTAAAATGCAGAAAATGAGGAAAACAATGAAAGTAAAGATTTATATGTAATATGTACAATAATATTAGAACACTTTTGAACAAATGCTATTATTAAATAAAAATTAACATTGATGAATAATAGCTACGTTTTATTTACAAAATACCAATTGAATTTCAATACTTTATTTAACTCGAACAAGAATGCATTCCTTGTAGATTTTCATTTACTATCAAAGGACCCACTATCTTTGAAATAATACTATCTCTAGGTAAACCCGCGTCTTTTCTTTTCGTTCTAGAGATTTTTCTCTGACGACCTTCGTCATGTACAACCATATGCCTATTCATGTTTTGCTACAGAAAAATATTGTGATATTTTAAAGTTTAAATTTAAAATACATTTTACTACCATTTTAGATAATTTAACTTTGCATCCTTCAATTTGGCAAGGAATTTTTGGCAGATACAACGACTTCTCTGTATGTGACCTATTTATATGTAAATTCAAATTTCTTTTGTATTTGTAGCTTCTTTCACAACCCTCAAAGTTGCATGCGTATTGGATATTTTTTACATCATTGGCGTGCTTTTCAATATGCAATCTCAGCTGATCTTTCTTTGCAAAGATCTTTCCACAATTGGAGCAAATAAAAACTATAAAAATACAATCTACAAAAATTGATTTTCTTCGGAATATGAATCAAACCTTTATACTCGCATATTCTGCGATGTTTCACCAACATAGACCAAAATTCAAATGACTCGTCGCAAAATGAACAGGTATAAACTCTATGGAAGCGTTTGTGACGATTTAGCAAATCCACGCACATAAAACTTGTATCGCAATAATCACAACTGCAATACAAGCGATTAAAAATAATTTCAATGTAAAATAAAACTCTTCATTACCAAAATGGCATTTTGCCAGTATGTTGGTACATGTGCTGTTGTAGAAACTTTTTTCTACTAAACCCCTTTTTACACTCACTGCAAGTATACGGATATTTTCTATTTTGATTATGAAAGCGTAACTTGTGTTTCTTCAGATGACAAGACGTCGCAAATAATTTATCGCATTCGGGACAGGGTACTTTATCAGCTTTTACTATATTATGAGAGGTACGCCTATGTCGGAGCAAATGTGACGAATTTGTGTAACTCTTCGTACAACCTGGTTCGTTACAAATAAACGGACGCTGAAATATATATTTTTTAAATTACATTTAACTAATGTAACTTTAAATATTCATAAAAAAAAACTTGCCTCTCCTGTATGTCTTCGTAAATGATTTATTAATTTGCGACTTTTTGTAAAAACTGCTGAGCAATTTTGGTAGGTGCATCTGTGTTTAGTAGCAATCGTATCAAGATGCTTCAGATACTTAGAATCACTTTCGGATTCTGAATATTCTACCGTTGATGAATCCATAATAAGAGAATTTTTTTTTACTTTATATTACTTTTTATATTATATTATATTCACGCTGAGAAAAGATATGTTTTAACATTCACTTTAACAGTTGTCAAACTTTCCCGATGTCTTCGACATTGTCATTGACATTATCGAATCTACAGTAAGCTGAGTTTCCAATTACAAAACAGAAATAAATTAAAAACTCATTTATATTATTATCTTATTTTAACTGGAACTAATTTTGTGTAGTTAATGTACATTATTACTATGTATAATTAATAATATCTATTACTTTATAATATTTATATTTAATTCCAAATAATGAACGATAGAGATAATCTAGTGACTTTCGGAGGTTGGTATACCTAGCAGATGGTAGGTTTGCGCAGGGTGTGTACGAGCAATAGTTCAAGTTGAAAATGGCGATTGATCTGTGATGTCATAACAAACGGACGCCATTGCTGTGTGTCATTTTACAAATCATAATAGAGGAAAGCTCGTGGTAAAGGAGGTATTTTCTTAACCAAAATGGACAATTTAGTGAATTATGGCAGTGACGATGATAACGTGGACTCTGACAACTCTTCAAAATATCGCCAGGTTAGTATATTTAACAGGTCTAATATCAAATAATACCAGAGCTGTGTTCAAACGTAGACAATAAAATTAAAATGGTGGACATAGTACCGCTACTATATTAATTTAATTGCATAATAATAGAAAACTTGTCTCTTCTTATTAACTGATTCATTTCTTTGCAATATGAAGCTACAACTACAAATAGACACGAATTGTTAGGGAACTTTGGGTACAAATCGTTTGGCCATACATGGAGGTGGGGGAGATTACGGCAGACTACCGAGTCAACAACGTTGCGGGGGCGGCGGCGGTGGTGGTGCGACTAGCCGCACAGGGGACGATGGCACAAACTACGACCAAATCCAAATGGATCTGAGTGAGGTAATATTTAACGTTCTTTCAGGAAATGTACATTATCAATACAAAATACAACACAAAAGCTAAAGTTTTTGCGGCTCATAGTATATTATTTTCCCCATTATTTAATCAATTATCGGTTGACCGCTGAATATTGTTGATCACTCTTTGCCACACGATATTTTGTGCTCGATGTAATGATATTAACTTGGTTAATTCTGTTGTCTGACGTATGAATAAAGATGTAAAGCGAACACACAAATCGAGACTACTCTATCCAATGTGTGAACACGGTGATGATCCGCGGTCACCCGCTACCACCCCCCGGTGAGTATCGACGATTGATTGCGCACAAATAATGCGTGTGTTATCACATGGCGACTTAACATTCATAATCGCATGTATGCGAATGGTGCAAGAAATACGGACGCAGGTAATATCTAATTCATACTCAAACTTTCAATAAATCCCGGGTAAACTACGTCTTCATACTGAAATAATTAAATTGGCGAGGTTCAAATTTTTCATACGATACGCTCATTCTGTACAAAATAAGGCCTCTAAAAATGTTTGAAGACAATTAAGCCCGAACGAAACATTATGCGCAATTTAAATGGAGTAGTACCTATTAAAAAAACTATTTACTTTTATTTTCTCGCGCGACTCCATATTTTCTACTATCCATCCTATATATAAAATTAAAAAGTTCAGATACAAAAACTAAACAGACTTATCATCGATTATAGCTGGGCCATCATTTCTTTGGCAGGAAGACGAACCAGCGAAAAACTCGGTATCCATAAAGTCACAAATGTTTCCAGAGGTGAACAGAGATCGCACCAACCGACCACAGCATCGAGACAACACCCATTATGACACAAACGATCGCCATGGGAACAACAGACAACGAGATAGTCGCGATAATAGAGACAGTAATAGCCGCAACGTTGATCGAGATAGGGAGCAGCGAGAAAACAACCACCGACATGATAATGAACGAGATAATAGGAGTAACGTTAAAGATAGCAAGGATGATCAAGATCGATCGTCGTACAGAGGAGGACGAGATCAACAGCGAAATGAGAAGAGGAATAGTCGAGACAGTAGAGATAGTGGTGCTAGAAAGGGGTATGCTATTAAAGGAATTGGTTTAAAATAAAAATTAATATTTGATTTATTTTTTCAACTCCGATAGAGATCGGGATAGCAGAGACTCCACCCGGCGAGATAATAGGGAAAATAATCGCGACAGTAGAGATGGCGTAGATAATCGCAAGGATAGAGACGCTGCTGGTAATAGAGACCGCGATAATTCCAATAGAAGAGATCGTGACAATTTTAACAGTAGAGATCGTGGTGATAGAGATAATTATAATAATAGAGATAACAGGCAAAGGGACAATCGTCGGAGGAGTCCAACGAATCAGAATTCAAATAATTATCGTGGTGGTGCAGCTGGAAGACGATTTGATAGAGCTTCAAATAAATTGGCACAATTGGAAAAGTTGGGCATTGAAATTAAAGTAAGTTATTCTATTGAGTAACTTTTAATTATTATATAGTTTAATTTAAAATGTTCTTGAAGAATTTCGGTTTTATTATCAAGAATTTAAAATTATGCGTATCTACTTCTGAATTATCTAAAATGAAATAAGTTCTTCCTACGAGTTATTTATTTGTGGCTTGTGTTTAACTGCTTACCAAATTTAATCAAAATATGCCAACAAAAAATACTTTCGTTTCCCGAAAATAGTAAATGTTCACGAATGTTTACACTATATTTAATTTTAAAAATTATCACCACCACGTTAAATATTAGTATAATATTAATGATGATTGATGATTATATCATGATGATTTTCTATTCAATTGTATAGCATTCACGATTCGTGACAGGTATTTTATTTAGTTTTATCTTGTGGTACTGAAAATGGGGGCATAGTCTTCGAAATGCGCATCTAGCTTTGATTTACGGTATTTTGGTGATATTCTATACGATATCTTCAAGTTTTAACTAGATATTTACTTCTTGTTACTCTTATTATATAATTGCCACTAAAAAAACTTTGTTTCCCAAAAATAGTATACAAATGCTCACCAAATTTAGACGATATCTAATTTGAAATCAATAACCAGATATTGACTTCTTGTTAGTCTGTTATCATTTGTAAAAAAATATCAGTAGTAATACCCATACACCATAATTTGGCAGTATTGTCGCGTAAATTTAGTTTTTTACATTTGTCGAATATTTACTAAATTCGGTATAACCATAGTATTTAAAATACAGGCATTACGAAAACAATAGGTACCGTTATTGTTTTAGTGACGCAAATTTCATTTTTCGATCTATCATTTGGTATCTCACAAGTATTTTTTTTAGTACAGTGCTAGGTTTTTAGGTACAGAGTTTAATTTGGTAAAGATGTAATTTGATCCCTTTATTTTTTCATCTATAGGCTCCTGAGAACTTCGTCCCACCCGCTAGTGGCATTTATACACCGGATGACGCCCGTGGAAACAATGGGCCCTACCAATTTGAAAATGCCGATGGTGGTGGCGATGGCCAATTCTTTATGCCAGGTGTAACAGGCAGATTTAGAGATCAGGTGAGTTTTTTTTTTTTTTAATAAAATAATTGTTAATAACGCATGTGGAATGTAGCGTTTTCTATTTGTTTTTTGTACACGATTTCACTTATGTATTCTAAGATGTTTTGGCGATTTGTGAACTATTTAAACTGCTTTAAAGATATTTGTGGTAATTATTTTACAATAACAAGGTAGTAAATTTCTAATGCCAGAATTTGGCAAAATAATAGTTCAGTAAGAACCTTTGATAAGGAAATGCATTTGATGTGGCAAATAAACCGTATAGCAACAAATAAACTTAAACATAATTATTAAAAGCAATTGTAATGAACTCACTTTGCATTAAAAATCTTCTTGCAGTATTTCAATCCGTATAAGTAATCCCAAACACTGCGAAACAGCAAACCAGTAATTCCAAATAAGTAAGGGCACTTCATAAATTTAAATACCCGTATCAATTGTCCACGTAATAAATTAAGTTAACATTTATAACTAACTCGTTTGTTTTTATAAAATGTAATTTGACGTTAACATTTAATGTTAACTTCATCCCTTCAACAGCTGATGTAAACAAATGCAACAGCAGCGCCAGTTGAACGAACATAGAACGAACGTACAACGACCGTTCAGTGTTCTCTCTCACAAACCGTTATTACTGTCTAACTAATGGTAATTGAGCGGTACCGCGCGTGCACTACCTTACAGCGACAGTGGGCTACTGAAGTTCGGTGTCTATCGTATTTCTGAATTCATTTTATCTACATCTTTCTTTGTCTTACGTACGTACTTCTTATGGGTGCTATACGCCACGTACAGCGCAGGCGTTACGAATCGAGTCGAACAATTCCGAAGTACTCTGAATAGTTGACTAATTTACTTCGAATTGCATTACATCGAATTAATTACTTCGATTTAATTATGATTTTAATTGTATTTAGTTAATTAGGGATCAAGTTATAGCATACCTTTCGAGGGCTGACTCGCCGATAACAACGGTGTCTGAATGTTGCGTTAATTTGCAGTATTAAGCGAAAAATTGGCAAAAAATCTTAAGACTGTTCCATTGTTTATATACTCCTTTACACGCTAATTAGTTAATTAGAGGCTTTTTAAATTAGCTCCACCTTAATCGGAGATGCTGATAATCTATCTAGAGATACTCTTTTGCCTGTTTGATATCTATTTCCGCAAAAATTTCTTAAAAATCTCTCTGTTCTTAACCTTACCGTTTTTTTGAATTTAAAATTTGCGATGAAATAAAGGCCTAAATCTTCATAATTGCATTTCAAATCATATCGTACGGATTTATTTTATAAGTCTCGTCATTAGTTTTATGCTCAAATAATCAATTTCGTTCAAATTCGTTTGAAATTCGATCCGCGGCAAATGTCAAATCGGCATATCCCAAAGTCGTTAATAGCTATGAAATTCAATATATAGTATTCTTTGGGTCATCATAATCTAAACTAAAGATCCTAGAATAGCTTACACAGGATTATCTTAATGTTCCGATCAATAATAAGTTGTTAAATCAGCTGTAAAATATGTAAACATTTTGCAAAGTATCTTTATTACAATCATAATCTTGAAAATGGCATTTACGGGATTTTTTATTGGTCCACGTGCCGTCCACGCATTTATAGATCATGTTGATTAAATTTGTAGCTTATAATGCGTAGTAAACAAAGAGTAGTCATATTGCAATTCCGATCGTTTTTGGGTGTCTATTAAAGACCCCAATCGATTAACGCCTATTAATTGAATGCTGTTAAAAGAGCATTAATATGTGGATAATCCCTTTGTGATGCTAATAAATGTAGCCCACAAAAGGCAGTAGTCTACCTGCTGATGGTTTAAGGGTTTTATTGGGAACGTCGACAATATCAGCTTATGATAAACAGGTGATTATAGGGTCATTAGAAGATCCTATCCTCGGTTAATGCCTTTGTGTGAATTGTTAGGTGATATTGTAGGGATTGAAGTATTTGTGAAATATATAACTCTGTAAATGTCGAATCAGCTGTGTTTTTATTTACATTTAGCTTTGCAATGTAAGGTAATGAAATAAAAGTTTGATTAGTCTTCTATTAAGGTAAATAGAATAATATAAAACTGGTAAATTTATCGATAGAAAAATCAGTATTTAATTTATCATTATGTTGCGATACAATTTGATATAATACGAGTATATCAATTAAATGATGAATGAGTAGGACGCGAAGAAGTGTCCCAAACATAAAAAAATTGTGTTAATCTTGCGTTTCTTGGAACACATTTTTACTACTTTCGGGGAAATTTTTATATAGCCCAGTTGCATTAAAAAAACAAAACAATTTCCAGATTGAACGGCGAAAACAACTTTGGGCAAAATCTAAGCAAGGCGACACGCCCGCCCCCAATCCCACAGCGCCCACCCAACGATCAACACCGCCCACACCCACCGCCCCAAACACCGCAGAGCCTCATCTCGCAGGGCGATCTACGTGGGCGGCAACAACCTTCGCCCAAGATACGGACGGGCGCCAAGCGAACAAGTTTAAACGTCTGATGGGCATTCGAGGTGAATCGGGCGCAGGTTCGACCGTGGAGGGTTCGACTAATAAGCGACAGGAAGAGATGTTCAACAGTATGGAGGCGCAGTACGAGGTAGCCCGTACCGCCACGCACACGATGCGTGGTGTGGGCTTGGGATTCTCCAGTGCCGTACAGGGGTTGTATCAGAAATAGATTGGGGGATAATTACTATTTATTAGAGATTGCTATTAGGTTCGTGACTCATGTATGAATATTAAATCATTGATTAAGCACTTTTGGGCGTTTTCTTCTTTGTTATATCATATGTCCTGTGTTGCTTGATCTTATTTAATGACATTCAGCTATAAGTGTGGTAAAATAAAGATACTAAAAGTCGCCAAATCGTGATTTGCCATTAAGGTGATGCGTTAGCAACGTCACCAATGAAATGAACAACATATTTCTGTATGAGGCTCGATGGTATAAGTTTTTTTTTAAACCCAAATTAGTATATTAAACATTTTTTAATTTTTTTAAAATTATCACTACGGTGTTAAGTATTAGTATAGAATATCACCCAAATACCGTAAAATGTTTGGTTTTGTCTTGTGCTACTGATGGGGGTATGGCCTTCGAAATATACATCTAGCTACTTAATGTTTTAAATTACGGTACTTGGGTGATATTCTATACTAATTTTTTATCTTATTTCAGACATATTTAATTGCTTTTAAGTCCAGATTTCAATCCTACTTTTCGCGTATAAAAAGGTGTGTATTTCAATTATATCGCATTATAATTTTGTCAATACAAATTGTCTTTTTATTACAATAAAGAGATACATTTGTTGAATATACAATATTAATAAAAAAACACATTTATAATATAAAAACGCACACGCTTTTGGATAAAATATGAAATATACATAAAATGCCGTTGAGATTCGACTAATTTCGCTAAAAATGCAATAAATATCATTGATAGATTCGACAAAACGTGACCAATTCGACACCAAAATAATTATACAGATAAAAGAGAAGAGAATCAGTCTTGGTTGGAGATAGTACCGAAGGACACAACATACCACAACGTCAACTTCAACTGCTTCGTATTAATCTTAATATAAAATATATATATATAATATATGGACATAAAAATCTGTGGGGCAGTGAAGTAATGGACGGTGAAAATATTCTGTTAATTCACTTTAAAAACGTACAAATTACCGTATTATCGAATTTACGAGAAAAAGAAAATGTAAAAAACAAAATCACTGGCCGACTGAAATTGTATTTCCACCATTTTCACCACCACGAACTACCCTCTCCACGCAAAACTCAACACATAATGGCAATAATAGACACCATAATCACAACACTTATTTCCCACCAATCTTCAGCGCGACATCACCACCTAACCCCTGCAGTATCTGCTGTTGCCGGCGCCCTTGTCTGTCCAGACTGAGGTTGGTACTCTGCGTGCGCGTGCCCAAGCTGCTGCCATGCGACGAGGAGGTGAGACTGTGCTGACTGCCAGCCCCGGCCAAACCGCTGTTATTCATTAGGTTCGTCGAGCTGACATTGGACGTACTGTGATGACGTTCGCGTTGCGTGCCGCTCGTGGACATCGTACCGCCGCCGCCCCCGTTTGAGGACTGCTGATGGTGGTGGTTCGGGGTGCTGGTACTGTGATATCCGGCGCTGTAGTCGCTACTGCCGGATGGTGCCGGCGGGGCGGTGGTCAGGTAGTGGTTTGGTATGTACGAGGGGTTGTGCAGCGTGTGGTGGTGGTGTTTGTTGGAGGGGATGGGGAGACGTTGCGACTGTAAGGCTGGAGTTGCAAAAACCATCGTTGAGAAATTAAAAAAAATCATAATAACGTTTCTTACTCATTTGATTGACGTTATTTCTCCAAACCCTTAATCTGTGACAGATCTCGGGGAAAGTCGGTCTGCGCACAGCCAGTTCCGCCCAACATTCCACCATGAGGGCGTAACAATAACTGGGGCAACTATCCGGACATGAAAGAAGCTGCCGATTTCGAATCATCCCGATCACTTCCTGATTGTTATAGCTACAGAAAAAATAATCGAAATGGCACGTTTCTATAATAGTGATTTTTTTAGAGCTCACCCATAATACGGTTGCAGTCCAACGCTCCACACCTCCCACAACACCACCCCGAAACTCCAAACGTCACTTTCCGTGCTGAATTTGCCGTATAGAATACTTTCCGGCGGCATCCAGCGCACTGGCAGCAAGCTTTTACTTTGCACACGATAATAATCGCAACTGTACATGTCCCTACTCAGACCAAAGTCCGCGATCTTCACTGTCAAGTTGTGTGAAACGAGACAGTTACGTGCCGCGAGATCGCGGTGAACGTAATGATTGTCAGCGAGGTACTCCATGCCTAGAGCGATCTGCAGCGCGATCTAAAATTTCACAGAAGATTTTTTATCGGTTTGACATAAAACTTTTGCAATAAATTATTGGATTCTAATAGCTTTATAGCTAAATAAAACATTAAAAAAAAAAGAATTTGTTGTTTTACTTGCATTACATAAAAAAGTGATTTTTTTATCGTATTTGTTCGACACCTCTTGGCGTAAGTCACGTAGCTGTTTAATTAAGCGCTAAAGAAGTAATGCAGCACATAAGAGTATTTTGTATTTATTACCTGCAAACATTGTTGGTTACTTATCTCCTCGCCGCGACTGCCGCGCTCCAGCAGATACTGGTGCAGATCGCCCAGCTCCATATACTCGAACAGCATACAGTGCGGACTGCCTAGCCCGCCCATACCACCACCAGCGCCCTTACCGCCGCTCTTCTTGCTCACCACGCCCACCAAGCAAATGATATTCGGGTGTTGCAGCTCGGCGAGCAATTCGATCTCACGCTGGAAGTCCGCTTGGGTCTTGGTGTTGGCGTTCTCCTTCAGCGATTTGACCGCCACATATTGGCACGCCTGAGATGTGGTTGGGTTCGTGGGTGGTTTGGATGGGGTGGTGACGGCGGATGTCCGGTTGGGCGTCGGGTGCGTCGTGGGCGGTTTTGGATTGTTCATACGCGCTTTAAACACTTTACCTGGTAAAAAGAGGTCTATTGAACTGCTGTCCCTGATCGTGCAAAAAAATATTATTTAACCAGTATGAATTTTTGCACGTACCGAAGGCACCTTCGCCCAATTCTTCGACAAACGTCAAATCTGTATTCGTATACACTGGAATAGAGGATAAAGCATCCCTATGGTGCTGTCCTCTGAGCGAGGCCATTTGGTCGGCATTTCGCTGAAAATGGGGATTGTGATGATTCGGCAACAGCGCATTCATCTCTACTGTGTTGCCACTGCTCGAATGCGCCGCAGTACCCAAAGTACCATTACCTGTATTTGATTATATTTAAAACGAAATCGAATTTAGCAAATTAATATATCTAAATCATTCACCGTATATATTCTTATCTGCCAAACTACCCGCGCCCATTAACTCCCGTATATCTCTTCGGCCGCCTGTGCCGCACCCCTCTCCGCCCATGCCGCCCAAGCTCAACCCTCTTCTACCGTCCCGTGATGATTTCCTTCGCTTGCAGCAATAGACCATCATGGCGAACGTGATGAGAGCTGTAATAATGCACGCGGCGCCCCCCAGGTACGTGTAGACGAGGCGGGCGCATCGTGGCAGGCCGCATAGGTGTTGCTTGCGTGGATCGGATTGGATGTAACAGTACGGTTCGGACTGATGGTCGGGGTTCCGACAGTAATTGTGACCGATCTGGCAGAAATGAGATATTTTATGTATTTTGCGAAAATTGCAACGGCGCGGGTGATTTTTGCATTTTAATAATAATAATCATCATCTTTATTGAGTTGACAAACTTACATTGTAATAATATTAAAGAATATATGGTATAAAAATTGTACAAGAAGAAGATACAATATAATATCAATTGCAATAAATCATGTCTTCTCAAGTTCAGCTTGCGCATTATTACATATATAAATTCTATTAGTATAATAATGTGTATGGTGGTCTACCACTTAACCCAGAAGAATAATTATTTTTATGAATTTCTTTTATTTAATTTTATTAATTAAATTACTTTATGTAATGACTTAGCACTAACAACATATTACCAGATAAATAAATTGACATCAAAAGTAATTTAGGAAATATCAATATAAAAACTTCAATTACTATTTATTCAAACGCACTTCAACAAACTAGTAATCAAATCAAAGTACTACCTATATCGCCTCACTCTTTTATAATATTATTAAGTTTTACTATAATATGAGAATATGGGGAAATGAGAAAGTAAGAATTTGAGAATATGACAATATGCTTATTCAAGCGCAAAATAAAACACTACAGCATTTGACATTTCAACTACATTGCGTCATCACTATCATTTTCATATTGCTTTTGACTCACCAGCTCCGGATAGTCGTCCAGCCGCAGCTGCATCTGCGCGACCTCCCCCCACCTAAGACACTTATCCCCATTAAGAGCGACATCTATCGGGCCTCTATAACTGCGCCCATCGTCCCAATAGCACGTATCCGATGGATCCACATCTCGTTCTCGCTGTTCCACATCCAGTTTGATACAACTGGACGTCGTTTCTGGCAAGTCATCGCATTCCTCCAGCTGAATTGTCTTACCGATCACTGGGTGACGTTTTGCGATGGCATATTCCTTATTACAGACCTGCACATATTTTTTTGAACAAAGTGTCTTGTGTATTACGAACAGTTAAAATTATTATAGTATTTTGTGACATGAGATTGGTACCTCTGTAACAAGAAGAACGCAGTCCCGTTTGCAGATCCTCTGCAAGAATACGCTCAGTTGCGAGCGTAATTGTCTCATCTGCAGCTGGATTTGGGCGAGCGATTGTCTTTGTTGGTATCTATTCACTTCCGCATGGTCCAGACAAAGAGGAAATGCAGAATAACATAGAGAAGGGACGGCGTAGTGACTGCAACCTAACGACATGTCGCTGGAAAGAAGAATTATCATTTCGTTGCGATTTAGTAAGAACAATTTTTTTATTAAACGTAATATTGTTAGAATTTTAGGAATATTGTCGTAAAAATGCACAAATATATCGTTTCATTGTCAAGACCTGTATTTATTTACTATTTTTTAAGTAATGTTGAAAAATCATATTTTTATAGTTAATTATTTTAAATGTGTTTTTTTTACTTACTTGGATTGCGAAACCACCAATAAAGTCTGACTTAAGCTTTCTTCAATTCTTTGCTGAGTCATGGGCGGCTGAATAAAAACATATCTGAAAAGCAATATAAATTTAAAAAATAAAATAAACATAATTGTCATGTTGAAAAACGAATTAATTATGTTTGGAAAAAGGTAAAACACAAAACAGGGTATATATATATATGTATATAGTCATCGGACTTACCTATCCCCCAACAGATGTGAACACACCCTCCCCGAATACATCTGACAGAACGCTTCACTCCCGTTATACACCCCACCAACGTCCATGCCGCCCCCCCTACTTCTGCCCGTGGTCGTCGTTAGCATGGTAACACCACCGCTTTCAACTGCTGCGCCGCTAGCAGCAACGGCCGCAGCATTCAGGTTATGTTTCGTGTCGAAAAGCAGCGGGTTGTTGACTGTCTGCTCATGGAGAGCTGGCAACGCCGGCTGGATAGTCTGGGGTGGTTCGGTGATGGGAGCGGAGCCGCGTTGTTGGTGGGATGTGTACAGGGTTGTCAATTCCTCGCTGGAAGTGGATAAATAAATGCGAAAAATATTTTTAAGAGGGGATTTGTTTATTTATTTTTTGATTAGTGAAAATAGTTGGAATAAAATAATGAAGATTGTAATTTTAGCGTACTAAAATTAAATTAACAATGATTAAAAAAATTTCTTGTAAGTCAATGATTAATATTTGTTTCAATATTAGCTACATAAATATTTGAAATTGACGCTCATTTTTTGTACACCTGTGTCAATAAAGTATCAATCGAGAAAGATGGAAGATTAAAATATAGTGCATTCTAGTGCACTTACCGAGACAACAAAACGCAAATTTTGATTAAATTAGGGTGTAAAGCGTATTTTATTGAATTATACTTACTTTATCCCACCCCTTATCTGCGGTATATTGTTTATTGGAGCACCTGGAAAAAAATTAGGGAGTTTTACACATTACAAAATATTTTTAAAAAACCTATTAATTTGATTAACGACTCTATACCATTAAAGAGCCAGAACTGTTTTAAAAAATATATTTATACCTACCCCATTTATTGACAACTTCTAGAAACCCTTCAGATTTAATTCTTTCAGTGCCCCTTTGCGCCTGACACGAATAGAATCCCTTATCGAAGGGATCCAATTGCGAAATTCGAAGAGTTGACATGTACAAATGCGGGGATTTTTTCTAGAGAAACATTTTTTTTTTAAATACACCCTCAAAAACGCTTAGAAACAACTTTTTGAAACGAATACATTTTCCTGATTCTTCAAAAAAAAAACTCACCGTATTTCGCACTTTAAGCCGCGTTTCATCGGTGGGTACCACCACCTCATTCTGCCTCCAAATCACCTTCACTTCCGGCTGTTCAACACCAGACGATACATTCACTTGTACCTCGCACAAGAACTTCACCGTTTTCCCGGCATGTCTACTGACGTTCTTCAGCTCCCGCAGGAAGGTCAAGGCTCCAGTGGTGCCGGTAGCACTGTCCCCCCCATCTTGGTTCTCGTAATCATCATCGTAGTCATCGTCGTAGTCGTCATCGTTGCGGTTGTTTGGGGAGGCGTTGAGGGAGTCGTCCAAGTCGTCGATCGCTTCCTCTATGTCATGAATGGTGTGGGAAAGGGACTGAGGGGGAGGCTGGACTGCTGGTGCTAAGGCGGTTTGACGAGATGATGACGATGGTGTAAATGCTATGAATAGATTTTTTGATTTAAAAAAAAAGGGTACATTCGATCCGAAAGATTACAAGTTGAAATAAACTGACCTGATCTGTCTACAAACTAAATTTAATTTGGCGCCATTGATTTCAAATAAACAAAAAGACAACTGTCAATTGTCATAATAGATTTTGACACTTTTATTACATCACGTTAAATTATTTTCAATGACTCTGTATATCAATATCTATAGTATACAGGATGTAGTTTGATTTGTTTATTTTTATATAGTAATAAGTAAATGTTACTGCGTTTAATTTAATAAATCATTTGAAGAACTGTAAAAGTTTGAAGTGCAGGATATCCGCTTTGTTACATGTAAAACGAGTTAAATTTATATGTTCTTGATATTAACGATTTGCTTAAGCTATTAATCAACTTTAGTGCGACAGAAAAAGCGATAAACTGCTGATTTTTCTATTTACCGCAGGCGATAACTGTAAGAACCCAAGCATAGAACTGCACGCTCTTCATCTCAATGGTAGGTACTTTGAACTGCTATTTCTTCATGTTGCTATTAAATCGAATTATCTCCGTTATGTGAATCGAATACATGCGTCTGCTTTCCACACGATGCAGAAAAACTAGCAGTATATAGGAATATCGGTCACTTTCTTTTAGAGTGTTATATCTTAATTTGAGCGTAAATATCCAATCTTTTTATATTGTTCTAACGTTTGTTGTGCAATGAACATGGTCGGCTAGTGTGTATTTGACGAAATAATCGAGTATTTTGCACAAATTCAATACATACGCGAGGAAAATATAAACAGAGTAGTTCACTTAACTAATCTTTATATATAACTTGATGATTCAAGCATAATCCTGCTCCCTCCTAAACATTCAATGTGAATGCGCAAAGAGTGTTCCAAAATACCCATTGCCTTGTGGAAGTGTAGCTTTAGAATAATGGATTGGTAGCTTCAGACATTGACATTCAAGATGACTTGACATATGACAAACGCCTACGTTAAAAGCATTTGCCTAATCATAAAAAGTTGCTTTACATTTTTAACAAATACACGTGAATTGTGAAATTTTAACATAAAATAAACATCTACCGACAGAGAAATAATCACAATGGCTACGGGTATTGTTCAGCAGCCAAGTGTTAACGATTATTTGGCTAAGAATCAAGCGGAAGGCCCCAAGGACCTAGCGGCAGATTGGGCACAAATTGAGGAGCTCCACAATAAGAAGTAATTAAATACATACAATATCAAACTTTAAGTTAAAATAAATTTTAATCAAATGCTATACCGGTGTATGTAATATGGCGGTCTTTCGAAACTGGGGATAAGAATTTATTTCATTTTTTTACAGGCTCTGGCATCAGTTAACTCTGAAACTTCTGATTTTTGTGAAAAATCCAAGCTTCAATAAAGGGGATAATTTAATACAACTCTACAATGCGTTTATTTCAACGTTCGAAACTAAGTAAGTTATAAAGAAGTCGCCGAGTCATCATGACATAACCTCAATTATATATACAGAAATCGTGTAAATATCTTTTTTTTTTAATTATCACTACGGTGTTAAATTATAATATAGAATATCACCCAAATACCGTAACAAGCATTAAGTAGCTAGATGTACATTTCGAAGGCTATGCGCCCATTTTCAGTAGCACAAGATAAAACTAAATAAAATACCTATTTAAATATATAAAATATATAAAACTAAATAAAAAAATAGGTATTTTATGTAGTTTTATCTTGCGCTACTGAAGATGGGCGCATAGCGCTTGAAATGTACAATGCTTGTTACGGTATTTGGGTGATATTCTATAGTGTAAATATCTGATATAATATTAAAACTTATTTGAAATTACGTAAAATAATCATTATCGATAGCAATAATAATGAAAAATAAAAGTAACTGAACAACAGATCACAATGTTTAGCGCTATAGCGATTTTATAGCCTTATTTTTTATCAATTTAGAATAAATCCACTGTCTCTGATTGAAATCGTGGCTATCCTTATCGAGCAATTCACCGATAAAACGGAAGCTATTGCCTTCATAGAAAAAATACAACCGAAAGTAAAGGCCAATACAGATGCCGAAAATCTGTGCAAAGTGTTAGCCGGGCAAATTTACTTAGAAAAATTGAATGATCTTGATAAAACGAAGAAAATAATCGAAGAAGTAGAAGCTACTTTAGATAATGCTGACGGAATTACCCCTGTGCATGGACGATTCTATTTACTCGCCTCTCAATATTACAGGTAAATGTTTAAAGTATCTTTTTAAATGAATTTTATGGATATGTCGCTTTGTATTTTGCATTTGACTGAGATTGCGTGCGTCACTATCTCACAGTCAATTATAATTCTATCTGCCAAGTTTGTGTTTACAATTATTACGTCAATCATCAAAATCGCACAAAATTTTCAATGTACGAAACGTCCAATCAGAATCAAGGGCTCGCCCGCCCAATACTACCGCACCGCCCTCCGTTATCTCGGCTGTATCGATAATCTCGACGCCCTACCGCTCGATACGCGCCAACAGCACGCTTTTTACCTCGGCCTAGCCGCCTTACTGGGCGAGGGCGTTTATAACTTGGGCGAGCTGTTGGCGCACCCCGTCCTAGCCACCCTACAGGGTACAGACCGATCGTGGCTCGTCGAACTGCTCTATGCGTTCAATGCGGGCGATTTAGCGCGATTCGAAGCGATGCGCACGCATTGGGGTGCAATTGCTGATCTGCAGGTGCAAGAGCGATTCCTGCGACAGAAGATTACGTTGCTGTGTCTGATGGAGGTATGTGTATGATTTTACAAATCCGACCGACTGCGCCAGCCATGATCTTTTATGCCGTGTATTTTTTAAAGCGGCGTTTTTCGCTATATTAATAACTGACGATGAGATAACAAGAAAATCGGTAATTCAAATACAATCCCACCGCGTATGAATAAAATTCTTTTCAATAAAAACAACTTTGCGTTGCCTAAAGGAAGGGAAGTTGGTGTATTTTGAAAATACACATCTGCGTAAAGTGCGGTTTTTGAGGTTGTATTGGGTGATTTTAGATGACATTTAAACGTCCATCTCACAATAGACAGCTCACATTCAAGGAAATCGCGACAGAGACGAAACTACCTTTGATTGAGATCGAAATGTTGGTAATGAGAGCCTTGGCCGAAGGTTTGGTTAAAGGGCGAATAGATCAGGTATACATATTAGCTAAAATTGTGTTGAAAATACAATTTAAAAGGTGTTCTATAATAATGTTACAATCGTGTAATTGTAAAAAAATAATTTATATTTGAAATTCGCGCCAATTAACAAATGAAGTATGCAAGCGTTGACAGAAAAAAAAAAAACGGAAGATCAACATTTATTTCACTAAAAAGGAGATAGAAAATGAACATACTCTTCAAGTCTTTTGATGAATAAATATGTTTTTTACGTTTTTTCAAAGCATTTTTATACAGAGTGATGCCTATATTTAAGGTATCACATACTGTGAATTTGACGTGGGTGCAACCGCGCGTGTTAGATCGCAGTCAGATTTCCAATATGGTAGACCGACTGAACGAATGGTGCAAGCATGTCGGTGTAATGGAGAACCTACTAGAGGAAAAAGCCTCTGAGATACTCACTTTATAATCCGCGTTAATAATAATTTACGAATTTACATATTCCGCTTCAGTTTTTGTAATTAATATAAGTTACTTGTCAAATAAATCAAACGAAAGGTTAATTTCTAAGTGATTGAAATCCTTGAAATTCTTGTATTATAAAAAAGGGAAATAGGTTCGTTTGAACCTAAACGATATCATAACTGTACGAAACTTCTTTCTATTGATACAGATCGACGTTATTTTAGTTCGCGTTAGTGAAATTCTCTTTAATTATGCCTAATATTGTGGGTTTGGAGGAAAATAACTTAGTTATAATATCAGAGACTGGTGATGCCCTTACCGGCGAAAGCTGCTCAACAAATATATTATTATAACGAAGTTATTTTCTATCAAACCCATTTACATGAACTACCACAAGGTAACACTTGATTCAATCAATTGCCTAATATTGTTTTAACCATATTATTTATCTGCTCATTGCTTGATTTTCTATATTAATTTACATTACATTCGATTTTTGTTGACCTATCTTTACTCACTACGAGCTAAGTCGGGGTATGGATAGGGGTCGCACGTATATCGATAGGGGTCGCTAGTAGTACAAACACTCATGTTCCTCAAAAAGTTGATATTCATTTTTATACAAGCTTGCTCTGTCTGTCTTGTTCTGCTCTGCCACTTATAAATTGATTTGTTCGGATGATCAATAAAAGTTAATTCTAGAACTGAGAATTTGCTAGTGGTGATGATATTGGAAGTTTGCAATGTGATTTTTCACTCGGTAAATGATTGAATGGGATATTTTCCAATAGGAAAGGATCTCAAGATTCTAAATCTGCTGATAGTTTGTTTAGAAAATGCTTTCCCCTTTGAAATTTTTTTTGACAAAATTTTCGCATTTCCTAATCATCTCAAAATTAAGAATCTGCGAATGATTTTGATGGGAAATGAACATTTCGAAAAATTAAAATTTAGCAATATAATTTTTATATGGTCATTCCATGTAAAAAAATTCAATTTTTATTTCACAGCGTAAATGATTCACGAGTATATATTTTTAAAATCGATGAATGATCGCAGGCTTCAAATTTGCAAGTGATTTCTTTTAATAAATGTTCGAAAAATATCAACTTTCATGAAATAATAAACATTTATTCTAACATAAAATTAAATTACAACATTAACTTAATATCATTCACGTATCATATATCTTAGAAGTATTATTTTCTTTATATAATTTGTTGTGGTTTTTTAATTCGCTTAAAAATTACTTCCTCGTTTTTTTGTGTTTCTGCGCTTCAGCTGTCACGCACTTTTCAATTTCAAATACTTTCTCACAGATGTCAGTTTCATCTTTGTGTTCTTCATGACAAGCCTTCATCGTTCCTTTCACGTCCATACCTTCAGGAGCTTCGTACAATTGATCCGCCCTGTATATTTAAAAAAATATATATTTCAACTCGACGTTGTTTGATATGTTAATTTTTCTATAAGAAATATGGTATATTTTTGAAACAACTATTTTTTTTTACACAAAAATCGTACGGACATAATTAAGAAAGGTTAAGTTAAAAAATGACAGATTCTGATGACAGTTCGTTGATTTTTTTTTAAATCTCAAAGTTGAGCTTATATGTCAAAAATTTGTTCTACTTCGAGACTGCCAAAAACTAACGCCCCATCATAAATATTTGCCCAAGCCTTAGTATCTATGTTGGAATATTTCGAGTGTCAAATTTACGTCACTATCAAAAAAATTCTTGATTTTAGAAATCGCAGAAAACGTTTGAAGTTCGATAAAAAAAAAATCGATATAGTAGTTCGAATTTACAAAAGAAAACTTGTCATACTTGTCATAGATGGGTTCGCCCATTTCGGTGATCAGGCCGACCTTGACGCCCATGCACTTGAGGTAACATTTACCGGCGGGCGTGTCAGAGGACACCGCATCGTCCTCCTTTTCGTACTCGAAACCAGTTTCGGCTTTGCAGTCCATTTTGTACAGCTTCATCGTGGCCTCGTCCAATTTCAAATGATCAATCTCCTGACATTCAAAAAAAAGATTGTATACAGAGTGATTTTCATTGATTTTTTTTTTCATTGTAATTAATTTACGCGCCGATAAATTAAATTTATACACTGAAGAATTTAAATATATTAATTAATGTATTAATTTCACTGTACGAATTTTCAAAAAAATTGTGGGATTGTGATTTTTTCTTTTTAAATAACTTACAGAATGATCAGCCAAGGCAACAACGGCCAAACAAACTATAGCAAGTCCCACAACAAACTTAACCGCCATTTTAATTAATTAAATTAATTTAAATAAATCAATCGTCCAAACTTCTCGAATTGTAATCTCGATTAGAAACTGCTTCATCTATCCCAGAAGCAGCTCATTTTATACGTTTCTTAAAACGAACGTTTTTTTTTTTCCCCCCGATCCAATTAAACAGATAAACAAATCATAATCCATCCATCCAGTTAGTTAGTTGGCTGAGAGAGGATTATTGTCATTATCTCTTTGTTCTGCATGACAAGTGACGTCCTGACATTGACATAATGAATCGGAGATTATTGCAAACAAATTTAAAGCTAAATACCGACGACATCCGTCGCCACGGTTACGTAATATAATAGCAAATTTGATTTGGATTTGATGTGACAGTTCAAGATGAATTGGTAGTGTATACGTACAGGGTGTTGTGGATATTTTTTTATGCCTATTTAAAAAAAATCACGTGATGTTTCGAAATGTTCATCTTCCCACCATTTTTTTGACAATTAAAGATTTAAAAAAAAAATTGTATTGCATTTTTTTTGTCCGGACATGTAAAATTTAAATTTAATATACTTCGACCAAAAACTATACTCACCCTGTATAAATTTAAAAATCAATTAAATTTTTTTTTGCATTTTAATAATATTAATACAAAAAATTGTCTGTAAAACATGTTTTAATATAAATAGTTTTGATATTTTCGAAATTTTACTTAAAAAATAACCAAACTTTTATTAAAAAATTATTAATTAATAATTTGTATAATAAAATTATACTACAAAATATTTTTAAGTCAATTTTTCGATATTAAAAATTATTTTTATGTTGAAAAAATTCTTCTATTTAATAATTTCATAAAATATTGGATAAAAACTCGATATATATTTTCCTGGGCAAAAGAAAACACTCTGTATATAAAATACAGAGATAGCATTTTTACAGAGCGGAAATTTTTTTTTTTTAAATAAAATCAATTCGTATACAATTGACATAAAATCTTCTTGTCGTGATTTGAAAATGATCGTGATCTGTTTTATAAAATTCGCTCTTTTGATTGGTTTATGCTAGAATAATTGCGCGGGATAATTGGAACAAAAATAGGCTCATTAGAGAGCGAAATTAGCGCAGAAGCAATCAATTCTTCCTAACAATGCGATAACACGTAAGGTTATGGTCATATACCAATGCATTGTTTGTTGCATCGCATATCATAGTCCATGTGGTTTTGACTTTTGCACGACGTTCGATTAGTAGTTACTTCCCTTATATGACAGTATATGCAACCCGTTATACGTTGCTGTTAAATTGTACACTGACGAACAGGACTGTACTTGGGCTTTTTTTATTATGTATAATTATCGATGACATAAGGGGTATTAAAAAATACATAAAAGACATAAATATATTTAAAAAATACAGGATGATTACGTAAATTTTACATTGTTGCAATTATTATTTGACCATTTTAAGAAAATAAAAGTTCTAAAAAGTCGAAAACGAAAAGACTAGGATATACTATATAGTCTATATTATACTATGTCTAGAAATATTCGCTCGTACATCACTAATTTATTTAATTGCGATAGGAAATTTGAAAATTCTCCAAACAAAAGTGTTATTCCGAATTTTACTATATTTTTTTATTCATGGCAAATTTTGTTCACATCAATCAATCATTTGTAATATATATTAAAAAAAAAAAAACGTACGGGCCTGTATAAATAAAAAGTCTTTTATGCCGTTCATTTAGGTTATGTATACTGTTTGTCACATGTTTTTTAAATTCAATTGACGTAATTAATGACAAGCTATGTTTAAGTCACGCTATAAATATGTATTTCTTTTTTACTGTAGTTCGAATTGCAATTAAAATATCACCATAACTAAATATTATATTTAAAAATGCATTAAACAATGATTCGCGCAGTTTGATAAAAGAATAGATTGCTTCTTATGTAAGTTGTTTTTTTCTGTAAAGAATTAAAAAAATGACGTATGTCAATTTGCATAATGAGCAATGAACACTAACTCTACTAACACTAATAGAGTTAGTATTCATTGATTTGAGTTTATTCAATTGAAAATGTATATTTAGAAATATACTAATTGATGCGATAAAATAGGAAATTATATTTACAACGAAGTGTCAAATTAATGAATTATACAGGGTTCTTAAAAAAAATGGTTGGTAATATTATGAAATAAATTAAAAAAGGTCAAATGAAGGTCAATTTCTCCCACTTATTAGAAAACTTTTTTAATCGCTTTACGGTCAAATTATGGCATTTAATTGTTTAAACTTTCATAAAATTAAAATTTCATTGTCCTATTCATTTTTAATCAATTTAAGAGAGGATGTCTTTAACTTATAAACTCATTACGTCTTGACAATATTATTTTACAATTATTTTGAAGAAATATAATTTTAAAATGCTAGTTCTTTTAATTTAAGCATTCATCCTATTAAACTGATTAAAATATTAATTTATGTCATTATTAAATACATATATCCTGGAAATGAACCATTGACAAATAGCCAGGGCCGTATCACAGGAAATTTACTTAAAAAATGTGTTCAAATAAATATTTCCAACAAAAGATATGCTCGAAAAACAAAATTTCACTTTACAAAATATATATATATATTTTTTTTTAAATATTTAACATTACCCCCATATTTGTTTTTTTTTCATTCTCGCGTATGTAATTTTTCTTAATTTCAACCCGTTTTCGATGCCACTGGCTTTAAATGGCTCTTATTCTCTTATAACACCTAATTATATTTTTAAAAAGCCTCAATTTTCGTTGAAATTGTTATTCATTAATCGGAAATAATTACAACCGGAAGGTACGTGATTATAACCATTCGAATAATAATAGAAAAATAATATTCCCGGTATTATTCAAGTTGCAAAATAAAAATGTACAAGCGCTTGTAGATGTACAACAATTGATTATTGCGAAAATTATTGTATAAAATAATTGCGCAAAGTGAAATAAAATTTAATGCTGTTTGATGATTAAATCGAATCGGTACGATTGTTGTACGTGAAAATATTTGTTGCAGTGAAAAAATGATTTATTTTATTTGGTTGCTGTTTGTAAATTCTATAATCATAACGGTATGTATAAAATAATAATATTTTATGTGCGCGTGTACATAATTTTCAATTTCCAATGGGGTCTTCCACAATAAAATATTTTTTTACAGCTAGAATACAGTAAAATAAGAATATTTTCAATTTAGGTAGACAACTTGTATAACATTCGATGCAAATGTAAATTTGGTTAAGATCAAGTAGGTAGTATTTAAATGTCAGCTATGTATATTGCGCATGTGTCATTGCCATATCGAATCTAAATGCTAATTTTTAAAGAAACATTTAGAAAAATTACTTTTGTATGGTTATAATTGTTATTTCATAATGTACTTTAATGAAAATACTTAATTTTATTAATATTACTTAAAAATTGTGTATTATGTAAATGATATATAATTATCTTTTAACTTTTGAAGATATTATTGGCAACAGCGTGTCCAGAAATGTCACAATTACTATTAAAACAGAAGACCCCATTTTATTTTACTTTATTAGCAATTTAAAATTTTTTTTTTCTAGACCTCGTTCAAGTTACCAGTTGATTTGACAGATGCCAAAAAGTTAACCGAGCTTCATGATAATTGCATTAAGGAATCTGGCATAGAAAAACAATTATTGGACAAACCAAATGTTCTAAAAACGGAAAATAGTGACGCATTGGAAACACACCAAGCCCATTGCTTTTTAAAATGTCTAGCTGTCAATTTGGGATATGTCAATGATGAAGGTAAAAAATAGAATATTTCAAAAATCACATTGAAACGTGAAAGATTTAAGGAAGATTGAACGGAGAACGTTAGGAGAGTTGGTATATTAATTTGACACTTATCAATTGAATTTGACATATGTCAATATGAATTTGACACAAGTCAATATGAATTTGACACAAGTCAATATGAATTTGATATACGTCAAATTAAATATCAATGTCAACACGGACATGAAATTAAAAATTCGGTGATGATTTATTAAAAAAAAAACGGAAGTGCAGAATACGTTGGTTGTGATTATTTTTAGGTGAAATAAACTTTGACATTATTCAGAAAGATTTTGACATAACGGCAGATCACGAGTCAATTGTTGTAGCTAAGAAATGCGCAGACGACAATAAACAAGAAGATATTTGCGAGAGAGTTGCGATGATACAACAATGCGTTAATGAAACGATCGAAAAACATCTCTAAGCCATTCCGCAATAACTGGTTTATTTTGTTACGTGCTTATTTTGTAATTTTGTATTATTAAAAATCAATCATGTGCAGATTGTAAATATAGTTTTTCTGCGTGTTTCTTTTTCAGCCTCATATTAAAACGAAAATTTTTGCTGCTTATTAAGTTTTAATAACTGACATTAGCATCTCCATTGACAAGCTACATGTCAAAACTAGCAAAATGAACATAAAAAATTCATTACATAAACAATTGTTGTTTTAGAATTAAATCAACGCGTTGGTAAAGACTGCTATTATTTTTATAATCGCAAAACTCTTCTAAATCGCAATACAAAGCCAATTTCGCTTCTTAAAATCTAATCTAATCGTACACAATAATACATCAACTAGTGTCTATCAAAAATTTTCATGCAATAAAATAAGTAGTTTTGTTAACAGTATTTGACAACTGGGATATTTTGACACTTGCTCCTCTACTGACGTTTATCTTTCATTGCTGTCATGATGCAGTATTTCATGCCAGCGAGACGTTCGCATAAATCATCTTGCTTATTCGAATCGGCGCACCCTTTCACATGTTTCATGACATCTGAATCGATTGGTAAGTCAAACTGCTTAGAAATGTTGTCGTACTGTATGTCACCTACGACAAAAATACGAAAGTTACAGGTTAGGAAGTTTTATTATTGCTAATTTAATGGCGCATCGATGTTATTTAAATATATAAGCTGTCACGATAATGACAGCTTGCTTTATATTATTTTATACCTTTCTCGGAGACCATTCCAAATTTGATAGCCATGCATTTGGTGAAACATTTGGCTGCTTTGGTGTCTAACTGTTTCATTTGTTCGGGGGTTGGTAGTTGGAATTCACCCTTATTGTCTTTGTGCATTTTGTCAATTTCTTCCACTAATTTCGCGTCGATTCCCGATTCTTTAATGCAGTCTCCTTTATATTCTTGCATTTTGGCTAAAAACTCTTCTGGCGGCTTAGCGTACTAAAAAAAATCTTATTATTTCGAGTAATTTTTTAAGTAAATGTACTCAAATGTCATTTCAAAGTGATGTGTCAATTGAAATGTCGTTATTTAAAAGATCTGTCAAACTTGCCAGTCCTTGCAATATGATTATTAAAATTTTGGATCAATTCAATTTATTAATTATTTCACCACTAAAACTATGATATGCTGGGGGTCAGATCAGGTCAAAAACAACAAATAGAATATTGAAAGTTAAAAAACGTCATCGTATATCAGATTTATTATATACTTCAGACATTGACAGTTGGCAAACTGGTATTTTATACTGACCTGTCAAATATGTCAATAACTCGAGTTAAATTGATAATTTTTGCAGATGTTAAGTGAAGTTAGGATCAGTTTTTGTTTGCAAATGATTATTTGATAGTTTGACAAGTAAAATCGATGTGTCCAATTATTTTTTTATATTTTATATTTGAAAAAATAAAAAGAATTAACGTACCGTTGCCGCAATAAAGCATAAAACTAAAACAGCACTGATTTGGAATTTCATTTTCGATTTTAGTGAGTTTTTGGATTTTTTCAGAGCTAATTTGAATATTGTATTCTCTTCAGTACTGTTTTGCTAACTGATAACTGTATTGCAACATGTCTGTTATTTTATAGTTCGGCTAAGTATTAATAAACAACGATTATTTCATAAAATATATAGTATTTTTTATTAAATTGATTGGACAATGCTTCTAATAACTATGATACCTTTTCATGAATGTTATTTTTGCGATTGTGTTTTTTTTTTTATTATATACTACCTTCGAATTGTACTGTCATTAATCTGATTAGCTAACACTGGCCGGGTATTTTTTTTTAAATATGTAATTTTATTAATAGAATATCAGATTACTAGTTAAATATATCGAGTCGAGTTCGAGTCATATTAATAAAAAAAAATCAAATTTGCTATGTTTAAATAAACTTTTTGAATCATTAGTTACTTTTTTTACTATATTAATATTTGATCAAATAAAAATTAAATGCGCTACAAAAATGATTTTCAAATAGCGATGATTTTTTTTAAGGCTAGCGTCTTATCATACGAAAGCAAGGGTTCGACAGCGTCCCAATTTTGATTGTTTTTGCACAATATTTTTAGAGAATGTTGCTAAAGGATGGGGCTTTGGAACGTTGTATTTCTTTTATTTTTAAAATTTCGATAATATGTCGAAAAAAAATCACAACTTTCATCAAAAAAGACGATTTTTCTGACGTTGTTTTATCAAAGAAGATAGTGAAAAAAAAATAAAAAAGTATGACCGTTCCATACCTAGACATCTTGTCTATAATCAGTAAAAAAATGCGTATTTTAATTTGCTTTCATTTAACAGCTGGGCCAAGGCTACTAAACCTTTAAAAAATCAAAAAATAATAATTTAATACGCTGACAAAATTCCTTTATTTTTTATTCGTTCTGCATTTCTCTAAATTTTTATGACTTTTTCACTACAAAAAAATATAATAATATAAATCATTCTACAATTAACTTAATTTCGATTCGGGTAATGATTATCTCTACACATAAACAGAATAATACGCTTGACCTTATCAAAAAGTATTTCGTCAAAATACAAAAATAATTTCGCTTATTTAATTTTAATAAAAAAACTATGTCGCTATATATTTGTAATTGCAACCTTACAAATATAAACATTCTGTTCAATTCAAAACACATTATTTGCCGCCAGAAAAAAAAGTTTTAAATTATAATTTCGAGTATTTTGTTGTAAAATGAACATTTGTATTGTTATTATAAAAAATATCGGACAATACATTGATCGAAGGGAATCACAATATCGTTTATTATTATAAAAACAGGCAAAAAATGAATAATGAAATTTTCCAAATGGCTTATTAATTTTATAAATAAATATATATACATAGTAGCTTTAAAAAACAACGATTTAATCAACAGATATATTAATTTGTTAGATTTTTTTAATTGAAAAGGTTTAAATTTGTTATAAGTATATTTTTAAATTTGAACAAAAACACAAAAATTAAAATAATATTGTGCAATTTTTTAGAGTCAAAATGGTACTCAATTTAATTTTCGATTGATTAATTTTTTTTGGGGTGCTTCGACAGTATCTTTGCTTCCACCCTTGCCTAAGGGCACTTACTTAATTTTTCATCGATCTATTATAAAATGAATTTTAAAAATTAATCCACTAAACATTTTTACACGCCAAAAGTTTGTTGTTGCAAATCTGCTTGGGCATTACATTAAACATATTCCAGGTCCGGCTCTGTTTTAATAAAAATCACAATAATATCATCGCTGGATATATTCATTTCTGAATTAGAAATATCTGACGATTCGATTTCTTGTTTTATCGACATTTCTAATATCTAAAAATGAAATACGAAACAGTTGTACGAAATATAATCTTTTTAGCGCAAATCTGATTTGCGGTACGATTTTTTTTAAATTAAATATGTCGGTTCAATAATTTTAGAGCAACCGAAGGTTTTTCTACGCAAATTTAGTTGCCTATATGTGTTTTTTTTCAACTATTTATAGGACAGAATCGTACCAAAATTACAAGGCCATACCAGACGCAAAATTACACATGCAAGACAATAAAAGGATAAAAAAAACATACACTATTTAAAGATTCAAGACTAGGCTTTATGTGAAAAACTGCAATATTCTCTACAAATGCTTCATTTTCACTTTGAGATAATACAAAATGTTATTGTTTACATTCGCAGCTGATTGCCACGTCAGCCGATTCATATAGCTATAATCTGTCAGTCCTGCTAACAGCTTTTAACTTAAATTAAAAACTTAACATTATTTAATGAAATATTAATAAAAAAATATGTTTATCAATTACATTGATAATATACACAATCTTTTCATAATATTGTTTCACGTTTAACAAATCTTATCGTCATTTTATAGTTGAAATGCGCATTATAATTTATTAGTAAGTGGCGCCACCGCACCCAACGGTGCTTCCTTAACAACATTTCACAATGTGGACAATACAAGAACTAACCATGTGTGGAGGATGAGATTAATAACAAATTAACATGGAATATAACAACAAAAACGGTACGTACTCCCCTATAACACACTACCGTTAATATATCATCGACTAGTCGCCAAGAAAGCAATCCAAACATATATTAATAACAACATATCACATCGTTGTTAACATTTACATAACTCGATTCATTTACGTGGGCGATGTACTTTCAACAAGTGCTTGTTATAAACTAATTCGTCACGATTAAAACAATAAGTAAAAGTAACGCGTAATTAAAAGAATCGCCCATTGATGCTGATATTTTGTATTGCAGACCATGAGGAAACGTTCGATGTGGATGCTGAGAAGGAGCCAACTTCTTGCTCGGGATGCCTCAATTCTCTCATTAATGAAGATTATATATCAGCCTTGGGACAAGAATGGCATATGGAATGCTTCAGGTAAACGAATATACGTTCGTCAAAAAGCGTTGTGGAAAATTTAATAGCTTATTGCGTTATTTATTTATTGAGAGAATAGTAATTTTTTTATTGTTTATCGCATTTTTTTGAAAAGTTACAACGCTATGGTTTTCCACGATTTCTCTCTTTGTTTGTTTCACATCCTGGTAGTATTTTCTATCTCATTTTAAAATGCAGCTTATTGTAACGTAATTTTAGATGCACAGTTTGCGATGTAGCTTTATCGAATTGGTATTTCGAGAAGGATGGACTGCTTTTTTGTAAAACCGATTACTATGGACGATACGGGGAGTCCTGTCAGCAATGTAGTCAAGTAATACCTTTTTAAAATCGTTGCGTGTAGTTTTTATGCTTAAAAACCGGATAAATTTGATGGAAATTTGCACTTGCAGATTATTACTGGGCCCGTAATGGTCGCTGGCGAGCATAGGTTCCATCCCGAATGCTTTTGCTGCAGTTCTTGTACTGCTTTTATTGGAGACGGTGATTCTTATGCTTTGGTCGAACGTTCAAAGCTATATTGGTAAGTAATTTTATTATATCTAAATATAGAAATACGTATTCTATCGAACTTTTGCTTTTTATATTAGCGGTTCGTGTTATAAGCGACAAATGCAGCCTTTAGAAAAGACTGCAAAATGTCCTTTCGTACGAAAACCACATTCCATAAGATTGGTAGAAATATCTGGCGGCCAGAAAGGCATTAAACTGACAGCCGGTCCTGCAGACTTAACACCACGACATTTAACAATATCTCAGTACGGAAATACTTCCATCACATCAATTTTTCTTAATCAAAAACAAAACAAGCAACTGTAAATTTTTTTTGTAGTTTGACCTCTTTTGATCCCTCCTCCGATCAGCTACTGAACCTTCACATCGGCGATCGTATTTTGGAGATAAACGGCACCCCCGTCTCAGATACACCACTCTCTGATGTGGAGGCCCTTCTAAACACGGCCGCGGCCCTTCAACTAACGATAGAACACGATCCGGACTCGGTAGGACGCAGACGACGCGCGCACGCTCTAAAGCGGCCTTCGGTTGTAGTGGGGGGTAGTGCTCTGACTACCACACGTAGCGACACGAACATACCCGAACAAAGACGACTAACGGAAAATGAAGATAGAGGTAGAGAAATATATTGTCATGTTATCAAAGTAATTCTGACCTAACAATTTTCAAATGAGTATTAAAATTATTATAAAATATATCAGCCATTGATGAGATCATTATATTTACACATCATACGTAACATAGGATTATTAATAGCTATATTGGAATATCTGCGCCTTACGTAAAATAAATTTTTACTTCTACAATTATATAGAGGTACATGTAAATGCAATTCGACAATTTTGGTACTGAATATATATTATTTGCAATTTTATAAAGATATATCAAGTTAATAACATCACGTCTGTATATAAGCATATCCATATTAAACATTTTAAATCTTTGTACGTAAGAATTAATTTCGGGATTCAGGATATATACCCGTTTATACATATCTTTTGTAAATATGTGTTTAATTGATTCAATGCTTTCAATATGAACTTTATAGAATGGGTACCAAATAACTGCTGCATATTCAACGCGAGATCTAATAATGTTGTATACTCTCTTGTACAAATCAATAGAAGAAAACCCATTTAGAGATCGAAATATAAATTCCTGTAATCCTAAAGAGTCATTGCACACCTTATCTATGTAGAAAATTGCGGCATTCGAAATAAATACATTTTTAGACAATCGTATTTTCGGCTCGAACAAATCGATCCCCGACAACGAAACAGCCCCCACCGAATACGTCACCCCAGATTCCCTGTCCAGTCAAGTCTCTTCGAAAACAGTCGATGAATCTACCCCCATCTTAGAACAAAGTCCCGATTCATCCTTGACTTCTCCCACCAGTCCCACTGGTAAGGAACGGCTGTTTAAAAGAAAGGACGAGGGCTATATCAGCGGTACGAGGTCCAGACAGTTGCTCAGACGCAAGCAGCAACAGCAGCTGGTGCAACATCAGCTGCAGCTGCAACAGAGCCATCAGGTGGACGCTGCCGGTGGCGGGAAACAGTTGGATAAAGAAAGGAGCAGTTCGATGAGTAGATTGCTGGACGAGTGAGTGTTTATACACACTTGTATGGCCTGATAAAATAACCATTTTAATGATTGCTGTTTATTTTTTTATGTTTCCTCGAGTTATTTAAAACTAGACTCGTGCCACTGAAGATGGGGGCATAGCCTTCGAAATGCGCATCTAGTTTTTAAATTACCGTATTTGGCTGTTATTTTATATAATCTTATTTTTGTCTAATTCTCGTCTATTTCAAAATTATCGAAGATCCCCTGGTGGTAAACGTTACCAAGACGAGTTATCACGAGCATATTCCTTCCTGGAACCGCGCCCGCAACAACAGCGCATTTTTCGGGCCTCAGATCTCGTGAGGGGTGAATTACTCGGTCAGGGTTTCTTCGGTCGGGTATATAAAGTGACGACTAGAGATACGGCGGAAGTTATGGTATTGAAAGAATTGTATCGAGTCGACGAAGAAGCGCAGAAGAACTTCCTCAAAGAGGTAAATATGAAAGTGTTCCAATTGGGATAGTACCAAGTGGAATAAAAACTTATTAATAGATACAGATTTTGCGAAAAGACTAATGCGGGATTTGTGATCTTTTTTTTTGCTTCAAGAAAGCAAATATGTCTTAAAAACTGATGGTTTATTTCGATATTTATGCCCACTTTACATAGAAATGATAGTAAGAGTATAATGTAAGGGCTTATTATGTTATAGGGCTTTATTACGTTAGTAATAACGTTAGTAACACAAAAAAAAAAACATGAAAACACTTAAAGAAATTTCTTTAGGTTGCTGTACTTCGTTCTCTCCACCACACAAACGTTTTGCGTTTTATCGGAGTATTATATAAAGAGCAACGTTTGCATTTGGTAACCGAATATATAGCTGGTGGTACTTTGAGTGACTTGATTCACGATGTGCAGCAGCCCCTGCCGTGGGAGCAGCGAGTTTCTTTCGCTAAAGACATCGCTGCTGGCATGGGTTACTTACATTCCATGAATATCATACATAGAGACCTAAATTCGCACAACTGTTTGGTTAGAGAGGTGAGTGCGTTCTTTAGTTAAAGAGTCCGCAATCCTAAAGATTGGTTGGAAACAGCACGCCATGCCGATCTATCCTGAGCTAATCCCTTCATCTCCCTATAGCTATTCATCTCAACGTCTTCAACTATCTGACTCACATACTCCAATCTAGGCCTACCTACCCCTCTCTTTCCCTCCACTCTACCTTCTATGATCAATTGCATAATCCCCCCATGCCTAAGAATATGCCCTACTAATCTGTCTCTCCTACGCTGTAACACTCTCCAAATACTTCTCTTCTCCCCTACTAACTCTAGTACAGCTTCATTTGTTACTTTATCTTCCCAACCAATCCTCATCATCCTCCTATAACACCACATTTCAAATGCTTCTAATCTACGCTTCTCTTCCTTTCCTATAGTCCACGCCTCACACCCGTACAGTGCTACACTCCAAACATATACCTTCAGTAATCTTTTTCTAATACCCAAGTCAATATTTGATCTTAAAATCTGTTCTTTTTCTACGAATGCCTTCCTACCCTGTGCTATCCTACACTTTATATCTACCTTGCTTCGATTATCTTTTGTGATTCTACTGCCTAAATAACAAAAATCTGACACTTCTTCGATTCTATTATCTCCTATTGTGATCCTCATTTTTCTACTGCATTCCTTTTTGTCACACCTCATCACTTTAGTTTTACCTATATTTATTTTCATGTTAAAATCCCTAGTCAATACTGCCTGCATACCATTCAATACCCTTTCTAAATTCTTTTCGCTTTCTTCCAATATAGCTATATCGTCGGCGAATCTCAGCATATATATTTTCTCTCCCTGTACATTCACACCTACACTATACTCTTCTTTTACTTTGTTTATTGCATCTTCTATATATAGATTAAATAATAACGGTGAGAGTGTACATCCCTGCCGAACTCCCTTCCTTATTTTTGCTACCTCTTCTTCCCCCTCAATTCTAACTAAGGCAGTTTGGTGTTTATATAAATTAAAAATTATTCTCCTATCCTTATAATCTATACCCGTTTCTTTTAAAATTCTAAACATTATGTCCCAATCTACATTGTCAAATGCCTTTTCTAAGTCTACAAAAGCTATGCAAGTTACCTTTCCTACCCTCTTTCTTTTTTCTACTACCGTTCTTAGTGCTAGAATCGCCTCTCTCGTTTTAAATTAGTGCGTTCTAATTGTTCTAAATTGCGATGAATAGTTGTTTGAATTTTTTTAACACAATAACAATGAATACTACGTGTATAAAGAAGGCTAATCCAAGCGGTATCATCGTGGCCAAAGGATAGATAACAATTTTTAGGTGTCCTTGTCTTACTCATTATAAAACAACATCCGTGCAGTGCTGGCTCTTGGTAGTCAATTGCCGAACGAATGCAGCGTTGCCATATGTACAATATTAATAAATGCAATGATATATCTGCATTTATTTGATACGTGTATTATGCTAGGCGTATAATATTAGGTTATCTACCATAGTATACCTTCTTTATATACTTAGTATTCATTGAGAATACAAAATATGGCCACAAAGAACATGAAATTTGGACTTGATTCAGTCTTCCGAAAGAACAATATTTCGTATAAAATAGTTTATGTTCTTTTGGTGTGATGATTTCAATCAATTGCAGGATAAGGGTGTTATCGTGGCCGACTTCGGCTTGGCTCGTATTGTTTCGCACACGAGCAGTTCGATGCGCAGGGTGTCGCCGCAGCAGCAGAGTGCAGCGGAACGGAAACAGGAGCGGAAGAAGCGGTACACGGTGGTGGGGAATCCGTACTGGATGGCGCCCGAGATGATGAAAGGGAACAAGTATGATGAAAAAGTGGACATATTCAGCTTTGGCATTGTTCTGTGTGAAGTAAGCTGTGATATTTGTTCGTTTTATTATTTTGTTTAAATGTGTTCGCTTTTCGTTATTGTTTCTGGTGCTGGAAAATTACGCTATTTTGCCGTATTTTTTTTAATATTGCAGTGATATGAATTTGTCACCCAATTTGTATTCCTAATATTTCAACGTAGGCAATTAAGTTCGGCTAATTTGATCTATTTTTGTTTGTTTTTGGTAGTCTCCAAATTTTTCAAAAAAAAGATGCTCTACTTTGTGATTTATTTAAAAACTAACAAACATAGCTAATACCATCAAAATCCTACAATTTTACGACGTTTCTATAAAAAAAATCTTGTGGAAAATTGACGTGGCCCTTAATTATCAAATTCGTTTTCTTCAGATTGTATATTTATGCACAATTGCTCTAGATTATAGGAAGAGTTTTAGCAGACCCTGATTTCTTACCACGTTCCAATGATTTTGGTCTAAACCAAAACCAATTTCGGGAGAAATTCTGCAATAACTGTCCGGAACCTTTTTATAAAGTTGCATTTTTATGCACAGATCTAAACCCTGACAAACGGTAATTATTTACACAACTATTTTGATAATATAACGATAATTTGTACAAGTATTGCCAATGAGGCTTTTTTTAAAATTAACGCCCAATGTATTCTCACTCCAAATCATGGCTTTAATATTTTTAAGGCCTCCATTTGAGGTGATGGAAGTGTGGTTAGAATCCCTATCTATGCATTTATCTGTTCAAATGCCTTTACCGAGCGATTTGCTCTTTGATATTCAGCATTACCGCGGTTTAAGTCCCAGTTCGTCTGGTAGCAATACTCCAGAAGGTCTGGCATCTGGACATCGCAGTCCGCAACCAATCTTACAGCCAATCACAGAAAATAAACCATTAGTCAATAAGGGCAGCGGCCTTATTCCAATTATAAAAGTGAAATAAATGTCGAAAAAGTGTTTTTTCTAGACAAATTAAGTTGAGTTTGTATTTCAGGTGTCTAGCGCTGATAATATGTTGGACGGAAAGCGAGGAATTATAAAAATACTAAGCAAAAGTTGCGAGAACTGTTCAAATTTTTGTCAGAACTTTTCGAATTTACTAGAGTCCTGTCCTGAATGCGAATTTTACACTACTAAAAGTTGCGAGGACGTGGTGAGCATCATTCACAATACGTTTCTTGCAATTTTAATCAATAGCCATTTCTATTTCAGGTTGATAAAGGTGGTATTAACTTTCGCGTCATGCGCAGTAAACGATTTTACAAAAAAGCGCAAATAAAACCGTTAGTAGAAGAAATATTGTCCAAAAAAGAATATCCAAACTACGAAAACATCGACTTCTTGAAAAACGACAGCGATTTCATCGCGGACGTTAATAAAATCAACAAAACGGAACTCGTCGATGTCAATCGGAAAGGAAACAAGCCAATTCCACCCCAAAGACATATTAACAAACCAAAAAATAACTTTGCAAATAACGAACTGATCGATAATGACGTTTTGGACACTAGCGAAAGGATTAAATCAGTTCGGGATAGGATAAAGGTGATTAACAACGCGCCTGTACAGAGCAATAAGTGTTCTAACTTAAGTTTAGAACAAATGAAAGCTAGTGGAGGTACAAATGACACGAACAATATCGTTGGCTTCTCCAGTAGTGTAACACAAAAATTCGTGAATAACAAAAAGACCCCGAACAATAAAATATGCAATAAAATAAACCCCGCGCTTCACAATAACTTAAGCAAACCAACTGTAACGCGAATAGATAACAAAACGGTCGATTTGAATAATAAACCAGCAATTTCTTCTAAAAAACCGTTAGTCTTGAGCAATAAACCTGTAGTTTCTAGACAATATAATGCGGATAATGCTACAGAAAAAAAGCCGACATTTTTACGCCAATTTAGTTCGAATTCGTCCAATAAACAACCTGAATTTACATTCCGATCTAGCTATCGTAAAATAGATACCGAAAAGCCGCTAGAATTTAAACCATTTGAACGTAGGCCCAGTTACATTCCACCTAAATACGTACAAACGCCCGCAAATGTCATTCCAACAACTACATCGACACAAACCATTCCAAAAGATCCACAGAAACGCCAAAATAATGTCAGCCCTTTAATCGATTCACCCAAATGTCGAAATAACGATGTTTCGACAGATTCATGCCGTAATATCCCTCCAAAATACCCAACAGAAACGTCAACTGTAATTTCTAGTGAATCTCGAGGTAAAACACCAACGTTATCACGTCATTATCACCCTGTAGAGCGTAAAGCATTCACGCCAATATCACGCCGTAAACCGGTAGATAAATCATACGTCCCCCCTCCGAAAATACGCTCCCCCACCACTGCCATCCAGCATGGCGATATTTTACTAGATGGCGACGATGGTTCATTGGTTCTTAAGCCTTTCGCTTCCGGCAGTAACTTAGTTCGTAGTATTATAGACTCGTTAAATAGAAATGACCGTGTTTTAAGTAATTTTAATGATTGTAGAGGTCGCTTTGGTAGGGGAAGTGTTAAGGTGGTTGGTAGTACTGGCGATGGTGCGGGTAAATTTACGCAGGCGCGGTGTAACGTGGATAGGTATCGCAGTAGAAGTCCAGATGGTTTTACTTAATTGATTGTAGATTCGTTACGTGCCTGTAAAGCTTAAGAGGATATATTTTAGATTTTTGTAGGGCATATTTTCTTTATAGTATTTTTTTTTTATCCCAGTTTTGTATAACCGAATAATTTTTTTACTAATTGTTCTGTGATAATTTTCTCATTTACGTACTTACAACGCCATTCCATTTTATGTAGTTTAAAAGAAAATGCAACAATATTTCGTATTGTATATATTTTCTGTTGGAGTATTTTTATACAACGAATCAAAGTTAACAAATTAATATTGCATTTATTGCTTAACAATTTGTTCGAATTGTGAAAAATATATATAAATTGTAGTTGATGGTTTGCTATTCATGTTGCTGTAATCTATCCTCTTCCCGTATGATTTCGTCCGCTTTGGAAAGTAATTTTTTATATTTTATTTTATCCCTTAGAATTTCCAATTGAAACAGCAATGACCTGACATGTTCCTTTATCCCTTCCGTCGTTTTTTCTACGACCTCTTTATTTTTCATAATTTTATTAATTTTTTCAAAGTATAATATCGATTGTACATTTTTATTATTGCCACAAATGTGGTGATTATTTGCCATTTTCAAACAAATGTGAGAATAACATTAGAAAAACAAAATATTTTTATTCAACGAAACTTCAAATTATACAACATAGAACTGTCAATGTAACGTCTTTAATTCTCTTATAGAAATACTTAATTTAAGTGTTTGTTTGTTTTTTTACTTTAACTTTTCCGTATCGAAATTGGTTGTAAATTGAAGCAAGCCGGCCCTAGCGTCTTCTAACTGTTCTTCCATTTCGTACATGCTCTCTTGAAAATTGATCTTGGTGGTAAGTGCAGCTAATTGTAATTTTAGAACTTTTAAATGGCTCGCAGAAGATTGTTCCACTAATTTACTATATTTAAAATCGGCATCGACGATTCTACGTATTTTATCATATATCTCTTTATGCCCTATATTTACTGTTGATAATTTCGATGTATCGCAAATTAAATCGGACTTGTCCATTATTTTATTATAACGAATTTATATTTAAAATACTTTGAGATTCAATATTCTTATAAGAATTCGAATTGAGCGTCCCTGTCTAATTGACAGAACAGCCCACGTGAATGCTTAGTCAGTGCGGTGCATTTTTTTTAATGCGATTGCGCGCTTGTCAATTATTGATTTCACTCGAAAATAGATCTGGTTTTAACCTTGCTGTCCTAACGCCGTGTGTTTTTGAGCTTGTAATATTTATTTACAAAATATAAATAATTATTTGTTAATTCGCCATTTAAATCTAATTCTGTAGATTAGATTTTGATACGAAAAATAAATTAATCCAAATCAGGTAAGAGTTACTGACACGAATATATACAAACACGTCATTTGCATGAAGCTACACTCTATTGTAACGAAATTAAATTTTTATTCCAACGTATACATCAAATTCCATCTATAAAATATATATTTATCGATTATACTGTAAAGATGTATCGTGTAAAATATAAAAAAAAAAAAATCTCTTAATAGCTAAACTCAACCATGAACTTTGCATGTCACATAACTGGTGTATAAAGAAATCAGCAATGTGATTGTGTATTTATGCTTTTAGTTCCGCCCATTCGAATGACCAGTACTCTAAAAGCAACTTTTTCAGACAACATAAAATTAAGTATCAATTGGTATAGTAATTTCGATATTATATTCGTTTTCAGCATGTTTAGAATATAGATTTTTCTTTAGTATTATTATTGCCTGTGCTCGGTATGCGCACCATATCGTTGTTACGCCACTGGTTCATTGCCAGAAACCTCCGCCAGATACCTCTAGCGTTTAGCCAATAGAAACCCGTAGCGTTTTGCCATTTTCATTTTCCGGCTACTAAAACTGACATTCGGTCAGATAGAAAAACCCGTAAAGAGGACGTTGACGAAAAATTGAAAATCGTTTAATCAAACAACAAGCACAGGGGCAGCGAATCGCAGCGCACGATCATTTGCCCGCATCGCCTTCAGTGCATTTCACACAAATTTTACGTAAGTTCCGCTTTTACCTTTATGTTTATCGTAGCTGTAAATTATCTCTCCCAACATAGAAATTCCCCCCATTTATTATATAGCGACGATACAGTAGCGCATTTTTTCGATGACATGTGATTTTGAAAATACATTCGCCAACAAATAGTCATTGTTAACCGGCGATAATTTTTCGATGTACCAAATCGCGTTTCCGCATCGAAGCACCCACTTACGCGATAGTCCTTAACGGCACCGAAACCATACCGATAGCGACCGTTTCGCACATCGGGCAGCCTACTCGCACTGGCTGTGCATTCGATACAGTAGCCGCAACAATTCGCTAGCGAATCAATCATACTTGCCAAACCGTAATCGGAATATTGATAGTATCGCATGCGTGTGAATCTATACCGTATGTGGTATAGATACACGCTATCGCTGCCGTACACGCTGCCGCCAAAACGATGACAATTTGATGGGACAGTATTGATAAAACTAGGTATATTGTTCTATCGTGTTCGGAGCGTGTTATTGCATCGTATTGTCTGAACTTGTCGCTCACGCTTCTGTTCGAATCAAAGACTTTAGCTCTTATCGCAGGTTGTTTCTACATCATATAAAAAAAAAAACATTACATGCGTCTGTTAATATAAATCAAATCGCGGTCAGTTAACAGGTGCGAATTGACCAGGAAATGACCTCGCAATAATTTGCCCCCAATTAACAAACGTATGCGATGTTATCGTTTCATTTGACAATGAATGTGATTTTTCTGCGTTAGGTCAGATAATAAGAAGAGTTGCACAGCATCCACAATGACGGACAGAAAGGCGGTTATCAAGAATGCCGACATGACCGAGGAGATGCAGCAAGACGCCGTCGACTGCGCCACTCAAGCCATCGAGAAATACAATATCGAAAAGGTTAGTTCTTTTTCCCGTATCTACAAACTTGAAAATATCTATCTATATGGGAATTGAAAATTAATATCGGTAACCAAAACGTCAGTTTACATCAGTTAGTTTCATCTCAATGCAACCAAACATTAATAAGCAACGTATAATTTAACAGAGAAGAACGTGACAGTGAGGTTATATCGTACGAATTTATTGAAATTAATTTTTATTCTTTGCCAATGCATGGAAATCAGTCAAATTCTTTATTTTATAATGTCTTAATAGTAAAATGTTAGTATACTTTGTGACATTCTGGTTATTGTGACATTGTATGGTTGTGTGGGTGTTTCATTCATCAAACTTGTAACTTACTGCCCACGGGAATGTTTACCTTAATAGATAGGTTTACAATACACTACAATTATGACGAAGTGCATGTGTATTTGAGGTCACATATCGCTCTATAGGTGTAGATTTGACAAGTGCCAGTTTTTAGTGAATTTTATTTAGTTTCGTAAAAATTTAGCAACAAAAAACGATTGCAAAAATACTGTATTTCTTTTTGTAGGTGTATATATTTTTTTATAGTTTATAGTTTATGATAATTTTATTACGGAAGTAATTCTATTTATTGAAAGAAAAGTTAATACACTTAAGGAGCTGTTTTTTGGCTTTAAAATGCGCATGTCGTTCTTTTGTAGCTTAAAACATAAATTGAATTTTTGGCGCCAAAGTTTTCGGCAACAATTTTTATGGTAACGTCAGCAATAGCTGTTTAATCGATAACTAACTGTCCCTGAATCTATAGCTACATCATAAATACTAATAGATATTTGTGCTTTAATCCACATTTGTTCCTTCAAAATTACCCAACATAAACTCTTCCAATTCCTTTTTTCTAATTTTAATATTTGCTGCACAACTTTTTAAATAATGTAAATCATATATTCTACCAAGCATTTGCTCTTCTCTCCCTATATGCTGCTGTAATTCCCCTATTCCTTCCTCATTCGATGGTTTCTTCAAGGGCCTCTGTCTTCAGCCTCCCTCTTTCCCATGTCGATCTTTCACTCCCTTCTACCAACAACTGGCTGTGTCCTTATTATTTACCCCCTTGGTTGTATCTCCATCTGAACCCCTTCCCCTTTCATTTACGCATCAGTCAGTAATAATCTGTGCCATTGGTGTTGTGTACAGGATATAGCTGCGTATATAAAGAAGGAATTCGACAAGAAGTACAACCCCACCTGGCATTGCATCGTCGGCCGGAACTTTGGCTCGTACGTGACGCACGAGACGCGCCATTTTGTCTACTTCTACCTGGGACAGGTGGCCATCTTGCTCTTTAAGAGCGGCTAAACAAAAAGCCAATCTCCAGCTCAACAACAAAATTGTATAACATACAGACACAATCTTACTTATATAACACACAAAACATGCATTTCAACAACAATACGATATGGGAGACAACAACAACAACAACTGCTCTATCTAACTAGAACAAAACTACTATTTGATCTATTTTCTAGTTTATTCTACTCCTTTTGGCAGTTAGGGCTGATATTAATGATTATTACCAGTAAATTATTTATTTCGTAATTGGTTTGATCGACCAAGAGAATATTTTATTTAAAAAAAAAAAAAACAGCTCTAACTGATTTGATTGATGAAATGGTCCCTTAAAATGTAACCTCAACTATTCCTCCCCCCCCCCCACTCTTTTTCCCTTGCCACACACCCCTTTACTTTTCAGTTGGTTTAGCAAAACACCCAACAAATACAAAATTTTCGTTCATTTTCATTTACACAAATTGAAATATGATTTTTTTTTCTCGATTAGTTGAAATTAATAAATTTTTAGGTTATTTATTGAGTATAAAGTATTACCGCAATAAACCCGGTGTTGTTAATTTGTGTTTAACAAGATGAAGAAGATGCGTCCGAGTTGCGATTTTTTTCAAATTTGTAAAATATATTCCCAATGTAGCTATAAGCATGTGCTCTTAAAAAAAAAATAGCTATTTTTTAAAATAATTAGTGGTTTTGATTAGTTCGATGTTAAGGTACTGCCGCTATATCTTACAGATTACTAGACGCTTTTTATGTTATTCTCTCAGATAAATTGATTGATCATATGCCGTGTAATTTCTCGACTTCTCTATAAATTGAACGTTTTGTTCGATATGAAAATAATCGCGATATTTACTGTTTTACGTAGCTCTTGCAAAAATCAAGCAGAATTGTACTTAACTAAATGAGAAAGCACCTATTTACACTCACGCAGCAAAAATGATCGTGATTTTCATTTTGCAAGGGTTCCAACTTTTAAATCGAATGTTTTTTCGTTACTCAATTCGAATTTCACTCAATCTGCAGTCTAACGGAAGTCGTAAAGAAACAATGGATAAATATAAATATTAGATATATGACAAATATATTATAAACGCTGTTAAATTCCATAATGTAAATCTAATCTGTTTACTTCCTTGTTATTATATATATTGTATGTAATCATAGGTGTTCATTTCGCGAGTGTGGGGATCGTTTTTTCGTTTTAAACAATCGTTCAGTAAAATCGGAATAGCATAACAAGAATCTCGCAGATTATCGTACTTATTAAATTTACTACTTTTTAACAGAATTTAACAAAACAAAAAAACAGAAACGAGCTCGATTTGAATTGACGTGGATGCTGCCAACAATCGCCTCGTACATTATTACTTGCGTATTTGCACATAGATAACAGTATTATAACTTGCTCTGTTTTTTTTTTTTTAAATAGCCGAAGATAACGACTTTGTAAGGTAATGTGCAAGGCTTTGTTGGCGCAATATAAAATTCGTCTATAAATAGCGTAAAATCTTATATTTATACAGTCCCTTAATAAATATATTACACTGAGACAAGAAAAACGTATTTACACGATACTATTGTGATGTTTAAAGCAAAATAAAAAGATGAGCGAGATCTCCGAAACATCGCAACAATTCGGTCACAAATGTGACAAATTGAAACTCGTTTTTTGGTTTCTCTTCTGCCTTCGACCCATCCGTCGTGTAATGAAAAGAAAAAGAAAATTATGTAAGATATCGGAGATCTCTACGCCAGGTCTTATTATAAATGTGTATAACATTTTGTGTTCTCTAACTCTGATAAATGAAGCTGCCCGTCAGCTCAAATTATCTTATATATAATATATATAAAGTACATGATATATTTCTGTCAAAAATGTTCCCCTTCCGACCCTCAAGAAGAATTTAGATCGAAACACTATGTTGTATTTGACCGTATGATTTTATTTATTTTGAGACTGACCCGTGGTAAATGTAACATTAATGGAAATTTTGAAGGAAAAAACGATATGAAAATTGGTAGTAAAACACGTAATTAGGGAATAGAATGGTGATGATTTTTGAGAGGAGGAAATGCGTAAATACGAGAGGACTCGGTGAGAAGTATTTGTCTGATCTGGTCCAGCGTGGCAATTTAATGAATTGTATCCGATAATTACTTGGTTTTATATACTTCCCCTTTGGGGGGTGAGTACATAGATATAATAGATAGCGTATAGGAACATGGCTGGACCATGATGATGGGGACTCGTTTTCGGTTGTGTATGGAATCTTATTATAGTTCATATTATTTACTCATTTTCCTATTAATGTATTAATAAATGGTTATAATATTTACAGCTGCTTTCTGTCTACCTATTCGGGGAATTATTTACGATCCCTTTCCATTATTCGTTGTTCCTTTCTGTTTTTTTTTACAAGAATCCTTGTTTTTTGGACATATTTATTGTTTATTTTCAGTACATACACTTGATTTTTTTTTATGTACATTTCATTGTGAAAATTTCTAAACCTACCAGTAAGCTAAGAATGACGACTAGAATTCCGAAATGCATATTTTATCTTCAATTGTGAAATGAAACAACCCTTTTTGTCTGAAATTTTGATCCATTCGTTCAAATTTAATTTTTTTACGCAGGTGGTTAGTATTTTGTGGAAAAATTTTTGTTCAAAAAGTTTCTGAAAGAAATATTTTAAAGGTATTTTGCAGTCTTTCATTCAACATTTTTTTGATAAACTTAGTCCAATGATGTAATTTTCCATCCAATTGTTCCAAATATTCCAATTTAGCTATAAAGGTTCGGCGAATTTTCCAATGGTGTCTTTTTTTCGATGGGAGTCTCAAAATAGAAAAAATCCCAGAAATAAGTTCGTTTTGATTTTTTTTTACAGTAACTAGCCGTCTAAACCTTAACGTGTTGAAAATATTTTACAATAATACGTCTACGATCTTCCGATAAAAAAATTACTTGATCCAAAATCTATCATGATTCGTATGGAAAATTAACACGGGAAGCAGTCTTCTCAAATTAGAAAAATAAAATACTTTTTTATATTTTTTTTTACGTCTCTACAATGCTTTGTTATTTGTTGAAACAAAAATATTCGGAACAAAGGTTTATTCTTAAAAAAATAGACAGTACAAAAATATATTCAATTCAAATTACCGCTTAACAAGCTAAAAATGGCATCTTTTAGCAAAACTAACTGAACTTTTTTTTCCTATACCAAAAACATCTAGAAAACGTCCCAAATCTTCAACTATCGTTTTCGATTTTTAAATTATTCTTAATATACTGCAGGACCTGATGCAAGGCATCTTTACTGCCAGTTCCGCCCCTATACAACAATTCCAATTTGACAGCTGTCCCCTCCATACGTATAAACACATCCGCCTCTAGTAGCACGGCTTCCTTTTCCGCTACCAAATTCAATTTCTGCCTCTTGTGCCTGTAGAAACCAAATTCATCGTCCGAATCATCCGAATGTCGCTTTGAACCAGGACTATGTACAGACAGACTAGATAAAGTGGTCTCTAAAGGCATCAGTTCTCCGGTGATTTTATTTGGAGATAATTCATTGCTGGAATTGATCTTTATTTGTACAATTTCTATAGAAAGGAATTATTTTTGAATTAATTACGTGTTCAAAGATCCCTCGGAAATATCAGTTGCACTCAGTCTCCTTTTTTGTTCGCGTTTTTTTCGTCTCTGATTGGACCATGTATTTTGCATGGCCATTATTTGATACGACCGAACATTTTTTGAACCTCCAATCGGCTTCGTTATTATCTAATAACAAAGACCCCTTCATTTTATCAAACCACAACAATGAATTTGCGTAGGTTACCTCTAATTCTTTTAAAACTCTCGTCACCATCTCAGTGACTGCTCCAATATCACTGTCATCACTTTCACTGACAGTCCACGTTAGTACCATCTGTTGGCCTCTGTCCTTCCGCGCCTGCGCAAGTGTAGCTTCTGGTACCCTCCGCAGATCGATGTCGCAGTAGGTCCACGCTAAACCCCATCGAGTCACATTACCTTGGCAGAATTCGGTTTGTTTGAAGCTGACCAAATGATCCATTTCACGTAGCATGGTCTTAACGGGCTGCAAGCTCGTTTTACAACCAATCATTGTTGTGTAAATGCTGTAAGAAGGCTTATTAATCTTTAACGATGAGCGTGTTAGAATTGATTTTGTTTGTACCGTATTTTTTCTTTGGTTTCGCTACTTTCTCTAATCATTTTTGATACGAATTCAACCTCACCCCCTTTGGAGATAACTTCACCAGCATTTCCGGTGAAGGCATTTTTTGGACGAGGTCTACTTTGCTTTCTAGATTTAAATTCAAATTGTAGCTCCTTGGGGGTAGCAAAAAATGGCGGGTTACAAATGCAAAAATCAACTACAACTGCTTCGAAAAACTTGCCGTTTTCATCGACTTTTTGAACTAAGAAAATATTTATAGTTTCGTTTATTTTTTTACAACAATTTTTTGGTACAAAACCTTTAATAAAACCGCCCAAATTGTTTCTCTGAACATTTTCCAAAGCGATTTTATAACTGCTTTCATTAACTTCCGTACCAATCATGGACCAACCGAAGTTCTTAGCTGCTACTAAAGGGTAGACGCAAGAGGCACCCGTACCAATATCCAAACCTTTAACAGAATGATTTTCCTCTAGACCACTGATTGAAATAAGATCTTCTATCCACAGTAAATAATTTAATCGCAACGGGATGGTTGGAACCAATTTATCAGCAGGAATATCGATTTGAAGCCCGAAGTCTTTTTCCAACAGAGTCAGGGTTAAGGCACGCAATGCATTGGGGTCTTTGAAGTCTATGCTGATTTTCCCATTCAGTTCCTGAGAGAAATAATATTAGTTTTAGTGAATTTTGTGCGATTTGGGGAATACCTGTTTGGCGTATTTACGAAATTCCGGATAATCAATTGCCATTTGCTTGAAGTTCGGTGGAATTTTATATATATTTCGGGGGTGCATGTATTTGGTCATGGACATTTTGAAAGAATTTCTAAATAAAATAAAAAAATGTGATTTTTGAATTGATTAAATTCAGATTAATTAGATGTCAAATGATCGTGTTTGTTCGCGAACTAACGGCATACAAACAAACAACAAGAGGATAAAAACCAAAAATAAAAAGTGTTTACGCGATGAATAATGTGAAAGATATAACATCGAAATTTACTGGAATTTATCGAGGCAATTGGAATATAAATGATCTTAAAATTAGGTGATGTATACAATAATACTAAGCATTATTGAAAATAGATGTCGCACCCAATACCAAATCAGATATTTTCTGCAAATTTTCAATTACTAGAGTTAAAATACGCGGATACGGAACAGCGGGCCAAGAAGGACCTAAAACCGACCTAGAAGAGATCAAAACCTTTAAATGGCAAGAGAAAGTCTTTGGAAAATTCGAAAAGCAATTGTACCAAGATAAGAAAAACTGCGTTACCGATTTGGAAAAATCTTATCACGATAGTGTATCAAATTTGATGGATGATAATAATTTGTTGTATAGTTACACAAAAAACGACTCATTCTACTGCCCCAAAGAGGTTTTTATATATAATGAATGGGAGTAACTGTTTTTACCGGAACTAATTTTGGACAAATTTTAGACACCGACTATATTTACTAATAAAACTAGCCCCTTGTTGACGCGAATGCAAAGTTCATCTATTGTTGAACCAGTTAAAACATCCCAAGAATTCAATTACAACGAGCGTTTATTAGACGCAATTAAAAATCCATGTATGCAAAATTGTTTGGAACATATTTTTTATATCATGGCAGATTTTGGGTAATATGAATAAATACTTTTGATTTAATAGAATATCTAGACGTATTTTTTTGTAGCGATTATGTAGACAACACTTTACTCAAATTCGAATATACAGTGTGTGCCATAAAATACAACGAAAGTAGAAATATTTTAACTGTGTATCCTGATTTTACTGAAATGGCACCTTATATTATACAAGTGAATTCAGATACATCCAAACTATACGAAATTTACATCGATAATTTGACTGAAGACATGTCATCGAGAAATTTGGATAAAGATTGCAGTGTTAGAAATAATTTACAACTATCCTCTATCAAATTTGAGCTTCCACCGAAAAAAACGCAATTAATAGTTCATATTTACGGAGAGATATTAAAAGGATCAAAATTTGAACACGATCTTGTCTATGTGACATATTTAATCGACCCAAATGTCAACTGGACTTGTACAGACCTACAAACTTTGACAGGTGACACGTACACCTGTCAAACTAACCATCACTCAACAGCAAACTTTTCCCATCATTTTTACTGTCAATTAAATTATAATGACACGTCTGAAAATAAAAGCGACATCGATAATAAATCTACTTCCCGCTTATGTTCGGCATATTTGTATTTGGAAGCTACTGGATTATTGTCATGGCAACGTTTCCGGTCAGAAGGTCTTGGGTACATAGCTTTGCCTATATACAAGCCCGGGAAATTTGAATTTGACGTGCAATGTTGCCGATTGTTGCCACAAAATAGTTGGGAAAGAATGCGAAGGCATTTTGTTGGGGATTATAGAAATTACGAGGATGTTACCTGGTTTGTCATACCGAAAGAAAATGAAGTAATTATTATTTTTAATTTAAATCGATTATTTTTTAATTAATTTCGTTCAGGGTCGTATTCTGAATAAGTTTGGCCCCTCTACGGTGGCTTCTTGTAATATCCGCGTTCGTTTGAATATAATTCACGAATGCTCGGAATATGTCAGTGCTGGTGCCGATAGGGGGCCAATGGGTGATGATACTGTGAAGGGCAGAACCCGACAAATCGCAATGATGGATCGTTTGCAGTCTTGTAGTTCGGCCACAAGAGATTTGGATCAAGTTTTGGAGGACTTCAAGCGAGCTAAAAGAAAAATGTTGGAAGTTCGACGAAATATTTAATAATTTTCCATTTTGCTTATAATTGCTTACAGTGGCGGCTCTTGACATTTCAATCGAGGGGGGCGCATTTCTTAAAAAAATAACATAATAGTAAGAAATCTTACCTAAAATGGATGCAAAATGATTAAATTCAATTATTTCTTGAAAGTGGTATTCCGCTCTGCTATCTTTCATTGATATAAACACTCCTTGCACAAGTTTGTGATAAATTTAAGTCAGGCAATGGCCTACCTAATTCTTTAATTTTTACTTTGTCCTCAAGAGAAAGTCTACAAAACTCTATTTTCAATAAAGAACTAACACTATTCATATTTATTAAATATATTCTTGGAGAAACACGTGGCAAAATCGTACATACGTAACTACATAGAACAATGCAACTGTCTTATCTGGCTACTCTATATCAATTTTCCTGTATACTAGACTAGGCTTCTCTGTTTGGACGCTAAAGAATAGCGGTCCGGAATAGCTTAAACCAACGATATATTCTTAGCTATAGAAGCATCGTGACGTCATGTTGCCATAGCAACGTGGGCCGCTAGTTTCTTTGCGGCTCATACGATACGCGAACCACAGAAACAGAAGATATACTGCATACGGTTGCTCTCACTCTACCGCTTGCAACGGTACCACACGGAACGCCATACCGGGTTGTGTTGAGTGTGACCGCCACTGATTGCTTATAAGTTGAAATATTTATAATTAAATAATAAAAATTAGTTTCACAGCTGAATTATTATTTATTCTCTTATTACTGATAGTTTTAAATCTCTCAGTGTGTTCTAAACATAGTTTTCATAATCCAAATAATAACAAAAATTCCATCCCTTTGCAACTCGTTCCATTTTATCGGTCGCCCCCGCATTTGATAAAAACGCTACAATACCTCGAATATTACAAAACGAGAGTAAAATGCAATAAAACTTATTAAATTTATGCGCGCGATTTTCTGTATGCCGTGCTTAGAAAGCCATAGGCTCAGTATTATTGCAATCGGGCAACGCTGGCTGACATTCGTAAGTGATCGATATACGATATTTGCTTAAAGTAAAGATCAGACTATGAGAAACGAATATAAACGATGTTAGACGACGATGAAACGAACTTGAACATCATAAAGTTTGCTCCAGAGTAAGGTATAAAACCATATCTACACCTGGTTCTATAATAATCACTAAAAAAAACTGATTAAAGATATATAGGTTGCATATAATTAAAGATTCTATTGAAAATAAAGTTAGTCTAAATAATAATGTACTGATTAAAATAAAATGATTAAACCACGAAATAAATCTGATTTCTAACGAGATCTATCATTTTGATGACAGATCTCGTATTTCGTGCATTTTCACTGTTAAAGTCTAATCTCGTCCTAGCCCTCTACTAACCGAAGGACGCATTCCACAGCGCTGTTGCCAGATAACAAACATGAACTGTATTCCATACCAAATAAACTACAATAACAACATACTGTCCCTGAGCGTGCAGAAAATACACATCTGCGCCACACTTTTGGTGTAGTATAACCTGTAATACCAACATTAAAGGAGACAGAGACGGGTATATACAATTGAATAGGCTATAGCAGGCGATGGAAATAACTTTGTTGCACAATGTGTGTTGTAAACGTATCTTCTATATTGGCTGGTGTGACCCGACGCCGGTCGTCGCAATAAAGCAGCGTACAGCGTTACATTCTCAATCTAGCGTCCGTGGATAGTGTAGCTAGACGTAGATAGCTGGCTGTGTTGTCAATTATAAAGGCGATGAAGAAAATCAAAAAATTTGCGTACCGGCACATACCAATGTTATGATTCACATGTAATTTTTGTTTGAAAGAAATTTTTTACAACTTCTTATTATGCCGTCTTAAGTTAGTTCAGCCCATTTATTAAAATAAGGTCGAAAATTGTAATAAACACACCTGCGTATTCAATTAAAAAATATATTATTGACAGTATAGACACAAACTATATTTGTGTTCTTGTCAAGCATCGACATTAAATCTGCTGCATTTTTGTTAGTTATGGCAACGTTGTTTTGGTGAGAATCCGATAGTAGGCTACCGTGGATACATAGAAAATTGTTGGAATAATACACAACAGTGTTGTCTGTTGTAAAAATAACACCGTCTTATGTAAACTGATGTGCAGACGTGTAAATATATATACATATTTATTTTTTGCGGTGTCGTTGATAAATGCATGCATGTACCAAAGTCAATGACACATGTCAAATTCTAAATTAATCGTCAACCAACTACTTGAATGGATAGATAAATAGATTTATTAATTAAAGCTTCGTCGTGTGTTATTTTTACTTGGTAGATGTCTATAATAAAGTTGATAGGCCATACAAAAAGTAAACGAGAACTAAATTAACAATAAAAATATCGTAGAAAAAACAACTTGTGTTATTTTAAACGGCCAAGCAGCGTGTTGTATTTATTTGACCCTCTGTGAAAACATTAGCCGAATATTTTTATTACATCAAACAAGAAGAATTGTTTAAACTATGAAAAAGAGCTTTTCCAGGCAAAGGGGCACTTTTGTTAATATAAATATAAATAGCAAAAGTCTTCCCTGCAAGTACGCAACACACTGTCAAAAATCAATTGAATCAAATGCGAATCTGTACCGTATATACTCTAGCAGTACAGTGTGAAGTGAGCGACGCTTTTAATGACTTACTCTTCCGTTCACGTGAATTAATAAGGCCTATATTCGCTTGCGATTATAGGCTTCGGTTGACAGCGGGAGTATACACTACCAAGAAACTTGGACATAACAATTTAAAGGGGATAGACCCGAACAAGAAGTACAGATCTCATGGATGCGATGAAGAAGCACTAGAAAGGACCACGGCCAAGTATATCGTCTGCGTGTCTTGTCTTGGTCTTGTCCACGCGGTTGTATTTTAAGCCAATAATTTTTTAAATTACATTTTGTTTCTTAGCAAAGCATTTTCGTTTACATGTGTGAGGCGATTAAATTGTGGTTTTTAGAAAAATGCACCATCGACGATAAATCATATTATCCCAGTGTACATTTTCTTTTATCGATTGTTGTGCATTTTGTAGCGTAATTTATATTTGATATCGGACGGGTCATCCACTCTAAATAATTCCACAGCGACTCCGGATGGCCGGGACGTTGCATTATCGAAGCGAACGTTAGAAAATCGATACAGAATCGAATTAATACTTCCAGAAATAAACTATTTTTAAGTACCTAATGGCAATGTAAAGCCATAATGCAATCTTAACAATTTAGTAATAATAGTTTTATCGATTGATTGATTCCAGCTAGAGCGAAGCGATTCAGATTTATTAATTTTTAATTCTTAATTTAATTTTATTAATCTGATAAGAAATAGCTTTGGTTATTATCATTTTTTAAAATATATATTGTGTCCGAACCAGCGGCGGTTTCTTTCGAGGCCGTACGGCCGCGCGCCCCCCCTGAACATTCAGCGCATCACCTTAGATATATAATTGTATTGTGATATTTTAACTCGGTTTTTTTCTAAAAGATTAAGCTTGCGTCGCGATAGCACTCACAACTCGGTGTGGTGTTCCTATTGTGTTATCCGTTGCAAGGGGTAGAGTGAGAGCGACCGTATGTAGTGTATCATCTGTTTCTTTGGTTCGCGTATCGTATGCGCCGCAAACAAACAAGCGGCCCATGTTGCTATAGCAACGTAACGTCACGCTGCTTCTACATCTAAGAATATATCGTTGGTTTAAGCTATTCTGAGTCGCAATTCTTTAGCGTCCCAACAGAGAAGCCTAGTCTAGTATACAGGAAAATTTATATAGAATAGCCAGATAAGACAGTTGCATTGTTCTGTGTAGTTAGGTATGTACGATTTTGCCACGTGTTTCTCAAAGAATACATTTAATAATACAAATAATTGAATAAAAATGAATAGCGTTAGTTCTTTATTGAAAATTTAGTTTTGTAAAGGACAAATTAAAAATTAAAGAATTAGGAATGCTATTGCCTGATTTAAATTTATCACGAACTTGTGCAAGGAGTGTTTATATCAATGAAAGATTGAGGAGTTTTTTAAGAAATGATTGAATTTAATCGTTTTGCATCCATTTTAGGTAAGATTTCTTACTATTATGTTATTTTTTAAGAAATGTCAATTGAACTGTCTAGTTTGAAATGTCAAGAGCCGCCACTGGTCCGACCTAAATTTACTAGCGATTTACGTTATCGTTTTTAAAAGTATAAAATCTTGCGAGTGTTCTATTTTATACAAGATAGTTCGCTTTATAATATAAACAATATTTGTATTTACAATAAACATAAATTGTAAAATGCATTACAAGATGGATATGGGTACATCTTCTTTAAAATAGTCCCGCTACATGGTTCTCGCTCTAACACACGGTTGTTATGGGCCCAGTCCTAAACATAGGAACTTTGCTGTGTCAAAATAACCGCAACATATCAGTTCGGACGTACGTCTCGATTGTTTTCAATTCTACTGTCAACTTTTAATCTTCGGAATTTCGTACGTTCGTTAATAATTCCAGATATACCGCGTCAATATTTATCCGATCGCCTATTTGCGTTTATATTCGTATATCGGCGAATGGATTATTGCGGACTGTGCACGTGGACGTATGTGCGTTCTCCGTGCGGCGATCTCGTATCTCGTCATCTCTGTCTAGTTAAGCGTAAGGCGAGGACCCCCCCCCCCCCCCCACCACCACCCTCCATTGCACACACAAAATGGACGCAACCAGACCTGTTTTTCGTTACGTGCAGTCGATCTCAATATGGCGTTACCTCTTTGGAAACTGTACAGAGGCATGAGAAACGGATTTTCGCGTTATCCGTGGCGTTTTCTCGGCGAAAATACGCGTGGGAAATTAGCGTGAAATCGCGCAGGCAGCATATAGGGCTCCGGTGGCACTAGCGCGTGCGGATTCTAGTGGCGTGCCTGCCCCCCATCCTCCCTCCCGCACCATCTACACCAGAAAACTGCGGAAATAGGAGCTGCTCTAGCTGGTTACTAGTGATCTAATCGTGTGGGATTATGCTCGAAGTACCGTCCATCTAGCGACAAAAAAACGACGGGTAAATTCGATTAAAATCAGTGCGTGAAATATTGTGCCACGTTTTTGTTTTTTTTTTTTTTGCTGCGAAGTATGTAAATATTGTGTTGTGTGTGGTGTAGCGCGTGTGTGCGCTGTGCTTCCACAATTCTCGCAAATCAATTCATTAAATCATTCCATCCAGATTGGGATTTATCCTCCACCTTCGATAAAGTGTATCGGCGAAAGTCCCGAATTAATTAATACCACCCGGTTAGGCGGAGTGTCATTAAATCCAGCGAATTAAGCGCGCGTGTTATTTCTCTTTGGTGGAATATCAGCAGTGATATCATCAACGTCAAGTAAAACGGGCCCCCGTGTTGTTGTTGTTGTTGTTGTTGTTATTTAGCAGTGTGTGTGTGTGTGTATCATATCGGTGCGTGGTGGAGGAGCCCGGGGGCCCGGGATCCGGGACCGGAGCCTCCGCGGGGCCACCGCAGCCGCCGCTCCGCCGGAATAACATGATTATGTGATGGAAACTGTGCATTCTGTTAGGATAGAACATGGAGCAGTGCAGGCTACGGCTATGTCCTATCCTGCTTCACACAGGTGAGACCAGAAAAGGCCCCCCAAAAAAAAATTTATTGCCACCTCTAAATTACATGAAAAAAAAAAACTGGCGGATTTTTGTAAATTTTTCCACGGTAGCTATTTTCTTGTTTTAGTAGCGACTAATTTATTGAACTCGACGTGAATTTTTTATTTCCGGAAACGACAATTCATTGGCAATCTCAAGTCTCCGAGGAATCATTCCTAATCTATTTGAAAGTAAAATCGTCACTACGGCGTTAAATAATTGTAAAAAACGTAACACAAAGCATTTAATAGCTAGATGCGCATTTCGGACGCTATACCCCCATCTTCACTAGCACAATAAAAGAACAAATAAAGATACCCTTCTGTCACTCTCCGGGATTACTTTACAATTGTATAGTGACGGATGTATCTGATTGGTTCTATTGTGCTACTGAAGATGGGGGCATAGCATCCGAAATGCGCATCTAGCTAAAAAATGCTTTGTGTTACGGTTTTTGGGTGATGTTTTATACTATTAGAAAGTTGTTTTTTGTTAATAAATTCTCCGCAAAGCGTGTAATTTCTTTAAATTTCCAAACAAATTGAACTTCGGCTTCATTACATAGCTGTTTTTGCAAATTGTTTTATTAATAAATTCCGCATATTCTATTTTTTTAAATTTAAATTCCGCGTACAATTCTCATTAGATTTTTATTTCTTTTCTATTAGAGGAACAATTCCTATTCGCGGTAATGAAATCTAAAAATATTACCTGCAAATTGCTTTTCATGTTTATTCGTATAATTGTTTTCATATGACTCATTCCGATAATTATCTTCCATTTCTCGGCACGTTTTTTTTTTTTGTGGCGATAAATTTTCATTCGGTTTTTAATTCATTCTATGACGCAATTATCCTATAAACTCGCAAGGTTCGTAGTTCAGTTTTGAAACAACAATAATTAATTGTTGCAACAAAACAATCCAACGCATCATTTTCGTCGATAACAAAAAAATTGAATTCGATTTTCAAATGCGACCGTTTCGGATATTTTCTCTCGCTTCTATTTTGTTGCCAGTGTCGTTTTTCTTGTTATTAATTATCGATAGGTTTCATTTCACAATAATAAGAAAAGACCGAGCGGAGATATTTAAAAATAATTTCGAAACCGAATTTATATTTAAACTCGAGTATAGAGCGATGGTATTTTGTGTTTTACTGTTTTGGATGGGCCTCTGTCTTTATATAATGGCTATTTATAAATGACGAACTGAAAATAAACCATATTCTATACACTGCCCAAGCTCAAAGAACCTAACATCACGTTAATCTGTTGTAAACTGTAAATTTCGAGAAAGGAACATATTTTAAGATTCTTGTTTTCATAACGAACGTTGTGCTTTCTGTCTGTTTCTCCAAAATCAAAAAGAAATATTGATTAGCAGCACGTATCGTCCATAATTTTGCCCTAACCATTTTTTTTGCAAAACAGTTTTCGATTAATTTTTCATAACTTCAAATTACATCTTTGGACTTTATTTCTTGATTTCTCCGTGATCTTTGCGGATTAGAACGTTCCTGTTTTATATATTATTCTTAACATTTGTATAGATGCAAATTTGCGACTCTGGTCTTCTTCGCATATATGTTATTTAAACACAAACGAGAAGAACTGTTAGAGAAATTAACCATGTTCGCATTTTTATTCATTCTCTTTATAATGTGGGATATTATTGTTATTCGTTCCCATAGATTAAAAAAAATCGCACTGGAATGAAGACGCCATCATTTTGGCCACCGCTTTTATGCCCTTCATTTTGATTGCTATCCATTTTCTTAAGTCTTCCAAAATTAGTATTTTGACGCCTTGAAATTGTAACAATTTAATTTTTTTAATTTTTACTCAGCCCATACTAATAAATACGTTTTAATTACTCATTTTAAGAAATGCACGCGACAAATTTTGAAACCATCACCATCACCACGATGGTGATGATTCACAAATACATTCAGTTTTTTTGTGAATGGCGTTATCACAACACAATTCACAAAAAAGTGAATGTGTTTTGGAATTCCTTTAAATTAACTTCTCTAAGTCGTGTTTTGATAATGAAATATTACGATGTAATTCCTACAAAAAAATAGCCAAGTGTCACAAGCGATAATTCGAAAATATTCAGTACATTTGTTAAACTATTTGATCCAGTATATACATACTATAGACCTCAATCCACAAAATGGCGCGTAGCTCTTGAATACAATATCTAAAAATTATTTATGGGAAATTTCGTATTTTAAAAATGTATTTTCAGATTTACGATCGAAATTTTGGATCATACATTTTTTTTTGTTCTAAATTTTAATATGCCATAAAAGTAAGGTTTATTATCGCGCCAAAACAATCCTTTTTTATTAATAAATTTTATACCTAAATTACAACTTTATCATATAAATATTTTTTATAACAAATTAGCATATTATTGAATGTCATACAAAAAACACCTCGCATCAATTTGTCAATCTGTATAGGTGACATTAATCATTAATCTCCGATTCAGCGCCATCTTGGCCATTTTTTTTACTGTGTCAAATTGTCAGGTACACTTATCTTGACAGGTGTCAATGGGTTACTTTTTTCTTTTTCAATTGTATCCAAGCTGGTACGTCCAAAGTTTTTTTCCTTTTCTTATTAGGGTTCTGAGTTAAAAAGTCTCCACATTTATGCAGCACGTTGACAGTAACGACTTTGTGGTGGTTTCACTCTCGAATTTGATACTGGTGGTTTGAAATCATGGTAGAATTCTATGTAAAAGGGGTGAAAAGCTGTGAAAAAAAGCGCAGGACTTTGAAAAAAAAAATCACGTGATTTTCGAATATTTTAATGTTATTGCCACATACAAATATTTTGAGTGTTTTTAGATTCAAAATAATCTGCTCTGATTATATGTATATATTTATTAATTTTATTTGCATATCTGCTTAAAAAAAAACAACTATTTGTAGAATAGAATGTTGGGGTGAAATTAATAGAAAATGTTTTTTTTGTGCATCACCCTGTGCATGGTGACCATTTATCGGGTGATTTGTGAAAAAAAGACAATGTATCGAATGGTTTAGAAAAAATCTAAAAGCGCTTTGTAACGACTACAGTGTGTTTTTCTTATATTATAATAAACAACTATATAATGATTTTCGAACGTTTGGTATGAAGCCTCTTCCCCGATTTTACTAAAAACTAGGTGGAATATAGAAGAGCTTAGCTTATACATATATACACCGTTGCCATTCAGTTGGATATTATGTACCGGTTCCATTAGGCCCCCCGCACTATCGTTTTGTTGGACAGTACAGAAAACTTGAGTAATAACGGTGAAAGCATTTTGGAATTATCCGTTATGAAAAGTAAAACAGCAAAGTTTCATCAGCCTTCACTTTAATTTTAAGCAACTTATAATTTCTACTGCGTTGGTCTTTTTTAACCTCTTAAACAATACTAACTAACAATATCCATTATCTTCTATTGTTTCCACTGAAATATAAAATGATGTATTCTTTTGTACAAAGGAAAATTCGTATTCGACATTGGGTGAAATTTATTCTCTTCCGATACACAAAACGCTTTGTGTTACTCGTATTATAGTTCCCTCGCGCTGAAATATAAACGCACCCATCGAACAAAAAACCGCTCAGCACGGCAACACCGCACTGCCGACAACTTGCACACATATCCAGTGTTGACTATCACGCGCACCGTTTCTCTCTCTATCAACCGGCGACCTTCTATATCCCCATCTCCGTCCGTGACGGCACATACATGCCAGTGGGCGCTGTTGCCGCCTCGGCTTATTTACAATCCACTGATCCTATATATAGCCCAGCGTCCATAGATGCCGGTTCTGCTTATATGCAACTGTTGTTCAGGTGGTATAATAGCCAGTTGGTTGTGTGTCTAATTACAGCCGAGCTGATGATGCGACGTTGCCCTAGCTGTTCGTTACTTCAGGTAAAAGTAGCGTTGGTGCGGACGTGTTGTCCGTATGTAGTCGGATCTTCCGATTTCGTGCCAGATTCGAGGATTTAGTTTCGCTGTCCTGCATTTTCTCAACCGATTGCTAAATAAATTAATGAAAGTTAAGCGATTTTTATCAAATGTTTTTTCACTCTATTTTCCCGTTGAAAAATCTTTTATTCTAACCTTGTTTAGATATAGTTTTCAATATTTTGAAAGCTTTTATTTGTGCTTTCATAGACATTTTCTTCATACGTTTTGATTGACTAGATGGCTTTTTGTAATTCAACAATGGCCTAGTGTGCAGTTTGTACGGAGCTCTAATTAGTAAATTTTATATATGTGCATAGAAGGCGTGGGTGGTGGATTTCTTCGGTCTTTGGACACGAACCATGGCGGCAGCCATCCGTAGGCTTAGAAACAAAAGATCGAAGCGGCTGTATATGTATATTTACAGTCACAACAATGTACGACTTATAGCCAGCTAGATGTTCGTATGTACATATACAGGGTGAATTAACTTAATTCCTAAAACCATTTTTATGGTATTTGTTTTTAATGTATTCTTGAACACATCAAATTTGATGCAATTAGAATTTAATGTTCAATGTAATTACTATACATAAATATTCACGCTGTATATAATAGAAACATGTTGGATTATAACAATTTTTACGATTACGTTTTAATAGTGGAGGAAGGTTGACTATAGTACGATTTATGTGAAGAATCGTGTTGTTCTAGACTTTTAGGACAGTTTCTATGTGTTTTTTTTTATTACAAATAACATCCTGAAAATGTTTTAAATAAATTTTATTGCCGATGCCATCAATAGCTGTGAAATATAAAACTCTATCCATATTAGCCCTTATTATTAAAGAGTCCGCAATCCTAAAGATTGGTTGGAAACAGCACGCCATGCCGATCTATCCTGAGCTAATCCCTTCATCTCCCTATAGCTATTCATCTCAACGTCTTCAACTATCTGACTCACATACTCCAATCTAGGCCTACCTACCCCTCTCTTTCCCTCCACTCTACCTTCTATGATCAATTGCATAATCCCCCCATGCCTAAGAATATGCCCTACTAATCTGTCTCTCCTACGCTGTAACACTCTCCAAATACTTCTCTTCTCCCCTACTAACTCTAGTACAGCTTCATTTGTTACTTTATCTTCCCAACCAATCCTCATTAGCCCTTATGCTCTAACTTTTACATTAATTCTAAACGAAAAAAAAATCATTTAGTGTAATCTTTTTTTGAAATTGCCAAGTAATTTTAATTCTTTAATGTTCTTAATATGGATTCAGTATAGCTGTTGTCTAGTTTTATCTGGATATAAATAAATATTAAACAACGATATTTCCTAATCATAGATATGTTTTATCTCTATAGTGCAGTGGGTTTATATGATATCGTTTTAGTGATTTTAGCGACAAATATTTGATATTGATAGTATTATTTATGTCATTCTATGTTTTTGCGCGTCAATACAAAATATAAAACTCATATAACCATAACCGCAATGAAATATTTGCTTTCTACCATCAGCGCATGTAAAGAAGTTGCCAAAATTACGCCAGCGTTGCCACATATGCATCATTAATTGTTCTGCGCATGTCTAAATATTACCTATTTAGTTGTAAAAATATTGGCGTGGGGATTCCAACTGAGGCCTACCCACTTTTCAACAGATGCTTGTCTTTCAAATTCCCTTCAATTCAAAAAGCAGATCGTTTTGTTATGGCGTTGAGAAATAACGCAAAATAGGAATAAGGCATAACAGAATAGTTATTGTATAGTATACCATATAGATGTCTAGTTTATCCACTACAGTCTCTGATTGTAGATTGTATTATTATAATAAATTTAGCATATAGAATAGGTTGTATCAAGAATGCGATGCATGCTTTGGTACGAGGAACCAGGGTGACGGAGACAGAGTGAGGGACTCCAGGGGGGCCTCAGGGGTTCATATATTGTAGATATCTAGCTGTTATGGCACAATGGAAGGCAAAGGGAAGTTAAATATTTCTAGGTTCGATAGTACGATGTTGTTTTGTGTGCTATTGTCAAGATCTCACATGTATTCGTCATGTATTTGATTGGATACCATACCTAACCTCAATATTTTTTGCCAAAGTAGGCATTTTAACTTGTATAAAACAGCAGATTCGTATTTAATCGCGACATTTAGGACAGAAATCAGAGTACTGAGACGTAATGTTTACATTAGTTAAGTTCGTAGTTCTTATGTACAAATGTACTTGTACAATACACCTACTCTGGCGAGAAATTTCACATAGAAAAAGAACTTGAAATAACGTAGTGATCCATGATATTTTTGTGCACACATAGTTTTTTTTTTAGTAAGATTTATTCAACGGCTTTGAATTAACGCAAGTTCAATGGACGTATATTTTATATAGAAAAATAAAATTTGACCATTGTTCGTAGACCCATGACTTTAGAAATAAAGAACTACCCCTGTGTCTTTCAGGCGCGACCCCACCATTTATCCTAACGTGCGTTTAACAAAACCGCCAATTATCCTAATGCTCAGCTCTCAAACCCATCATTTACCCTACGACACATTTCAAATTACAGTCGTGAGATTCGTTAAAAAAAAACTTTCCATTCACTGATCATAAAGTGTGTGTTCTTCGTCGTCTAGGCAATGTACAGTATCTCGTATGTTCTACTGTTAGTTGGCTCAGTTCTGTTAGTTCTGGTGGATTTGGATGTTTTGATAATGAATCTCCCAGTGACTCCTCTCTGGATTCTATAGCTGGTTATCTGCGCGCACATCTAGACCAACTCGGTATGTAATACTTTATGGCCCCCGTGCTGTTTGGTTGGAATAGTCGTAGTTTTGTCTCTTGTCCGCTTGGATATATTCCTAACTATATTGATGTTTCTGAACAGCCTATTCTTTGCGATCTGTGATGGTCGCTGGTAGTGGTAAACAGCGTATTTAGAAAGTTATTCTGCATCGGATTTTTTCCCGGAAACATCGGAACAAAGTTAGTACGTTATTCAATGGGTAGTTTAGCAATGTTTCTTATGAACCGATTCTTTAGAAAATGGCAAATTTTGGAAGAAAGATGATTTTATTCTCAAAGGAAGGAGACTGGTATCCCCGCACAAACTTGATTTTTCTAAATATTATATATAATACAACATGTTTTTCTCTGTTCCTCTCTAACACTTCCGGTTTATTAATCGTGGCGGATTTCAGCTTTTTTATTATCACCCAAATTAAGCTATATTTTTAATTACGTTTGAATAGTACCTATTTAGGACCGGTCTGTGCAATATTCGGGACGTAGAGCATTTTGATTAAAATGACTGATTTACCACCCCTTTCTTATTTTAGAGTATGCAATGAGAGAAAAGATTGGTTGCCCTGCGAAATATTATGTTGGTGCGACTGTTTTTGACATATACACCAATGACATAGTTTAGCCACGAGGACATCGCAAATAAATAAACATTTCATTGTATTAGTTATTATACTATGCACCAATTATTTTTTTCCATAGGATTTTGTAAAATTGCACCCCCTGTCTTATAAGAAAATTGCAGAATTTAGAAGGAATTGCACTTGTGTCCAAAAGCGGCAAAGACATCAAAACGAACAGATTTGAAACGAATGAGAATCAGAGTGGAATTTACGTACAACATAATGAAGAGGATCTATTTGCAGTAGAATAATTAATCTTCATCCCAAATTTGGCTCAATTCATTTTCAATTCAACCAAAGTTGTTACATATGCTAACAATTATTTTACCCTCTTAAAGACCATGGCGTGGTACGATCCGTCGCTAGTTTAAATCGCCAAAAATAAACAAGTTTCAGATAAAATTCCTTATAAATCTTTCAATGACCCATATTATACCAAAGAAAAGAAAAGCACCACAAGTCTCACAAACAATCCATCATCATTCGTCATAACAATCAACAACAGAACTTCGATTATCGTTCATCCATCTTGACCAGACCATCAATAATAACCGTTCATACAATCCGTTTTTTACATTACAACGTCGACCATACGAACCACAACAAGAAAACCTAAAGAAGAGCCATTCGAATCGAAATGCCAAGCAAAATTTCATCAGAGCATAATACTAAATATAATGCAATCAATAGCCATCGTTTACATCAGGAGATCATACGTCCATGCAATTGCCAACGTATTTTTGCTTCGTAAATTTGTTGTTTATCATCTGAACCAGGTTAGACTTACTCAACGAACTGAGTACAACTGCTGGCTCGGTTGCTCTTGCTTCTTACCAAATCGTTGGAGAGCATTGTATGAGCATGTAAGAGTGAGAATCGCATTTTATACATTGGTGGGCATGGGATGGATAGCCTAGGACGTTGCCAAATGTTTTTAGACGGTGATATAGTGTGGGAATGTATATTATCATATATCGCATCTTTAACAATTTGATACGAGAATTTCTCGATTATTATTATGAATTGTTAGTATGTTTAACAACTTTTCCGCCAAATCTCTACCGCTCTTTGGTTTCTTTTCTGGGTGCTTTGGCGTGAATCTGGCAACACTGCTGTCATCACGTTACGCACGCATTCACGTCAAGATGATAATGATGAAGCTGATGATCCATCTGAAAGTCCATCTGGTATGTCTATCTTTCTTTCCAACACGTGACCTGGCATGAGGCGTCATCTTTGTTTAGTGGAGCGGTGCCATGTATCTACGCTAGCGAAGCATTTTACGTTTTATATCTGTTTAGTTCGATTAGGCTAGGGTATGGTGGTGCCTGTAGGTTTGGAGATTGGAGCGTGCGGATCCAACGATTAAATTGTTTTGTTGGATGCATGTTTGCAGGAATTGGCGGGAATTTGATGAGGTTTGTTGGTTTAGTAAAGTTTGAGTGTAGAGTAGTTTTACGTTTTGTTTTCGGGTTATTTCAAAATCTAATAGCAAGTCAGTGGGGTTTAAAATTAATTTCGCGTGGAGGTTGTGTTGGTCAAAACTGAAAATGGAAGATTTTGCTCTTGCAAAATGAAAATTATGCCAATAGGTATTGTTAGCTAAAATCTGTGTGTACTTTCTAATTTTTGTTCTAACCATTAAGGTGAGGACCAGCTAAAATTCGAATCCTCTAATTTTCTCTGCCCTGGTAAAACTATTATTCCAAATTACAAGGAAGATGCTATGAGAAAGATAACACTAACGAAGGGAGGTTTTATTTCAGCAAAATAGAGAATGGTTTTATGAGAAATCACGTAACAATCAGGAATCTGGCCAGATCAAATTTAATGTATTCTTGCTCTACATTTCATTGTAAATCCTAAACTTTGTCTAGCTGTAATCTCGAATTTAACAGAACCATTCCTCTTCCATACCCAGAGAAACCTTGTCCTTCATACATATGATTGTGCTCTACATATACATGGTCCGGAGGAGAGTATAGAAAGAAATTATTCTGCGCTATAAAATTTGCAGACTGCGAGAAGCTTCAACAACAACCGAACAACTCCTATGCTTGTGTAAGACTCGTCCTCTACCATAAACAAGTCTCCCATCCATCCTATTCCCAGTAAGTACACATCCACACTCAGTTCACTCCATACACACACCACATGGTCATCAACACATTCTCCCTCTCTCTCTCTCTCCGTTTGTTCTTCGATGACAACACTGCGAAGGCGCTATTGCCACGTCCATCACTCTGTGGGGGTCTCACTCACTACTGATCTTCTCCACTGTCCAGGGGATTCGGAGATGGCAACGTCGCATTGTCTGTCTAGTCACACCGTATGACATGTTTCTCTCTCTGTCTGACTGTTTATTTGTGGTAGGGTTGCTCATGTTGATCATCGTCATCAATTTCTACGCCTGCATTATAATAACAGGGGCGAATTTCCTTTCCAATCTATTCGTAGGCTATAATATGTAATGTGGTGGTACCATCGGCTCTTCATGTGCAATTGTTTTAGAATATGCACGATTGTATGATAGGTTTCTGGATTGGGATTTCTGTTGACCGGAGTACGGACTTGAGTCATTATTGCCAGTGCCAGACGATGGTGATTATCCTACTCTACTGTTGCCGATACGCTCCATGGATTTCGCTCTGTTGCACAAATTGCAATCATTATTTAGTTGGCTGGCGTTGACATTATTAAAATGTCGTTATTTTGCTTTTGGTTCGGTACAATGGCATGACAGAAAATTATGATGTATATGTGTCATTTGTCTGATTTTGTTGTGAATCAACTTTCGTTGGATTTTGTTTTTGTTCCTTTTGTTGACTTGCGAATAGCTAGTTGAATACCTCAGCTCGGCTTACCTTAGAGTAATTTTTTTACTCCACCATTATTTTAACGTCGCCTTTTTCACATTAATCATTTTTGCCCCACCTGAAGTCGATATTTGCCAAAAAGTGGTGCACAATGGAAATTTCGTTCTACTCGATTTCCAGGCGATTTTTGAATCCAAAGCAAAAGTCATGTCTGTTACTATTATTTTTACCATTAGCACCAACATTGTAATTAGTTAGATACATATCTTACCAATGGCACATTTTTTCCTGTTTGTTATACTCTTGGATTAGGTAAAAAATACAAAGGGTAAACCACAAAACCAATTTTATCCGCATGATTTTATTATAATTGCTCGAGTCACACATCAAATTGTTAGAAATATTGCAATTTAATTTAAGCGATCGTTTAAAATTCTTTACGCAATTGTGACCTTGCAAATTTATTTTTTACTCTATCATGAGTGAAATCGATTGTTTTACATTTGAAGTTTAAAGAACCTTGGATTTTTTTAAATCCAAATGTACGACGTTCCAACATATCTTTTGCTTTTTCCATGCAAGAGCCGTTCAGAAATTGCTATTTGCTGAAGCATTTGTTTGTCCCACTTGAATCAGGCATATCTACAATTCAATCCGGCGGCAGTTTAAATTCGTGCTCTAAAGAAATCTGCTACAAAACCAGCCGCGTACCTCCTCACAGTACAGTTTCCAACAATCTGCTCAATCTCCTATTGCCGAGCTCAACAATGCTAGAGTATGTTCAAAGAATAGAATATTGGTTCTCCCGCCCTAGACTACACATCGCACTCACTCATTCTCCATCTCATTAGGCGTCCTTTTTGCTAGTTGGTTTACCATCAGCTCGCACGCTTGCTGTGCACCGTACCAACCACGCTCAACTCTGGAGTAGGAATGAGTTCTTGGTGACCTGCTCTAGCGCTAAAGCTATCATCGACTTCGAGCTCCCGGTAGCTGTGTCGAACATGTACGTATATTGTCCTTGTGGGTGACATTGCATAGTACGCATGCGTGGTTTTGATGGTGGGGGAGGTCTAAAGGAGCGAAGAATTATGGCAGTTGGAGTGAGTGCCAGCGTGAGGCGGTTGTAGGAGCTAAGGTTCGGAGTCTGCCCCCTACTTGAGCTGGTGATTACGGTGCTCCAGGTGGATACAGGGAGCAAGAGTTACGTCTAAATATATTTTTCCAAAGGGTTTATCATCTCGAATTTTTGCTCATTTTCTTTAGCAAACCCATTAGCAAAATGTTAGATTTTATTGTAGATATTATGTGAGAGATACTTTGATCTCAGCAAATTTACTGAGTTAATCAAACGATTGGATAACTTTTGAGGTTTTTAACGTGTGTACAAAATTGAATTTAGATTCAATTTGTTAATGTTGTGCCAATTCAAATTGTCAATGTTGTGCCAATTCAAATTGTCAATGTTGTGCCAATTCAACACAATTACCTCCCAGAGGCAACAACTGTTTAGGAAAGAGATCCCGGTCTAAACGAAATATTAAAGGCTCATCTACGTTATTACAGGGATTAAGCTAGAGCTTTGATTTTTATTTCCGAAAACGTAAGATATACTACGAAATCTTTGAAATTGCGCAACATTTGTCAGTTCCACAAGGAAGTCATACTGCTACATCTCGTAGAGTATTGCGCTTATCCCCTGCTGGCATTAAATTCTATAGCTATAGATACGCGATATCAACATAATCCCGAGGTCGTTATCTCCTGTAGACCGAGCCGAGCTCAACATATCCTCAACGTAGGTTCAACGCAAGCAGCACCGGATCGCGTTGCGCTGCCCACTCAACACTATGGCCTCCTCCACCAATGCACTCCACGCTTCTCTCAACATTACTACTTTCTTCCTAATCATCACCACCACCACCACTGCATCTAAAATTCTATCTGCGCAACAGAGGATAAAATTCATTCTTTCTCACTCAACTCACTTGCCTAGATGCACACTATATCTCATTTCTCCTCTCTCTCTTGCCTCTTTCTTTTGCTCGTATACTGTGCCTGGATAGACAGAGACAGCATCTACAACTAGTGACGTCACTATTACTACAACTACCACCACGAGGTGTTTCGTTTCTCATCGTTGCTTGCACTTGCTTCATGTATATTGTGGAATAGGGAAGAGCATTCTGTAGGAGAGTCATATGCAGGGTCAATGGTTTGTGCTGCTCCCGTAGCTGCTTGTATGATATTTCTCTGCCCAACCGAATTTATATGTACGAACGTTCGTGTACGAACGTGGTAGGTCGGCTATAGTCGGCGTTGCATGCTGTGTAGTGGGTATTATGTTGTGTAGAATGCAACGTTGTCAATTTGTGCATTTTAGAGGTATTTTCAGAACTTTTATGATCGGAATTGTAAAAATAATGGAATGATCGCTCGTAAGCAGGGCACATTTGTTTTATTCGTTTTTTTGTAAACATAAGGAAGTAATTATACAAAAAATATTCGCTCCATAATTATAATTACGTTTTAATTTATTCCATTTAATTTTAATTGATTTACATCGCCCGACTCTATGAAATTGTGACATCAACGAAAGGTCTTAAATAGTTCAGTACCTATAATTTTCGCTTTACAAGTTTTGAAGACGTTACAGTGGATTTAAATTTATCCGTTTTCCCGTTTTTAAGTTGGTATTAATTTTGTTTATTTATTTTTGGGACAACACTGGTTTCAACTGAGAAAATGTACATTTTGCATTGTGGATTATAACAGACAGAATCTGTATAATCTCCCTTATCCCGGTTTCGATCAAAATTTAATTACATTAATGCTTTCCCAGATTCAAAATCCCACAAAATGTTGTTTTATCTTTAGTATTTTCATCAATTGTGATTATTTTTTATCTATCTACTCTCTTCCTCTTCATCATTTTTGTATATAGCCGGTGTATTTAGTGACCTAGTTCAGTTAGTTGGGACAGTAAGTCCGTGGCTATGACCTTGAAACTACCATTAAGATTAAATTACTACTGAGCATTTGCAACTCTATACACGTCGCACACAACTAGACACTGTTGCCACATCGACCGGAAAATATTTACATGTTGGTTTATTAGTAAAATACTACTCAGCATCGAACACATAATAGTCTTTTGCTTAGAATTTTTTTTTGGATGCCTGGCAACAGTGCTGTAACCTTTATGCAATAGGACCGTTAGAATTTCGTGTTTTTTTTTTAAATAAAAAAGGCGTTACCCTCAACTGATCAACTGATGTTGCGTCTTCTCAGAAATATGACGCAGAAGAGTGGACCATTATTATAACAACATCCTGTCGCTAAATATGTCGTCTTGTTTCGTAATTAATTCGTAGAATTGCTTCAAAACGAGTATATATGAGTAATCTACTAGAAATTTTATATTTCTACCAATATCGTAGGCTAGAAAAGGCCCCCCCCCCCCAAGTTAGAATTTACATTTTTCAATTCAAAGGAGCGTCTTTTCAGATTTCACCAATCAATTTACAAAAGATGACGACGCAAACACTGCAGATGGTCATTTTCCCTTAATATATTTATCTTCGGTATTGTGCAACTGTTCAATTTAAATGCGTACTATTTCGCGATGCAGTTCTTAAAGCATTATCTGTTCACTCATTTATATTTAATGCATCTCTGACGGCAGATGGTCCCCATCGTTTTGTTCAGCTTCAGACAACATTTGCTGTTTGCTAGTTGTGTGTATCTAGTGCTGTTGTAATACTGTAATAATAATAAGAATAAAAAAGGAGCGGCAAACGAGAGATTAAGAAGTGGCAGTCATTTCCTCTGTGTTGCTTTCTGGTTTGCAAAATCACCGGAGATGTTCTGCTCGTTGTACAGGGTCTGTCATAACCGTTTTTTTTTTTTTTTTAAATAAAGGAAACGCATTCTTGTCAACTTGGTGGCGCCATCTACATTATGTTTTGGAACGCTTAATTTATATTTACGTCGCTAGTTCATTTATACAAGCGTCGCCAAAATAGTTTATTGCCTGTGAATTTGCACATTTTAATGAAAATTTAAGCATTGTATTATTTAGCCAAATTTTTTAAATTGCAAAATGTTTTATATTATAATGATCGCTTTGATCTGCTTCCGCACCCTGTATGCAGAAATTATAAAAAGCATCTTGTTACGTTAAAAAAATTCGTTTAATTACTTTCTAATTAATAATTCCTTTTATAAATTTGTTTTTAGAAGCGGATGTAAATAGTAAATTCCTATTTAGTATAGAAATCGACATTAGTCGAGTAGAAGATGCAAACATTTCAAATTGCGGAATACAAAAATTAAAGCAGTAATTTAACTGAAAGCAATTATTGAAATATCAATTTATGGATTCAACTTTAACGTCGTCTCGTATAAAATACGAATACCGAATTTCACAGCACCTTTCTCCGTACATTGAAATTATATATGCAATTAAGAATATTTATTTTATACATAACTTTTTAATATATTTTGTTTTTAGGGAAATAAAGAAAATTATTATTATTTCCGGTTAGATTATAGATATGCAACAGCGAAGACAATAGATGCGCAAACAGCTGATAAAGCGCATTATATCGCCGCGCTACTATTGTCTTCGAGTTATTTAGTAATAATTAGATTTTTCGCAACTTATATTGAATATCCAGATTAAAATTTCTTGTTGTGTTATCTCCTGCACGTTTATTTATCTGAAAAACCATATAATGTTCGTAGAGCGAATCATGGGCCAGCAGCTAGCAGTGACCTGTACAAACCGGCTCGTTCACCGGCGAACGCAACGTCCGGCTCACCGGCTGGCGTTGGGCCTACAAGTGCGATCGTCACGAACGCCATTCGCACCACTTACCACCCCTATGGCGGCGGCAGCAACCCTCAACAACACCAACAACAACAACCTGCCCCTCCTGCCGGAGGCAGTGCTGCAGCGACAGTTGCTAGTGTCCAGCAGCAGCAGCAATCGATCGGAGGAGCCCCACCGACCACCATTCACCATGCGTCGCCCGCGTCCACGGCGATTCGGTACTCGCTGCCGGGCGGTGGGCCCTCCGGCGTTATTGGCGTCGTCGGCGGTGGACCATCGCAAGGACCTGCTGGAGGGATTATCCAGGGTGGAGGACCGGGACCCACTAGTAAGTTACCATACTAACGATGAGATTTTTAATAGTATCGATTCTAGATGACAAGCTCCGTACGACTGCGCCAAGTTGATATTGCAAAATTAGTTTGTGATTCATTAATTGCTTAGGATATCAAAAAATATATTTTGTCATATTTATCGCAATGTATGACAACTATATCGCAGGCGTTTTTTTTTTGTTTAAAAAAAATATAATTATCTTGGTTTCGTCTGCTCACATTTCAAATGTTTATAGGAAAGTTTGTCCGAACCTTTTGTATTTTTTAAAGTTTTTTATTTGGTTATAGTATTTTTTAAGTTGTAAAGTTTTCCCATAATTGCTTTTAAATAACATGCGTTCTAAAACTTCAATTATTCTTTTATCTCGTCCGTTATTGTTTATTATTTATTTTTATTTATCTCTTGATTATTGCGTTTATTTATAATTTATATAAATTCGCGCGTGCGGATTTGTAATAGCTCGTGGTGTTTGCTTTTTCTATTAATTTCGGAAAATCTACTTTAATTAATTATTTAAAATTGTGAATTGTAAAAAACTTCATATAGGTTTTTTTTTTAAATAGTTTCATAAAACTTAAATTTAATAAAACTAAAAAAATCATCGTTCAATTTTATTTATTTATTAAAAAAATCGAGAGAATTCTTAAAATTTCGATTTATTGTATGTAAAAAAAACGGAATTAATTTTTTTTTCTTCTTGACTGTAACAAATGTTGATTTGTATAGTTGTGGTACCTCTATCTGCGGGTGGCGGCCCAAGTGGACCCGGAGGCTACGGCAGCACCAACATGCACTCCACTCCCCCGCCCACACAGAACAACGCCCAACAGCCGCCTAGATCACCCATCAACCCCGGACAACAGTCCAGCGGCGGCGTGGCACCCCCATCACCCGTCATCTATCACAGGTATACCATCAATGTAAACCCAACATAAACACCTCGGCAGGTGATTTTCCGCGACATACAAAACTTTTCACAAAACAAACAAATAAACAAATACCGCCAATTTCGCAGAGACTACGGTCGGCCCCAACGGATCTCCCTCCTCCATCCGGACTATACCCAACGCTTGCGCGCCCAGCAGCAGCAACAGGCCGTTATGGATGGGCTATACTCGGCGGCGACGTCCTCCTCTCCCCAGCAACACCATTCACCATCGCTCAATACTGTCCTCACGCAACAACAACAGCAGCAGCACCACCAGCACCACCAGCATCAACAACTGCAACAGCTGGATGGACCCGGACCGAATTCAGTTGTCGCGTCGTCATTCCACCAGTCTTCGTCGCAGCCGTTCAAGAAGATCAGACTGCAGGATGCGAAGATGGTCGGCGGTGGCGCTGGCATAGTCGGTCCCGGCGAAGATGCCAGGATTGTCGGTGGCGGTGTGCAACCGTTGAGGATAGACACCAGGGTGAGTTAATTAATTCTGTGGTGTTTGGGTAAAGGGGTATAAATAAAAAATATGTATTTTAATTTGAGATAAACAAAAACAACTCTGTCTATAACTCATTTTTTCCGAATAAGCTCCATTTACGCAGAGTAATATCTTTTCTGTTCTTACATACTGAATTATGCCCTTTTACCCAAACGTACAGATGTTTTCTTCTGAATATTTCATAATAAATACCTGATTTTAACATAGTTTGAAGTTACACCCGAACACCCCAGAATTCTTGTTGATATAAAACCTATTATACGTAATCAATGTGATTTTGGAATTTTGGATAAGGTTATTTAAAACAACGACTTTTTATAGTTTCGCCGACGTTTCGTTAGCTTTTTGTTAACTTCTTCCAGGGCTTTATTTTAAGTTATTTTGCTATTGCAAAATGTAGTTAAAAGATATTGTTTTAAATAATCTTATCCAAAATTCCTAACGCTCGTTTTCATAATAACTCCATTAAAGGCACTTTACGTAAAGTTGCTTTAATTTAAGACTTTAAAGGCGCTTTAAAAGTGAATGCTTTTTTTGTGATTTTGTGAATTTCATTATATAATCTTTAAACTCGAAATCATCAATTTTCATCTGAAGAATCCGTAGATGAGGTAAATGCCGAATCGGAAGTATTCATTATCATTAATGAAAAATTAAAACATCTGAACAACGGACCTGATCTGCATACGATTTGTATCAGCAAGTTGACATACATGTACCTACAAATTTGGTGGCAGAAGTAAAGTATGCTTTAAAGCTGCTATACAGTGACTTAATTTTTAAGTGTTAAAGTCGTATTATGAAATGCATAGTCATACTTAAAGCTTTAAAGATTCACAAAAGTCGATTATGAAAACGGGCGTAAATCACATTGGCCGTTATATAACTATTATGGATATCAACAATCAACGGATTGTACGTAATGTTTAATATTTTGCAGAATAAATGTTTAGCATATTACATGTTTTCGTTTCATTGTAGACTGGTTCGTATAATCCTCAAGTAGAAGCCATATCGCCAACCCTCCCAGATAATTCCCACTACATCATCTCGTCTATAATCACGACGGGACCACAACAACAACAGCAGCAACATCTAAGCGGCGCACCACCTCCTCACCTGTCTGGACAACATCACGGCAGCGGTCATCTGACCGGTACAGCCGCAGCTGTTGATGCTGCCAATAGGGCCGAAATGAGGGAGCGGGAGGCGAGGGAGGTGCAACATATGCACCATATTCAACAGGTAATAATTGAAGATATTGGGTTGTATGACATATGACAATTTTGGTCTGAAGATGAGATATACCTCTCGAAACCGGTAACCAATATAAATAAAAAAAAAATTATAAGGACTTATTTCTTTCTACCCTATCACAAATATTAACTTATAATAAGGATATTCCAACATATTGGGTTTTCTTCAATGAAAGATTGTTTTTTTTAACTCTTCATGTATTTGTTTATTGGTCCATTCTACTAGTTTCGTAATGCAATCATTACATCTTGTTGAGCTACAATTAACAATTATATCTTAGATAACGATAGTACATTATACATATGATGTGTTAATTTATTACAGGCTTCGCAGGTGGCTGCGGCGGCCGCGGTCCAGGCCAATGCCGCGCGTGCAGCTCAAGTAGCCGCTGCACAGGCGGCGGCGGCGGCTGCGGCTGCGGCACGAGCGGATATCGCCCATCGCACCACCAAGGACGAGCTGTTGCAGAAGATCAGTAAAGTGGACCGGGAGATCGCTAAGGCTGAGGCGCAAATCGGAATTCTGCGCAAACAACAAACGGAACTGGAGGAAGTTGCCCAGCGGCCGGCCAGTGGCATCAAGAGCGAAGCGGAAGTGGAGGACGACTCACAAGTCGTCGTGCGGCACCAAAGCCTCGCGCAGAAGATCTACGCGGAGAATAGGCGCCGAGCGCAGAGTGCACACTCGCAATTGGACACATTGGGAGCACGTGTCGATTGGCCTCTGTACAATCAACCTTCGGATACGGCTGTGTATCGCGAGAACGCCGTTCGCCATCAGCAATGCACACGTAGGCGTCTGCTCGACCACTTCAAGCGCCGTGCGGCGGAACATACCGCGCGACATGCGAACTTGTCTGCCGCTTATGGACGTCTCATGCACGACTGGCAGACGAAGGTGGATAAGATAGAGGCGCGGACGAAACGCCGTGCGCGCGAAGCGAAGAGTCGCGAGTTCTTCGAAAAGGTCTTCCCGGAGTTGAGGAAGCAACGCGAGGATAAAGAAAGGTAGATTAAAGTTTGATTGTGTATTAATTAAATGGTACGAGGGAAATATTCGTTAGATATGAAAATAAATTGGGCGAAGCTAGGACAGTACAAATTGAAGATGTTAGAATGTTTTTTATTTAATTTAACAAGAATTACGAGGATGTGTTCGAAGTACACTGATCTAAAACGTAGTATAGCGCGCTGTGGTAAAGAGTTCGAGAAAAATGAACAAAAATGAAGACTGAACATCGAGAATTGCGTGGATAATAGAAAGTTTGTAGACGCCATTGGGTGTTAGGTTTATACATAATATGAAAATCCATAATACGCTTTACTAAAGACCAGCTGGACATAATTTCTTCGCTGTTTAATGTAATCCCACTACCCACCCCTGAAGGCTTATAGATTTATGTATATACAGGGCGACCCACGGGAACCTGACATCTTCCAATGAAACAGTACTCAGTTGTTTTTTAAAGTAAATTCACATTTATTTGTACAAAATGATTAGCTTACAACATGCTGTACCATACGGTTAAGTTTAAAAAATGATATCTTATCTAATTTATGCCTAACAGCCGAGTAGTACCCATTCAAAAGATGTCCGGTTCCCGTGGATCACCCGGTATAAGTAGACGTGTGTAATGTAACTCGCATCAGGCTCGAAAATGTGTAATAACGAAACTAGACTTTTAATAAATAAATTAAATTGATTAGATTTAACAGGGTGGGCGCTCGGATAAAATCCGAAGCGGATTTAGAGGAGATAATGGATAATCTGCAGGAGCAGGCGTTGGAGGACAAGAAAATGCGTAGTTACGCTGTGATTCCGCCCATTCTACTTGCGCCTAGGGAGCGAACTATAACCTACCACAACAACAACGGTCGTATCGCCGACATGGAGGCCGTGTATAAAAGTCGACAGTATCTCAATGTTTGGACACCCAGTGAAAAGGTACATAACCGAATTAAAATGACATTCGTTACATCATGCAATGTTCGTTTTGCACGGAGAGAGCTTTGCTATGAAACTTGCGCATTTTGTTGTGGTTTTAAAGCGATTCGATAATATTGCGATTACAGGGAGATTGTATGTGTTTGCAGGAGGTGTTTCGCGAGAAGTACGTGCAGCATCCGAAGAACTTCAATGTGATAGCGAGTTATTTGGATAGGAAGTCGATGAGTGACTGTGTGCAGTACTACTACCTCAGCAAGAAGACGGAAAACTACAAAGAGTTGATGCGACGGAGCAGAAGGGTGCGGGGCAGAGTCAACATAACGAAGGTATGGTTTCAAATTTCAAAGCGACTTTAAAAGTAAAATATACGAAGAGGCTTTATAATAAGAATTTTTATATATGATATTTTTTATTTCGCCTTTATACATACAATATGTTTACACAAGCCATATTATGGTAACAAATATAGTTATTTTATATAATTTTCTATATCATGGAAGTTCGATCCATTTTATCATTTTTTCAATCGAAGAATATCGGGTCTTTATATTGTCTTATGACTACGCGTGTTGAATGCATGAAAATCTAAATTTAGGTTAAATATGTTATAATTTTTATGCACATATAATAAGCAATTGTATATAAAAATACTAGGAAAAGTTAATATCGATAGCTTTTGAAAAGACTGCTGCAGTCATCCCCCGTACCCCAAACCATCTACGATTCTAATTGCCTTTTGGTGCAGTTTGATGTTTATATTTGCTGAATGGCCCCGAGACAAGACACCATAAGACATAATTGATTCACATATCGTCAGCGATGTGACAATACGACCTATCTGCATTGAAATTTTAATGAGTGCGGGGATGTTCTGAATATGCGCAATAAACCTAAGAATCTGTTTGACATAATCTGTTATTTTTCGAAATTTTGTAAGAATGGAGGTATTGTCACATCGCAGACGATATGCTGTTATAGATACTGATTTGAATCGAATTTGCACATAGTATATATTGTATAGAATATCACCCGAATACCGTAACTCAAAGCATTTAATAGCTAGATGCGCATTTGGAAGGCGCCACATTACCACATTAAACAGAATGGATTAACTTTACAAAATCAAATTTGCTATAATAAGCATATTGAAAACATCAAATAGGCGATCAATGATTGCTTGCAGGTACCGTCCACTAGTGTAGTTGATTTACTCACTACTGGCGTGACCACGCGCCTTCAGCGTGAGAAGCAACAAAAGACGAGCAGTGCGGCAGCGGCTGCTTCAGCCGCTGCTGCAGCTGCCGCTACCACGTCCTCTGGTAACCCATCTGCCGCCACCCTTGGCGGCGCACCTACAACAGCTGGTGGATCCGCTACGAATGGGAATAGTGGCCAGGTGGGGGCGGCAGCTTCGCTAGTGGGCACTACAGAGGGAGCGGGGGGCGCTCAAGTTACGACAACGCCCCCGTTAGCTAATTCACCACCCGTAAGTTATCATTTTTTTTTTATTTGTGCATCATCTGTTATGTAGGAAGGATGTGTTTGATCTGTTATTCTTAGGAATATTAGAATACTTGCTATCGTATCATCTTGCTTACAGGTAAGCGGTACATTTGGAACGGTTGACAGCATTTCGTCGTCAACAACCTCCTCATCTGCGATCAACACAAACGCCGCGGCCACATCAACTGCATCATCCATGTCACTGCCGTCAACAAACAGCGTGAGCACGCCAAACACACCCTCAACAACAATCACCACGCAACACAACCAGCAAGATACGGCCACAACAACAACAATAACAACAACAGCAACGACAAATAATTCAACAACGTCCAGCAATGCAACGACAGTCTCAACAGTGGCTGGATCGACTGTGATTGCCGCTGGTGCCAACACTAGCGCGAACTCGTCAACGTCAATTGGTACGTCAACTACGTCAATGTCAACGGCTACGTCATCGGTGGTTGTTGGGGGTGCCGTGGCGGCGGCGGTGGTGGTTGGTGTTCTTAGTGGGGATGCGACGAAGCAACAGCAGCAACTGGATGGAGTAGTGATTAAGGAAGAGGTTATTGTCGTAGGAGTGGATGGGCGGAGTAGTAGTGGGAGTAAGGACGGTGGTTGTGGAGAGGCTGTGAATGTAGAGGGCGCTGCTAGTTGCGTGGGATTGGTGGAGAATCATACAAGGTAAGATTAATTTTAATGTATTTATATATTTTTATGTAATTTTTATTATTTTATGATAAATTACGTTTTTAAGAACTTTAATACATATATTTATTTCGAGCGCAAATTTGCATTGTTTTTTTTTTTATACCAGATGTAAGCTGGATTGGAAACAGGCATTTTTTTTACATGTTTTAATGAGTAAAACTTGTTCAAATATTGGCTCCCCTGATCATTTTACAACAACATTGTAAATAGAGAAAAATTCGAAATTGAACATTGAATTTAATGAACATTGACATTCGTCTCTAACTTTTGCGGTTTACAAAATATGCAAAGAAAACCTTTCTGTCGATGAAGAGCTTAAATCATATTAGCCTCAATTTTGACAATTAATTCGGTCATCACTGGTTATTGTTTAAAATAAATAAATGCGAAGAAAACTTTTACGTGTTCTTTCAGAACGATTATTTTTTAGATGACGCGATATATATTTTTTTCATGAAAATTACAGACAAATTTATGATTACTTTGAGTTATATGAATATTTTAATGTTTCTGTATTACACAGTCAATATTACCTACCATGTATTTTCCTATCAGTCGTTACAATCAATGCAATCAATTTAGGAAATTGATATACGAGCCTAAATTCATAAAATTATTCTTAATTTCGAATAGAGATGAGAATTTATATTGTTTTATTACGAATATTTGCGTATATATGAAATATATGTCTTGTATAAACTTAGAGCGATTAAAAACAATAAAAAAATATTTTCTAGAATTATGCTAAGAGGTCTATATTCTAGATCAGCGGTATCTATACTATAATCTATACTTGGCGACAATGAATACTCTCGTTTCTTGCTTATAACGTTTTGCAATCATTAGGAGCAATTAGAAATAAATATTCGCCATAAAATAAATTTTGTTAAAGACGGATTTTGCAAACATATTATTAAATGAGCGTATCTTTATTTTTGCTTGTTAAAAATGAGGAAAGTTTTACTTCTTGAAAAGCATAATCATTTAAATTACAATCAATTACATCAAAATTTGAAAAATATTAAATAGAATTTCTTAAGGGGCATTTTTTTTAAGCAAAATATTTCGACTGAAAAAGGTGTTTATAATTTCTAACCTTATTATGCATATTATTCTATCTTGAACTCTTAGTTGAAGATACTCGGAATTTATTTGGTTTCACACCTTTTTTTCTAACATTCTTAAGCAATCATTACAATAAAAACTTTTTTTGTTTTAAATTAGCGAATGAATAAAAATAAACGACCTTATATTTTCCCAACTCAAATTATAAAAACGTTTTTACTTTCAATACGAACATCTTGTCCAATCGATATTTCCCCCCACCTCTACTTGTACACTACCGAGTGTTCATTTCACCGACACTAATTCCAGACCACGCATTTTCAATCTCCCGTTAGGGGATTCGCTCGAAATTAAATTCCCGAATGCAAATCGGTTCGTACAATATCTATCGCTATTTCGCATTTTAGAGAACAGAATTTCAAATCGTTATGATGCAGTTTCAGCGTAACGCCCAAGCACTTATCGAAAATTGGCATATTTGCCTCTTTTTCGTGTGTTTAAACAAGATAGAAAAAATGTAGGAATTATTTGCAGAATACATTAAGAGTTTATGTAAAAGTTAAAAGCAAATTTGAGAGTATGGAAAAATGTAGGAATTATTTGCAGAATATATTAACAGTTGATGTAAAAGATAAAAGCAAATTTGAGAGTATGGAAGATGCGGTAAAATTTAAGTTGATACGTTTGTTTAAACGTTTTAAAAGAATGGTTTCGTTTAAAAAATATGTTCACTAATATTATCGATAAAACTTTATTTTCGGAGGTTTTTTTCGTATATATATATTTTTTTATTATACGAAATATAGCATATTTTTCAAATTAGTCACAAATTGATATTGTACGATTTAAATAGAATCATCAATTTAATATAATTCGAATCGCCTTTATATCCGATTACACTATATCTGATTGCAGAATCAATTTCATATTTGAAATTATGTTTACATTACATTTGCAAGTGAAATTTTGATCTCTCGTCTGATCCTATAAACTGTAATATAGTATTGAATAACTTCTCGCTGTTAATATGTCGATTTACACTACCGTTAATTAAAATATAACCGATTTAATCGAATCGACTGTCGAGTTTCGTAATTGATTCGAATTTTAAACATAGAATTCATTTATTTGACGCGTGATTTTAATGAATTTGTACACTATAATTTATGTTTGGAAAACGATGAAGTTACGCGAAAGAGTTGCATTTATTTATCAAATATTGAATTTCGTTTAGCGAGTTAAATTGATCTAATTAATTGTCCTTAAAAGTCCATTCGAAAATACTTCACAATCAAATTGAATTAATTAAATTTCGATTTTGTTTCAGTGATATTTTGAATAGCAGTCAAGTGACTGAAACTAAGAAAAAGAAGGACAGAAGAAAAGACAAGGAGAATCTGTCATTAGAGTCCAGTGATGAAGACAACAATGGTGAGTTATCTTTTTTTTTTTTTTATATATAAATTTGTAATATATATTTACTACAGATTCGTTTCGCCATTCGTTTTTGGATTTTTGATTTATTTAAAGAAATTTATCAAAAAAAAATTTCACCGTTATTATTTAATCTATATATAGAAGATGCAATAAACAAAGTAAAAGAAGAGTATAGTGTAGGTGTGAATGTACAGGGAGAGAAAATATATATGCTGAGATTCGCCGACGATATAGCTATATTGGAAGAAAGCGAAAAGAAATTAGAAAGGGTATTGAATGGTATGCAGGCAGTATTGACTAGGGATTTTAACATGAAAATAAATATAGGTAAAACTAAAGTGATGAGGTGTGACAAAAAGGAATGCAGTAGAAAAATGAGGATCACAATAGGAGATAATAGAATCGAAGAAGTGTCAGATTTTTGTTATTTAGGCAGTAGAATCACAAAAGATAATCGAAGCAAGGTAGATATAAAGTGTAGGATAGCACAGGGTAGGAAGGCATTCGTAGAAAAGGAACAGATTTTAAGATCAAATATTGACTTGGGTATTAGAAAAAGATTACTGAAGGTATATGTTTGGAGTGTAGCACTGTACGGGTGTGAGGCGTGGACTATAGGAAAGGAAGAGAAGCGTAGATTACAAGCATTCGAAATGTGGTGTTATAGGAGGATGATGAGGATTGGTTGGGAAGATAAAGTAACAAATGAAGCTGTACTAGAGTTAGTAGGGGAGAAGAGAAGTATCTGGAGAGTGTTACAGCGTAGGAGAGACAGATTAGTAGGGCATATTCTTAGGCATGGGGGGATTATGCAATTGATCATAGAAGGTAGAGTGGAGGGAAAGAGAGGGGTAGGTAGGCCTAGATTGGAGTATATGAGTCAGATAGTTGAAGACGTTGAGATGAATAGCTATAGGGAGATGAAGGGATTAGCTCAGGATAGATCGGCATGGCGTGCTGTTTCCAACCAATCTTTAGGATTGCGGACTCTTTAACTAACTATAAATTTGTAATATATATTTACTACAGATTCGTTTCGCCATTCGTTTTTGGATTTTTGATTTATTTAAAGAAATTTATTAAAAATATATATCCGTAATTTTTTAAGCAAAAAATTTACGTACGGGGTCATTTGTTTGCATTGAACAGATGATGTCGCTCAACAAATTTGTTGCGGTAAATTTTTTACTACCAAAGATTGTAGCATTGCAAATGCATTTTATGTAAGAAAAAGTTTTGCCTGCGGCGTTAAAATAAACCAATAACCAATAAACCAATAACCTAATGACCCGAATATAACGATGACAAATTAAAATAGATTTTTTTAAATAACTAGCCTTGACATTTAATTTTTAGGAGATACGCGTAAAATAAATGGGCTCAGCTAAGATACCCAGAGGTCGTGACTTCAGTTCTCTCCGAAAACCCGTTTTTTTTTTTTTTACTGAAATAGGTTCTTGTTTGATGGCCTGTGTTTCAAATTGCAATACAATATAATGAAATTACGCACATGAACTATATAATTATAATAATATATACGATATATTAAACATTGCTATCAGTCTCAACATCTTCCACGTCAATAATAACACTATTCTTGCTGCCACTTGAGCTGATATTCTCGTCCTCATCATCCCCGACCATCACTTCGCGACCATCCACCGTTCCCTTGCCACCGTCGCTATTATGCGCCACAATCTCGTTGTTCTTATTCTCATTGTCCGCCATCTCTTCGGCGTGGCACATCTTCCGGTGCTTGTGCACGAAGTAGTAGCTGGGAAACTTAGAGCCGCACGTCTTGCACGGGTAGTACTGGACGTTCATGTCCAGCAAGCGCACCTCGCGCCGAGTATTTTCCACCTTCTGTATGCCGGTGGTGGTGGTGGGTGTGCTGTCGATGTTCACGGGGTTTAGATGTCTTCTAGCGTGCTTTTGGTAACAGTACTGCGACTTGAAGGTGTGGTTGCAGTACAGGCACGTGAACAGATCTGTAGATTTGGCGTTTTCGTCGGTGGTGGTTCGTTGTTTGTTGATGTTTTCCTGCATGACCTTGTTTAAAGCGGCGTTTTTGTTGATCGGGGCGTTTTCTACGTTCGATATTACATCTGTTTGGCCATAGTTCTTGTTTACCACACGATGGAATCGTACTGGGCCATCGCAGCAGGCAATATCAATAATTACTTTGCTATTACCAGAACTGCTGCTGCCAGTTTTCTTACTACCACCGTTCGAATTAGCCACCGATCGCTTTTCAATCGGTGTTTCAACGCTCGCTGTCAATTTGGACGTGGAGGCCATTTGTTCTTTGTGCATCTTCGCGGTACCTTTCTCAACGACCTTAAACGGCGTTGATTCGGACTTTTCCAAGTTCGAATAGATCGGCGCGAAGACCTGCTGATTGATCTGCCCAACCACCAACTGTCTTCTACTGGCAATCGGTTTGATGATGTTGCCTTGCAATTGTATCGTACCATGATCTATTTGTTGATTATTTGGTGGTTGTTGGTTGATGAGGTACGCTCGACAGATCTCCAAAGCTCTAGGCATGTGGAGGATGTGGGTGGCCAAGAGAATGTTGTAGATGTTGGAGATGTTTAGGTCCAGGTACCCGGTATACATGAACGTGAGCAGGGAACTGAACTCGTCCACGTTCACATTCGGCACGTGGATTGGCCCCGAACCTGAATTTTTTTTTAAATTGGAAGTTCATTGAATAGTGGATCATTTTTGGTTTCGAAATGCTCTTAAAAGTTAAAATAAATTTGCTGGCTTCAAGAAAAGAGAAGGATTTTTTAAAACCATGAAACGGTCTAGAAGTTTTTTGCTATTTTCATTTCTTCTATAAATTTACTCCAACGAATATATTAATTTTGTCGATTTAATCAATAAAAAAAAAAAGTCAAAATCTTCTCGTACCTGTATGGGTGGCCAAAGCAGCCTTGAAGTAGCCACTTTGCGCAACTAGTACATTCCTATGCGCACTAAATGACGTCATAGTGGTACCGACTTGTAAGCAAACATCTGGTTGACTCTGTGCTCCACTCAAGTTACCATTTGTAGAGCCACGCGTGGCCGCAAGATTCGTTTGACCAGTACCAGTTGATAATGCAGGCAGGTGACTAGTGCCTCCTTGGTGATCTTGATTGTGGTGATTGGTTAGGTTGAGCGGTGATACATTCGTTGATATGTTGTTGTTGGTGGTGGTGGTGGTTGTTGGGTCTGGTATGATTAACGGGTTTAGGGGGTGTAAGGGGGTGGATGGAGGCAGTTGGTAGCAATGGTGGTTTAGGGAGAGCCATGCTCGGTAGAGGGAGTACATGATATATTATTCGAAGTTATTTGGATGTGGGTAAGGAATGTGAAAAAAGGACGGATCTGAAAATGTTAATTACTTCGATTAACGGTAGAGTTTAATTTCGGATTTAAAAAAAAATGAAACAAATAAAGGTGCTCTTGATAGATATCGTGTAAAGGAAAATTACTAACCATTAAAAAAATGGATAAAAAAAAATGTTAATTATTATATATTTTATTTTCATTTGTAGCAACAAACTCGTTTTGTTTAAAAATCCGTTTTTATTTTTATAGGGACATTTGATAGTGATTTTGAAATCACTATAAAACAACAATAAAAAAATTTTTTTTTTTAAATGTTGTTATCCCAAAGGTTTTTTTTGGGGTAAATAACTTTTAATAAATTTGCGCAAATTTTCATTTTTTCGGCAATCACACTTTAGTAAAAATATCATCAAAATTACCTTAAATATATTTTAACAACTGATCAATCCAATTTCCATATACATTAATAATTAAAACTCTTTAATGTTTCAAAAACAGAACTAAAAAAAAAACACTGTTATTACATTTAATTCATCATCAAAATTTTACAATTCATCTACTAATATCAACAAAACTACCCTTCGAAATTCGCATCGTCCACAAATCAAAATCAATTTACCTCAAAGCCGCATCATCGTATTTTTAAACAATCACAAATTCTGATAACAATCACTAATTACCCCGCTTAGCCGCAGCGGCTAATGACGGACTACCCCCCCGTAATACACACCGCCAATCTGCCGAACGACCGAACCGGAACCGAGAACCGTTTAATGCGGTAGTTAACTCGCAAATGCCAGTACAGAGCCAGAGGTCTGGTGCGACCGCGTACGTACGTACGTACGGTGCACCTATACCTACCCTTACTCATTCACGGAGCCGTCATCGGTAACAGTGGTATAACCAACCACCCAGTTACCCCCGTTACCGGCCATGGGGCTAACTCCTCATCGCCGATGCTTGAAATATCGCTTGTATTTGTTAAGGCACGTTCGTCGTGTATTTTCCCGCGCTATCCTGATGTGGAGGTGATGTCGCGTAACTCTTAAGGGTTGGGGTAGGGGTGGTTGTAAAAAGATTTGCTTTGGAAATGACACATTTAATATTTATCCTTGTCAAAGGTGTTTATAAATCACGAAATGCGAGAATAATGAAAGGTCGATTAAATAAACATAAAGAAACGTGGGCTGCGCAACTGCACCTTGTGGGACTCGTTCGGAAATATCATTATTGGATGATAATTTCAAATATTATTTAATTTTATTACGTCAACTATGATAGATAATAACCATTTGTTATTTAGTACTTAATAATAACCGATCGAGCGTAAATCTGGCAAATGAAAGGTATTCCATTTTTTTTGACAGGTCAGCTTTATATATCAGAAATAGCGGTGGTCACAGTAATTGGGAAATATCATTATTAGATGATAATTTCAAATATTATTTAATTTTATTACGTCAACTATAATACATATTATCCATCTATTATTTAGTATTTAATAATAACCGATCGAGCGTAAAATTGGCAAATGAAAGGTATTCCATTTTTTTTTGACAGGTCAGCTTTATATATCAGAAATAGCGATGGTCACAGTAATTGGGAAATATCATTATTGGATGATAATTTCAAATATAATTCGCTTATTTAATTTTATTACGTCAACTATGATAGATAATATCCATCTGTTATTTAGTACTTAATAATAACCGATCGAGCGTAAATCTGACAAATGAAAGGCATTCCATTTTTTTGACAGGTCAGCTTTATATATCAGAAATAGCGGTGGTCACAGTAATTGGGAAATATCATTATTGGATGATAATTTCAAATATAATTCGCTTATTTAATTTTATTACGTCAACTATGATAGATAATATCCATCTGTTATTTAGTACTTAATAATAACCGATCGAGCGTAAATCTGACAAATGAAAGGCATTCCATTTTTTTGACAGGTCAGCTTTATATATCAGAAATAGCGGTGGTCACAGTAATTGGGAAATATCATTATTGGATGATAATTTCAAATATAATTCGCTTATTTAATTTTATTACGTCAACTATGATAGATAATATCCATCTGTTATTTAGTACTTAATAATAACCGATCGAGCGTAAATCTGACAAATGAAAGGCATTCCATTTTTTTGACAGGTCAGTTTTATATATTAGAAATAGCAGTGGCCATAGTATATATCTCCTGGAGGGAATCCATACTAAAGATATTGTTTACACAGACGCTGCACTTGTTGGCTATGACATCAACGATATATAGCAAAGGGCCAAGTACACTTCCTTGAGGCACCCCCATCCATATCAAATCTAAATCTACGTATGAGGACTGCAAAAAAAAAATGTATATTACCAACCGAATATAATTCTATTGTAAATGATGTAACGGTGCACGAGGCAGCGGAACAATTCACCGGGGGGATGTGGTGACATATCCCGAACCAATGACGAACATCAATGTGTAACACTAACTGCGATATATGTATCGGTAATAACTGATATAAATGACACGGCCGTACATCCACGTTCATATACACCGCCCGATGAATAACACAGTAATGGGCGCATGAGAAATGGCCAACCGGACAATAACTGGACCGCTGATTGATTTACAGTTTACACTAGTTATGCACGTATGGATATGTGACGACTGTTTGTTGTGGCCGGTTTGGTTTTTTTTTGTTTTTTTTTTTTTGTGGGGGGCGTATTCGATGGTAAATGTATAATTGGGATGTATGCGGTGTAGCAAATAATGATTATGTTGCTATGTGCGGTTAGTTGATGATGGTTGTGCCCAAGGGTATGTTGTGCTTTGAGGGAACAAGTACTGTAGGCTTTTTCCTAGGCGTCTTCATACTTGAAATATTGTATGTTATTAACAAGGATTGGTATGGAACAAATTATGATTGTTTTTTTTTTTTGTAAATAAAAGTTGAAATTTTCAAATGTCTGCTTATGGTATGTTATCAGAATCGGCAAGTTATTTTGCTGGAGATGAGTATTTCTGAAGATATGGCTTCTTGGAATTTGTGTTGTCAATTCTTCATGTTCAAAGAATCAATTTTATTTCCACGTGATAAAATGATAGTATGGGATATTTTCTACAAGGAAAGGAAGTAAGGATTAAATGTGGAACTAGTTTTGCTGTAGGACTAACAGTTTGGAGAATATCGTCAAAAACTGAGAATTGAAAAATGAGAAGGGTAAGATTTTTTTTTTGGCACAATTTTCACATTTTCTTCACGAAAGTGACTTTACGATATTTAGGATTTGATCTCAGAATTTAGGATAAGCAAGTGATTTTGATGCGAAATGAATATTTCAAAATATACAGATTTTTTGAAGAAGTCAGGTCAGGTCAGGTCAGGTTTAGACTTATTCTTATATGGAAACTCTCTGGTAAAATACAGAATTTCTTCTTTTTTGTGCGACACCTGTTTGCTGAGGAATTCAATTAAAAAAAATCCCGCAAATTACACTTCTTTGTTAATTATTGTGCATAAGCCGTGGAAAATTTTAGTATCGTTTCTATTAAAAAAATAGACATTTTCTACTATACGAGAAACAACCCTGTATATATATAACATAAGCGCTGATTAGGGAGGAAAATTTTCCCGTGTGTATTTAACGTTTTGTTGTCCGAATAATAAAATTAAGCCAATTTAAATTTTGTTGTGCATATGCAACATACATACATATGTTTATATACACTGCCGTTGGATATTATTTGCTGAATAAACATATAATATTAATTATCGACGTAATCGAAATTAAGCAAATCACATCAATTAGTTCCGTACATCTAAATGCTCATGGGGATTCCGGTTGGTCTCAGTTAGAGATGAGATTTGTTCTCGCCGCAGTCATTTCTCTGCTCTTTTTTTTCCATTGTAACCCTTTACCAAAATATGTCTGACAAATCAGACATAAATGTATAATTTAAAAACTTAAAGAAAACACAATTGTTTCTAATTATGTAAAAACATTGTCAGCTAGTTTGTTTTGATTTAAAAATTTAAAAAAAAAGATTATTCCTTTACCCAATATTATTCCTTAGCTATTTTAGAACAGAATTTTTTATTATTAACACTCGTAATTAAAAATGTATTATATATTAATTGAAGACATCGTATAAAATTGATTTTTTTTTTATATATTAGAAGAATTTATTTATTAGCTAGATGACGTTATTGCGTATTTATTTTGTAATTTATAAATCCTACATATTTTCCTATAAAATAAGTCAGACGCTTTAAGCCACCCCTGCATTAGAGATGTAAGAAATAAACGAGAAATGGATATGGAGATAAATTAGTTAGTCGTTCTTGTTTTCTAACTTCCGACCAATTTTAGAACAGCTACATTTTTATGTTTTTAATTAATTTTTTAATACCGCATTTTAATTTTTTTTTATTGACAAATTTACCCACATGCTATTTTATTTTTTGCAAAATGATTTTAAAATATCCTATGAAAATTATTATTATTTAAATCTCTGAATATTAAGAAAATTTCCTCTCGGTTTTTTTCTGCAATTTTTTGAAATAAAAACTACGGATTTTATAAAACTTGATAAAAAAAATTTTTTTTTGGTATTAAATTTACTTTAATCAAAAAAACATGCGTGATACTCTCGCGCGGTAGAAGTGAAACTTCTAAGCTCCTAGGAAAAGTTGATTTTATGCATTGCTTTTTTTTTTTCAATTTGTTAACGATTTTTTTTATTCGATATTCGATCACATATGGAACACACTGTACCTAGCGGATTATTGAAAAATTGTTTATCAAATTCGCGATGAGCAGGTTGAAAGAATATAAATTTTATGTACGATGCACTAGTGGGTGCATTTCTATTTGTCGATGGCTCGCTCAGCTGTATCAGAGTCATTTCGTTGATCTCGCACACCGCGTGTATCTTCACGTGTAGAATCAGTGGCATTCAAATTCTCTATACCACTCACTGTATCCTCACTTAACGACGGTATCGATTCATCCAGTGTATTTAAGGTCTTTGGAAGGTTATGTTATGCTATGTATACAGGCGGCGCATGCGCGTAGTATCTTTCACTTTTCATGACGGAAGCGTTTCACATTTCGTGACGCGCAGGCCAATTTACCCTACCGCGCCTATAGAAGCTTCACTTCAAAAAAATAACAACACGTAACTTATCCCATGTATTTCTCACACACCCTGTACATATTTCCGAATCGACCCGATCTTTTGTCGCGCAATTTTCTCATCTCTACAACGAGAACAAATCCATTGCTGACGTCAACCCTATTGGGGGATGATTCTATATGCACAATATTTGAATAGGGTGCGCGTTGAATTCGTGGCTATCATATTTTTCACCATAGTTTTACAGGGGATCGCATCCCCTAGGTAAACGTCACTATTTACCCAATCATACCATCCAGATGAAATTAAGTAAATTCAATTAAGATATTTTTGAAGCGACAAATTTGATTTCGAGAGCTTTTTTAACATTTAAATGTAATCTGTAAAAGCAAAAAAAAATTCTACAACTAGAATTACATTAAAATATAAGAATTCTTCGTGGAATATGTGCCGTTTATATTTTTTTGTACAATAAATATTTTTAAAGTAGGCAATTTGCATATCATTTGATCCAATGTAAATCTGCCTATGATGACGTTGTTAGTCTGACATGAATGGTGCGCATGTGTCATACAGCAAAAGTCACAACCACCGTTGCCATATCGAATCGAAATGCCGATGTTTAAAGAAAAACAACAACGATTAGTCGGTTTAAAGATTTAAAAAATACTATTGTAAGTTATTACACGCATTTTTATGGTTTGTTAATTTTTTTTAATCAACTTAATATTACATGAACTGCATCGGAATATTTATGTTTGGACTTGAAAAAAGTCTAAAATTACTTGGCAACGGTGCCCAAAAATACCATATACAAATATTTCAGCACCCCTTACAAAAAATTACTAAATTTGAACATACCATTCTTTATTAAAAATTAATTTCCTAGGCAAATCAATTTTCGAAATTCAACGAAACGTTTTCTTTCTTTCAATTTCTCATGTAAATTAGCCATTTTCTGCCATGTCTGTTTTATCAGATCTTTTCAATATAGTATATATTTTTATTAATTGACATTATCATTAGAAATAATTATATTAAAAAGTAGTTTCGTGCGGCGATCTAGCATTTACTACCGAAGAAAATTAATAATACTTTACATTACGGATCTCGCGCTGAACATTTTAAATTGATTAAAAGCTAACCGGAGGGCAGGGAAAAGGAATTACAGAGGAAACGTTTGTGGAAAATAATTCGGAAAAAAAAATAGTAAAAACGCTTACGCTCTAGTCCCAGTATGTGTATTGTCCTTTTCATAACTCTAATAGAATGGAAATTCCGGACGACAGCCAGCTAATCTTTCCCCATATCTATGTAATATAATAATATTACTATTACCCCCGACCAGCCAAACTAATTTTCCTATACTAATGTTTATAGTGCGTATAATAAAAGGAGATAAAATCGTATTATTACTTTCCAGTTTGTAAGTTGATGCTACTTCATATATACATACCGTTAAACAACAAATAGAAAATTATTTCAACAATAAATTGTTTTTAATTCACACAAGATTTTCCTCAATATGTATTTTTTTTTGATATAAATTTCTTGCAGCATTTTTAAATTAGGAAAGTTTTTGCCAAAATGTTACACCAATATTTTTTTTTTACTTGCATTTAAAATTTACAAAATTTCCCAAAAATCCTTTTTTTTTTGTTCTACGTATAATTTTGGAATACGTCACACGTTTCGTATATAATATGTATTAATATTTTTTCAGTATGAATTTTTAAAATTAATTATTTTCATTTGTTTGATATACAGAATAGCTGTTTTTTTTTTGTTGCTTTTGTTTTATAGATAAATTATAAGCAATTATGTGATATGGATTTCATATCCACCAATAATTTGGTGTTTTATTAAAATTCAACTCGATTAATATACAAATACTACCGAATCTATTTGATTGAAGGCAAATATTTGTTGGAAATTAATTTAAACATACCAAAATTGCAATCTGAATTCATATTTTATACAGTGCCTATAAATTTTCACCCATATTAACTCATATCACATAATTTTTCTTTGATTTTTATACATTTTTAATTATAATATTCCTTCCTACATACATAATCATCGCTAATTGATTTTATTCATCAATTTTTTTTTAATTGAAAATTTCTTAAATTATTTATATTCCACTCATAATTTCTATATTACATATCACAGAGCAAAATATTTATTAAAGTTTCAATTCGACGCGCACATTTTCATTTTTGTTTACCATATACGTAGGAGGGGGTTTTGGGGGGTTGGTATTAATTTCGCAAATTGCTGCATTTAAAAAATTCATTTTGTATGTACTATGTCGTTGGCCCTGATGATGCCTTTTACCTTTACATGCCAGAAATCGTTAAAAAAATCTGCTAATTCTAAATATTTATAAATTCGCGAATTTTTATTTTACTTTTAGTACCCACAAGAGGTTTAAAAATAATTTAAATACATTGATTTTTTCGTATATTTAATTGAATAATCTAACCACATTATTTCCCCACCAAAGTAGGTATTTTAACCAAGTCTTATTAAAGACAGTTGACAATCCTGACATCTGACATATAACGTCAGTGTACATCATAAGGGACAATCCTGACATCTGACACATAACGTTAGTGTACATCATAAGGGACAACCTTGACAACTGACATAACGTCAGTGTACATCATAACGGACAATCCCGACATCTGACACATAACGTCAGTGTACATCATAAGGGACAATCCTGACATCTGACACATAACGTCAATGTACATCATAAAGGACAATTCTGACATCTGACACATAACGTCAGTGAACATCATAAGGGACAATCCTGACATCTGACACATAACGTTAGTGTACATCATAAGGGACAATCCTGACATCTGACACATAACGTCAATGTACATCATAAAGGACAATTCTGACATCTGACACATAACGTCAGTGAACATCATAAGGGACAATCCTGACATCTGACACATAACGTTAGTGTACATCATAAGGGACAACCTTGACAACTGACACAACGTCAGTGTACATCATAACGGACAATCCCGACATCTGACACATAACGTCAGTGTACATCATAAGGGACAATCCTGACATCTGACACAACGTCAGTGTACATCATGACGGACAATCCTGACATCTGACACATAACGTCAGTGTACATCATAAGGGACAATCCTGACATCTGACACATAACGTCAGTGTACATCATAAGGGATAATCCTGACATCTGACACATAACGTCAGTGTATATCATAAGGGACAGACATCTGACACATAACGTCAGTGTACATTATGACGGACAATCCTGACATCTGACACATAACGTCAGTGTACATCACAAGGGACAATCCTGACATCTGACACAACGTCAGTGTACATCATGACGGACAATCCTGACATCTGACACATAACGTCAGTGTACATCATAAGGGACAATTCTGACATCTGACACATAACGTCAGTGTACATCATAAGGGACAATCCTGACATCTGACACATAACGTCAGTGTACATCATAAGGGACAATCCTGACATCTGACACATAACGTCAGTGTACATCATAAGGGACAATCCTGACATCTGACACATAACGTCAGTGTATATCATAAGGGACAGACATCTGACACATAACGTCAGTGTACATTATGACGGACAATCCTGACATCTGACACATAACGTCAGTGTACATCACAAGGGACAATCCTGACATCTGACACAACGTCAGTGTACATCATGACGGACAATCCTGACATCTGACACATAACGTCAGTGTACACCATAAGGATTATATCGTATTTTGACAGATTTTGTATATTCTATTAAATCGTTTTTCAAATATTTGAGTATTTATTAGTTAATCCATTTCTTATTTAATTATTTATTGAGTAACGTACTGATGCGTACTGTTCACATTAGTTAGGTCAGTAGTTCTTGTGCGTTATTATAAGACCTACTTATGCAATATGCCTACTTTGAAAAAGAATTCCATTACAATTCTATATACTAGTTTCAATTTTTTTTGGGGGGAATTTCCGAAAAACCGACTTTCTATAACCAACAAGTTTTTTCTTCTTCAATTTGTCAATATATTCTTCACCTGTATTTACTCGAACGTAAAGACTAATTAAATCATTTTCTCCACCATTCGAGTCCTCCTTTTCTGTTATATTACCACCATTCAATTTCCAACTGAATTAATTCACCGCTCTCAGCTCGTAATAATAACTTCTTCCTCTGTTGAAGTTCAAACATTTATTCATTTTCACGTTCATTCCCTATATATACATGACGGAGGAGACAATTTGAAATATGCTGTTACATGAAGATGTCCACGTCAAAAATGACTTACTAAATTGCAATATTTCTTAGACCATTTTCTTCTTCTTTGTTTAATATATTAATATACCAAAAAAAGCAAATACTCTGCCTTTTTGTACCGCTCATTTCACACACGAATATTTTTGTTATATACTCAATTAAAGATCAAAATCAACAAACTCCTCTTCGTAGGAGTATATTATTTGATTTGGCACAGCATTCGGTGCGATATTTCCAGTGTAAAAGCGGGGAATTTCGCCAATTACCTTGCGAAAGACATCTCATACGCATACAGCATCCACAATCCGCGCACTGGGTGGGTGGTTTTCGGTAATCCGCGCTAATTAGACGGTACAAAATCAACACTGACTATAACATCGGTAATTGGCACGAAACGTCGACTGTGTTATATGCTATGTAACTATCACAGCGGGCGCAGACCGTGCCCGTATATACGGCGTGGTTAACAGCTGAAGAGATGCGAAGAGAATTTTTTTTTTTAAATTTCGCGATAAGGGTAGAAATAATTATTATGTTTTCGCTATCCGTTTCGTACCATCCCCGAATTGCGTTTTCGTTGCTGGTTTCACACAAGTAAGAAAGTGTTACGATTACATTAAATTGATTTCTAAGTAGCAACATCTCTATTCTAACATCAGATGTACTCAATTAATTCCCTACATTGTCGCTTTCTTAAATATTTGCTTAAATCCAACCTATAGACCCCCCCCCCGGGGGGGGACTATTATATTATACCATCGCATTATCCTACAGGAATCCCAAAGTGTGTACAGTGTTATCCCCATAAATCCCGATATTTGCTGTCATATATTTGCCTCTTATATAAACACCTGCTTCAGGTGCGCCAATATCTAAATTCATACACCACGTCAAGTACAGCCAAGGCAAATAGAAATGTCTCGATGATAAACATTATCCACCCAAATACCGTGACTCTCGAAGCATTAAATAGCTGGATGCGCATTTCGGAGCCTATGCTCCCATCCCCAGTAGCACAAGATAAAAATAAAATAAAATACCTGTCACTAATAGCGATGTGTAGTTCAATCGCGTACCGTTCACTCTGAACGGTTCAATCAAATGTTTTGCAACGACCTGTAGATCACTATGACCTAGTTCGTGAACTATGAACTACATGGTAAATTGATGTACTTGTACTAGGTCATGAACCCGTCGTGTACTAAACCGTTCATTAATCACAACGATGCAGTATAGTATACATTACATATACAGTACCAATAGCTAGGTTCTGAACCCGTCGCGTACTAAAACCGTTCATGAATCACAACGGCTCGTAAACGATGCAGTATAGTATACATTACATATACAGTACCAATAGCTAGGTTCTGAACCCGTCGCGTACTAAAACCGTTCATGAATCACAACGGCTCGTAAACGATGCAGTATAGTATACATTACATATACAGAACCAATAGCTAGGTCCAGAACCTGTCGTGTACTAAACCGTTCATTAATCACAACGGCTCGTAAACGATGCAGTATAGTATACATTACATATACAGTACCAATAGCTAGGTTCTGAACCCGTCGCGTACTAAAACCGTTCATGAATCACAACGGCTCGTAAACCATGCAGTATAGTATACATTACATATACAGAACCAATAGCTAGGTCCAGAACCTGTCGTGTACTAAACCGTTCATTAATCACAACGGCTCGTAAACGATGCAGTATAGTATACATTACATATACAGTACCAATTGCTAGGTTCTGAACCCGTCGCGTACTAAAACCGTTCATGAATCACAACGGCTCGTAAACGATGCAGTATAGTATACATTACATATACAGTACCAATAGCTAGGTCCTGAACCCGTCGCGTACTAAAACCGTTCATGAATCACAACGGCTCGTAAACGATGCAGTATAGTATACATTACATATACAGTACCAATAGCTAGGTTCTGAACCCGTCGCGTACTAAAACCGTTCATGAATCACAACGGCTCGTAAACGATGCAGTATAGTATACATTACATATACAGTACTAACATTTATTTAGTTGCTATAAGAAACGTAAATTGCTGGTTCCGCTTATTGCAACTTGAAATGAAGGTTAAAGTACGCGAACGTGAAGATGGTTTCACAATTAAATAAATACAAACTGTTTGTGTAGTTTTTTTTTTTAAATACGTTTATACGTTTAAATATGAATAAAATGTTTAATAATTCACAATCATTTTTCATTATCCTAATGATTCCAACGCACCGAGCGCGCAAATCCCCCGCCCCCCCCCACTTTCGACGCGATTACGTGGAAGTATTAGAACACAATTGGATCGTTTGATAAAATATGCTCAAAGAGATGATTCTATCGCGCTCTAAATATACATATATTATATTCCACCATTCGCAGTTTATTATATATCACCCCCCCCCCCCCCCCCCCCCCGAACCGAAACGTTTCGCTCTCAGCGCAACATCCCTTAGCAGATGTATACATACGGGTGTGGGTGGGTGGGTGCTAGGGTGGTGGCCGCCCCCTCACCCTCGATCCGTTCGCATTATTTCGCGAAATTAGATTATAAATATTTGATTTCATTCGGGCAGAGTACCTCTGCGATGTATTTATATGTTCGTTGTTGATTTTTCTGGATTTTGTGGAGATATATTAGCGAATTTGCTGGTTCCGCGCTTATTGCAACTTGAAATAAAGGTTAAAGTACGCGAACGTGATGATCGTTTCACAATTAAATAAATACAAACTGTTTGTGTAGTTTTTTTTTAAAATTAAATCTCAAATAATACAGTATCAATTTTGTAAAAAGAAAAATCATAGGTGAAACTTGGACGGCCAAAGTATTGGCAATTTAAATATATCTTCGGAAAAAATCATTTTTTTATCAGATTTCGTATTTTCAAGTAAAAATGTGATTTTTTTTTCGGTGGTAACATGTCGGTAAAAAATGCCGATGGAAATTTTTCTCCAGAAAAATTTTTTTTTTCTTCAAAAAATATAATACCCCAGATGAGTAGAGCCAATGGCTCAGAATCTCATCCTGCTACTTCGGTAGCAGGCAAGCCCTCGGATTCTGGGGCGGGCAAGAGATCGATTTCATCGAGTATTCTACGAGTCGGAGCGTGGAATATACGCAGTTTGAATAGGATAGGAAAGTTAGAGAATTTGAAATTAGAAATGGAGAGACTTAGACTGGATATTGTAGGGATTAGTGAAGTTAGGAGGAAAGATCAAGTAGATACGTGGTCAGGAGAATACAGATTAATAACCACAGCATCAGATAATGGGCATACCGGTGTAGGTTTTATAATGAATAGAAAGTTGGGATGTAGAGTAAAGAGTTATTGCCAAGTTAGTGATAGAATTATAACTATTAGATTAGACACGAAGCCAACGGACACAGTTATAGTGCAAGTATATATGCCAACTTCAAGTCACGATGATGAGGAGGTAGAATCCATTTATGAGGAGATTGAATCTAGGTTAGCAAACGTTAAAGGACAGGATAATCTAATTGTAATCGGAGATTGGAATGCCGTAGTAGGTAAGGGAAAGGAAGTTTCAATAGTAGGAGAATATGGAATAGGAACACGTAATGATAGAGGGGATAGATTGGTAGAGTTTTGTATTAGGAATAAGCTAGTGGTAGCAAACACGCTTTTTCAGAATCACAAGCGCAGGATATATACGTGGAAAATGCCAGGAGATATAGGGAGGTATCAGATAGATTACATACTGGTTAAAGAGAGGTTTAGGAACCAGATTAAGAATTGTAAGAGTTACCCTGGAGCAGATATTGATAGTGACCATAATTTAGTAGTCCTGGACTCAGAGCTCAAATTCAAGAAATTACAGAAGTCTAAACAGGTCAGAGTAGATGTCGATAGGTTAAAATTAGCTGATGTATGTGAAAAGTACAAGCAGAAAGTAGAAATCATGGCTAATGGAACATCTAGGAACGAGATAGATTGCGAATGGAGGGAAATCAGAAATGGGTTAACTACAGCAGCAAATGAAGTATTAGGCACAAAGAAAAGGGCAGGTAGGAGGGAATGGATCACGGAAGAAATAGTTGAAATGATAGAAGCAAGAAGGAAAATTAAAATTGGAAACACAGAAGCAGGACAGAAAAAATATAAGGAACTAAGGAACTTAATTAATAGGAAATGCAAGCTAGCGAAAGAAGAGTGGATAAAACGAAATTGTGAGGATATTGAGGAGGATATGAGAAGAGGTAAAGTAGATTTGGGCTACAGGAAAATTAAGTCACATTTTTCTAAAGTAAAACCAAAGGGTAACATTATATGTGATAAGCAGGGTAAGGAACTCACAGAAAATAAGGAAAGAGCTAGAAGATGGAAGGAGTATCTTGAAGATTTATATAAAGGTAGGCAGGACATGGAGGAGCTAGAAAATGTGGAACAGATAGATGAGGATGACTTAGGTCCTAGCATACTTAGGTCAGAGTTTCATAGAGCATTAAATGATTTACGGAATAACAAAGCAGAGGGGATTGATATGATACCAGCCGAATTAATAAAACACGCAGGGGAAAAAATGCAGGAGCGATTATACAGGTTAGTTTGTAAAATATATGAGAAGGGAGAAGTACCACAGGATTTTCAGCGTAGTAGAATAGTAACAATGCCGAAGAAAATAGGAGCTAATTTGTGTGAGAACTATAGGACCATTAGCCTACTATCACATGCATCGAAGATATTGTTAAAGATTATTTATAGGAGATTAGAAAATAAAGTAGAGGAAAGGCTAGGAGAAGATCAGTTTGGTTTTAGGAAAAACAGAGGGACGAGGGAGGCGATTCTAGCACTAAGAACGGTAGTAGAAAAAAGAAATAGGGTAGGAAAGGTAACTTGCATAGCTTTTGTAGACTTAGAAAAGGCATTTGACAATGTAGATTGGGACATAATGTTTAGAATTTTAAAAGAAACGGGTATAGATTATAAGGATAGGAGAATAATTTTTAATTTATATAAACACCAAACTGCCTTAGTTAGAATTGAGGGGGAAGAAGAGGTAGCAAAAATAGGGAAGGGAGTTCGGCAGGGATGTACACTCTCACCGTTATTATTTAATCTATATATAGAAGATGCAATAAACAAAGTAAAAGAAGAGTATAGTGTAGGTGTGAATGTACAGGGAGAGAAAATATATATGCTGAGATTCGCCGACGATATAGCTATATTGGAAGAAAGCGAAAAGAAATTAGAAAGGGTATTGAATGGTATGCAGGCAGTATTGACTAGGGATTTTAACATGAAAATAAATATAGGTAAAACTAAAGTGATGAGGTGTGACAAAAAGGAATGCAGTAGAAAAATGAGGATCACAATAGGAGATAATAGAATCGAAGAAGTGTCAGATTTTTGTTATTTAGGCAGTAGAATCACAAAAGATAATCGAAGCAAGGTAGATATAAAGTGTAGGATAGCACAGGGTAGGAAGGCATTCGTAGAAAAAGAACAGATTTTAAGATCAAATATTGACTTGGGTATTAGAAAAAGATTACTGAAGGTATATGTTTGGAGTGTAGCACTGTACGGGTGTGAGGCGTGGACTATAGGAAAGGAAGAGAAGCGTAGATTAGAAGCATTCGAAATGTGGTGTTATAGGAGGATGATGAGGATTGGTTGGGAAGATAAAGTAACAAATGAAGCTGTACTAGAGTTAGTAGGGGAGAAGAGAAGTATTTGGAGAGTGTTACAGCGTAGGAGAGACAGATTAGTAGGGCATATTCTTAGGCATGGGGGGATTATGCAATTGATCATAGAAGGTAGAGTGGAGGGAAAGAGAGGGGTAGGTAGGCCTAGATTGGAGTATGTGAGTCAGATAGTTGAAGACGTTGAGATGAATAGCTATAGGGAGATGAAGGGATTAGCTCAGGATAGATCGGCATGGCGTGCTGTTTCCAACCAATCTTTAGGATTGCGGACTCTTTAACTAACTTCAAAAAAGTACCTGCAAAAAAAGACTTTTATATAGACTAGAAAATTTAAAGAAACGTTTTTCACGAATTTTTGTAATTTTTCTATATTTAATATTTCATTTCATTCGATTTTATTAAAACAAAATAATTCTCTAAACAATTCTTCATTTACACGGACCTACATATTTATTTCGATGACATAATTTCATATTCGAAGTGTCTGTAAAATTTACCGGTAATTTTTTTCTAATATTTTCTGGAACAACACTTCTCCAGAGTAGCGATGTGTTGTTCACTCGCGAACCGTTCACTCTGAACGGTTCAATCAAATGTTTTGCAACGACCTATGGGTCACTAGGACCTAGTTCGTGAACTATGAACTACATGGTACATTGATGTACTTGTACTAGGTCCTGAACCCGCCGTGTACTAAACCGTTCATTAATCACAACGGCTCGTAAACGATGCAGTATAGTATACATTACATATACAGTACCAATAGCTAGGTTCTGAACCCGTCGCGTACTAAACCGTTCATGAATCACAACGGCTCGTAAACGATGCAGTATAGTATACATTACATATACAGTACCAATAGGTAGGTTCTGAACCCGTCGCGTACTAAAACCGTTCATGAATCACAACGGCTCGTAAACGATGCAGTATAGTATACATTACATATACAGTACCAATAGCTAGGTCCTGAACCCGTCGTGTACTAAACCGTTCATTAATCACAACGGCTCGTAAACGATGCCAGTATAGTATACATTACATATACAGTACCAATAGCTAGGTTCTGAACCCGTCGTGTACTAAACCGTTCATTAATCACAACGGCTCGTAAACGATGCCAGTATAGTATACATTACATATACAGTACCAATAGGTAGGTTCTGAACCCGTCGCGTACTAAAACCGTTCATGAATCACAACGGCTCGTAAACGATGCAGTATAGTATACATTACATATACAGTACCAATAGCTAGGTTCTGAACCCGTCGCGTACTAAACCGTTCATGAATCACAACGGCTCGTAAACGATGCAGTATAGTATACATTACATATACAGTACCAATAGGTAGGTTCTGAACCCGTCGCGTACTAAAACCGTTCATGAATCACAACGGCTCGTAAACGATGCAGTATAGTATACATTACATATACAGTACCAATAGCTAGGTCCTGAACCCGTCGTGTACTAAACCGTTCATTAATCACAACGGCTCGTAAACGATGCCAGTATAGTATACATTACATATACAGTACCAATAGCTAGGTTCTGAACCCGTCGTGTACTAAACCGTTCATTAATCACAACGGCTCGTAAACGATGCCAGTATAGTATACATTACATATACAGTACCAATAGCTAGGTTCTGAACCCGTCGCGTACTAAAACCGTTCATGAATCACAACGGCTCGTAAACGATGCAGTATAGTATACATTACATATACAGTACTAACATTTATTTAGTGATAAAGTGTGTTGGTGAACGGAACGAAATTATATTTCTTTATATATATGTTTTGTGTAAATTATAAACATTGTTATTTTTTCTTCCTCATTCTTAATTCGAAATAAGTATTGTAATATTTTTTTTTTACTATTTAATATTTTTATATTGAGAAAAAGAGATTGTTTTCAGTATGTGCATGTATTTGATATAGGTCATGAACTAGTTCATTAAAAAAAGATGTAGTAGTTCACGACCTATAGTTCGTGAACGGTACATTGAAATGAACTACGAACTAGGTCCTCAAAGTGACCTACAGTTTGCCATCGCTATTCCAGAGTATCTTTTTCGACATTTTGCCGTCATTCGATTTTCGGATGCTTTTTTATAACTGCAAAAAAAAGAAGGATAATATTTCATCCGCTCCCCATTTATGGCAGTGTTTATTTTGCTGTGCGGTAAATATCATTTGCTCGCGCAGCTCTTTTTCTTTTAATTATCGGCGGAGAACTAATTAACTGACGATGAAAATACACTGGTAAGCGAGCAGACCAAAAAGCGCCTAACCGACGATTCTTTTTTAATTAATATTAGATGACGCGACGTACAGCCAATTAAATCAAGTTGTTAAATATTGCCTTAAAAAAAAAATACTTTTAAATTATTAATAGGGATGAATCGTGCGGCTGAGAAAAATATATATACAGTGGGAACAATATTAATTGATTTTAAACGAACACAAAAATCATTGACTGCGTTTTATCTTAGGAATTTTTACTAGCATTATTATTATTATTATTATTACAAACTTATTTTTTTTTTGATTATGTAAACATTTAAAATCGTACGGAAACAAAACCGTTGTTTTATTATTTACATTTATTGATATATATAATTTGAAGTTAATTTTAAGTCATCAACATTTCTCTAAAAAAAAATTTCTTCATTCACGGTATCGCCTTATTGATTTTTTTTCGAGATTTTTGTTGTTTTTCTTTTCGTTTTAATTAAACGAAACAATATTCAGCAGCAACTGAGAACGAAACGAACATGAAATACATTCCGTTTGCTTTCTTGAAAAATAAACACACAGCGCTCTAACTGCGGGTGTTTAGTTAAACTAAACGAAAGATATGAAAAGCGTATTTGAGTACCGCAGGTACAGTAAAATCCGAATAAAAACGTTTTCAAATGTTTCAAAAAAAGTTGTTCGAATAAATTGTTTTCATACGTGAAAATCTCCGTAATTTAATATTTTCAAGTAATAATAAAAATAATAATGCTACTTTGGTAACGTATTTTAATTAATAGAATCAAATTCACCAGAAAAATGCATTAAAAAAAAAATTCGCACTGTAATCTAAAATTGTGCAAACGATAAAAATTCACCACTTAAAAAAAAAAATACTTTTGTTCGATTACAAAAATATGTCTCGATGGGATTATCTGCGTTTTACTGTATCTTATGGAAGTTGCTGGTTTTTCTGTACATCTAGAAATTTATATATAAATATTGGATTGAAGCATTCTGATTAAATTGAGCCCGTCAATATATAAAGAGTGCGAAATTGTTTGCTTTTCAATGTTGAGCACTACAGATGAAATGCTATACAGGGTAAACGTGCGGTAAACGTACATCAAACTCGACCTTTCATTCTTGTTCCAGATTTTTTTTTTCTGATATAAAATCTTGTTGGCCATATAAATTTCTAGTTCGAACATTTTCTGTTAATTTACCCATTAAAAGGCACGGAAAAAAAATCTTCTTTTGCAAAAATTTCCGTACATATTCGTAAATTATTTCCTCTAAATTTTGAATACAATTTATACTTGCACATACTGTGAAAATGCGAATGGCAAGAAAATTTTTTTTTTATTAATTTTTTTGGGACTTGAGAAACGGGCTTTATTAGAACAGTGGTAGTATATACAGGGTTGTTCGCCTGTAGGGGTGTTTATTATTTGCTTTTTAAATCATCCCCCGTTGAGTTTGTGCAATAATTCTGAGTGGTTCCTTCGCAAATAATTTAATAAATATCATATCTTGTTCTGTATAACTTCGTTAAGATTAAAATTTAGACAAACACTCGATGGAAATGTATTAGTTTATTAAATAATGAAGATCAAGTGAACGTTCTCGGTCGTTTCTTTTATTTATTAATGTGGTTGTGTTGAGAATATGATTTGAAACAGTAAAATCAATTACAAATTCGATTTCTTACGAATAAGTTATATAATTATTTACACACGGTAGTATTTTATTTTTAATTTTATTTTTAATATACACTCGGGGATTTGACCATGTATATATGCTAAGAGAAAAAAAATGCAGGGTATATCCCCTATAAGATATCAAAGTAGAATTACGTAATTTTCTCTTGTTTTTTTATACTCTTTTCAGACCTGAAGGATGTCCTATCCCCAGGCACGGCGTCCTCTTCATCCGCGGCCGACTACGCTGGCCAGCAATGTGTCGCGTGTCGCGCAATTCTGGGCGCCCATCTATCCTCGCGCCCCCTCACAGCCAGCTCCGCGGCCCATTACGGCCTGCGAGCCGACGACTTGCCGCCCGTGCACCTGGGCCTGCCCGGCGCCAGGATATGCAACAACTGTCGCCTGAAGGTAGTGCGGCAACAGTCCAGCCTGTGTCCGGTGCCCTCCTGTCCAAATGGGCCGTTGAGTCGCGGCCGGGGCGTGAAGCGATTACGGACGGTGCCCGCGCGACTCTGGGAGGTGTCCATCGATTTGAGGGAGGCTGTGCTGAGGGAGTTAGGGATCGAAGGATGGGGACCGAGTGGAATGGGTGAGAAATATATTTATATCGAGCGTAGGTTTTTATTATATTAACAAATTTAGGAATGATTTAGAATGTGCTCGGCTACAGCACTTTCTATTCTTTTTATTTAATCTGAAATGAGCTAAATGTTCCTTAAATCTATAGTTTCAATAGTTCTACGTGTTTGACTTTAAAATATTACATATAAATATTTTAAACAATACAGATTAACAATTAACGAAACTAACAAATTTTAACCCTAGGACAACTAGATCAAGATATTTCATAAATACCAGATCGAATTTCGAAATACCAGATTTTTTTATTGAAATCAATAAAATCTTTGGGATTTCCTAGAAAATTAGCAAGACTTATCAGAGGTATTATATTAAAATTGTTTATTTAAAATGCCATCTAAAAGAGTTATGAAAGTTTTAATTGTTAAATCGGAACAAAAATTTCTTGCAGTTGTATCACCAAACATTTTTATTTTACTTACCAGGCAGCGGTTCGCACAAATGTTGTTCCGCGTGTTTCAATCGTATACAGAGGCGACTCGGTCCAATTGAAGAATGGCCGGAAGAGGAAGTTGGTCGCCTAAGATGCGCCCTAACCGATCTCGGTAAACAACCAAACGATCTATACAATCAATATTCATAACATGTTCCGTTATTTTCATAGATCTAACCATTTAACCAAATCCCAACGATCTCTCCCAAATGTTTTGCATACTCATTCCATCAGCACCACTTTAACGAAGACCCAATCCCACTAATTCTAATATCGAATCGCGTATAAAGCGCAGCCGTGTTATTTAGGCGCCAATTGGCAAGCGATCGGTGAACGTTTGAATCGTCCCGCCCATCAAGTGCGTCAGTACTATGCAACCCACCGCAGTCGTCTTGGTCTGGACGCCCTTTTGCCCGATTCCACGCCGAATAGTAATTCGCAGTTGCGATCGATGTCGATGAGCGACGACGAGGAGAGCGGCAGCTGCTGTAGCATCCCCGGACGCGGCGGTGGTGGGGGTGGGGGTGGGGGTGGCGGCAGCAGTACCAGCAGCTGTGATGAAGGTAAGTACCACATTTCATTGTCGCGGTGGAAGATTTCTGTCTTGTTGATATCTGATCAAACGACTTTTATTTACAGTTCGAACATATTATTTTTCGTTTATTTAATAAGTAAAGTCTTTACAGTGTAATATTGCACATTATATCTTAGTAATGTTATTATTGGTCACATGTTTGAGTAACTCAACTGAATTGTTTGAGTAAGTCAGCTCAAATTAATAAATGATTTCTAAAAATAATTTATTAGGGAATATTAGGAACAAAAATTTCAAGTTCAATATATAATATTTCGGTACGATTCTAGCCGAGAATAACCGGATAGTGAAATGATATTATGATTTTTTTTCAAGTTTAATGAATTATTTTTTGTTTCACCAACTTTCACAATTTTATAGCTTGAAACGACTTTACCAACAATATTTTGTACATATACTATTGTCATCTTATGTGTATTTGGTGAATGAATAAAGAATTTTTATTATTATCATTTTTCTTCTACATTAGGTGCCATGCACACAGCGGCTGCGGACGCAGCAGCAAGTACCAACATCACGTCCGGTCGCTATCATCCCCACCATCACCACCACCATCACCACCAGCACCATCACCCCTCTGTGTTGACAACAGTTGTGGGCGGTGTGACAGCGGGCGTTGTCCTATCATCGGGCGTGCTTGTAGGTGGACAAGGGCAGGTGGTGAGTGTAGTCGGTGGGCCGCCGCAATTGTGCGCCAATAGGGAGCGACACAGTAGCGATACAGCTAGCGCTGAAAGTCCGCCCGGGCCCGGGGAACCAGGAACGGCGTCACATCCGGTATGTCTTACATTCAATCTAAAACTTGAATGTATATCAATTTTATAAGCTTTTATTGAACTTCGCTTGTTAGTTAGGATGAAATCTTGTAATCTAACTTTGAACCCCTGACACACACTGTCGCTTATTTCGACAAGTTTTTAATCAATCGATCGATCACTGTCAATCCTTCAATCGATCATTGAAATTCTAGAATACTAAAAAGCATAAAATAATTTATAGTATTTTTTTTTAAAGCTTTTATAAAAATTCACTAAAAAGGAAAAAAAAATTTTAATACCAGCCTAAATGACTACCGGTCAAGTTGACCGGTCGCGGCAAGTAGGACAGGCTACATACATTTCTCGGAAAAAATATTTACTGAAAAATTCAATGTATGCATATTTTAAGAAAAGTCGTAAAAATAAATAGCGATGTGATAAAGTTGTATTGAGAGAAATTGACGAAAAGTTTGAAAGCAGTCAATCTGACCGGTCATTGTCATGGTTTAATGTTAAATAAAATAAACTTTACGACCCACGCTTTCGCTTCTAGTCATATGCGGGAATTCTTTTAAGGCAGTCATTGAGGCTGGTATCAAAATTATTTTTTACTACAAATAATTTTTTTCATTCCATTTTACCATTTACAGAACATGTCGCGGCGCGAGGACTATGATTCGTCTGCGACGGAAACAGCCGACGAAGGTCAACCGCCCGATCACTACCAGACCACTGCCACGATCACCGCCGTGCCCCTGCACCAACCAACCATCGCCGCCACCGCAATAACCGCCAATTCCACGCAACATATGGCCCAACAACAAGAGAGTCAACAGCAACAACAGGGGGCGCTGCTGTTGAATAGCAGCAGTAATGGTGGCGGACCGACGACAACCCCCACTAGTAGACAGTGCGTTAACAGCAATCCGCTCACGGTCAAGGATCTCATGTTGAACGTGATCGAGATTAGCCTGATGAAGAATACAAGCGGGGCGGCATCTGCGCCGGGCGTGGGCGCTGTGGGACAGCAACACGCCACGGGAGGTGAGTGTGTTGTTTGGTGAATATGGTGTTAAAATTAGGCTTGGGCAAGTGTCGGTCATTTAGGTGAATTATTCAGTTATTCAGTATTCACATGAGTGAATAGTTCACGAACGATTATTCACTATTCACATATACATGAATCGTTCGATCAGTCGTTATTCACGTTACATACATGGATAACATTAAGCTACGAGTATTAACTAGGAAGAATATTATATTTGGAAATAAAATTTGCTACGATCCGGTTTTAAATAACAGTAATTTCGAACAATATTTGCACATAGCTTTGGATAACCCAGTATGTTTGAAATACAACCAAATTTGGCTAGTTCGTTTCGGCATTTTCTAGTAATATTTTCACTACAAAGCAAATATTTTGTTTATTAACTCAGAAGAGTATAGTGTAGGTGTGAATGTACAGGGAGAGAAAATATATATGTTGAGATTCGCCGACGATATAGCTATATTGGAAGAAAGCGAAAAGACTTTAGAAAGGGTATTGAATGGTATGCAGGCAGTATTGACTAGGGATTTTAACATGAAAATAAATATAGGTAAAACTAAAGTGATGAGGTGTGACAAAAAGGAATGCAGTAGAAAAATGAGGATCTCAATAGGAGATAATAGAATCGAAGAAGTGTCAGATTTTTGTTATTTAGGCAGTAGAATCACAAAAGATAATCGAAGCGAGGTAGATATAAAGTGTAGGATAGCACAGGGTAGGAAGGCATTCGTAGAAAAGGAACAGATTTTAAGATCAAATATTGACTTGGGTATTAGAAAAAGATTACTGAAGGTATATGTTTGGAGTGTAGCACTGTACGGGTGTGAGGCGTGGACTATAGGAAAGGAAGAGAAGCGTAGATTACAAGCATTCGAAATGTGGTGTTATAGGAGGATGATGAGGATTGGTTGGGAAGATAAAGTAACAAATGAAGCTGTACTAGAGTTAGTAGGGGAGAAGAGAAGTATTTGGAGAGTGTTACAGCGTAGGAGAGACAGATTAGTAGGGCATATTCTTAGGCATGGGGGGATTATGCAATTGATCATAGAAGGTAGGTGGAGGGAAAGAGAGGGGTAGGTAGGCCTAGATTGGAGTATGTGAGTCAGATAGTTGAAGACGTTGAGATGAATAGCTATAGGGAGATGAAGGGATTAGCTCAGGATAGATCGGCATGGCGTGCTGTTTCCAACCAATCTTGAGGATTGCGGACTCTTTAACTAAAACTAACTCAGATGTAAAATAGAATTTCTAAAGTCATACAAATTATAATTAATATTAATACACTAACGTTAATTCACATTTAATATTTATATTGAGTATGAATATGTTCATCTGTATGCTAGACGAGACAGTTCGACTAAATGATTTTAAATATTTATATTCGCAGAAAAGTGTTAATACCTCGGATTGTTTTACTATTATCTTATGCTTATCGTATCTTATACTATTATCAGCGATGCAATTCACAATGTACAATTTTCAGTACTGAATGCGATTAACGTAGTGAATAATTCATTTGAGAATATATAGGTGAATACAGAATATATAATTCCGGTATAGGGAATACTGAATACGAATCGTTCACTCTAATGAATAGTTCAAATTGAACGATTTATAGGTGAATTACCCAAGCCCAGTTGAAATGGCGAATTTAGGAGAAGTTTTAAGATACTGAAATTGCAAATTTAAAAAAGACTAGAAAATCGTACATTCTAATAAACACAGTTTTATACGTAAAATATTTATTTTGCATTTTTTTTGGGGAAATCATTTAAAATATACCATTACAAACATGAATGGTATATAAAAAAATATTCTAATTTCTATATTTAAAAAATCGCCTTAAAACTTCGTAATCATATTAGTAAAACTTTAGAATCGTCCGAAACATTTCGCAATAAAATCATTGTTACACGCGGAGGCAAATTGTGCCAATTCCGTCCACCTTCGATCTCGGTACGGAGGAAGCGCAACTCCAAACCGAAGCAGTTCTTCTGCCATCGCGACATTATCATATTCCGCTGCAATGGCGAGTGCGGAGTAACCCCACTCTTCCGCCGCTGGAGCGCTCCTTCTCGCGTCTATTATACATTTCATCACCTCCACCAGGTTGTTCTCCACAATCAACTGGAAGATTTTATAACCGCGTACACCCCTGGGAATTTGAGCACCTCTCTCGATAAGTAGCTTGGCGATGTCGCTGTACCCTCGCCAGATGGCAGCTTGAAGGACAGTTCTGCCAATATTATCGGGGGCGTTAACATCAGCATTCGCTTCAATAAGCAACATTGCAATATCTATATGTCCAGCTAAGATCGCTGTATGAAGTACAGAATTACCATCGAAAGTACGTAAGTTTACGTCTGCCTTATTATCTAGCAACAGTTCAACGATATGTACATGTCCCATTTGGGTGGCTCCGTGTAATATTGATGCTCCGCGATTGTCCCTACAATTTACATTCGACTTTGCTTCAATGAGAAATTTAACAGCATCGATTTGTCCAAAATCTGCGGCTAGAGAAAGGGCAGTTGATCCGAAGTTATCACGATCGCCGATATCAAATTCATTAAGAAACATTCGAAGCAGATTCACGTGTCCTCTTGAAGCAGCTATATGAAGCACACCTCTGCCGTTATTACAGCGACTGTGCACGCTCATCGATTTCTCTTGCAGTAGATAGTTAATCACGTCAATTCTGCCGCCACGTACTGCAAAGTGCAGCGTATCACGGCCTATATGATCGCGCGCAGTAAAGTCGGCGTTCGCGCCCTCCAACACCCGAATCACATCCATGTGTCCCATATCCGCTGCAGAGTGCAGGGGTAAACAGTCCCCATCGTCGAAATGTGTATTTACATCGCCCACCGTTAACAACAGTTTCACAATGTCTAAGTGCCCCTGTACAGATGCCACCAGGAGTGGGGACCACTCCCAGCCGTCCTTCAGGTTCGGATCCGCACCAGCGTCCATAAGTAGCTGAATGATATCTATATGACCATAGTAAGCGGCCAGACGTAGTGCTGTTCTGCCAATGTTGTTCTGGGCGTCCAATTCGAATAAATCAATCAGTATGCTGACGGTATTCACAGCGCCACCCTCTGTCGCCCCGTGCAGAGCATTGTTACCGTATATGTTGACGATATGAATGTCCGCCTGGGTCGTATTCAGTAAAAACCGCAATACGTCCACTAAGCCCATTTTGGCAGCGCTGTAGAAGGCCGTAACGCCGCACAGGTTGCGACTGTCCACGTCCACCAATTTCAGACAAGCACCGATTGCGGTCAGATGTCCACCGCTAACAGCCGCGTGCAGTACGGTATCACCCCATAAGTCCCGCTCATGCGCATTCGCGCCATTATCTAAAAGTACCTGCATTGTATGCAGGTGACCACCCCGTGCTGCACGATGCAATGGAGTTTGACCATCTATGTCTCGTGCATTGATATCGCAGGCCCCAATCTGCAAGAATATCTTTACAATATCTATGTGACCATGCTGCGCAGCTATATGCAATATTGTACTGTCATCTTCGTTGCAGCACACGCTATAATCAATCAGTTCCACGAGCCTCTGCACGATAACGAATTGTCCCCCTCTTGCGGCGAAATGGAGGACGGTGTTGCCGCAGTCATCTCGAGCCGATGTTTCTGCACCTGCATCAATGAGCATGTTTACTACCACCAAGGGTCCCCTTTCGCACGCTACGTGCAACGGAGTCACTCCATGTTGATTTTGCATGTTGACATCAACATTTGCGTCCAATAGCATTGGTACTATATCAGTTAGTCCTTCGATTACTGCCGCGTGAAGTATTGAATCTCCAACTTTCGTACAGGCACGCACATCACAACCAGATCGTATTAAGTGCATCACCGTTTTCAATCTGTCGTCCAAAGCAGCTCCTTCACTTGTAGATTTATAATTGATAGTTCGAAGTAGACTACCTCCATGGATAGCCGTGTAGAGGACAGACCTATTCCTTTGATCAGAATGATTTAAATCTGCGCCCGCTTCTGTAAGTATCTGGACGCGATCCCGGTGGCCCATTAGAGCAGCTGTGTGGAGGACAGAGAAGCCTTCGCTGTTGCGAGCGTTCGCGTCGATGTAGCCGTTGTTTAGGAGGTAGATGGCCATGCTGGATTGGCCATATTCAATTGCGACGTGTAGTAAGGTCGTGCCGTTGTCGTCCGTGAGGATATGCCAATTGGGATGCTGATTTATGAGGTGCCTTAAGGTGGTTATGTTGTCCTTACAAATGGTTTCTTCTAGTTGGAAAAAAGTGATTTCTTGCCGGAAATCGTCCCAAGGTGTGGAGATAGTATTGTATCCGTCCATTGTTCTTGGTTACTGAACCTGAACTTCTGCTGGTTTCCCTTTTTAAAACGCACTAAGAATATTCTAAACAAAGCACTTTTGATATCTTTATTTATATGATATTAGTTAATATACACAAACAGTATTTTGTATAAATATAGTAGTGTGATTTCCGTGAAGGAATTCGCCTAGTAACATTGTATCTATTCTTAGTAAATATTTTATCTGAAAAAAAAAAAAGAATAAATGACGATAAAAATGCAAATCCGCTCTACTAGAAATATAATACTTTAATAAACAATGATAATTAAATATAATGATAAAAGAGATCATTTACATAATGGTCGTTATTTTTTATTTATTATAATATTAAAAATTGCGATAAATACAATATACAAATGTGAGTCTTCCTCCCAAGAATGTGTTGATGAAAGATGACTACCATTTTATTTATGATCTTATTTTTGCCAATCAGATAATCGTAAATCGAAAGCTATTGAAGTTGTATCATTTTCTTCCAAATTTTCCTTCAACCGCCTGTGATTATGAAGGTTTCATTTCATGTATAATTATAAAAAAATAAATACTGAGCTAAATAAATTTTAATATACAACTATTAGATATTGTCCAAAATATGCCGTCAGGAATTTTTTTTTCGATTTGCACTATCAACTAAGAAAACAGTTTATTTTATAATTTGTAGAAACGTACATTTATTTTATATAAAGGGATCGGTTTGAGCACCACCAATAATTTAATCACATCCTCACCATACAGGCATGGCTCCGACCATCTCCTCCATCTTAAACGACTCGAACGACGTGACGATCGTAAGCGAGTACAATCTAACGCCCCCACCAAATCAACTGCAGCAGCAACCGCCCTCACTACCGCCCACCTCCATAGCGGCAGTTATGCAACAAACAGCCCGCCAACAGCAGCAGCAGCAAACGTCATCATCCGGTGCTGGTGGTGCGTGCTCACGGAGCACCGTCGGCGATATTAATTTGAAGCTGGTGCAACCGTTGATCGGGGCGACGATAACGCCGGTGCCGGTGCCGCAGCAGTTGGTGAATAGCGGTGTTCGGGAATTGATGTTGCGCGGCGAAGATGGCGGCGGCGGTGGTAGAGTGGTCGTTGGTGGGGGGCGTGGTGGGGTCGTCGATCAGGATGGGGACCTTGTGGTGAGTTTAACGGACCGGTTTTGTTGATTTGTTATATGGTAGAAAAAAAAAACATCGATTCAATAAACGTCTTAATAAATGTATAGTCAAATTTGTGAAAAATAACGTAAAATACTTCGATATATTTGATTTTTTTCGCTAAAAAAGTATCTTTAGGAAAAAAACAAGAAAAACTGAACCACAGAACTTCAGTTCACTAGCACGTGCCACAACAACAAAAAGTACACCAACATCGTACCAAAAAATAAAAATGAAATTGTAAATAATCGTTATGTATGTCTTTAATATAGAAAGCAATCGATATTCAAATATGAATGTGATAATTAGGATATACAAAATTTCAAATAAAACGCTGTAATTGACAATTTTTCCCGAATATGCTTTTTTAAATAAAAGCGAAACTAGTAGAGAATAAAAATAAAAATAATATATAAGGAAGTATTTTAATTTATTTTACATAAATTTGACATATACAAGGAACCGTATATAAATGGTCACCAATCAAGATATAAAATCGTAATAAATAGTTCTTACGTTTATATTTATATAAAATTTTTAATATTTTAAATAATTTTAAAAATTATCACTATGGTGTTAAATTATAATATAGAACAACGGTGCCCAAATGGTGGCTCGCGAGCCACATGCGGCTCTTTGTGAGTTTTGTTGCGGCTCAATTAAAAAAATCATAAATACTTCCTACTAGATTAGAAAAATTAAATAAAATAAAATCATGAATTTGATGTTGAACAACGCACACCGATCATGACTGATCATGCTGCTTTTCTTACGAACATAATTTTCGAGGAAAACCTACGTTAGCGCGTATCACTTTGTTTTGTTCTTTTATAGCAGTGCGCGTGCAGCGTGTAGTACTGTTTCATCATTCACCACTTGTAGTTCAGTTTGATGCACGTTGTTCTATTTCTACGTAAATATTGTTGATATACTTAAAGGTAATTTAAATATAAATATCACATGTTTAATTTTAATTTTATTTATTTATAAAATGGTTTCTGACTTTCAAATACATAAATTTGATGCAAGCAAACAATAATTATATGTAAGTGAATATAATTATGTACATATTGTAAATGTAGGTATTTATATTTATATATTTTTTTGTAAGAAACTTTTTTTATAAAAATAAATTAATAAATATGACCCTTGAATAAAATTTGTTTCGTATAATGAGCAAGTAAGTGGTACAATTTTCTGAATGCCCGTTTTCTACTTTTTTTAGGGGCGAGTTTTATTCCGATATGGCTCTTAAAAATTTTCGATTTTTCAAACGGCTCTTAGTGTGACCAAGTGTGGGCACCCCTGATATAGAATATCACCCAAATACCATAATAAGCATTAAGTAGCTAGATGTACATTTCAAGCGCTATGCGCCCATCTTCAGTAGCACAAGATAAGACTAAATAAAATACCTATTTAAATATATTAAATATATAAAACTAAATTAAAAAATAGGTATTTTATTTATTTTTATCCTGTGCTACTGAAGATGGGCGCATAGCGCTTGAAATGTACATCTAGCTACTTAATGCTTGTTACGGTATTGGGGTGAAATTCTATATTATATTTTAAATAATACTTAAATTAATAATAATTATTATTATTTTCTTTTTTATATGTCCAAAATTTAACCGTTTATACACTCATGCAGGTTCTGCAAGTCACCCAACAGCAACAACAACAGAACCCATCGCATCAATCAACCAATTCCGATATGAACAGCGAAACTTTGGACCTAAGTATCAAGAAGCCCCGCGATCTGGGCCCGTTGCCTCTCACCTCCAAGCATATACAGATCCATCAGCAACAACAACAACAACAGCAGCAACAACAACAACGGCTGCTAACTGTAGACGCTGCTGGTGCTTACATGTTCCATGCCGCGGCTCAACAACAGCAACAACAACAGCAAGACGTGTCGAGGAAGAGTCCAGCGGTGTACGTAAGCACCGTCGGGGGACCGGTGGGGCAACTCCGGGTACAGGCCAGCGGTAAACTGCCCAGTCCGAAGCCTGCCAATCCCAAGGCGGGCAGTATCACGCAGGGCACGCCGATTGTCACGCAACCACATCACCGGTGAGTTTGAATAATGTATTTGCCATTGGTATAAGAGGAAATGATATAAATTGTATAATTACAAATTGTAATTGAAGGGGGTCAGGAAGCAAAGGGTTGGTGCAGGTGGCTAAAAGTAAGTTTTGAGGAAACGCACGCCAAAGTGGATTCAGTTTTGAAAAATATAGAAAACTTATAAAAAGATATTAACGACTCTATTACCATTCAATAACTTTGCTTGGTCCAAGTTATGTGATAAAAAAAAGTGTTTGATGTTTTTTTCCGGTTTATAGAGTAAATTAATTAAAGCATCCTTTTACTTACACCCCTTTGCATCCGAGAATTACACTTGTACCCATTCACCTCCAACCAGTTGAATGAAAAAATAAAAGAGAAACTTCGTAGTTGCAATCACTTTATAAAAAAAAAATGGGTAGTCTCTTTTTCTCCAAGTGGTAAAAATAAAGAAGAAAAAATAACCCTGAAGAAAATCAGAAATTTTAAATCTACTCGTCGGATTCAAGATCTGTTATAAACTCCCCTACATCAAAATCTTCTTAAACTTCAACACATGTGGAAGGACAACCAACTTGTGTTCTTCTAGTAGCAGTATTGCTTGAGAGACTTATAAAAGTCATGGTGTATAGAGATATATGTATAATTACTTCATAAATTATGCAAATACACTTTAATTTAAACACCCCATTTCCTTTCAGTTACGAAGGTTTGCTTCGGCAGCAGCAGCATCATGGTGGTGGTGGTGGTGGTGGTGGTGGTGGTGGTGGTGATTCGTCTCCCAAAATGGGCTCCATCACCCAGGGCACCCCAATTCATCACTACCCCCATCACCTGACGCCGCAACAGCAGCAACTGCAACAGCAACATGACAAACAGCAGCGCTACTACGAATACCATAATAAACGTGGACCGTCCGCACCTGGGGGACCGGCAATTGTTGGACCTCCGCCAGGTACGCAATTAATCACTATATATTTATTATAAAGAAAATACTTATTATAAACCTGGTATTTCTAGCCGAAGCTTCTATTCAAGCAGCATTTTCAAAGATACCGATTAAATATTTATTGATTTATTTGATAACGGTTACATCCAATTTACAAATAATTTGTTATTACATTATAATATATACAATAAACGTGATAATAATACGCAATATTTATTAAATTAATAATAATAAAACATAAAAAATCGCATATTACAGGCGCGACGTACTCGTCCCCTTACCGCCTCACCAACACCACACCGACCCCACCTCAGGGGGCAGCCACCGGCCAATCCAACACGCCACAATCGCCCCTGGGCGGCCCACCGCCCACCACGTCGCCCTCTCAACCCGGCACTGGTTACAGCGTCGAACAGCAATTGACCAGTCGCCAGATCATCATGAACGACTATATAACGTCGCAACAGATGCTCGTGCGTCGCGAGCAGAGTAAACAACCGTCGCAACAGCAGGTGTTGCCGCCGAGCGGTGGTGGACAAGCGCAATACGGTAGCTCTGTCGTTGGTTACGGGCAACCGCCGCCCAGCACCGGGGGTGGGCGAGTGGTAATGACGTCGCAGATGCAGCAGATGCAACGTGAGCGCGAGCAGAGGGAGATGGGTGATGTGAGGGAGGTGCAACAACAACAGCAGCAGCAGCAACAGCAACAGAGACAAGGTTAGTTTCGGTATATATGTTACGATCAAAGTAAATAACCGATTTTTATTAATAAGTACTATTATTAATACACCAAATAACAAGGTTAACGTGATTAATAATGGTAAATGTAATAACAATTTAAAATCGCGTCCGTACTAAGCATTAATTGTTAATAAAATAAATATCGGATAATTAATAAAATAACTATTTCAGATCAAGCGACATTTCAGTGTTTATTGCATCACCCTTGGACAACAAATGTATACGTACAATCACTATTAACTTATTATGATTAAAATAACTAAGAACAATTAGATTTCATTTACAATTCTATAAATATTTAGTTTTTGTGCCAATGTACGAGGAATATTTATTTAATTATTTGTACAAAAGAATAAAAATGCACGTAATTTAACGTCTGATGCGATTGAATTAAATAAGTGTTATAACTTGTTAATTAAGAAAATTATTTAGGAGAGGTCCGATTTGTATGATTTTTAGGTAACCCATATAACAACTTCCAATAATAAGAGGAATATTCGCAGTATTCCTTACTCAGTCTTCAGAAGCCGATAGTTAAAACGTTGTTTGCATAAATTATAGTTGCGGTACATAAATAATAACGAAATATAGATTCTTTTTGTTCATAATATTAGCTTTATTGTCTTTGCCCGTTGCACGTTTACAATTACGATATACGATGTTTTATACAATTATTTAACGTCGTAGTGACGATTTTACAATATCAACGAAGACGTTATCTCATTTAGTTAAGAAATATTCCATGAAACAAGCGAACAATTCGTTTGCAGGTGTAATCCAGCGACACACGCGTCCCTCCCCATCGCTACAACAGCAACATCCAACACCACCGCCTCCACCGAGTCACTACACCCTCCAGCAACCGTTACCTCCGCCATCGCAACAACAACCGCCGCCACCACCGCCCAGTGGACACGAGGCTCTCAACTCGCTCGTAGATGTAGCCGTACAACAGCCCAGTTTACCCGTGCCTAGTGCCGTGGGACAATCGCCAGCGACTATTAGCCAGATGCAAGGGGCGGTTGGTGGCGGTGGTGGTGGTTGTAGTGCCCCTCAAGAAGGATTGGGTAAGTGATGATGATTATATATGTTGGTTATTGTGTGGAAATTTATCGCAAAAACGGAATTTAAGTTGTTTATTTTGTATCCCACAACAATTAAATAATACATATTCTGTACAATTGTTGTGTCGCCAACCGCCCTGCAATTTTTAATGATTGTTGTATAGGCAAGACGATGGCCGACAATCTGATGGAGAAACCGCTTCGGTACCACATGAACTACATGCGGCAGCATCAGAAACAGGTGCAACAACAACAACAGCAGCAGCAACAGCAACAACGCTTAGAAGCGGAACGAAGAGCTTACCAACAACAGCACTCCATTAGACAACAACAACTTCAACAGCAGCAGCAACATCCCGCCATGGGGCAAAAGGTACATAAAATAAGTTTATAGATACTGTCGTCGCTTTTAATCTTCGTTATTCGTGCGATGCATGATGTTGTGCGGTCCTGATTATACTTTCCGAATTTTCTAAAATCTGTCAAGTTCATGTCCGATTTCGGTGTTTAGGTTGGACGTGGCGAAAGTTCGACATTAACGGCCGCCAATTTGATCGACGCGATCATCACCCATCAGATAAATCAGACGGCGGTGGCGGATGGAGGCCGCGGTAGAGACGATGTGATCAGTAACAATCGAGAACCACAGCGGCCTAGTGATAAATTGTTCCAGAGTTTCCATCGGGATAATCGACTGCCAAATCAAGGTTTTTTTCTTTTTAAAGAAGAGTAAATAAAAGTATTTCTATTTCCTTATAAATGGGTGGAAATAAAAATGAAAAAAAAATATTTCCTCTTTATACATAAAATTGCTGCACCTTGCGGACTACTAAAACAATACAAAATTAACGAATATTCTTCTGCAACTACACCTATTTCTTTCTGATCTCTCTCTTTTTTCTAAGGTTCTACATCACACGCTCCCTTTTTCACAGCTCAACAGCAACCGACGAACATCTCCATGAATACCGCTGACCAACAATCCAACGCGAACAACGCCAACCCTCCCACCCCGTCCGTGCTATCTTTAGTGGTCAACACATCCGATCACCAACACCAACAACATCGCCGCACACCGAACATTCAATCGTCCAACAATCAACCGCCGCCGACCGTGATCAATATCGACATGGACGTTGTCGACCCCCACCACATGACGAGGTCGCCCAGTGCTGGGAACAAGAACATGACGGTTAAGGAATTGGCCGACACGGTCATCAGTCACGACTTTAGCGGTGGTGGCGTCGGTGTTGGCAGATCCGGCTATTATCAACATGTACCTCAGCAGCAACATCAAGATCAGACAGAGTGGCGGAAGAGGTTGGTGAGGCAACAACAACAACAGCAGCAGCAGGTTGGGCAAGGAATGATTAAAGATGAAAAGGTTCGTTGTAAATAATTGATTGAATCAAGTGTTATCTGGTGGTATTTCATAGTAAATAGGTTGAAGGAAAATATTTTGAAATTTTCCTGTTTCCAACTAATCCTTTGGATTGAGCACAATTATATATAATATTTAACTATATTGTGCAAATCTCTATATATTCTCAGGTGCAGGACGAGCGGCAAATTATTCGCATCGCTCAGCCGACACCGCCCAATCAAACACCCACCTCACAGCCCTTGAACCAACCACCCAACACCAAATACACGCACCACGTGGGCGTTGAACCTGTCTCACCGCCCGACACACCCATGAACCACCACCAACACCACTCGTCCGCCTCGTCCGCAACCGCCGCTGCAGCAGCCGCCGCCGCCGCCGCTCACCACCACCACCATCACCACCACAACATCGCCGCAGCGGCAGCGGCGGCGGCTGCCGCTGCCCACCAGCAACAGCAGCACCAAGCCGCTGCCGTGGCGGCACATTGGCAACAGCAGGAGACGTACCGACGGTTCCATCAGGTGCAGCGGGAGCACAGGGAGCGGGATCAACAGCCGCAACAACAGCAGCAACATCTGAGCGCCCTGGATTATGTGAAGAATAAGATTGTGGAGGTGATGCGGAAGGATGACGCGAAAAAGGATGGCAGTGGGGATGGTGCGGGGAAGGAGATTAAAATGGAACATTCGGGTGAGTGTTTCTGGAAAAATATCGATTTTTATTTTCGCAAAGATGAAATCAGTTGCACTATACAGTTAGATTTGATGTATTAATTAGTTGTTTGAAATCCGTAACGATTTCTAATTTTTATAGATTCCAATTAATAAAAACAACAATACCACGGTGTAAAAGAAGATGAGAACGTATGGAATATTAATTTATTGTCTTCTTAAAATTGAAATTGTCCTAAAAAGTCGATCGTAAATAAGTTTCGCTGTTGAAGCGATTAAAGTATATTTCATGCATGCACGATATTAAGGAAGCGAATCTTCTCGAATCCTTCATTGAATTCATTCATCATGGAAAGCGCGCAGCAAATTAAACCACTTAAAGACGAAAGGTATTTTCAGTTTCATTAAAAAAAATCAATATATATATATATATATATATATATATATATATATATATATATATAATTCAAATTTATATTTGAACGACTAAACAATGCAACTGCTTTAATTTTTGTTGGACGTAAATATGATATACAATTTCTGTCGAAAATGCCGCATTTGTAAATCTAAAGATAGTTTATTTTACATTAACAACAATCTGATTTGCAACATTTTTATTTGTCTAATAATTATCACCGTGTTTCATGTTATTTTGCCATAATAATAGACAGATAGATATATAGAATTAAATCGGATATAGCTGTTGCCTTTACTTTGTGATAATCCATTTAAAAGAAGAGGAAGGTGATTTGTAGATTTTGCAAGCGTTATAATACAACCCTCTGCGGTAAGCAGCTCTGTTGTCTTGTTTTAGGATGGATATAAGATGCTTCGATCTGGTTGAGTAATTGGGGTAATCATTGTTCCGAGTTACGTTGTGTTTGGTGTCTATGCGCAAAACGTGTGACTTCATATGTTTATATTAAAGATGCTAAATATAATATTTTCATATTTGTGAAACATGTCTTACAAGTTTCCCGGTATCGTAACTTGGCGAGTTATTCTAATATAATTAATTAATTTATTCAAAAAATAACTTATTCTAATTGCTCTCTTTTGAAAATGAAAAATTCTGTTAATACCAATCGATCAATGTTATGAAGTGTTGAATTCAATTCGAAACGTTGTTCATTCGATGACAGTGTAATTAATTCATTTCGCATACATTTGCGACGCTCTCTACATTCGATCTACCCCTAGATCCGCACACTCACCACTCACATCCGACCAACAAAGATTCGACGATGACAACAACCACCACCACCACCACTCAACGGAACACAGACAGTCCCGGTGACATGGTCATAGACGAGGACAAACCCCCATCTGACGACCACCAGCGACAACACACCCCCTCGCCGGCCAGCAGCCAGCGAACGCCCACACCGTCATCGACCACCGCGGGCGGCACGGTGGGTGTGTTCCCGTACGCGGCGTTCAAGTCCGCTGCTGGCGCTGTCGAGGGTGCGGTCGTGACCAATGTCACGGCGGGATCACCCTCGACGGGGGTGATGGTGAACAGTGGCGGTGTTGCGGGCGAACCGAAGCCCCTACTCAGTGCGCAGTATGAGCCGTTGTCTGATGAAGACGATTGAGGTTATGCAACAATGTCGATTGTCGTTACGGGGTGATGTGTTGTATGATTTAAACAAGAGATTGAAGATTGAAAATTATTTGTTCCCGTATAATATGACGTGATCTTTTTTAAAAACTAATATTCATATGACTATTGTCTTATTATACTTCAAACTATTATTTAAAAAATATAATTTAGAAATTTATTATGGAACAAATTTTTATGTCTTTAAAATAACAATTAACTACTAAATGATTTATTTTCTATTTTGAACATTTGAGGATTTTTTTAATTGCTTTTTTACTCTAGCATACTTTTTTATAGTGGCAAAATTTCAAAAATAAATAACTACTAAACATCTAAAAGCATTTTTTTCCAGGAATGAAAAAAAGTTTTGTAATACCAAAATGTTCAAAAGTACTGCAACTTTATAAACAACCTTTCTGCATTTTTTTTAGTGAATTGTTTTTTTAAAGATATTTCTTCTTAATCTTCTTTCTCTACATTTTTACATTATTTTTATATCGACAAATCAGCAGCAACTTTCTTTACCAGATTACAACTTATCGCAATTTGTGCGAAGAAAAAATTATCTCAATTTTATTTCCAGTTTCGTATACAGTTGAATAGTTACGAAAAGACTTCGATTACATTTAACTAGCAATTGAGAAAGAAAAAAAGACACTAGTGTGCCGGTTTGCGAGAAAGAGAGAGAGAGAGAGAGAGAGTGCTTTATAAATGGAATAATAATTGAAGACATGAGGAACACACGTGCGTATCTACTAAGTGAAAACTATAGGCTCTTAAGAAGTTTTACTATTAACTTAATATTATCTGTATATATTAGGAAGTAGGTTATAATTGGTTATGATAAATAAAATAAACATGGATATATTTCTTAGATATAAGTTGACCGTCTCCGGATGAATAGATTACTGTAATAACTAAATATTAAAAAAAAAAAAACGGACAAGACGGATGATGAAAAAAAAGGCATACAAAACACAAGCGGAACAAACAGTTGATTCCCAATTGTTATTTTTAACACAGCAAATGCGGGATATAAATGTTGAACTAAAAGTGTTACTACTTAATTTTAAGAATCGGGTGTATTTGATAACTTTGAATTCGTTTTCCATATTGTTGGATTACTGCAATACATTTTTTTTTGTTCATTTTATTGTAATTGAAACGGTAAGGTATAAAGTGCCGATCTACAACATTTGCAGTAATCTAATAGAATAAGATGCTTTTAGCAGAATTTCTTCTCCGACTGAATATTGCACATCGACGCGCGTGGCAAAAGCAAATTATTGTGCAACATTCTGTCCTTTTGATCTATTCGATATTATAGAATTTTTCGTGTATACATTCCTCGATGGACATTTTTTTATCTATATTTGACTTTTATTACAAACGGACGTTTAAAGTGTATTTAGCTAATTAATAAAAATAGTAATAACAGTTCGCGTTGGTAGTTTGATCGCTACCACAACTGCTACTAAATAACTGATTTTCTTTTTTATATTAATATTACGATATTTGCCTCTTTTTTTTTGTTTACGGATGTTGGGTTTCGATCATTAATGTTTATGTGTAATACGGCATTGAGAGAAGACTCACCCTCCTCCCAAATCACTGCGATTTTTTTTTTTTTTAATTAACTAAGCAATTAAGTTATATATAATAGATTACGTTGTACATTCTACATATGAAATGAAAAGCAAGGCAACCGATAAAAGAGTGACAAATAGAAAATACTATCATATAAGTTTATAAATATTGCAAGAATTTATGTATATGTTTGTATCTTGTTCCCTGCCCACGTTCCCTTCGCGCCCTACCGAGGAAAAAAAAACTTGTTTAACGTATATTTTAACAGGTATTTCTTTCACAAAAAAACATCCCTTAGTCCTAACTTTTGCTTATTTTTTTAAACGGAAGTGTATGAAAAAAAAATAGACCTTATATAATTATATATATGTAAAATATATTTCGTTTGTACTAGTAAAGAGTTCCCGTGCGGTATGCATCGTTTTTTTTTAAGTATAAATTATTACTGTGACTATTACTATTTCACCATTTTTTGTCGAGACGGTTCAATGGTGCACACACCGCGGGTGACGTCACATAACACAACATTTAATGTTCACGCGACGACTGATCATTTTCTATATAAATACCTTTTAAAAAATAACAAAAAAAAAAAATGCAATTTAGCGCAAGTACAGAATTGTATAAAATACACTTAGTTCACACGTAATTTTAAAGCTACTATAATAAAATAAATGAATTAAAACTAAAAGACATCCACACAACTTGATTGTACTATGAAATTTCAGTTAATCATACATTGAGCAAGATAAAAAAAAAATGGTTATCGCCGGTTTTTGTGATTTATTGTCCGTATTAATTGATATTTGAGAATTCACTGAAACTATTGCTTATGTATGTGCACTGTCTCTAATTTTTAGTTTATAATAATTTCAGGATAAAATGAACTTGTTATTTTGTTGAAATAAATGAATATCAGTTGGATTTTTTGTTTACACACTAACCCAAACGAAAAAAGCAATTATCTTTACTAACGGTTTTTTAAATTTTATTTAGAGATATGTACACTTTAGCGCAAAACTAAATAATAATTTTCCGATCATGCGCTTTATTGTTTCCATTCGGAAAATCAATTTTTGTTTATATACCAAATTTACGAATTGCCATTATCAATTTTCTAGTATATCATAAGCCGGTTATCGTCGTCTGTAAATATTTGTGTATTTGTGTATCAATTTTTCAATTTTTCAATCAGTTCCTAAAAATGGCCGAAGGTTCGTACGAAGACGAATGCATGAGAGCCGAACTGATGGGCTCTGAAAAACCGGACTACGATAAATTCGTGAAACGCAAACAAGCTGAAGTAGAGGCGCACACGGAAGAGTTGGAGATTCAACAATTGCAGGTAAAACTATGAAGGAAATGTTTTTTTTTTTTTTTTTTTTAAAGTGTAAATTTAAGGAAGCTTCGGCTCAAAATGATGAACATAAAGCCACAGCAACTAAATTTGACGAACTGAACACCATTCTGTCGAAAACGCAGAAGAAAATTAACAAAATGAAGGTAAACCAACTAGTATTTATTATCTTAGTTTAAAAATACGACGAATTTATTTATTTGCAAAATTAGCATCGTTTTGGATCAGTATCAGAAATGTTTAAATCGAAATTTGGTAGCCCATCAAAATCATCTAAATCAAAAGCAACTGAAGATCAGGCGGATAATGAGCTCGCATGTAATGACATCTGTCAAATTGAAGCTGAAGAAACAGCCACTGTCAAAGAAACAAATGTCAATATTAATGGTGCGATCGGTGCGCCAAGAAAAAGCGAACTATCCAAAGCATTGGATTGCAATATGGATAAGCTGGATTTATTATTGGACGGTGCTGAAAGGGCTGAAATTGCTATGAGCAATCAAAATAAACAAATGAAAAAATACATCAACAAAAATTAAATGATTAATTTTCATAAAAAAATAGATGTAGGTGCAGTTTTTTAGTATTCTATATTATTACAAGTCCAGTTGTTAAGTGCGCATGCTTGCTGTTGAAAAATCGATTCTAAGATCATTACCAACTGACCAGTGATAAAATCCAGTCTCTCTGGATAGTCGTAGAAATTTCTAGAATAAATGTCAACCCATATTTTTAAAATATAGCACACAATTTTTCATAAAAAAAAACGTTCGAAATTCATTTTGTAATGGCCGAGGGCACGTACGAGTGTGAATGTATGCGTGCGGAATTGTTAGGTGTCGCCAAACCAGACTACGAAGAGTTCTTGCAGCGGAAGCAGGAGGAAGCTGCTGCCAATCCGCAAGCGGAAACAGTAGAGAGTGATGAAGTAGCTGTAAGATAAACAATTTTAAATCTAGTTTCTTTTTCAAATAAAGTGGAGAATGTTGTGGCAATTTTTTTTAACAATTTAAGAATGACTCTAAAGATGCTTCTGCTCTAGAAGAACCGGAAGAAAAGCCTGCTGCGTCCAGCAGTAAACTGGAAGAATTAAATAATATGATATCTCCTGTTATTTCGAAAACACAAAAGAAAATAGATAGCTTCAAGGTGAGAAGAAATTGCAAAACTAGGCGATTTTTTTTTGTGATTTTAAGCTTTGAGTGAAATATTTCGGTTGTTTCATTTATCGATCTGTTATAAAATTTAGATAAGGTGCGGGTCAGTAAGTGACATGATAAAGACGAAGATTGGCAGTATTTCCGGTGCTTCTGGTTCGAGCGCTGAAGTTACACATGGAGCTGAAACGGATGTAGCTGACGCTAAGAAAGACGATGACGCGAATATCCTTTAATTACAAATACTTTCCATAATTTACTGTTATTTTACCCTGATCAAATGCACAATTACGAAGAATATTTTGAAACACACGTCTATTTTCTTTTAGTTAAAAATTTTGAGGCAATAATAATAATAAGGTTGATAGTAAACATTCACAAATTTAATCACTATTTTTGCAAATGAGATCAGATCAGCATCTAGCATATGGTGTTTAGTGGTTGTGATTTTCTTCTACATGTAGATGTTTTCAATTTCTTTCATTCGAAATCTATCCTAAGCGATACGATCGTTATTGTGCTAAATTAAGTTTAATGGATACTATCGGATACACTGTTTATTGTAAAGTGTTGAACATTTGAGATTTTATCGTTAGATATAAACAAAAATATCGTTTGTGAATATAAAGGTTGTAGCGTAGTATATCAATTGAACAAGTTCGAATAATGTAAATGAAATAAAAAGCCTAAAAAGCGGCTGCACGTCACACATGTTCTTCGTGCTTCCAATACTTTTTTCGACAGTTTTAACACAATTATTTCGTGGTTGTAAAAATCTTAAATGGACGAAAATAAAACAGTTTTCCAGACATTATTGAACCATTCAAATGAAAACAATGTAACCATATTTACAATCACTCACTCAATTTAATGGCATATTTTCCTATATCGTAAAAATAAACTACAGCGGTTTTGTGAATACGACAGCATTTAGTTAGTTAAAGAGTCCGCAATCCTAAAGATTGGTTGGAAACAGCACGCCATGCCGATCTATCCTGAGCTAATCCCTTCATCTCCCTATAGCTATTCATCTCAACGTCTTCAACTATCTGACTCACATACTCCAATCTAGGCCTACCTACCCCTCTCTTTCCCTCCACTCTACCTTCTACGATCAATTGCATAATCCCCCCATGCCTAAGAATATGCCCTACTAATCTGTCTCTCCTACGCTGTAACACTCTCCAAATACTTCTCTTCTCCACTACTAACTCTAGTACAGCTTCATTTGTTACTTTATCTTCCCAACCAATCCTCATCATCCTCCTATAACACCACATTTCGAATGCTTGTAATCTACGCTTCTCTTCCTTTCCTATAGTCCACGCCTCACACCCGTACAGTGCTACACTCCAAACATATACCTTCAGTAATCTTTTTCTAATACCCAAGTCAATATTTGATCTTAAAATCTGTTCCTTTTCTACGAATGCCTTCCTACCCTGTGCTATCCTACACTTTATATCTACCTTGCTTCGATTATCTTTTGTGATTCTACTGCCTAAATAACAAAAATCTGACACTTCTTCGATTCTATTATCTCCTATTGTGATCCTCATTTTTCTACTGCATTCCTTTTTGTCACACCTCATCACTTTAGTTTTACCTATATTTATTTTCATGTTAAAATCCCTAGTCAATACTGCCTGCATACCATTCAATACCCTTTCTAAATTCTTTTCGCTTTCTTCCGATATAGCTATATCGTCGGCGAATCTCAACATATATATTTTCTCTCCCTGTACATTCACACTTACACTATACTCTTCTTTTACTTTGTTTATTGCATCTTCTATATATAGATTAAATAATAACGGTGAAAGTGTACATCCCTGCCGAACTCCCTTCCCTATTTTTGCTACCTCTTCTTCCCCCTCAATTCTAACTAAGGCAGTTTGGTGTTTATATAAATTAAAAATTATTCTACTATCCTTATAATCTATACCCGTTTCTTTTAAAATTCTAAACATTATGTCCCAATCTACATTATCAAATGCCTTTTCTAAATCTACAAAAGCTATGCAAGTTACCTTTCCTACCCCCTTTCTTTTTTTAATTTTTTTAATATTTTAATATATTCTTTTGGTCTTTGTAAAGATAATACACGAAACTAAAGTCGTTCGCTACTAATTAACTATTCAAATTTACCGCTAACGAAACAGCGGTGAATATTTGAACTATATTTTTTGAATATAGACGCTCTTTTCCGAAGAATTTACTTTTACCAATGAATAACTCGACTATTTAGTTAGTATTCGTTGCTTTTACGTACAATTTTTTTTAAAGCAATCAACGATTCGATGCCATTTGTTTTTAATTACGTACAGCTTACTAATCGCCTATTTATTACCGGATTTTCTAATTGCATAAAACGAAATCATCTTAATAATTGCTAGTGATAGAATTCATATCTTCGGTCACGTACAATACACACGAACGTAAAAACTAGTTAGAAATCGTAGTCATCCTATGTCATTAGCCATTTGATTATCCTGTCATAAATTAAAGTGTCCTGTTACTGGCGGTCCCGTTAATGTGCGCGTATAATCAATTTGGTGCCCTCGAGCAAAATCGAAATCGCCAATTATGCGTGATACATACTTTGCGAAAATACAACTCGGTATAGTGTACCAGCATCTCTGCAAATACGCCGCTGGAAAAGAACACGCCGCTTTTATTGTTAATATAACGCACATACCCTCGCGTATTACGTCCCGCTATAATTGTTAATAATATACTTTCGGCATTGTCGCACCTGCGTCGTCCGAACCGTGCAGAATACATACCTAATATTCGCCGTCCCGTTCGCTCCCTTAGCGCGACATAAGCACGTTCCACTCTACCAGCACAAATCAAGCGCTCTTGATATTCGGTTTACCGCGAACTCAGTTTACGGCCAGTAGTGGTTCTCGTTGGACTTGCCACAGAGGCTGTTGCGGTGCGTGCGAAGTGTTACGTCACACCGGAACCGACGAATCGCGTCCAATTAAAAAGCGGCAACCGCCTGCCCCCGTTCGTTTCAATAACCAGCGCCACGCTATACGCTTAAATGGCTTTTTTGCGTACGGCTTTACTGCGTAACAATACGAATTTAAAGGAGGTGGAATTGAATGGTGGCCGCCGGCTCCTGCGGAGCCTCTCGTCGCAATCGCCACAGCAACATTTCGCCACGAATGGGGCCGGCGTAGCGGCGGTCGCTGCCGACAAGTTTGCGACGTCGTCGAGGGTGCATAGACGGCTGGCGTCCAGCGGCGGTGCTCCGACCACCGGTAAGGATCCCCTGGATATCACCTTCGAGGATGCCAAGGCTGCGTTCAAGAGTAAGACGAACAAGGAGTTGCTGCGAGCGTACGTCGTGTATCAACTGTGCTCGTACGAATACCTTGTGGATAACAACAAAAAGGTACCACGTTTAATCATTTTTCAGTCATTACTATTTTTTTTTTTAAATCACGTTATCGATTTTCATGTGTCGTATGTATTATATCGAGCTTTTATTCCCTTTTTTTTCAGGTATTTTTTTCTATAAACCGCGTAAAGGTATTTATAACATGCGGACTAATTATATCTAGTCTGTTTTTTTTTGTTTTTTTTAATGATCGGTGCTAGGTACCTGTTTTTATTATAATGATACGTTATGCGCCTCAACGGAATAGCGTAGCGCATAATAGCGCCATTTTAAATTGCGGGGCATGCATCTAGTTCGTAGCGAATCGTACAATTCCGCCTGTTTATAAAGTAGGCGAAGTTAACTAGTTCCTTTTAACTTTTTAAATCGCCTCCCGCGCAGCAAATGTTTTATACACACGCGATTTTAGAAAAATTCATTGTGCATGTGTTTCGATTTGGATGGCGCTTTACAGTAACTATAGTGTGGACATGGCGCATCGATTAAATCCATCACTTTTGTTATATAATCATTATTTTCTGTCCGCAGACGACTCGAAAATATTACAACACATTAGTCGTTTGTATTTTCTAGATTGTACTTGCCAATTTATCAAAAGGCCAATGGCGCGAATCTACTTTTATTTGAGACAATTCTGCTAATTTTTGTCATTACTATACTACAACTAACTTTACATTTCTAGTTGTAGAATCCGTTTTGAGGCATTGTAAATGAGTAGCAAATGGAAGGGTAGCTGTATACCTCAGAATTCTGAGGTATAAACCTACCCTTCCATTTTCTACTAACTTTACATTTGTTTTTACGAAACGCATCCATCAATAACATAAGTTGCAAAAAGTACTTTTCCTCCGAATTAAACATGCTATTTTTTAAGCATTTTAAATGAACTACTACTGTATTGATTTTACCTACCATCCCGTGCTGCCAACAGTAGTGAATTAAATAACTACCATTTCGATACTAGTTAAAAAATGAACTTATTCTATACAGTTTTTAAGCATTTTATAAATGAACTACTACTGTATTGATTTTACCTACCATCCCGTGCTGCCAACAGTAGTGAATTAAATAACTACCATTTCGATACTAGTTAAAAAATGAACTTATTCTATACAGTTTTTAAGCATTTTATAAATGAACTACTACTGTATTGATTTTACCTACCATCCCGTGCTGCCAACAGTAGTGAATTAAATAACTACCATTTCGATACTAGTTAAAAAATGAACTTATTCTATACAGTTTTTAAGCATTTTATAAATGAACTACTACTGTATTGATTTTACCTACCATCCCGTGCTGCCAACAGTAGTGAATTAAATAACTACCATTTCGATACTAGTTAAAAAATGAACTTATTCTATACAGTTTTTAAGCATTTTATAAATGAACTACTACTGTATTGATTTTACCTACCATCCCGTGCTGCCAACAGTAGCGAATTAAATAACTACCATTTCGATACTAGTTAAAAAATGAACTTATTCTATACAGTTTTTAAGCATTTTATAAATGAACTACTACTGTATTGATTTTACCTACCATCCCGTGCTGCCAACAGTAGTGAATTAAATAACTACCATTTCGATACTAGTTAAAAAATGAACTTATTCTATACAGTTTTTAAGCATTTTATAAATGAACTACTACTGTATTGATTTTACCTACCATCCCGTGCTGCCAACAGTAGTGAATTAAATAACTACCATTTCGATACTAGTTAAAAAATGAACTTATTCTATACAGGACGTAGTGTAATGTGTAGATTTTAATAATCTTTACGAAAAGAGTTTAAAAAAAAAATGTTTTTGGAATCTAAACAGATTAGATTCAATTATAATTTTTTTTTATATTTTGTATTACGAATTTACGGCATCGTAAAATGCAACAAGCGTGCATAATAATTCTAGTTCTATGAACACATTAATTTAACGGATTTCATGGTATAGTTTCTTTAAAATATTTATGAGCTTTTATTGATTTTGTTCTGTTAGAGATTGGGTGATGATTTTCGCGTTTCCTTTTCTTTCTGTTGAAAGAAAACCATATTTTAATTGTTAATTTAAACGTTCTCAAAATCAAAAAATATTACAGGATAGTTCAACAATAAATTGAAACAGGATTTTTTTTTTGTGTAGATTTATCATTTAAACTAACATTCTTGAAAATGCGATAGATTTTTTAAATCTTCAGTTTATATATATTTTGCAACACGGTATATTTGTAATTCTTTTCCACATACGCTCTGTGTACCGTCTGAAACCTTGTACACCGAAATAACTTCACAAAATCATAAACTAAATGCCTCCCAACTCTGGATTACGTAAGACAATGATCTCTAAACCTCTGTTAAACTGACCATTGACCATTTAATGAAGTCCGTGACGAATGACGGAGTCTCTCGGTCAATTGATCACACGAAACTCCGACGTGCGATCTTTTTTCGTTGGCCTAGTAACTCGATTCGAGGAAATTGCTCAAAATTCAAAAAATGTTGCGTGGTTATGTTAATTTGGTCGAATCATAATTTGAGCGTGCTGTTGTTTTTTTTTGTTATCAATTTGGTCTTTGTTAATTGTTGGGCCAACAAGCTTTTGTTGCCTTTTTTTTTTTAATAAAAAAGAAGTTTAATGAATAATTTCATTTTATTTCTGATAGATGATTTTTTAGAAATATCCGAAGTTTAGGCTGAATAGATAATTTGGTTGCCGTATCTCTTGTAAATGGTATGTTAATTTTTATTAGTTTTTTTTTACAAACAAAATCATACTATTAAAGAAAATTAATACAGGGGTGTATCTTGTCGAAACTGCAGGCCCTTTAAGATCAAATAAAATGATTACGCATCATAATGGTAGAAGGGGTTATAAAGAAATGATTATTTTATTAAAGTTTTATTGCAATTTATTTTAATATAAAATCGATGTTAAAAAGTCGGCTCCACTAAAATGTTGCACTGCGTTTAATTTCGAAACGTTTTTATGTCATATTTAGTCAATAATTGATGGCTTATTTTTATCGATTTATTTTTGTTGAATGAAGTCGAGTTATATTTTATTATATTTTATTTTATTACATTTTATTATATTATTCATACGTTATTATATTTATTATTTGGAAAATTCTTGTGTTGAAATAATTTCTACTTAATGTTATTAAAAATAATACTGTTTTATGCAAAATGGCTGTGCATTTTTATGCCATATTATCGCATAATTTGTAGCGATTATAATTATAATTATGGTAACAATGCTTACAATCGACGATTTTTTTAATTTGCTATTTTTATTATTGAGCGTATTATATTTTGATTAGATTTTATTTAATTGATATTTTAACAATTCATTACAAATTATATTTTATTAAATCTTTGTTTGACATTTATATGGAAACAAACTCGTGTCAAAACATGTCAGATATAATAGCAATTGAATTGGTAGTTCATATGATTTCTATACTAACAATGTCAAATGCTTAGGTCAGCCATCATGTCATGATTGTTACGTAACATCGCGGTAACGTCAATTTGACGTTTATATTGTCAAAACAACATTCTAAAATGTAAACAAATACAGAATATAAACTGGATATTTGATGGATAGTTGAAATGATGTATTTTTTTTTGTTTCTGAATAGTTTGAAGGTGTTTTTTGCACCTTTACATTGATTGTATTGATTGATTTTTTTTTAAATTGCTACACTTAATTTTTAATCACGCGCGTGAATAATATTTGAGTTGTCCATTTCCAACGTTGCCAAACTGTATTTTGTCATTAGCGTGTGATGGATTACTAAATGTATGTCACGTGAATGTTTCATTCTAAATTCAAGTAAAAATACATTTCTGACGGTATTAGCAATGTCAGTGCGATTTTTTTAAATCTCCAAATTCAGCTTCTTTTTTGTTAGTTTCTTTTTTTTTACAAAAATTGAAAAATCTAATTTTTCATTGGGGCATTTATTTGTGGATTTACGCATGTTACTGTTTACGCTGTATATATTTACATTGTATTTTATTACTTGTGTATACACGTTGATGAGATAGATATAACCACCGGTTAATTATTACTAAAGTAATCAAAATCCATTTTCCATACTAACATAATTAACTGTGTAATGTCTATAACTAAAAAAATCTTACAAAAAAAATTACACGCCTATCAAAAAAAATAAAATAAAACAATGTTTTCGTATACTCATGATAATATCTAAATTTTTATAATATCAAAGTTCCCATTTAAACGTTTGTTGTTATTATAAAAATATTTATTTTATTAACCGCAAGAATTTGCTTTGCATATTTTGAAAATGCACATTTATTTTCGAATAATAATGTTTTACGTGGCTTTTTTTTTTGCCTCGAAGAGTAAACATATTTTTGAAATTGTCAGTGAGCTAAATAATTTTCTAAAAAGCTAAATTAAATAATAATAATTACGATTTTTTGGCATAACTCTAAAATCAATAATGAATTTTTCGTATCCTTACAATATATTTTCTTTAAAATTTCATAAAACCAATTTAACCATACCAACCACAAATAAATATCACTTCTAATAACCTCTTCGCCCTACATTTTCATCTATAATACATCCCCCCGACATGGAAATGCACAGAAATAGGTCAGTCTTTTCTATGCTCCTCGAAATATCGATTTCATTTCCACACGTCAATGGCATCGTGCCTCCCCACCACTGCGCATGCGCGCCCTCTCAGCGCCACCTCGCGTCAATACCCTCAACTAAAAACTATAGATATGTTCACAACAACGGCGATGATATTTATTAAACGAGTGTGGGGGGTGATTAAATCCCATTTCCTTAATAGACGAGAATGTAGGCCATCCCCCAATCAACCATTGCGTTATGGGGTTGTTTTCAGGTGGAGGGGATGAATATTATATATTATACGAGTATCATTTACCTATTTTGGTCTATATTTAATGTCTAAAGACATTCGATTTGTGTTTAATTACGCGAATTCGAATTGAAAAGCATAATAGTGCATAAATAAACTCGACCCATGACCCAATTGGGCCAACTTTTACCATCATCTAAATTATTCATCGAAACATTCGCATCACCCAAAGAATTTTCCAATTCGATGAAAAACGTACAAATAACTGATTCTAAATTGAACTTTCGCAAATTTCAGCTGATGCATTTGGCTAAAATGATAATAGGCGAGCGGGCGTTCATCACCCTGATGAAGGCCACGTTCTATGGCCATTTCGTGGCCGGTGAGGATCAGTACAAGATCCGACCTGTGCTCGAGCGCTTGCGCTCGTTCGGTGTCAAACCGATCCTCGATTACTCAGCCGAAGAAGATATCAGCGAAGAGGAAGCGGCAGATCGCGAAGTCAAGTGCGTAAATAATATGTTATAAGATGTACGTTTTAAAGTCTTTGTGACTATAAAAAGTTGGCCAAAAATTCGATTGGAACTGCAACCATGAAATTACGATAATGTTTTCTTGAAACTTGAATTTTTAATATTTTATAATCTTTTAAACATTTAATTGTTTATGTATATATATATTGCATCTTTAAGCACTTTACAACAATTTTTTAATGATTTTATTTGGGCTTTCAGCAACTTTTTTACAATATTTTCTACATTCAATGATCTTGCAATTAGTTGACAACAATTTGATTTATTAACGATTTTATTTCGTCTTATATTGTACATTAAACTACAATCAAACCTTAAACCATCTTGAAAATATTTTCAACTCTTCATGATTTGGCATACCGACTACAAATACCATTTTGTAAACTCTCAATGACGTTAACATCGTTCAAAACATTTAACGATTATTCTTGATATTATTTTATACATTCAACGATTTTTGCCGTCATTTAAAAACCTTTAATGAGCTTGCAATGACTAGAAAACATTCTTAACATTAACGATTTGACTTGGACTACTTTTGGACATATAATTAACGACCTGTTGACATCATTTTGTAATTTTCAATATATCATTAAAAACCTTTAGTTAACCTCATTTATACATTCATCGACTTTTGACGTCATTAAAAATCTTTAATGATTCGACAACATTCAAAACCTTTAATGATTTCACTGGGCCTCGTTTTGTTCAAATAATCGACTCGTTTCTGACATCATTTCGAAACCGTCAATGGTCTTGTAATGACCTAACAATATTTATAACCAATAATCATTTCACTTGACCACATTTTATATACTCAACGACTTATTACATCACCCAAAACCATTAATGATCTTCCCAAATCACGTGTTTCTTTACTAATTTTGAATAGTAAATATAATTTGAGGTTCTCAAATGAAATTTTACTGCAATAACCTCAACCACCAAAGACATTCCACTTCATTCTCCATGGCTTATTTAATTACTACCATCGATTTGCTCGACTTCATATTGGACCTAGTTTTTCAAAGTTTTTTTTATGTTTCTGGGCAGGTCTTCTACGCCGGAGGCTGGCGCCCCGAAGGAGGTCGACCCGAACATCGATCCGACCTCGATGAAACAGTTCCAGGTGGAGAAAAAGTTTGCCGATCGTCGGTACAAAGTCCAGTCCGCCCGCACGTACTTCTACCTCAATGAGGCCACCTGCGAACGGAACACCGAAACATTCCTCAGGTGCCTCGAGGCAGTCGCAGGTAAATATCCGAAGAACAAATGTGAGAAATTTCAACTTTTTTTTTTGGTGTTGTAAAACTAAAGTAGACAAAACATAAACTACAATTTTAAAGGTAAAATACGTATGTAATTTGAAAATGATTTTTTTTTAATTCGTAAGTTTTTGCCCTGGCGGTCACCAAAAATTTAAACTATAGTTTATTTGCATGAAAATAGGCTTGTTTTTGATAATCGTTCGTTTGTTAATTAAATAATCTTTTAATTCTATAGAAGCGGCAATTATGTTGTTGTTTTAAAATTACAAAAAAAAAGTAAGAAAGCGTCATTAAGTGTTATATAACTACTATTATACTAAAAATTAAATTTTCTTTAAAATAATTATTCCGCTAATTTAAATTAAACTCGTTTAACGTGTAAAAATAACGGGTTTTTTTGTTATCGTTTTTTTTTCGGGGGATTTGTTATCGTTAATTCCATGGCACTAATTCAATTAATTCTTATCGTTTCTGCGTTTTTAAAACGTTGGTGAAATAAATTAAATGATTTTTTTATGACGACGTTTCAGCTAACGCATTTTTATATTTTGCATTATAGTAATTAGAACTAAAAAAAAAAAAATCCATGTGCTAAAGATATGTGCTAACGAACGAAAAATACCTAATACAAATTTCTTATACAAATGTTTTAAATTGTTCCGTTTGTTGTTGTAAATTCAGTTAATGATAAAATTTACATAAAATATACTGTTCTTAGATAACAAGTTGGCTCTCTGTCAAAAATCTCGTTGTGTATTTTTTTTTGTACTCGTGAAAATGTGTCCTCGATTTTAATTTGATTATTTTTAAAGCGGGCTTCTATTCTTATAACCGAAAAAATAAAACAATTTCATTTTAGCGGAATTAATTAATTTTCTTTACATAAAAAAGTATATATTCTTAAAGAAATTTTATTAATTTTGTACATTTCATTTTTTTATATAATTATATAATTACAAATTACATAATACAATGGTGTATTATGTAATTTAAATTAAATTAATATAAAGCCACTGTTTGTCTAAAAATTTAAAATCCTTCGCATGAATTGAATTCATAAATATTTTGCTGCTTCATTTTCATCGTAATATTCATAATACATAATACCAATTAAAAAAATCATTTTTATTAAAAACAATACATCTTATTCCATTTATTATAATTTCTTATAATTTTTTTATTGTTCAATTAGTATTATATTTATTTTTAATTTTTTTTATATAATTTGAAATTGGCGCTATTTTTCACACAACCAAGCATGCGTCTCACATCTCTATACTTGTTGCTGAAGCAACAAGTATAGAGATGTGAAAAAAAATCTTATTTATTTGTATTTATTTTTTATTTTTACTATAGTAAATTATAACAAATGGAATATATTAACAATTAATAATCATTTTGGTACGATTCTGCTATAAAACCACTGCATAAATAATATTTTATATAATACAAATCGCGTTGGAATTATTATTTGTTATGTTGAAGAAAAATGTCTAACATTTTCAACAATTCTATAATTCATTTATATGGTGAAATATTTTTTTTAAACCGATTCAAAACCCCGCATGTCAATATAAATGAATCACCGTTAAATATGACTGTTGCTATAACTGGCGCAATCGTCGGGATATTTACGCAATTTAAAGATCTTTTATGCAGTGATTTTCCTGTTGAAATATTCATCATTTTTGATCAGTTGCGAATTGTTTTTGCTGAACTAAACTATTTAACACTCGGCTGCTGGCCTGGTTTGTTTGAACCGACTAACAATAACATTATTCTAACATTTTTCGTTTGCAGAGTACGACCATAAGGCCGCCACAATGGTACCGGATCGTAAGTGGTATTGAATTTGAGCAAATTATACATTTTTTATTATAATTTTGTGTAGATTAAACAAATTCGACACTTCTACTGTCATTTTCATCGCCAAATTTAATAACAACAAATATATCTTCTACTTCATCAATTTGCCATAATTTTTTTTGGTTTAGAGGCTTTCTACATTTGTAGGTGGGTTTTTTTTTTGGTGGATTCTTATATTTTCTGCATTATTTGTTTTTGTAAAAAAAAAACAAGCTGGTATTTATTTATAGATAACATCGTTAAAAAACCCTTATAATTTCTTTTTGTAGAAAAATTGTTTTTTTTGTAGTTTGGATCTATTTGGAAAGATTTAATTTAATAAGATATTGGGACACGAAAAATGTAAAATTAAAAATTATTTCAACGAAAATGGAAAAATATATTATATAATAATTAGTGTACTGTAGAATAGTAAATTGTAAATATTAAATAATAAATAGTAGAATAGTAACAATGCCGAAGAAAATAGGAGCTAATTTGTGTGAGAACTATAGGACCATTAGCCTACTATCACATGCATCGAAGATATTGTTAAAAATTATTTATAGGAGATTAGAAAATAAAGTAGAGGAAAGGCTAGGAGAAGATCAGTTTGGTTTTAGGAAAAACAGAGGGACGAGAGGCGATTCTAGCACTAAGAACGGTAGTAGAAAAAAGAAAGAGGGTAGGAAAGGTAACTTGCATAGCTTTTGTAGACTTAGAAAAGGCATTTGATAATGTAGATTGGGACATAATGTTTAGAATTTTAAAAGAAACGGGTATAGATTATAAGGATAGGAGAATAATTTTTAATTTATATAAACACCAAACTGCCTTAGTTAGAATTGAGGGGGAAGAAGAGGTAGCAAAAATAGGGAAGGGAGTTCGGCAGGGATGTACACTTTCACCGTTATTATTTAATCTATATATAGAAGATGCAATAAACAAAGTAAAAGAAGAGTATAGTGTAGGTGTGAATGTACAGGGAGAGAAAATATATATGCTGAGATTCGCCGACGATATAGCTATATTGGAAGAAAGCGAAAAGAATTTAGAAAGGGTATTGAATGGTATGCAGGCAGTATTGTCTAGGGATTTTAACATGAAAATAAATATAGGTAAAACTAAAGTGATGAGGTGTGACAAAAAGGAATGCAGTAGAAAAATGAGGATCACAATAGGAGATAATAGAATCGAAGAAGTGTCAGATTTTTGTTATTTAGGCAGTAGAATCACAAAAAATAATCGAAGCAAGGTAGATATAAAGTGTAGGATAGCACAGGGTAGGAAGGCATTCGTAGAAAAGGAACAGATTTTAAGATCAAATATTGACTTGGGTATTAGAAAAAGATTACTGAAGGTATATGTTTGGAGTGTAGCACTGTACGGGTGTGAGGCGTGGACTATAGGAAAGGAAGAGAAGCGTAGATTAGAAGCACTTGAAATGTGGTGTTATAGGAGGATGATGAGGATTGGTTGGGAAGATAAAGTAACAAATGAAGCTGTACTAGAGTTAGTAGGGGAGAAGAGAAGTATCTGGAGAGTGTTACAGCGTAGGAGAGACAGATTAGTAGGGCATATTCTTAGGCATGGGGGGATTATGCAATTGATCATAGAAGGTAGAGTGGAGGGAAAGAGAGGGGTAGGTAGGCCTAGATTGGAGTATGTGAGTCAGATAGTTGAAGACGTTGAGATGAATAGCTATAGGGAGATGAAGGGATTAGCTCAGGATAGATCGGCATGGCGTGCTGTTTCCAACCAATCTTTAGGATTGCGGACTCTTTAACTAAGTGTACTGTTAATGCGTGTACGAAATAATGTATGCAACTCGTACAAAAAATGCCTTCAAACTCGTGCTTATAACTATAAAATAAATCTACTCATTAAATGGAGTAAGTTTTCTCTCTTGTTGCGTAAATAACTGTCATAATTAAAATTTATAAATGAAAAATTTTAAATTACTCCCACTATCTTATTTTTTTAATTTTCACCATTTAATTAAAAATTATCTTATTTTTGAATTAATTGGCGAATTTTTAGTAAATTAAAATTGTATGTATACCTTTTAGTATATTTTCTGCATATTATTTGTTCCTTTTTTCTTGTAATTTAAATATTTATCTAATTTATTTTGAATGTAGCATACAATCAGGGCCGGTTCTAAGGTCTAAAAAAAAAGTCATAATGGTGCAAAAATGCAAAATAAAAAGTACATATATATATTTTTTTATTTTGTATATATAATTAAATAGAATTAAAAATACTTTAGTAAGAATTTATTTTAGCAAACGGTTGAAAATTTGAGTTAAATTTGTTCATAAATATTAATAAAATTTGCAAAGGTGGTGGAATAACAAAATTGACAGTCCCCTTTTAGCATCGCTTATATCCTTCACCTTTTAGCGCCGGTCCTGGCCGTCTGGTAGAAATCTCAACCTTAATCCTGTAGCTTGTCCATTTTTTTTTTTAATATTATGTTTTTTCATCACAAAAACGTTTATTTAATTATTTACAGGTTCCACTTATGGTACTGGAATAACGGCTATTAAATTAACAGCTTTGGGCAGACCGCAACTTTTGGTACGTTTCTTTTTCTTCCACTTCAATGTTACAAGAACGAAAAGAGACATCTTGTAAAATATTGAAAAATAAATATAATTACGAATCCTTTTTTCCAACGAAAATATTCTTCTATATTTTAATTTCTTTTCTATTATCCTTAGAGTTTAATTAGCAGCGATTGAAATTACCATCTTGATGTTAATTGAATGCCCTTGATCTATTTCTTTGATTCATTTGTAGAAAAGTATACACACTCCATTGTACAGGGTGTTCCAATTATTTTTAGACGCATTTTTATCTGGCAATCGTCAAAAATGTATCTTGATTTTTAATAATGTCTTTACATACCGATTGATGCCGAAATATTTATTCAGTAATGTAATTAAGCGACGGTTAAATCGTCTGTCTGCGGTTTTTGTATATATTTTTCAAACGGTTATATATATTTTTTTAAATTAATGCAGTATAATAATAAATAACGATCGACACTGGCGATATATATGCCGACCTTCAATGCAATATTCGCTAAATTATTAAATTGCTGGTCGAAATATGATCTTGCATTACTTTTAATAATATTTTAATCGACGGCCTTTTTTTTTTTTTTACTATACAATGACTTATCGAGAAAAAAAAGAATACATGTAATTTCTTAATTGTTCGCTTAATTTAATTATGATAAGTTGTGTGTAATTCTGCAAAAGTTAGTAATTAAAATAGTAAAATTATATTATATATTTTTTCAAATTTAATTTAAAAAGCAAAAATTGCAACTTCGTGAAGAAATTTATAAAATAACGTGGGTTAATAAAACAATGTACGTTCGAATTATTTTTTCAAATTACTACACCACTGAAATATATATATATTTTTATATTTAATTGCTATACTATTGTAGATATTTATAATCGTTTAAAAAATATCTTTAATGCTATTACTTTGGATTTATTTTAATATTGCTTCAAATTATTTAATTAAAAAAGTCTTATTTAATTTACTTAGTTAAATTTAAGAGGCTCATGCTCAATTTTTTTAAGCAAAGATTGACAAAAATAAGTAATTTTTTTTTATTTACATGAATAATATTTAAATACGTACTTTATAAAATATAATAAAAGTGTAATTATATATAAAATCACCCAAATACCGTAACTCGAAGCATTTAACAGCGATATGCGCACTTCGAAGGTAATTCCTCCATCTACAATAGAACTAAAGAAATTTATTATAAACAACTCATTTTTTTTATTCATGTTTATTTGACGTATATTTTTTCCATATGCGCAGTTGCAATTGTCGGAGGTAATCGCCCGCGCCCGTAGATACGTGAATGAGATGTTGGGCGGTGACGGTAATGTCCTGTCACATCACATGACCAGTTCCGAACTGGAGAAACGCATTGCCGACGCGAAATTCACCGACCAAGCTCAGGTCAAGCAATTCTTGGATCGCGTCACCAGCGATGCCAAAGGGTATGTATGCAAAAATTATCGGCGCAAAAAAATTATTAAATAACTTATAGATTTTGCCGTTATGTTGTGATTAGGGAAGAGAAATAAAAGTACAATGTTTTATATCACAGTTAAAGTTTAATATCACCGTTTAAATTTAAGAGGTTCTTGCTAAATTTTCTAAAGCAAAAATAGACAAGCAGCAAATAAGACATACATTTTTTGTTTTACTTTTTTTTTTTTACAAGAATAATAAATACACACTTTGTAAAATAAATATAATAAATAAAACTTTAATTTCTCTTTCCTAATTTGCAATTTGTTTGCGTTTTTAATTTTGTTTCGTAGTATTTTGCATATTTTCCCGTGGTCTGGTATTGTGGACGAAAACCAAGAGTTGAGTAATACGTTCAGAGTACCCGATCTGAAGAGCGGTAAAATGGTCCGTTTGATCACGCAATTGTCGAAGAACGAAGAGGACATGTTCAGAAATATGGTTCGGCGAATGAACACTTTAGTCAAGGTAAAAAATTGGGTTTTTTTTTTTGTTTTCAATATATTTAACTATTAGTCTTTGTATAAAAACAAACATGTTTTAGAGAATGTTCCTAAAGATTGGGGCAACCCTAGGTTTTTATCGTGTAGTTTCAGTTGCCTACTTTTATTTCACAATTTTTTTCTCCGCCTCCTATATTAACTTCGAGTGTTTTATTAGGCCGCCCAAGATATGGACGTCCGTCTAATGGTGGACGCCGAACAGACGTACTTCCAGCCGGCCATCTCGCGGCTCACGCTCGAGTTTATGCGCAAGTACAATACGGAGAAGGCGATCGTCTTCAACACGTACCAATGCTACCTGAAAGGCACCTTCAACGAGGTCCAAACCGACCTCGAGCAGGCCAAACGGCAGAACTTCTACTTCGGTGCCAAGCTGGTCCGAGGTGCCTACATCGAACAGGTAAATCACTCAACGGTCTGTTGTCGAAGCGCTCTTATACACGGTGGTTTAATATCAAGAAAAATATATTGATCTAGATTAGATGAATATTCAAACAGAAAATATATCAAATTTCGAGCTACGTATTATGAAAACACTTTATATGTAATAAATAACATGCTTTTGTCTAACACTTCCGAATTATTAATCATGCGCCGCCCCTAAACGGATTTCAGCGTTTCTATTATCTTCCCTATCAAGCTATCTTTAATATCTGTTTACATGCCCCCATTCTCCATCTTTTTAAAATTAAAGTATGCAATGAGAAAAAAGTGTTGGTAGCTCTGCCAAGTATTGTGTTGGTAGCGATATTCATTGATACATACACAATGACGTAGTTTAGTCTAAGCGGAACACGTAAACACAACATGACTTGTTTTTAATATATTAAATGTTGTGTAATTATTATTTTCTTAAAAGGGCGATGGGTGACATCCTTTTGTTGGTAGAATGTGTTTCTTCGTATTTTATTATAATTATTATATTATAGGCGCCATGTGCATTTCAATTGGTCAATCATGAATTTACGATTTCTAATCAGTCTTAATATCTGTCCAAAAGTATAAAATTTTCATTTTTAATGTGTTTTGTAATTTCTAAAGTTTAAACTGTACAACAAATATAACAAATACATCTTTAATATTTAAGATCAAAATAACTTATATTTACTTCGTAAAGAGATTTTCAAAATTCCCCCGAAAATGACAACGTACAACGCCACATATAATATTTGTGTGGGTTGTAGGAGCGCGCTAGGGCGGCAGAGATGGGCTACCCGGATCCGACGTGCGAGAACTTCGAGGCGACGAGCAAGATGTACAACGACACGTTGACAGAGTGTCTGCGCCGCATCAAGGCGCTGAAGAACAGCGGCTTGGACCAGAAGAGAATCGGCATCATGGTGGCGTCGCACAATGAGGACACGGTGCGATTTGCCATCCAGCAGATGAAGGAGATCGGTCTGGAGCCGGAGGATAAGGTCATCTGCTTCGGCCAGCTGTTGGCCATGTGCGATTACATCACTTTCCCATTAGGTAATTTGTCACCGACATAAGTATGTGCCCCTAATACACAGTCAAGTCTCTTTTTTATGCGGTAGATCCGTTCCATAGAAAACGGAAATCGCACAAAAAGACGTTAATTTACGTTGAAAAATCACGGATACGTTCCATAATTTTCTTATACCGCATAAAACCAAAACAACGAGTTAAAATAAAACCTAATATCGTGTGTAAAAATTCAGGAAAATAAGGATGCCTAAAAATTTCTTGCAAAATATGAAAGAAATTGATACAAACCTTAAAGTTAGTTTAAAGTTGCTTTAAAGTTCATTTAATTTGATTGAAAAAGTAATAATTCTTTTTACATTTTTTCATCACAATTATCGTCGCTAACTGACACAATATTCTGCAACGTTTGGGAACTGGTTCGAAATCACTTTCATCACTAAAAGAGATAGTCCGCGCATCCGATCTGCATGGTAAAGACAATGGTTCTTCACAAACAGAATTAGCGTCAACTTCATTCTCGTTTTGTGCTGATTTTTTGCCCTCTAACAATGTAATCGGTGATTAAACTTTGCTCACGTTGGAATTTATGTCATTAACAAAAAAATAGAGCGCCTGATTAAAACCTAAGCGCTAAAAACATTTAAAAAAAAACATAACTAGCAATGTGTATGTATATGCGATGGGGAAACACCTAATTTTCAAGAAATATAATTTCAAAACCAACATTAAAAGGATACGCATACAAAGAGACTTGACTGTATATATGAACTAAATTTGTAGGGAATTTGGATCAATAATGATAATAATTTTTCGCTTTTGATTGCCGTGTGGCTATAGTTTTTTTGTTTGTTATAAAAATTGATACATGTATTATTTATTATATTTTTAGGTCAGAGTGGTTATTCAGCGTACAAGTACATCCCGTACGGTCCTGTGAATGAGGTGTTGCCGTATCTGTCGCGGCGCGCCCAGGAGAATAAAGGCGTACTGAAGAAGATCCAGAAGGAGAAGCGGCTGCTGGCCAAAGAGATTGTGCGTCGCATGGTCACGGGTCAGGTGTGGTATACGCCCCGAGGCAATTACGTGCCCGTCTAAACGGCACACAAATGTAAGAAACTAATATTTATATAAAAAAAAAACAACTTAGTGCAGAGTGAAATAATAACAAAGGCAGTCATATATACCGTATACATATTTGTGTGAAATAGAAATGATCTACACTGCAGCGCAGTGTAATAACACCCTAACCCTAAGCATTGTGTCAAAACGACATGCATCTGCTCTAGAAATTTTAATAGTTTTAATTGTAGGAGATTTGGATTCATCATACAAATTATGGGTCACAACGTAATCCAAATATCCGTCGTTATTCTGTCCGATCACATCGCTATCTATTCGTCACGTGTTATAACTGTCAATGTCAATGCAATACAGTGATTACGGTGGCTGGACAGAAGCCATGTAGTAAAAAAAAAGACATACTAAAGAATTAAATTATCTGCGTGTAAAAAAATATATATATATATATCTAAAGCCTTGACATAATCCTATTGAGAATATTTTCCTTGTCCCTTAAAAATTTGTCCGTACCTTATTTTGTTGTCTTTCTCTCTGAGAGAAGAATGCTTTTGCAAATGTAGTACTTAATTTGTGCAATTGTCAATTAAAATAAAGGAGATTTTAAATGTATTATGCCTCAACATACGATGATGCAAAATAATTAAATAAAAGCTAGTGTCGCCCTCTAAGCTACACGCAGATTATATTATAATAGATTATTATTATTATATTATATATATATAATACTATATATATATATGTTGCAATTTGTCGGTATAGAACTGTTAGAAACTTATTTAAGTAAGTCTAGTTAGAGCGTATATAAATATTACAATTTAAATAAATTTAAACAAACAAAAAATGTGTACAGTTCTATATAATCAAAGGTAACAAGAAAAAGAAATTCTGTATAGCGAATGAAATGTTTTTTTGTTTGTTTTTGAATGAATGTATTCTCGTTGATATGTTTTATTTTGTGTCTGTATGATATTAAAAAAAAAAAAATCTAAATCGTATTATTTTAGCGTGGTTAATTTAGGTTAGTTTTGTAAAATAAAAAATGAAAAAAACGTTACACTTTTAGTGAACTTTAACCGTCGTGAGTAAAGGGTGTTTATTTAGATCCGTCACTTGTCACGTGATACTCTAAACATATGCCACCGAACGTACACTATCGTAAATGTAATGATATACTTCGAAATGCGCAACTGGCGGGTCGAATTGAACACCCCGTATGACAGACTTATTGTGAGATCGGTTAACTTGCGATATTATTAATCAAAATGTATTATTTTCCGTATTGTTTCGTTTTTTTATTGTTTGTCGGTAGATTCTTGATGAAAAATGACACCTTACCCTTTCATGTCTTACTAATATATATATTTTTAAAAAAAATCTGGATGTACAATATGCTCATTTATTTATTGAAATCACTATTCGTATACCGAAAAATTGTTATTTATTTTAATTTATGAATAAATATAATATATACATAAATGCTAGGATATGTCGATGACAATAAAATTTATTTGTTTAATTCTAAATAAATGATATAGGTGTTGATCAAAATGATTTATTGCATCGATTTAAGCTGAGTTTTTTGATTTGTTTTAGTTGGTTTTTTTTTTTTAGTGAACGAGCGAAGAAATGCACGAAGAAGGATGGCCGAATTTTAAGGTTTTTCAAATAATTGGTTTAAACAATTTATTGTTTTGATTAAAAACGATGTTATGTTTTTCTTGCAGTCTTAAAATAGAAAATTTCGATAAAAAGCTCAATTTTGAGATATTTTTAAAATATCAAATATAGTCATTATTGAATCTAAACTTTTCTTAATGTGTGTTAAAATATTTCGTCTTTACGACGTTTCTTTTAAAAAAATCTAGGCTCAAAATATACCATATTTCTAGTTTTAGCTTAATTTTTTTCGAATCAAATGAACTTGGAAATAATTACAAAAAAAAAAACAACTATATATTTTAACATACATTTTTTAGTTAATTCTTTAATAATTTTAAAGTATGGTGTGTATTTAAAATTATTTCTATTAATTTATTGCTACAAAATTATAACTACAATTGTTTGCTTTTTCATTTGTTAGATGCTATATTATATATTATCTAAACTGTTGTTATATTATTTATTGCCTACTGCGCAGAATCATAAAATAGGAAAACGATCCTTTTATCGCCTGCAAAAAAAAGGTCAAAAATAAATCGCCAAATCAAACCAGCAAATCAATTATACCGCCATCAGCGCCTGCAGCGACACCGGCACGAACTTTCCCGCGGTGAGGAAGAGCGGCCGCTGCGCCCTCTGTACAACCAGCACAACGTTACGGGCGATCTTGGGCGGCATGTTCTCCCACCCGCAGTAGAACACCTCGCCCGCTAGTGCGGCTGCGCACAATGTTAACTCGTTGCCCCAGTAGCAGAACATACTGTCCTCGATGACGAGGATGAACCAGAAGAAGATGTTTTGAAAGAACTGGATACTACCTGTTGGGTACTAGAACAGGTATTTTAGTGGTGATCACGATTTGGGTTTACTCGTATAATTATGTCTTGCATTTACATACAGGAAGTTATTTCATTTAGCTCTAATAAACAAAAAATTGAACGCCTCTAATTTGAGTTCAGGTAAAAGTAAACAATTCCAATTTTACTTTCAAAACTTAACGACTGTCTTGAAGCGTGACTTACCAACGTGGATGAATATAGTAAAAAGCACAAATGGCCCATTCCAGTTATCAAAATTGCCATTAATAATTTATTCAGTAACTCTTCCACTTCGTCTACCAAAGCGTAAATTTGCAAGTGATGTTTTATAGAATCTCTCGTCATTTTTTCTCTGTAGTATTCGAAGGGTTTTGTAAGATCTGCTTGCAAAGTCATTTCTCTTTCCGCTCGAGGTACGATATTCCTAAAAAATAAATTATATCGTTCAAAATGTAACGCCCTTAAAAAATCACAGACGAAATAATTTATTAAAAAAATATCGAACTATGTTGATTTATTTTAGACATTTACCTGAAGGCATTCCCAAGAATAGTCAATTGGGTACTAAGCTGGGCAATTATTGATGACAGTACGGAATCGATATTAATTATAATAGTAGCGAAGTAGCTAATTAAGAAAGTTTCTGTTAAAGCGACAATTTCAAAACGTGGAGAGGTTTTCGCGTCGATAATGCTTCTCTTCAGTACAAAAGGAAACTGCCATTTATCCGGCGACTCTTTAAAGCGAAGAATAAGGGTGGCTAAAGGCCCTGCCAGCAGTACCACACCGCAAATTATGTACAGTAGAAGTGCCTAAAAATAATTTTTAATTCGGCAAGAAAATGCGGATTAAATAATTAAAAGGGCATCGATAAATAACAACGTGGCAGCGCAAGTTAAAAATGCGACGATTTTCTTGAGAGCAAAGAATTGTTCGTACCATTTTTTCGGTAGTATAAACTGTTGCCCTAATCAGCTTCTTTTCTGTTGAACCACCCCTAATTTCGTCTGGCGCAAAAGGTGGCTTCTGAAGGGTGATCATCATAGCTCCAATAATTTTACGATTTTTGAATAGCAACAAAGTCTTGCAGGTACCTATAGAATTTTTTAAATTAAACTAACAAACATTTTTGATAATTTCCCACAATTGATGCAATTTCCGGTAATTGGCGATATTTAAAAAAAATCATTTCGAAGATTTTTTTATATATTATTATTTATGTGTATTATTATTATTTGCGGTGTTTGATTATTATTCAAAAAAAGGTGATTAGTTAAGGTTCTTTTACAACAATATATCGAAACGATTTAGTTAGTTAAAGAGTCCGCAATCCTAAAGATTGTTTGGAAACAGCACGCCATGCCGATCTATCCTGAGCTAATCCCTTCATCTCCCTATAGCTATTCATCTCAACGTCTTCAACTATCTGACTCACATACTCCAATCTAGGCCTACCTACCCCTCTCTTTCCCTCCACTCTACCTTCTATGATCAATTGCATAATCCCCCCATGCCTAAGGATATGCCCTACTAATCTGTCTCTCCTACGCTGTAACACTCTCCAAATACTTCTCTTCTCCACTACTAACTCTAGTACAGCTTCATTTGTTACTTTATCTTCCCAACCAATCCTCATCATCCTCCTATAACACCACATTTCGAATGCTTGTAATCTACGCTTCTCTTCCTTTCCTATAGTCCACGCCTCACACCCGTACAGTGCTACACTCCAAACATATACCTTCAGTAATCTTTTTCTAATACCCAAGTCAATATTTGATCTTAAAATCTGTTCTTTTTCTACGAATGCCTTCCTACCTTGTGCTATCCTACACTTTATATCTACCTTGCTTCGATTATCTTTTGTGATTCTACTGCCTAAATAACAAAAATCTGACACTTCTTCGATTCTATTATCTCCTATTGTGATCCTCATTTTTCTACTGCATTCCTTTTTGTCACACCTCATCACTTTAGTTTTACCTATATTTATTTTCATGTTAAAATCCCTAGTCAATACTGCCTGCATACCATTCAGTACCCTTTCTAAATTCTTTTCGCTTTCTTCCAATATAGCTATATCGTCGGCGAATCTCAACATATATATTTTCTCTCCCTGTACATTCACACCTACACTATACTCTTCATTTACTTGGTTTATTGCATCTTCTATATATAGATTAAATAATAACGGTGAAAGTGTACATCCCTGCCGAACTCCCTTCCCTATTTTTGCTACCTCTTCTTCCCCCTCAATTCTAACTAAGGCAGTTTGGTGTTTATATAAATTAAAAATTATTCTCCTATCCTTATAATCTATACCCGTTTCTTTTAAAATTCTAAACATTATGTCCCAATCTACATTATCAAATGCCTTTTCTAAATCTACAAAAGCTATGCAAGTTACCTTTCCTACCCTCATTCTTTTTTCTACTACCGTTCTTAGTGCTAGAATCGCCTCTCTCGTCCCTCTGTTTTTCCTAAAACCAAACTGATCTTCTCCTAGCCTTTCCTCTACTTTATTTTCTAATCTCCTATAAATAATCTTTAACAATATCTTCGATGCATGTGATAGTAGACTAATGGTCCTATAGTTCTCACACAAATTAGCTCCTATTTTCTTCGGCATTGTTACTATTCTACTACGCTGAAAATCCTGTGGTACTTCTCCCTTCTCATATATTTTACAAACTAACCTGTATAATCGCTCCTGCATTTTACCCCCTGCGTGTTTTATTAATTCGGCTGGTATTATATTATTATATTATATTATTATATTATTATATCGAAACGATTTAACAAAAATAAATTTTGAGAACGAAATTTTGGAAATCTTTTTACATTTATACCTGTTATATGTGTGATCAGGTATATCAGCACATTAGAAACGTCATTGAAGTTGCCCCATTGTCCAATCAATTCAACAATCTCTAGAAACGTCACTGTCAATATTAATGATAATGCGAGAGCGCTGTAGGCCCTGTATAGTGCCGATTCTTTTTTATTGCTTAGATCAATCCCACAACAACGTAGAATAGTCATCTAATAAATTATGATGAAAAACAGTTTGTAAATGGACGTTTTCCGTTTTATTAGAAACGGTTTCGTTTCGAGTGGACTTTATTTTTTCGAAAAGAAATTTGCTTGTTTATTTTTTCTCTCGAAAATATACCTGAAGGCGAAAATAATTGGATGGCCACTCGTCGCCTGTAAATTTTCGCCATAAAGAAATCATGATTGTTCTTCCACACGTGCAATGTTTCAGTATGTTAAGAAAGAGACTGCGCGCGTGCTTTTTGTACGGACATTGGCGTGTTAATGATTAAATTACTGTTCCTCCAATTTCCATCGCGCTATTTTTGCATAATGAAAGCAACAAACACTTACCGAAATTATAAAATTGCTTTTAATCGAGACTTTATGTTATAAATATAATAAATTGCAGTTGGAATAATACACGTGATTGTTGTACATAGTAGAAGTTAATTTGGTATATACAGGATGTTACAGACAGTTGTTAAGTAATACATTTGAATCCGATTATTAATAAAGTTTTATTGAAGAACAATCAAATTGAGTAAAAATTATATTTATTATAATACATTTTCTTTAGTTTCGTCAAATTATAATAATGTTTATTGAAAAAAACAATTGTTAGAAAATTGTAAAAGTGAGTATTTTCGAACTCTTGTTATAAATTCGCAATTAAAAGAACAAAATGCCATTAAAATTAATTTAATAATGATTTTGCACAATTTAAAAGAATAAAAATTAATTTTAGATTGTGCATATTTAAATACTTTTTATATACGTTGTATATTTGGTACTTAATTCTAAAATTCTGCCTTTAAATTTTAATATCTTTTACTAATCTGGTATGTAAATTGTTCAAATTACAATTATAAAAATGTGTCAATTTCTCAATAAAATAATAAAAGTACAAAAATAGTTCAATTAAATGAACAAATTGTTTCGAAGGCCCTTTGCACTAATTGAACATTTCAAAAGATCGTTAGAAACGTTCGCTAGGACCATTTATAGTCATTTTAGGCTCTTCGGCATTTTTTTTTTTTTTTTAATCGAAAACGAACAAATTAAAATTTTCAATTAGGGGAACCTGTGTACCTTTATTGACAAAATACCATTCATATTGGAATGGTGAAGTGCAAAGGCCCTATCTCCCTTACATTTTACTGAAATGCACTACATTTTATTGTTTTTATATTGAACAAGTTGCACATTTAGAATCCTCGGGTCATTTCCCTTTAGAAAATGTCCGATTCAATCATTTTTTTCACGTTTAATAAAAATTTGTAATCTCAGCATGGACAAGTCCATATAAAAATGTTTCTAAATGCTTACTTTGAAATTGAACAGGCAATTAACATCGCGTATTAATTTACAGTTGATGATCGCGTTGGTAACGCCATCTACATATTTTAATGTTAGATGTGTGTGCGACAACGACGATGAACACACACACAGATTACACACTATTTATTCTCGACGAACACTGCGAGGAATTCAACTCTAACTACATGGTTACGTGAATGCAATCCCATCACTGCACAGGCTATTTTATATGGGCAGTTTCAATGGCACCCTGAACGATAAGTTGAAGTGAAGAATATAAACTCGAAAAAGTTGACTGCGTTGGTTAAAGCGAGACTTTCGCCGTTTTCTGAGATAGTTCTCGCTCTAGTGGAGCATTCGTTTATCAAGAAACGCGTTTTTATTATCCGAATGTTATCTATACACTAGTACACCTACTGCCAAGAATATGGCAAATCAAACATAAATGTATAGTTTAAAGACTAAAAAAAGAAAATACAAATATTGACCGATTGTTTGATGACGCTATTGCGTATTTATTTTGTAATTCATAAATCCAACAATTTTTTAGTATAATTTAGTAGTCCTGGACTCAGAGGTCAAATTCAAGAAATTACAGAAGTCTAAACAGGTCAGAGTAGATGTCGATAGGTTAAAATTAGCTGATGTATGTGAAAAGTACAAGCAGAAAGTAGAAATCATGGCTAATGGAACATCTAGGAACGACATAGATTGCGAATGGAGGGAAATCAGAAATGGGTTAACTACAGCAGCAAATGAAGTATTAGGCACAAAGAAAAGGGCAGGTAGGAGGGAATGGATCACGGAAGAAATAGTTGAAATGATAGAAGCAAGAAGGAAAATTAAAATTGGAAACACAGAAGCAGGACAGAAAAAATATAAGGAACTAAGGAACTTAATTAATAGGAAATGCAAGCTAGCGAAAGAAGAGTGGATAAAAGGAAACTGTGAGGATATTGAGGAGGATATGAGAAGAGGTAAAGTAGATTTGGGCTACAGGAAAATTAAGTCACATTTTTCTAAAGTAAAACCAAAGGGTAACATTATATGTGATAAGCAGGGTAAGCAACTCACAGAAAATAAGGAAAAAGCTAGAAGATGGAAGGAGTATCTTGAAGATTTATATAAAGGTAGGCAGGACATGGAGGAGCTAGAAAATGTGGAACAGATAGATGAGGATGACTTAGGTCCTAGCATACTTAGGTCAGAGTTTCATAGAGCATTAAATGATTTACGGAATAACAAAGCAGCGGGGATTGATATGATACCAGCCGAATTAATAAAACACGCAGGGGAAAAAATGCAGGAGCGATTATACAGGTTAGTTTGTAAAATATATAAGAAGGGAGAAGTACCACAGGATTTTCAGCGTAGTAGAATAGTAACAATGCCGAAGAAAATAGGAGCTAATTTGTGTGAGAACTATAGGACCATTAGCCTACTATCACATGCATCGAAGATATTGTTAAAGATTATTTATAGGAGATTAGAAAATAAAGTAGAGGAAAGGCTAGGAGAAGATCAGTTTGGTTTTAGGAAAAACAGAGGGACGAGGGAGGCGATTCTAGCACTAAGAACGGTAGTAGAAAAAAGAAATAGGGTAGGAAAGGTAACTTGCATAGCTTTTGTAGACTTAGAAAAGGCATTTGACAATGTAGATTGGGACATAATGTTTAGAATTTTAAAAGAAACGGGTATAGATTATAAGGATAGGAGAATAATTTTTAATTTATATAAACACCAAACTGCCTTAGTTAGAATTGAGGGGGAAGAAGAGGTAGCAAAAATAGGGAAGGGAGTTCGGCAGGGATGTACACTCTCACCGTTATTATTTAATCTATATATAGAAGATGCAATAAACAAAGTAAAAGAAGAGTATAGTGTAGGTGTGAATGTACAGGGAGAGAAAATATATATGCTGAGATTCGCCGACGATATAGCTATATTGGAAGAAAGCGAAAAGAATTTAGAAAGGGTATTGAATGGTATGCAGGCAGTATTGACTAGGGATTTTAACATGAAAATAAATATAGGTAAAACTAAAGTGACGAGGTGTGACAAAAAGGAATGCAGTAGAAAAATGAGGATCACAATAGGAGATAATAGAATCGAAGAAGTGTCAGATTTTTGTTATTTAGGCAGTAGAATCACAAAAGATAATCGAAGCAAGGTAGATATAAAGTGTAGGATAGCACAGGGTAGGAAGGCATTCGTAGAAAAAGAACAGATTTTAAGATCAAATATTGACTTGGGTATTAGAAAAAGATTACTGAAGGTATATGTTTGGAGTGTAGCACTGTACGGGTGTGAGGCGTGGACTATAGGAAAGGAAGAGAAGCGTAGATTAGAAGCACTTGAAATGTGGTGTTATAGGAGGATGATGAGGATTGGTTGGGAAGATAAAGTAACAAATGAAGCTGTACTAGAGTTAGTAGGGGAGAAAAGAAGTATTTGGAGAGTGTTACAACGTAGGAGAGACAGATTAGTAGGGCATATTCTTAGGCATGGGGGGATTATGCAATTGATCATAGAAGGTAGAGTGGAGGGAAAGAGAGGGGTAGGTAGGCCTAGATTGGAGTATGTGAGTCAGATAGTTGAAGACGTTGAGATGAATAGCTATAGGGAGATGAAGGGATTAGCTCAGGATAGATCGGCATGGCGTGCTGTTTCCAACCAATCTTTAGGATTGCGGACTCTTTAACTAACTAAATCCAACATAATTTGCTATAAAATATTTGACAAAAATCAAAATCAAATATTTAAGAAATGTATGTAAAAATAAATTATATATATATATATATATATATAGCATCGCCAGGTCTCGCCTAGAATAATTTTAAGTCAGACACTTTAAGATACAATTATTGACTATTTCTTTGACTCGATTGTACATGACAAATGACCGCTATGCCTTTGATTATGATATACCAGTCTATATGAATGTAGAGGAAAATTAGTGATTCTTAATTTTCAATTTCCGACCAATTTAGCAAATACACTTAAATTTTGAACAAAATGGACAAAAATAGACATAATCTCTTTAATATAACACCAAAATCATTGAAATCTGTTCAGCCGTTTTTTTTTTATACGGGGTAAATGGTAAACTTTTGTAGTAAGCATGGAAATAATGATTTTTATCTTTAAGCGGGACAAACAAACAAAAATCGTGATTGTCCCGCTAAAATCGGGACGTATGGTCACTTTACTTATTTTAGTTATTAATTTTATCCCAATAACATTTTATATAAAATAAAATAAGCAAAAATCTGTTAGGTAAGCTGTTCATCAAAATTATCGAAAAATTATCGATGGATATATACCTGTCGATGGAGATGAACAGTGAAACGGGATTATGTGCCGTAAGTTACGTTCCGAAAAATTAAAAATAACAAATTCGTTTGACAAAGAATCGTTTAAAAAATGTTATTGCTGTCTTTATACATTCATGTACAATCCAAGTATCCATGCCAAGTACAACATGTAAACTGAAGTGTTTGTGCCTTAAAAAGGTAAAAATAATTATAAAAAAAAATTGCGATTACTTTTAAATGGAATTTTTTAGACACTGTAATAAAAAAAATGTAATTTGAAAAGAATATCTACTGTTGGCTACAAATAATTTTAGTGAATGTACTTTTAATTTCTTCATCTATTGAGTTGTTTATCTTCTACAGGCTGTGATTTAAATTGATTTTTCAATTTACCCATAGTTGTTTTGAAATATTTCGTTGTCTAAAATTTCAACTATTTATTCTTTAATAATTTCTATTAATGCAAGTGTTGTATTATATATTGTTTGTATTTATCTTTTCGAAACTTTTATTTCTTTACCAGCACTTTATTATATTGATTAGATTAGTGTTTGTATTTATATTAAATAAATGGGTCAATAAAAAACTAAAATAAAAAAAAAGTTGAAAGTCAATTGAGTGAGTCCAAAATGGTACTTTATTTAAAGATTTATAAGTGGAAATTTCTGGGAGTTATAGGGCTTTGTGCTTCATCATTCCTTTATATGATCACTGTTCAATATGGGTTGGGTGACCCATTATCGTTTACTAATGTTTGCATAAATTCTGCTGAAATTGCATTTTACTTAAATTCTTATATTTTTAAATTAAATGTTATTTCCTTGATTCTACTAAACACATGTATAGGTAACGAATACTCGAGAGAGTTGCTGCAGGTGTTGTCTCGATAGTCATGATAGCAAAGAACAGATAGTGGCACTCGCAAGACCGACTAGAGCGAGAACGTGGCGCGAAAATGGAAGAAGTCTCGCTTCAACCAACGCAAACAAATTTTTAGAGTTACTATTCGTCGCTTCAACTTATCGTTCAGGGTGCCATTGAAACTGCCCATATAAAATAGCCTGTGCAGTGATGGGATTGCATTCACGTAACCATGTAGTTAGACTTGAATTCCTCGCCGTGTTCGTCGAGAATAAATAGTGTGTAATCTGTGTGTGTGTTCATCGTCGTTGTCGCACACATATCTAACATTAAAATATGTAGATGGCGATACCAACACGATCATCAACTGTAAATTAACTCGCGCTGTTAATTACCTCTGCAATTTCAAACGTAGCGGATTTTCAGTCAGCATTTAGAAATATTATATGTTAAATATTTATACGAAATATTTATATGCTAAAAAAAATTATTTTGATTTTACGTGAAAATTTTATTGAAAAAATGACTACATTTTTTTTTTAGATTTTAGATTTTTCTAGAGACAAAGTTTTTACCAATATTGACCAAAAATCGAAAAATTTCAAAAGCCCTTTGCACTTTTTTCGACGATTTTTTCAACTTTTTAAGTATTTTATTTTCAAGCGGAACTAAGTAAAAACGTTAGCTAGAACCATTTATAGTCGTTCTAGCCTATTTTCAGAATTTTTTAATTCATCGCGAAAATCGACGATTTTTCCATACTTATAGCCTTCAACTTTTTTTCGACGATTTCCTCGACTTTCTCCGATTGAAGCGGAACTAAGTAAAAACGTTAGCTAGAACCATTTATAGTCGTTCTAGCCTATTTTCAGAATTTTTTAATTCATCGCGAAAATCGACGATTTTTCCATACTATAGCCTTCAACTTTTTTTCGACGATTTCCTCGACTTTCTCCGATTGAAGCGGAACTAAGTAAAAACGTTAGCTAGAACCATTTATAGTCGTTCTAGCCTATTTTCAGAATTTTTTAATTCATCGCGAAAATCGACGATTTTTCCATACTATAGCCTTCAACTTTTTTTCGACGATTTCCTCGACTTTCTCCGATTGAAGCGGAACTAAGTAAAAACGTTAGCTAGAACCATTTATAGTCGTTCTAGCGTATTTTCGGAATTTTTTAATTCATCGCGAAAATCGACGATTTTTCCATACTATAGCCTTCAACTTTTTTTCGACGATTTCCTCGACTTTCTCCGATTGAAGCGGAACTAAGTAAAAACGTTAGCTAGAACCATTTATAGTCGTTCTAGCGTATTTTCGGAATTTTTTAATTCATCGCGAAAATCGACGATTTTTCCATACTATAGCCTTCAACTTTTTTTCGACGATTTCCTCGACTTTCTCCGATTGAAGCGGAACTAAGTAAAAACGTTAGCTAGAACCATTTATAGTCGTTCTAGCCTATTTTCAGAATTTTTTAATTCATCGCGAAAATCGACGATTTTTCCATACTATAGCCTTCAACTTTTTTTCGACGATTTCCTCGACTTTCTCCGATTGAAGCGGAACTAAGTAAAAACGTTAGCTAGGACCATTTATAGTCGTTCTAGCCTATTTTCAGAATTTTTTAATTCATCGCGAAAATCGACGATTTTTCCATACTATAGCCTTCAACTTTTTTTCGACGATTTCCTCGACTTTCTCCGATTGAAGCGGAACTAAGTAAAAACGTTAGCTAGGACCATTTATAGTCGTTCTAGCCTATTTTCAGATTTTTTTAATTCATCGCGAAAATCGACGATTTTTCCATACTATAGCCTTCAACTTTTTTTCGACGATTTCCTCGACTTTCTCCGATTGAAGCGGAACTAAGTAAAAACGTTAGCTAGAACCATTTATAGTCGTTCTAGCGTATTTTCGGAATTTTTTAATTCATCGCGAAAATCGACGATTTTTCCATACTATAGCCTTCAACTTTTTTTCGACGATTTCCTCGACTTTCTCCGATTGAAGCGGAACTAAGTAAAAACGTTAGCTAGAACCATTTATAGTCGTTCTAGCGTATTTTCGGAATTTTTTAATTCATCGCGAAAATCGACGATTTTTCCATACTATAGCCTTCAACTTTTTTTCGACGATTTCCTCGACTTTCTCCGATTGAAGCGGAACTAAGTAAAAACGTTAGCTAGGACCATTTATAGTCGTTCTAGCCTATTTTCAGATTTTTTTAATTCATCGCGAAAATCGACGATTTTTCCATACTATAGCCTTCAACTTTTTTTCGACGATTTCCTCGACTTTCTCCGATTGAAGCGGAACTAAGTAAAAACGTTAGCTAGAACCATTTATAGTCGTTCTAGCGTATTTTCGGAATTTTTTAATTCATCGCGAAAATCGACGATTTTTCCATACTATAGCCTTCAACTTTTTTTCGACGATTTCCTCGACTTTCTCCGATTGAAGCGGAACTAAGTAAAAACGTTAGCTAGGACCATTTATAGTCGTTCTAGCCTATTTTCAGAATTTTTTAATTCATCGCGAAAATCGACGATTTTTCCATACTATAGCCTTCAACTTTTTTTCGACGATTTCCTCGACTTTCTCCGATTGAAGCGGAACTAAGTAAAAACGTTAGCTAGGACCATTTATAGTCGTTCTAGCCTATTTTCAGAATTTTTTAATTCATCGCGAAAATCGACGATTTTTCCATACTATAGCCTTCAACTTTTTTTCGACGATTTCCTCGACTTTCTCCGATTGAAGCGGAACTAAGTAAAAACGTTAGCTAGAACCATTTATAGTCGTTCTAGCGTATTTTCGGAATTTTTTAATTCATCGCGAAAATCGACGATTTTTCCATACTATAGCCTTCAACTTTTTTTCGACGATTTCCTCGACTTTCTCCGATTGAAGCGGAACTAAGTAAAAACGTTAGCTAGAACCATTTATAGTCGTTCTAGCGTATTTTCGGAATTTTTTAATTCATCGCGAAAATCGACGATTTTTCCATACTATAGCCTTCAACTTTTTTTCGACGATTTCCTCGACTTTCTCCGATTGAAGCGGAACTAAGTAAAAACGTTAGCTAGAACCATTTATAGTCGTTCTAGCCTATTTTCAGAATTTTTTAATTCATCGCGAAAATCGACGATTTTTCCATACTATAGCCTTCAACTTTTTTTCGACGATTTCCTCGACTTTCTCCGATTGAAGCGGAACTAAGTAAAAACGTTAGCTAGGACCATTTATAGTCGTTCTAGCCTATTTTCAGAATTTTTTAATTCATCGCGAAAATCGACGATTTTTCCATACTATAGCCTTCAACTTTTTTTCGACGATTTCCTCGACTTTCTCCGATTGAAGCGGAACTAAGTAAAAACGTTAGCTAGGACCATTTATAGTCGTTCTAGCGTATTTTCGGAATTTTTTAATTCATCGCGAAAATCGACGATTTTTCCATACTATAGCCTTCAACTTTTTTTCGACGATTTCCTCGACTTTCTCCGATTGAAGCGGAACTAAGTAAAAACGTTAGCTAGAACCATTTATAGTCGTTCTAGCGTATTTTCGGAATTTTTTAATTCATCGCGAAAATCGACGATTTTTCCATACTATAGCCTTCAACTTTTTTTCGACGATTTCCTCGACTTTCTCCGATTGAAGCGGAACTAAGTAAAAACGTTAGCTAGAACCATTTATAGTCGTTCTAGCGTACTTTCGGAATTTTTTAATTCATCGCGAAAATCGACGATTTTTCCATACTATAGCCTTCAACTTTTTTTCGACGATTTCCTCGACTTTCTCCGATTGAAGCGGAACTAAGTAAAAACGTTAGCTAGAACCATTTATAGTCGTTCTAGCCTATTTTCAGAATTTTTTAATTCATCGCGAAAATCGACGATTTTTCCATACTATAGCCTTCATACTATATACGAGAGAGGCGATTCTAGCACTAAGAACGGTAGTAGAAAAAAGAAAGAGGGTAGGAAAGGTAACTTGCATAGCTTTTGTAGACTTAGAAAAGGCATTTGATAATGTAGATTGGGACATAATGTTTAGAATTTTAAAAGAAGCGGGTATAGATTATAAAGATAGGAGAATAATTTTTAATTTATATAAACACCAAACTGCCTTAGTTAGAATTGAGGGGGAAGAAGAGGTAGCAAAAATAGGGAAGGGAGTTCGGCAGGGATGTACACTCTCACCGTTATTATTTAATCTATATATAGAAGATGCAATAAACAAAGTAAAAGAAGAGTATAGTGTAGGTGTGAATGTACAGGGAGAGAAAATATATATGCTGAGATTCGCCGACGATATAGCTATATTGGAAGAAAGCGAAAAGAAATTAGAAAGGGTATTGAATGGTATGCAGGCAGTATTGACTAGGGATTTTAACATGAAAATAAATATAGGTAAAACTAAAGTGATGAGGTGTGACAAAAAGGAATGCAGTAGAAAAATGAGGATCACAATAGGAGATAATAGAATCGAAGAAGTGTCAGATTTTTGTTATTTAGGCAGTAGAATCACAAAAGATAATCGAAGCAAGGTAGATATAAAGTGTAGGATAGCACAGGGTAGGAAGGCATTCGTAGAAAAAGAACAGATTTTAAGATCAAATATTGACTTGGGTATTAGAAAAAGATTACTGAAGGTATATGTTTGGAGTGTAGCACTGTACGGGTGTGAGGCGTGGACTATAGGAAAGGAAGAGAAGCGTAGATTAGAAGCACTTGAAATGTGGTGTTATAGGAGGATGATGAGGATTGGTTGGGAAGATAAAGTAACAAATGAAGCTGTACTAGAGTTAGTAGGGGAGAAGAGAAGTATTTGGAGAGTGTTACAACGTAGGAGAGACAGATTAGTAGGGCATATTCTTAGGCATGGGGGGATTATGCAATTGATCATAGAAGGTAGAGTGGAGGGAAAGAGAGGGGTAGGTAGGCCTAGATTGGAGTATGTGAGTCAGATAGTTGAAGACGTTGAGATGAATAGCTATAGGGAGATGAAGGGATTAGCTCAGGATAGATCGGCATGGCGTGCTGTTTCCAACCAATCTTTAGGATTGCGGACTCTCTAACTAACTATAGCCTTCAACTTTTTTTCGACGATTTCCTCGACTTTCTCCGATTGAAGCGGAACTAAGTAAAAACGTTAGCTAGAACCATTTATAGTCGTTCTAGCCTATTTTCAGAATTTTTTAATTCATCGCGAAAATCGACGATTTTTCCATACTATAGCCTTCAACTTTTTTTCGACGATTTCCTCGACTTTCTCCGATTGAAGCGGAACTAAGTAAAAACGTTAGCTAGGACCATTTATAGTCGTTCTAGCCTATTTTCAGAATTTTTTAATTCATCGCGAAAATCGACGATTTTTCCATACTATAGCCTTCAACTTTTTTTCGACGATTTCCTCGACTTTCTCCGATTGAAGCGGAACTAAGTAAAAACGTTAGCTAGAACCATTTATAGTCGTTCTAGCCTATTTTCAGCATTTTTTAATTCATCGCGAAAATCGACGATTTTTCCATACTATAGCCTTCAACTTTTTTTCGACGATTTCCTCGACTTTCTCCGATTGAAGCGGAACTAAGTAAAAACGTTAGCTAGAACCATTTATAGTCGTTCTAGCCTATTTTCAGCATTTTTTAATTCATCGCGAAAATCGACGATTTTTCCATACTATAGCCTTCAACTTTTTTTCGACGATTTCCTCGACTTTCTCCGATTGAAGCGGAACTAAGTAAAAACGTTAGCTAGGACCATTTATAGTCGTTCTAGCCTATTTTCAGAATTTTTTAATTCATCGCGAAAATCGACGATTTTTCCATACTATAGCCTTCAACTTTTTTTCGACGATTTCCTCGACTTTCTCCGATTGAAGCGGAACTAAGTAAAAACGTTAGCTAGAACCATTTATAGTCGTTCTAGCCTATTTTCAGCATTTTTTAATTCATCGCGAAAATCGACGATTTTTCCATACTATAGCCTTCAACTTTTTTTCGACGATTTCCTCGACTTTCTCCGATTGAAGCGGAACTAAGTAAAAACGTTAGCTAGAACCATTTATAGTCGTTCTAGCGTATTTTCGGAATTTTTTAATTCATCGCGAAAATCGACGATTTTTCCATACTATAGCCTTCAACTTTTTTTCGACGATTTCCTCGACTTTCTCCGATTGAAGCGGAACTAAGTAAAAACGTTAGCTAGAACCATTTATAGTCGTTCTAGCCTATTTTCAGAATTTTTTAATTCATCGCGAAAATCGACGATTTTTCCATACTATAGCCTTCAACTTTTTTTCGACGATTTCCTCGACTTTCTCCGATTGAAGCGGAACTAAGTAAAAACGTTAGCTAGGACCATTTATAGTCGTTCTAGCCTATTTTCAGAATTTTTTAATTCATCGCGAAAATCGACGATTTTTCCATACTATAGCCTTCAACTTTTTTTCGACGATTTCCGCGACTTTCTCCGATTGAAGCGGAACTAAGTAAAAACGTTAGCTAGAACCATTTATAGTCGTTCTAGCGTATTTTCGGAATTTTTTAATTCATCGCGAAAATCGACGATTTTTCCATACTATAGCCTTCAACTTTTTTTCGACGATTTCCTCGACTTTCTCCGATTGAAGCGGAACTAAGTAAAAACGTTAGCTAGAACCATTTATAGTCGTTCTAGCGTATTTTCGGAATTTTTTAATTCATCGCGAAAATCGACGATTTTTCCATACTATAGCCTTCAACTTTTTTTCGACGATTTCCTCGACTTTCTCCGATTGAAGCGGAACTAAGTAAAAACGTTAGCTAGAACCATTTATAGTCGTTCTAGCGTATTTTCGGAATTTTTTAATTCATCGCGAAAATCGACGATTTTTCCATACTATAGCCTTCAACTTTTTTTCGACGATTTCCTCGACTTTCTCCGATTGAAGCGGAACTAAGTAAAAACGTTAGCTAGAACCATTTATAGTCGTTCTAGCGTATTTTCGGAATTTTTTAATTCATCGCGAAAATCGACGATTTTTCCATACTATAGCCTTCAACTTTTTTTCGACGATTTCCTCGACTTTCTCCGATTGAAGCGGAACTAAGTAAAAACGTTAGCTAGAACCATTTATAGTCGTTCTAGCGTATTTTCGGAATTTTTTAATTCATCGCGAAAATCGATGATTTTTCCATACTATAGCCTTCAACTTTTTTTCGACGATTTCCTCGACTTTCTCCGATTGAAGCGGAACTAAGTAAAAACGTTAGCTAGAACCATTTATAGTCGTTCTAGCGTATTTTCGGAATTTTTTAATTCATCGCGAAAATCGACGATTTTTCCATACTATAGCCTTCAACTTTTTTTCGACGATTTCCTCGACTTTCTCCGATTGAAGCGGAACTAAGTAAAAACGTTAGCTATAACCATTTATAGTCGTTCTAGCGTATTTTCGGAATTTTTTAATTCATCGCGAAAATCGACGATTTTTCCATACTATAGCCTTCAACTTTTTTTCGACGATTTCCTCGACTTTCTCCGATTGAAGCGGAACTAAGTAAAAACGTTAGCTATAACCATTTATAGTCGTTCTAGCGTATTTTCGGAATTTTTTAATTCATCGCGAAAATCGACGATTTTTCCATACTATAGCCTTCAACTTTTTTTCGACGATTTCCTCGACTTTCTCCGATTGAAGCGGAACTAAGTAAAAACGTTAGCTAGAACCATTTATAGTCGTTCTAGCGTATTTTCGGAATTTTTTAATTCATCGCGAAAATCGACGATTTTTCCATACTATAGCCTTCAACTTTTTTTCGACGATTTCCTCGACTTTCTCCGATTGAAGCGGAACTAAGTAAAAACGTTAGCTAGAACCATTTATAGTCGTTCTAGCCTATTTTCAGAATTTTTTAATTCATCGCGAAAATCGACGATTTTTCCATACTATAGCCTTCAACTTTTTTTCGACGATTTCCTCGACTTTCTCCGATTGAAGCGGAACTAAGTAAAAACGTTAGCTAGAACCATTTATAGTCGTTCTAGCGTATTTTCGGAATTTTTTAATTCATCGCGAAAATCGACGATTTTTCCATACTATAGCCTTCAATTTTTTTTCGACGATTTCCTCGACTTTCTCCGATTGAAGCGGAACTAAGTAAAAACGTTAGCTATAACCATTTATAGTCGTTCTAGCGTATTTTCGGAATTTTTTAATTCATCGCGAAAATCGACGATTTTTCCATACTATAGCCTTCAACTTTTTTTCGACGATTTCCTCGACTTTCTCCGATTGAAGCGGAACTAAGTAAAAACGTTAGCTAGAACCATTTATAGTCGTTCTAGCGTATTTTCGGAATTTTTTAATTCATCGCGAAAATCGACGATTTTTCCATACTATAGCCTTCAACTTTTTTTCGACGATTTCCTCGACTTTCTCCGATTGAAGCGGAACTAAGTAAAAACGTTAGCTAGAACCATTTATAGTCGTTCTAGCCTATTTTCAGAATTTTTTAATTCATCGCGAAAATCGACGATTTTTCCATACTATAGCCTTCAACTTTTTTTCGACGATTTCCTCGACTTTCTCCGATTGAAGCGGAACTAAGTAAAAACGTTAGCTAGAACCATTTATAGTCGTTCTAGCGTATTTTCGGAATTTTTTAATTCATCGCGAAAATCGACGATTTTTCCATACTATAGCCTTCAACTTTTTTTCGACGATTTCCTCGACTTTCTCCGATTGAAGCGGAACTAAGTAAAAACGTTAGCTAGAACCATTTATAGTCGTTCTAGCGTATTTTCGGAATTTTTTAATTCATCGCGAAAATCGATGATTTTTCCATACTATAGCCTTCAACTTTTTTTCGACGATTTCCTCGACTTTCTCCGATTGAAGCGGAACTAAGTAAAAACGTTAGCTAGAACCATTTATAGTCGTTCTAGCGTATTTTCGGAATTTTTTAATTCATCGCGAAAATCGACGATTTTTCCATACTATAGCCTTCAACTTTTTTTCGACGATTTCCTCGACTTTCTCCGATTGAAGCGGAACTAAGTAAAAACGTTAGCTATAACCATTTATAGTCGTTCTAGCGTATTTTCGGAATTTTTTAATTCATCGCGAAAATCGACGATTTTTCCATACTATAGCCTTCAACTTTTTTTCGACGATTTCCTCGACTTTCTCCGATTGAAGCGGAACTAAGTAAAAACGTTAGCTATAACCATTTATAGTCGTTCTAGCGTATTTTCGGAATTTTTTAATTCATCGCGAAAATCGACGATTTTTCCGTACTATAGCCTTCAACTTTTTTTCGACGATTTCCTCGACTTTCTCCGATTGAAGCGGAACTAAGTAAAAACGTTAGCTAGAACCATTTATAGTCGTTCTAGCGTATTTTCGGAATTTTTTAATTCATCGCGAAAATCGACGATTTTTCCATACTATAGCCTTCAACTTTTTTTCGACGATTTCCTCGACTTTCTCCGATTGAAGCGGAACTAAGTAAAAACGTTAGCTAGAACCATCTATAGTCGTTCTAGCCTATTTTCAGAATTTTTTAATTCATCGCGAAAATCGACGATTTTTCCATACTATAGCCTTCAACTTTTTTTCGACGATTTCCTCGACTTTCTCCGATTGAAGCGGAACTAAGTAAAAACGTTAGCTAGGACCATTTATAGTCGTTCTAGCCTATTTTCAGAATTTTTTAATTCATCGCGAAAATCGACGATTTTTCCATACTATAGCCTTCAACTTTTTTTCGACGATTTCCTCGACTTTCTCCGATTGAAGCGGAACTAAGTAAAAACGTTAGCTAGGACCATTTATAGTCGTTCTAGCCTATTTTCAGATTTTTTTAATTCATCGCGAAAATCGACGATTTTTCCATACTATAGCCTTCAACTTTTTTTCGACGATTTCCTCGACTTTCTCCGATTGAAGCGGAACTAAGTAAAAACGTTAGCTAGAACCATTTATAGTCGTTCTAGCGTATTTTCGGAATTTTTTAATTCATCGCGAAAATCGACGATTTTTCCATACTATAGCCTTCAACTTTTTTTCGACGATTTCCTCGACTTTCTCCGATTGAAGCGGAACTAAGTAAAAACGTTAGCTAGAACCATTTATAGTCGTTCTAGCGTATTTTCGGAATTTTTTAATTCATCGCGAAAATCGACGATTTTTCCATACTATAGCCTTCAACTTTTTTTCGACGATTTCCTCGACTTTCTCCGATTGAAGCGGAACTAAGTAAAAACGTTAGCTAGGACCATTTATAGTCGTTCTAGCCTATTTTCAGAATTTTTTAATTCATCGCGAAAATCGACGATTTTTCCATACTATAGCCTTCAACTTTTTTTCGACGATTTCCTCGACTTTCTCCGATTGAAGCGGAACTAAGTAAAAACGTTAGCTAGAACCATTTATAGTCGTTCTAGCCTATTTTCAGAATTTTTTAATTCATCGCGAAAATCGACGATTTTTCCATACTATAGCCTTCAACTTTTTTTCGACGATTTCCTCGACTTTCTCCGATTGAAGCGGAACTAAGTAAAAACGTTAGCTAGAACCATTTATAGTCGTTCTAGCGTATTTTCGGAATTTTTTAATTCATCGCGAAAATCGACGATTTTTCCATACTATAGCCTTCAACTTTTTTTCGACGATTTCCTCGACTTTCTCCGATTGAAGCGGAACTAAGTAAAAACGTTAGCTAGAACCATTTATAGTCGTTCTAGCGTATTTTCGGAATTTTTTAATTCATCGCGAAAATCGACGATTTTTCCATACTATAGCCTTCAACTTTTTTTCGACGATTTCCTCGACTTTCTCCGATTGAAGCGGAACTAAGTAAAAACGTTAGCTAGAACCATTTATAGTCGTTCTAGCCTATTTTCAGAATTTTTTAATTCATCGCGAAAATCGACGATTTTTCCATACTATAGCCTTCAACTTTTTTTCGACGATTTCCTCGACTTTCTCCGATTGAAGCGGAACTAAGTAAAAACGTTAGCTAGAACCATTTATAGTCGTTCTAGCGTATTTTCGGAATTTTTTAATTCATCGCGAAAATCGACGATTTTTCCATACTATAGCCTTCAACTTTTTTTCGACGATTTCCTCGACTTTCTCCGATTGAAGCGGAACTAAGTAAAAACGTTAGCTAGAACCATTTATAGTCGTTCTAGCGTATTTTCGGAATTTTTTAATTCATCGCGAAAATCGACGATTTTTCCATACTATAGCCTTCAACTTTTTTTCGACGATTTCCTCGACTTTCTCCGATTGAAGCGGAACTAAGTAAAAACGTTAGCTAGAACCATTTATAGTCGTTCTAGCGTATTTTCGGAATTTTTTAATTCATCGCGAAAATCGACGATTTTTCCATACTATAGCCTTCAACTTTTTTTCGACGATTTCCTCGACTTTCTCCGATTGAAGCGGAACTAAGTAAAAACGTTAGCTAGAACCATTTATAGTCGTTCTAGCGTATTTTCGGAATTTTTTAATTCATCGCGAAAATCGACGATTTTTCCATACTATAGCCTTCAACTTTTTTTCGACGATTTCCTCGACTTTCTCCGATTGAAGCGGAACTAAGTAAAAACGTTAGCTAGAACCATTTATAGTCGTTCTAGCGTATTTTCGGAATTTTTTAATTCATCGCGAAAATCGACGATTTTTCCATACTATAGCCTTCAACTTTTTTTCGACGATTTCCTCGACTTTCTCCGATTGAAGCGGAACTAAGTAAAAACGTTAGCTAGAACCATTTATAGTCGTTCTAGCGTATTTTCGGAATTTTTTAATTCATCGCGAAAATCGACGATTTTTCCATACTATAGCCTTCAACTTTTTTTCGACGATTTCCTCGACTTTCTCCGATTGAAGCGGAACTAAGTAAAAACGTTAGCTAGAACCATTTATAGTCGTTCTAGCGTATTTTCGGAATTTTTTAATTCATCGCGAAAATCGACGATTTTTCCATACTATAGCCTTCAACTTTTTTTCGACGATTTCCTCGACTTTCTCCGATTGAAGCGGAACTAAGTAAAAACGTTAGCTAGGAACCATTTATAGTCGTTCTAGCGTATTTTCGGAATTTTTTAATTCATCGCGAAAATCGACGATTTTTCCATACTATAGCCTTCAACTTTTTTTCGACGATTTCCTCGACTTTCTCCGATTGAAGCGGAACTAAGTAAAAACGTTAGCTAGGACCATTTATAGTCGTTCTAGCGTATTTTCGGAATTTTTTAATTCATCGCGAAAATCGACGATTTTTCCATACTATAGCCTTCAACTTTTTTTCGACGATTTCCTCGACTTTCTCCGATTGAAGCGGAACTAAGTAAAAACGTTAGCTAGGACCATTTATAGTCGTTCTAGCGTATTTTCGGAATTTTTTAATTCATCGCGAAAATCGACGATTTTTCCATACTATAGCCTTCAACTTTTTTTCGACGATTTCCTCGACTTTCTCCGATTGAAGCGGAACTAAGTAAAAACGTTAGCTAGGACCATTTATAGTCGTTCTAGCGTATTTTCGGAATTTTTTAATTCATCGCGAAAATCGACGATTTTTCCATACTATAGCCTTCAACTTTTTTTCGACGATTTCCTCGACTTTCTCCGATTGAAGCGGAACTAAGTAAAAACGTTAGCTAGGACCATTTATAGTCGTTCTAGCGTATTTTCGGAATTTTTTAATTCATCGCGAAAATCGACGATTTTTCCATACTATAGCCTTCAACTTTTTTCGACGATTTCCTCGACTTTCTCCGATTGAAGCGGAACTAAGTAAAAACGTTAGCTAGGACCATTTATAGTCGTTCTAGCGTATTTTCGGAATTTTTTAATTCATCGCGAAAATCGACGATTTTTCCATACTATAGCCTTCAACTTTTTTTCGACGATTTCCTCGACTTTCTCCGATTGAAGCGGAACTAAGTAAAAACGTTAGCTAGGACCATTTATAGTCGTTCTAGCGTATTTTCGGAATTTTTTAATTCATCGCGAAAATCGACGATTTTTCCATACTATAGCCTTCAACTTTTTTTCGACGATTTCCTCGACTTTCTCCGATTGAAGCGGAACTAAGTAAAAACGTTAGCTAGGACCATTTATAGTCGTTCTAGCGTATTTTCGGAATTTTTTAATTCATCGCGAAAATCGACGATTTTTCCATACTATAGCCTTCAACTTTTTTTCGACGATTTCCTCGACTTTCTCCGATTGAAGCGGAACTAAGTAAAAACGTTAGCTAGGACCATTTATAGTCGTTCTAGCGTATTTTCGGAATTTTTTAATTCATCGCGAAAATCGACGATTTTTCCATACTATAGCCTTCAACTTTTTTTCGACGATTTCCTCGACTTTCTCCGATTGAAGCGGAACTAAGTAAAAACGTTAGCTAGGACCATTTATAGTCGTTCTAGCGTATTTTCGGAATTTTTTAATTCATCGCGAAAATCGACGATTTTTCCATACTATAGCCTTCAACTTTTTTTCGACGATTTCCTCGACTTTCTCCGATTGAAGCGGAACTAAGTAAAAACGTT